>OW569415.2:11267682-11908323 GCA_937662695.2 Halyzia sedecimguttata | reverse complement strand
ATTGTAAATCAGTATAAGGTGCTGATCAGATTGTTGTGAAAAAGTTGGAAATAAAGGGGGCAAATTCGGCTTTCAGCATTGGTATTGCCTCGGAAGAGGCTTATAGCATAATTTTCCATAAGGACTTCTGGCCGGAGGGAGTTCTTGTCAGAGAATATTCATTTTTGAATACTTTTAGGAGAGACCCGAAGACTCTACCGGAAGGTTAATAAATCATAAAGATAACCCTGCTATAATAAGAGGTCATCCAGGGGGTAATATGTTGTCTGTAGTTCACCAAAACGTCCAGTCGATCGGTAATTCAATCAATCAATTGAACATGCTTGTCTCAGATACTCTGAAGGATGACAAACTCTGTGCAATATGCATTACTGAACACTGGAAGACAAAAGAACAAATTTCTAATTTTGGAATTGCTGGTTTCATTCTGGCTAGTGCTTTTTGTCGTGATTATAATGAACATGGAGGAGCAGCCATCTACGTCAAAGAGGGTTTTACATTTAGCGAAAGGTTGGACTTACTTAATCTTTCTGTCAAGAATGTTATGGAGATTGCAGCGGTGGATGTTAGATGCTCTGAAAGAGATCTTCTGGTAATGTCAGTCTACTCTTCTCCAGGGGAGACTGCTGGATTTCTTAAAGAATTGGAAAAAATACTTGAGATAATTTCAAAATCGAACAGAACGATAATCATCGGGGGTGATTTCAATATCAACCTGCTCAGTCCTACAAACAGGTACAAACAAAGGTTCACTGACCTTTTGTATTCATATGGATTGTGTTACACCTTTTCTCAACCTACTAGATCATCTTCATGTATTGATAACATACTCACAAACCAGGTGGATTACCAAACCAAAATTGTTAATACGCATATGTCTGACCATAATACTGCACAATTAATAAGCATAAGTATTTCAGGTGGACTATCCAGGATGAATCAGTCTTGTAAAAGAATGTTGCAGGCTCATAGATTGGATGAATTGAAGCAAGAAGTAAGGGCGATGGATTGGAGCTCTGTTTTTGAACTTGATGATCGTGAAGTCAATTTACAGTGGGAGGCTTTTCTGAAATTGTTCACCTCTGAGTTCAATAGAATATGTCCCTTACATGAAGTATCAACTAGGCATGGCCCAAAAAGAGCAGCTCTTTTCGCTGATAATGCACTTAGAAATTGCAAGTCGAGGCTGGACATTCTTTACACCTGTCAACTCAGAAGTCCGATTTTTAAGGAGGCCTATAAGGAGACAAAGAAGGAGTATGATTGTTTACTTAATGGTCTGAGAACCAAAATATACAAGGATCAGATTTTGCAGTCTGACAACAAAAGTAAAAGTCTCTGGGCCACAGTTAGGGATATAAAAGGAAAGGAGCCAAGGAAGTTGCCGCGGCTTTTTCATGGTCCTAAAGAACTTGCCAATAAATTCAATGTACAATTTACATCTAGTTCTCGCAAACCTACAGTTTATGGTGATTACACTTATGTCCCGCAAATTGAAGAAAGCTTTGTATTCAATGAGGTCACTGAATTGGATATTTTGCAAATCTGTAAAGAAGTGAAGAACAAGAAGAGTGCAGGTCCTGATGGTATTCCTGCCACTGTTGTAAAACACTGTATGGATGAGATATGTAAGCCTATAACTTACATAATTAATAATTCCTTGAAGAATGGTATTTTCCCGGATGTTTTGAAGGAAGCTGTGGTAAAACCTTTGCATAAAAAGGGTGATGTCAATGAAATTACCAATTACAGGCCTATAAGTGTACTGAGCACTTTCTCCAAAATTTTTGAGATGGTTGTATGCAAACAGTTAACGGATTTCTTTTACAGATACAACTTATTCGCTACTTATCAACATGGTTATACGAAGGGTCGTTCTACACAGACTGCAATCTATGATTTCATCAAAGTCATTATTAATGCACTTGAATCCTCGGAGATGATTATTGGCCTTTTTGTTGATTTGAGTAAGGCATTCGATAGCCTCGATCACGATTTGTTACTGAGAAAACTTCACAAGTATGGAGTCAAAGGTACAGCTCTGAAATGGTTTACTTCTTTTCTACTGAATCGTACACAAAGAGTTGTCATATCCGACCAGACCCAAGAAATTAAATCAGATCCCGCTGAAATTCATTCTGGAGTACCCCAGGGCAGCATTCTGGGTCCTTTGCTCTTCATCATCTTCATGATTGATCTTGAACACATTATCATGAAATATAACATATTTATGATAAATTACGCTGATGACACTAATCTTCTAATGAAAGCTTTGAAGTATCCTGAGATGGTACAGTTGGTCAATGAGGTTATGGTTGAAATTTTAAAGTGGTTCGCTGATAATGGACTTTCAGTTAATGCCGACAAAACTAAGGTAACCCTCTTCAAAACTAGTCATGCTGGTTTTGAGACCCCTCAAGAACTTAGATTGGAATCAGAGAACATCTCCTACTCCTCTTCAGTCAAGATTTTAGGAATGATTGTTGATCAATCATTGAACTGGGACAACCATATTACCGAACTATGTAAGAAACTTACTAATATATGCTATTCTCTTTATGTTCTCAGTAACTACCTAGAGACTGATTCACTAAAGTCAATCTATCAAGCTGTCTTTGAATCAAGAATTAGGTATGGTGCAATGTTTTACGGCAGTTCATCTGGCCTAGAGTATGTAACTAGATTACAGAAGAGAGCTGTAAGAAGAATTCTACGCCTAGGAGTGAGGGACTCATGCACGAGCAAATTCAGACAAAATGGTATTCTAACAGCTGCTGCCATACATATACAAGAATGCCTGCTTTTTCTTTTCAAGAATAGAAATCATTTCACTGAACTTTCTACTGGAGCGTATAACACTAGAGCAACACTACTGATGTACCCTAATCATAGATTGACTCTGACTGAGAAAAACGCCGAGTATTGCAGCATAAGATATTTTAACAAACTTCCAGCTTACATAAGAACGGAATCCAATCCACGGCACTATAAGAAAAAAGTTTTTAAGTTGCTATTAGAAATTGAACCTTATTCAGTTAGGGAATTTTTAGAATACCATGTATGATTTCTTTTGTTGTCTTATTGACACTATTTCTTTTCAAGGTCTTACAATGTATATTTCATGTATGCCTTTATCAGAAATAAAGCTACATTATCATATTATCATTATCATTGTCCATGGAAAGTGATGAACTTATTGCTGAGTTAAGTGAGTTGAGTAGTGTGTCCCTGAAATTCTTTGAAAATATAAGAAAAGAGCCGTGAGAACGTAGGGAACGGGAGGATAGAGTCAACAAATTTCTAAATGAATAAGTCAAGTTAGAATATAAATTCAACAAGCTAAATGAAATTGTCAAGTCGGAACCAAATTTTCTCGAAGCATCAAGTCCTCACCAAACAGCTATAGAGAATTCACTTGCAGAAGCTAGTAACTTGCTTCACGATGGATATAAGTTAATTGAAGATAAACGTTATTCTAAAAAATTAACAATGACGGACAAATTTGATCTGAGGACAGCATCCTCTTTATTACCGTCTATGACTAACGTAGAAGAATCGGTGTTGCAATTAATTGATGCCATAGAGTTATACAAAGATATGCTCGATGATCAAGGTAGGAATTCTCTGATTAAGTATGTTCTTAAAATCAAATTGACTCCAAATGCGAAATTAAGATTGAGGAAAGAGTATCAGAAAGTTGAAGATTTGGTACTAGATATGAAAAAACCCTCATAACTAAAAAGTCGCATTATCAACCCAACTCCATAACTTAAGGCAAGAGAATAAAACAATAGAAGATTTTGCTAAACTAGTTGAACAATTGTCTCTTGATTTGACGATCGCTCAAGCGGATAATGCACCAGAAGCATTACCTGTTTTAGCAAAGGTGAATGAAAGAATTGCTCTAGGCGCATTTTCCAATGGATTACGGAATACGGAAATTAGAACACTAATCAAGGCAAGAAATTTGGAACAACCTCAAAGATGCTGTAGCATCAGCTAAGGAAGAGGAACTCATGGAAAATTCAGCCCAACCAACTAGCCAGAAAATTGAAACAAAGGTGGTTATCGGGATTGTAGTAACAACTAAGATTCAATGTAAAATCCTCTTTATTGATATATTCCAAGCTTTCAAACTCTCTCGAGTCCTTCCTCAGGGAAAACTACAACAATTCAGCCTTAAAATTCTAGTGCAACAAATACACGTGTTACTTACTCAACATGAGGAACATAACATCAAAAAATTTTTGCTCGAAACCATGAAGTGTCCTTACACAACTTCGTCAATGAGAAATAACATGTCAAAAAGAACAAAAAACTGTAGTCACTATATTAAAAATTGTGAACACAAGCTAATTTATGAATTTGTTAAAGTGGCTATGGCGGCTGTACAACAGAAAATGACTATGAAATGGACAAAAAACACAAAAATTAAAAATTGGCAGCACAAATGTCAAAAGTCAATGAACATCAAACCCTGTCGTATTAGATCTATCGTTCGGTCGAGCTACCTGTTTATTTCGTTGGTTAATAAGTTGCAACAGATAACAATAGATGGGGCTGACTGCTATGGAATCATTCTGTAAATTTAAACTATTTGGATTTAAAGATATATCCATTGACTCCAAAAAAAGTCTTTTATATGTGTTACCCTGACCTCCTATCACGGATACCCCCTCGAAATCTATTCTATGACCAGTATCAAAGACATGCTTTGATAAACCTGACTTTAGTTTCAAACTACGGCAATCATACCTATGTTCCCTCACTCTCGTATGTAGTGGTCTAGATGTTTGGCCTATGTAGCTACCATCGCACTCCGTACACTTGATTTTGTAAACTACATTGGTTTTTGACATAGTAGAAGTTTTGTCTTTGTTGTTTTTAAAAACCAATTTACCCAAAGTACAAGGAATGTTTTTTGAAATTTTAATCTTCAATGTCTCATTTTCAAACTTTTTAAGGGTTTTGCAAAGTGAAGATGTAAGGCCAGTATATTGAGGGAGAGAAATGAATAAGGTTCTAAGATTTTGATTGTCCTCAACTATTGCGGTATTCTGTTGGTTTTCTATCTTGTCCGTCACTAGAGGTGTATTAAACAATAATTTTCGTATGAATGGAGGTGGATATGAATTCTTAATTAGCAAAGACTCTACCTTCTTCAAATTATCATGTAGCAAACGGGGACCGACAATTCTAGTGACTCTATTTTTCAAACCTAGAACCAAGTTAATTTTATGTTTAAGTTCATGTGAGGATTTAAAATTAAGGTAATGGTGGATGAATTTTGTGTGAGGCAAACCACTAAATATAACAATAATTTTAGTAAACTTAGGAAGGCCCAGGTAGAAAAATTCAATAGGACGTTGATTAGTCAAAAATCCAGTTTTGGTATTTCGGTCGAGGATGGTTGGTTTAGAAACCTCACTGATTTAGATATTCCCACCAACATTAAGAGAATTTTTGCATTGGGCCCAAAATTTGCTTTTGATGATCCTAAAGCTCTTGATTTTAAGACTTTGTTATCTGATGTTGAATTTGCTATTAGAGGCATTGGCAGGAATAGTAATGTGATTTCAGCACGAGTTACTAATATCATGACCAATTTTATTCAAGAACATCATAGGCCCGTTGATCCATTGTTAATTAGGGACATTTATGAAACTAAAAAATTCTTGAAACAGCATCAAGAAGTCTTTATAACCAAATCAGATAAAGGTAATGTTAGTGTGTTGGTCTATAAAGAAACATATATTCAGTTGTCTTTGGATCTGTTAAATGATATTAATAGTTATGTAACTCTCGATGACGACCCTACAACTCTCTATCAAGGAAGGCTAAATAGATTTATCAGTTCAATTAAAGTTAATGGTGGAGTTGATGAGACTCAGGCCAAAAAATTATTTACTTACAGTGCAGTTCCACCCAAATTCTATGCTTTACCTAAGATCCATAAACCAACCCTTTGTGTTAGACCTATTATTTCTTGCATAGATGCCCCCAATTCGAAACTTTCGAGTTATATCAAGGAGATTCTCACATTTGCATATGATAAAAATAATAGGTTTTATATTAGAGATCCTTTTGAATTTGTTACATACATTGGGGGTTATACAATTCCTGATGGTTGGGTGATGGTCAGTTTCGATGTTGTCTCTCTTTTCACCAATATTACCGTGGAAGCCTCACTTCAATCAATAGAGAAACATTGGGGTGACATTGGTGTACATTGCTCTTTGTCCTATGATGATTTCGTCAAGGGTGTTAAAATGATTTTTGACACCACATACTGTCAGTTCCAGAACAGGTTTTATAGACAAGTAAGGGGGACACCGATGGGTGCTGACATTTCACCTATCTTGGCTCAGATGGTGATCGATGATTTATTAGAAGAGTCACTCACAAAGCTAGATTTTAACATCACAATAATGAAAAAATATGTTGATGACTTGTTTTGTATTGCCCCCAGGGAAAAAATAGATGCTATAAATTTGGTTCTTAACTCATATGATGAGCACATCAAATTCACCCATGAGGTGGAAAACAATGATATGTTGGCATATTTAGATGTTTCACTCATCAGAGATCAGAACAATCAAATAATAACGGATTGGTATAGAAAACCAATGGCCTCGGGGCGTTACCTTAATTTTAAATCCTCACATGAACTTAAACATAAAATTAACTTGGTTCTAGGTTTGAAAAATAGAGTCACTAGAATTGTCGGTCCCCGTTTGCTACATGATAATTTGAAGAAGGTAGAGTCTTTGCTAATTAAGAATTCATATCCACCTCCATTCATACGAAAATTATTGTTTAATACACCTCTAGTGACGGACAAGATAGAAAACCAACAGAATACCGCAATAGTTGAGGACAATCAAAATCTTAGAACCTTATTCATTTCTCTCCCTCAATATACTGGCCTTACATCTTCACTTTGCAAAACCCTTAAAAAGTTTGAAAATGAGACATTGAAGATTAAAATTTCAAAAAACATTCCTTGTACTTTGGGTAAATTGGTTTTTAAAAACAACAAAGACAAAACTTCTACTATGTCAAAAACCAATGTAGTTTACAAAATCATGTGTACGGAGTGCGATGGTAGCTACATAGGCCAAACATCTAGACCACTACATACGAGAGTGAGGGAACATAGGTATGATTGCCGTAGTTTGAAACTAAAGTCGGGTTTATCAAAGCATGTCTTTGATACTGGTCATAGAATGGATTTCGAGGGGGTATCCGTGATAGGAGGTCAGGGTAACACATATAAAAGACTTTTTTTGGAGTCAATGGAAATATCTTTAAATCCAAATAGTTTAAATTTACAGAATGATTCCATAGCAGTCAGCCCCATCTATTGTTATCTGTTGCAACTTATTAACCAACGAAATAAACAGGTAGCTCGACCGAACGATAGATCTAATACGACAGGGTTTGATGTTCATTGACTTTTGACATTTGTGCTGCCAATTTTTCATTTTTGTGTTTTTTGTCCATTTCATAGTCATTTTCTGTTGTACAGCCGCCATAGCCACTTTAACAAATTCATAAATTAGCTTGTGTTCACAATTTTTAATATAGTGACTACAGTTTTTTGTTCTTTTTGACATGTTATTTCTCATTGACGAAGTTGTGTAAGGACACTTCATGGTTTCGAGCAAAAATTTTTTGATGTTATGTTCCTCATGTTGAGTAAGTAACACGTGTATTTGTTGCACTATAATTTTAAGGCTGAATTGTTGTAGTTTTCCCTGAGGAAGGACTCGAGAGAGTTTGAAAGCTTGGAATATATCAATAAAGAGGATTTTACATTGAATCTTAGTTGTGACTACAATCCCGATAACCACCTTTGTTTCAATTCATCCAACGTAGTCGATACTTCCACCAACTATAGCCAGAAAATGTTTCATATGAAAAATTACAATCGAAATCGTAATGATTTCAATCGGAAAGGAAATTCTAACCATTCAAATCAAGGTCGTGACAGCAAGGAGAATCCAAGCAAGCAGAATTTCGATACAGCAAAAAATAATTACGGACAAGGTTGCGGTCGCCAGTTTAGTCTAAAAACAATAACAAAGGTTACTCGAACAGGCAGAGAGCATATTTCGCCGATAATGGCACAAACTCTTCCAACGAACAAAATCATGTATAGCAATAGTTTGGTCAGTTAAACATTTCAGACCTTATTTATATGGACGGAAATTTAAAATCTTAACAGATCACCGAGCACTGATTTATTTGTTCAATATGACTAATCCGTCTAGTAGATTAACCAAATTCCGTTTGATTTTAGGGGAATATGACTTCACGGTTCATTATGTAAAAGGTTCAGAAAATGTTACAGCAGATGCCTTATCGCGTATTAAAATAGAGTCAGAAGAACTCAAAGAAATGACAAACGCAGTAGTTGGAGAAATAAGCGTCATGACGAGATCTCGAACTTAAAATAAAGTAGGTTCTAAACAATACGAGACGAATGCCTCTGATGACAAAAGGATTGATCACCCTGTTGTTGTCGAAGTATTAAAACGTCCTGCAAAAAGTGTTGAATTAAGACCACTTTCAGAAAAAGAATTTCGTAGTTTGAAAAATCAACATTCAGAGGATTACAATGAGAATTTAATATATAATGTGAATTCACAAATTATTTTCATTAACCAGGACATCCGATCAGCGTACGACTTAGGTACATCGTTGAGGAAACTGGAAAAATTATGCGCAGAAAATAATATATTAGAATTGTACCTCATAAAGCTAGCTTGTAATAAAACATTTTTTAAGATGTTGTTAAATTATAAGAATGAAATTCTAAGAACATCCTTAAAGATTAATATCATAAGAGATGTAACGCGAATCGAAGATAGAGAATTAAGGCAAATAATTCTGAACGATTTTCACATGCTTCCAACCGGTGGACATGCAGGTGTCGAACGTATGTTTAACAATATCAAAAGGGAGTATTTTTGGAATGGCTTGAGATCTGATGTTGAAAAGTTTGTGAAGAAGTGTGATGATTGTCAACGTCATAAACATTCTTTACCTAGGAAAGAACCTTTGGCAATCACTACCACAGCTTCGTCTGCCTTTCAGAAAATTTTCCTAGATCTGGTAGGCCCATTACCTACTGATATTGAAAACAATAAATATATACTCACAATTCAATGTGACTTAACCAAATTCGTAGAGTGCTACCCACTACCGAACAAAGAAACAGAAACAGTTTCAAAATCTTTTATTCAAAATTTTGTTTTGAGGTATGGTGTACCTTCCGAAGTTGTTACAGACCAAGGCACAGAATTCTTATCAAGAATATTTAGTGAATCATGTGATTTGCTTGAAATTAAGCAATTCAATTCAACAGCTTATCACCACGAAACACTAGGTGCGCTTGAAAACTCTCATAAACACTTAGGAGCGTTTCTTCGTATGCACGCAGCTAAGGAAAGTAACAACTGGAGTAATTGGGTTCCGTATTGGTGCTTTTCATATAACAATACCGTAAACACTTCAACTCGCTATACTCCTTTCGAGTTAGTTTTCGGAAAACCTAGTAGATTTCCACAAAATTTAAAAAGCCAAGTAGATCCAATCTACAATTTTGACAACTATCCTCTGGAACTAAAATATAGGTTGCAAAAGGCATGGAAAGATGCTAGAGAAAACTTGGTGAAGGTAAAATTAAAAAGAAAAGAGTGTTTTGACAGAAATTGTAATGAAATAAACTATAAAGTAGGAGATAAGGTGCTCTTAAATAATAAGAACATTGACAATAAACTTGACCCCTTATTTAACGGTCCCTACGAAATAATGGAAGTGCGAAACCCGAACATTATTGTGAAAACGGTAAAGAACAAACTCCAAGAAGTGCACAAGAATAGAGTGAAACCGTATTTCTCATAACAAGTAATAATTACTAATCCTTGATTAGAATTAAGTGTGAAAATTAGATTAGGAAAATATCGTATTAAACTTGTAGATTTAAGATCCATTGAGACTGTGATATGTATTATATATAGATATATGTTATTAGATATTAAGCTAAAGATAAGTCAAAAAAAATTATAATTGTGTAGAAATTTTTTTTTCTTTCAAAGAGGGAAGGTGTAGTATGTATAAGTATGAACAAGCTGTTTATTTTCATACGTAAGATGTATAACCTTACATCATCTTAAAAATGTGTCTCAGATAGATTGAAGTGATATTGAGAAGACACGTTTGTTTGTAACCATTGTCGTTCATGTTTATCAATACAATAAGCAAACAATGTATAAATATATACATAACATTTGGCTGAAGGAGATGAATTCAGTATTGATTGATACTTCATTCATTATTAAAATTACATCATAGTAGTCGAGTCTTTTGTGATCCGTTCAGTATGGCTTAAGAAATAAACACCCTTCGATGAGGCTGCTGAGTATTATTCGCCATCCCTCTACTGTATAGCGATTGACCGAACCTACCCTAGCGGCGTACATCACATCCTACTTAGTTTTCATTGAATATACACAATATATGTGTTGATACATCGTACGAGTACAACGTGTATCAGTGCTGCTCAAAGAGAAGCGGTCTATTACAACCAAGTTTGAATTGCAAAAATTTATTTATCGTGGTTAACCTCACGTTTGAACTATCGTATAATTTTTACAAGAAAAATGAGTAATCAGTGCAGTGTGTGTGACATGGGAATCTCCAAGAAGGCCCCGGGACTCCAGTGCGGTGGTTTTTGTGGAATGTTTTTTCACGCTAACTCCGTATGTTCCGATATAAACAAACATCAGCTGTCTCTCGTCAATCTCCCAGGTGGTCAATGGCATTGTAGGACCTGTCGAACTGACCGGAATAGCCCGCCACCGTCGCGTGCTCCGCGCCCCAGCCTACCTCGACGGCGGACCCCGAGTACTGGAGGCGATGATGAGGCCGGACTACGAAGCGAGATTTCTCTCCTCCGCGGTGAAATTGCGGAACTTCGAAAATGCGTTACTTTCTGCTCAGATAAAGTCTCTGATTTCGAGTCCCAGTTGGTCCACTTCAAAAACTTATGTAAAACTACTGAAGATCTGAAGAAGGAAAACGTTTTGTTAAAGGAGGAAATCAAGAGTCTGAGTACAAAAATTAATAATGCAGAACAGTTTAGTAGGGCAAACAACATCGAGATACAAGGTGTCGCAGAGAAGAAAAATGAAAATCTGATAAACGTTGTGGAAACCATTGGGAAATACGTGGGTTACACCGTCAGTAAATCTGATGTTGATTTTGTTACTCGGGTGCCCACAATGAACACTAAGAGACCCAAGCACATTATTGTACGATTCTTATCGAGACTAAATCGTGATGAGTTTTTGGCCAGATCCAAATCAAAACGTAAGGACTCGAATGACCCTGGAATGAAGATTGAGGTACTGTCTAGTAATAGAATATACGTGAACGAACATCTAACTGTTATGAACAAGCAACTCTACAAGGACGCCCGCGAGACAGCTAAAGAGCGAAATTACAAATTTACTTGGGTACAAAATGGAAATATTCTTGTGCGTAAAGACGAAACCAGTAAGATAATTCATATCAGTAAAGCATGCGACCTCAAGAACTTAAAATAACTTGTATAAATCCAAGCCACTCAACATTTTAGATTTTTATGTTCAAAATGTCTCTAAACATCACTTATCAAAACGTCCGAGGACTTCGGACCAAGCTTACTGAGTTTAGGCTTAATTCTTTAGCTAACAACAGTGATGTAATCTTTGTAACGGAATCTTGGTTGCGCAGTAACATTTTGGACCATGAGGTGGTTGATCGTACAGTATACAGTATATTCCGACGAGACCGTGAAACTTGTACAACCGCAAACCACAAAAAAACTGGTGGAGGAGTTTTCATCGCGGTGAAAAATAAACTCAATGCAGTTCTAGTAGGTGATTTCCAGAGTGACGCGGAGGATGTGTGGGTGAAGCTGATTATTAATGGCGTTCCTGTTTACTTGTGCTGTGTTTACCTTCCACCTGGGGATAAGTTGGCTATGGATACCTTCTCATGCAGATTGGACCTGATTAAAGGTAAAATAGAAAACAACTTGTTACTCATTTGTGGGGACTTCAACTGCCCGACGATAAGGTGGGTACCTCGAACCTCGGAAGACCGGTATCCACTTGAAGCTGAAGATGTTGAAAATCAATATACGAATTTAGTAGACACTTTTTCCTTCTGTGAATGTGAACAATTCAATTACTTGCTTAACCATCAAAACAGAACCCTTGACTTGATTTTGTGTAATAAACATCGCATAACTTTCCTAGATAATAGTGATTATCCTTTGGTACCAGAGGATAAATATCATCCTTGCGTAGAACTTATATTTAAAGTGCTGCAGTGTCATTTAAAGAATAGTAGTAAACGCACTATGTTCAACTACAAAAGGGCTAATTATGATGCAATAAATCAACACCTTTCATCGGTCCCATGGTCGAATCTTCTCATAAACCATGATGTCAATAAAGATGTAGAAATCATGTACAGCCTTGTCAATGGGGCTATTGAAGCTTATGTCCCCAAAAAAATTGTCAACGGAAGATTCCCAAAGTTTTATTCCAAACAAACTATTAAACTGATCAAACTAAAAAATCGTACCCACAAAAAGTGGAAGATCTATAGAAATACCTGCGACCTCATCCGCTTCAGATCTCTGCGTGTTCTTTCGAAAACACACATAAAAAATGACTACTGCAAGTATTTAACCTACCTGGAAGATCAAGCTTCAGAGAACCCCAAGTTAATATTTGACATGACATCGATAAAGAACAAAACCAGAGGTACCAAATTTCCTTCTGTTATGACATCGGGTGATCGGGTTGCTTCTGGCGGGGCGGAGATTTGCAATCTGTTTGCTACTTTTTTCCAGAGCACTTTCGTAAAGGCGACGAAGCCGCCGGTCTTGAACGATTCTGACGGGAGTCACTTTCCCTGCTTGACTTCAATAATGTTGACGATAGATGAAATACAAAAATCCATTCGATCGCTCGACCGACGTAAGGGATCCGGCCCTGATGGTATTCCCTCTCTATTCTTGCAAAGTTGTCCCTCCCTTAGTATACCTCTTGAAATAATTTTTAATAAATCGTTAGAATTTGGAAATTTCCCTATCATCTGGAAACGGGCAACAGTAATACCTATTCACAAGGGTGGGGACAGAACTCGTGTTGAGAATTACCGACCTATAAGCAAATTGTGTGTAATTGCGAAGCTATTTGAATCACTCGTGTACAAGTGTATTCTCTCTCTCGTCAAGAACTTGATCATGCCCGAACAGCACGGCTTTCTGAAGGGGAGGTCTATAGAAACCAATTTAGTAAATTTCCTCGAATATACCTATGAAAATATGAACGAAGGAATCCAAGTCGACGCCGTATATACGGATTTCAGCAAATGTTTTGATAAAATAAACCATGATATATTATTGAGGAGATTAGATGCTATTGGAATCGGTGGTTCGCTGCTAAAATGGGTAAAATCATACCTACTCGGAAGAAGTCAATACGTTTCTATAGGTGGAGATATCATGTCAGGGAATGTCGATTGCACATCAGGCGTTCCCCAGGGTTCACACCTGGGTCCGCTCTTCTTTTTAATATACGTCAATAGTATAAGGACTGTCTTTAAGTTCTGTCGTTTTCTAATGTATGCGGATGATTTGAAAATATTTTTTCTCGTCAGAAGCTTGGCAGACTGCTTGACTATTCAAAAAGAATTAGATTCCTTCACAGAATTCTGCAGCCAGAACGATCTATTCCTGAATATTAGCAAATGTCACGTCCTCTCGTTCACAAGAAGTCAATCAGCAATTGCCTACAATTATAAAATTGGCGAAACAGTGCTGACCCGACTTTCCAAAACTAAGGACTTAGGAGTTATATTTGACTCTAAACTTTTATTCAGCTATCACATTGAAAGCATCGTCGGAACTGCTGGTAGAATGCTTGGATATATTTTTAGGCAGTGCAAGCCTTTTAAAACAGCTCTACCCCTAATACGTGTTTACTATGCATACGTTTCCAGCCGCTTAAACTTTGCGTCAGTGGTCTGGAACCCACAATATAAAATCTATATCTCACGGCTTGAATCAGTCCAGAATCGATTTCTGAAGCGTATTGGCTACAGGGTACATCCCTCATTACAGCATGGCGCAGATCGTTACCCCGTTTTGAGGAGAGAATATAATATCTTATCCCTGGAAGACAGACGTCGAATGAACGACGTCGTTTTCTTGTCAAAAATTTTGGGTGGCGGTCTGCAGGCTGCTGATATTCTTGGAATGATAAAAATCAACATCCCGTCAGTAAACCTGAGGACAATCGAGCTTTTCCATATTGAATTCAAACCTCATAATTATTCTAAAAATGGTCCACTCATTAGAATGCTACGTTCCGCCAATGAATCGCAACACTTAATTGACATTTTCCACCTCACACCACAAAAAATTAAATTTGTTTTGAAAAGATTATGCACTGGTGCCTATTGATTTTTTTGTTTTTGTTTTCTTGTTATTAATTTGTTATAATATGATGCTTTTTACATTTTTAGTTTAAGTTGATACCTGTAAGACCTATATCTTTGAGTGTAATAGTTTATTTGTTTTATGTTCTCTATTGTGGATACTGTTTTTGGGTATCACACCTGTATGTATCCCAAGTCTCAATTAAATAAAAAAAATAAATATTCATCGCCTATTCTGTCGTTCATTAAATATTTTAATTAGCATCATATAAATGACTTTATATTATAAATCATTTAACCACTTTATACGTTCAGTTCACGATTAACAAATTTCTCTGTCATATTTAACAAGCAGGTTAACAGACTTCGGGTTTCATAAAGCTTTTCGATTATATCCATAGATAACTAAATATATCAAAACCCGAATTTCTTAGATAAGAAAACCTTGATGAACGCCATCGAATACTGGAAACAATCAAACAAGTGACAACCTCCTATACACATAGTATAATATTCTCTATACTGTGACAGAAGCAGGCACATAAATGTAATTAGGTTCGCCACAGAATATATCGTTCAATACTATTTGGGATGGATGTGTGGAATGATACTTATAATTGATATTAAACATTTTTAACATTATGAAGAAATTCGTGTTATATTCACTATTGGGGATAAATAGAGAGAAATTCAAAGATTAATACAGATCATGGTAAGCGTATTCATTTATTTCCCAAAAGATAATTTACCCTGGGATTCAAATTGTTTGAATAATTATTGGCTTTTGCTTATGGTTTTTATTATGATTCAATGGTAATGTATAAACATATCATGTGAGTAATAGAGGTTCTACTAGCTATACCTCTTTCTGTAAGTGTCAGGTTTGAGATTAATACTCATTCTATGTCTTTATTCGAGCGCAGATCATATGTTATTCTATTCCAGGTCCGGGTTGATAAAAACACTTAAATTTCTGGAATTTTTATCATATTTTATATCATTCAATATTGAACATCTTGAAAACGGTACGTTTTAGGAGAATTGATGAAGAGTAATTTAATTTTCTAAAATGATTGAGTATTCTTAAAATGACTCGAGATAAACTTCACCTGCTTTCATTATGGTAATTTCTCATAGTTTTTTGAATTCGAGAGTTTATAACGAGGAAACCAGTAGAAGTAGGAAAAACCTGTTAATTGGAGATTATGTGTTATAGCTATGGAAAACTTCACACCACAATTCCTTTCATTCTGAGTAACCATGACAAAGCTATAAAAGGAAAACTGATAATTTTTTCAAATTTCAACAGCCTGCATCTTTTTCCTGTTCCAAATTTGTATAAATGGTAAATGAAAAAAGTGTTGTATTTGATGAGAAGAATTTATGGTTGAAATTAATGCACAACTTGAAGACTCACACTGTATATTCATTCCTTAGTTACGTATTTACACATTTCACAAGTTCTTAAAATTGTTCAACAATGATAATGTCAATGATCTCTGAACAATGGATCTAGTTTATTTTCAGGGTTCATATTATTCACAAGTATCTTATGTCCCTTCTTGTAATTAATTTGTTCACAATTTTTATCAAAAGTTTATTTTCTTTTGATCTTTGTCTTTGCCAAATTTTCTCTAAGCCTTTTGTAATCGAAATTTCCCAAGCTTTTTGTAATCGAAATATCAATTCTATGGTATAATTATCAAAATTATCATCATCTCATCAACCTGATTCTCGATGTTTCGTGGAATTCTACTGGCTCGGCCAAAAACAAGTTCATATGGAGTATAGAGAGTTGAAGAATTTACGGTATTGTTATGAAAAGCACCAATGTGAAACCCAATTACTCCAGTTGTTACTTTCCTTAGCTTACTGTATACGGAGATAAGCTCCTAAATCTTTATACGAATTTTCAAGCGCTCCAAGTGTTTCATGATGATGAGCCGTTGAATTGAAAAGTTTTATATTCAACAACTTACATGATTCACTAAATAGTTTAGTTAAAAATTCTGGACCTTGGTCAGTAACAACTTCAGATGGAATGCTATATCTTAGTACACAATTTCACACAAAAGATTATGCAACATTTTCAGCTTCCTTACTCGACAGTGGGTATTCCTCTATAAATTTCGTAAGATTGCACTGAATTGTTAATATATATTTATTGTCTTGGATATCGACAGATAAAGCACCTACTAGACCAAAAAAAATCTCTGGGAAGCAGAAGAAGCTGTGGTGGTGATTATCATTGGTTCTTTCCGCGGTAAAGAATATTTATACCTTTGAAAATCGTCACATTGTTTGACAAATTTTTGAACATCTGATTTTAAACCGTTCCAAAAGTATTCTCGCTTGATATTATTATACATGCATTCTACACCTGCATGTCCACCTGTAGGTAAGATGTGGTAGTCATTAAGAATAATTTGTCTCAATTATTTATCTTCTATTCGTCTCACGTCTCTAACAACGTTTATCTTTAATGAATTTCCTGGAATTTTATTTTTATATTCCATCACTACGTTCAGAAATTCAGCATTAATTCTGATTTATTATTCTTTGTGCACAATAATTCTTCCAGTACCCTCAACGTTATGCCTAAGCCATGCGCTTATCGGATTTTCTGGTTTATTTAAATGATATGTGAATTCACGTTCTATAGTATATGTGCATTCTGCTAAACTGTGTGTTGATTAGTTTTTAATTTGAAAAACTCTCTTTCTGGATGTAGCCTCAACTCACTTTCTAAAGGATGATACACCCCTTCGACTACAATAGGGTGATCAGTCCTTTGGCAATCGGAGGTATTCGTCTCGTGTTCTTTGAAATCCACCTCATTCTAAGGGCTTCACACGAGACGAGAGTAGGCGAGAGTATAAAGAATATCATCTTGCTCTCGCCAATTTCTTGTCTCGTCTCGTAGAAGCGAGACGAGACGAGAAAAATCTTGCCCTATTTAACAACATCCTTTGTCACCTCTTTGAGTTCGCTTGTTTCTAGTTAAATACGTGATAATGCGTCTGCAGTAACATTATCGGAACCTGTCACGAAATGTACAGTGAAGTCGTATTCTTCTAAAATCAATCGGAACCCCAGGTAACACAGACCTCACATAGAGATCTCTGAGAGGTTACAATGTGCCAGTATATATATATATATACACAATGTGCATATATATATATATATTGTGAAAACCTAGAAGGGAGTTTCGTTGCCGAATTAAGCCAGTTTAGCCCCCCCACCCCTAGAAAATTAAAAGTAGATTCTCATGCTCGACAATCGTCTATAAGTGGAGGATTGGCACGTTACAAATAACTCGCCGAGACATCTCTGGGAGGTCCCTGTGTTACCTGGGACTTAGTTAATCCATCAGATTGATTCGTCATATTGAACAAGTAAATTAGTGGACGGTGGTCCACTTTCTTCCAAATAAATATGGCCTAAAATGTTTCACCGGCCAAACTATCGATAAAAGCTCTTTTTCGATAGTTCAATAATTCTTTTCTGGCGGGTTCAAACTCCTTGAGGCAAGGGCTGGCCATTAGAATATGATAAAACTCAACCTAAGGTAAATCCATTGGCATTTGTCCTGAGAATGAATTCGTTATTTTCTGAAAAATCTGGATATTGCAGGACAGGTGCTTTCAGGTGGACTTGTCTCAAGGTCTGAAACGCCTCTTCGCATTCCTCGTCCATTGAAAAACTTTTCCTTTGCGGGACAAGTTGTTCAAGGGTTGAGCAATTTCCGCAAAATATCTGATAAATTTCCTGTAATAATCAAGGCAACAAAACGTTCAACTTCATCGGAATTTGTTGGTACAGGATATCGTGAAATAGCCTCATTTTTTTCTGGATCTGGCGAAATGCCTTTATCCGGAATGATATGCCCTAAAAACAACATTTCTTTTTTCAGAAATTCACATTTACTAGGATTTAATTTCAAATTAACTTCTCTCAACCGTTGTTAAACTCTCAAAAGATTTTGATTGTGGTTTTGTAATGAATGTCCAAAAACTATTAAGTCATCTAAATCTATGAAACATAAATCGTAATTCAAACCTGTCATAGCTATTGTCACGAGTCTCAAGAATGAACTAGGACTTGTCTTCAATCCGATTCCCAATCTTTTCTTTTGATATTGGACTCTTTCAGTTGCAAATGTTGTTTATGGTCGGCTGTCAGGATGTAGTTCTAATTGAAAAAAAAAACGACGCACTGACGTGTAGTCAGTACTCTTTGGCGCGCGTGTTCACGGTGGCTAATTTGAATTGAATGATGAGTACTTCAAGCTCAGTAGATAGAGCGAGCCAAAGATCTACCCAAAGGATAGTGGACACCATTCACTGTCGGTTCAAAAATTAACAGTGCTGTATCTAAGCTGCCATCAGGATAGATTAACAAAGTTGGAAAATAACACAAGTGACTCTCCTTAGTCGCACAAGCTCCTAGAAGATTTGGGAGGGTCAGTATAATCCTAATCATGTTAATCGCACGCGCGCCAAAGCAGATTGACTTTTTACACTTTTTCCTTCATTGTTAAGTCAATCTGCTTTTGCGCGCGTGCGATTAACATGATTAGGATTATACTGACCCTCCCAAATCTTCTAGGAGCTTGTGCGATTAAGGAGAGTCACTTGTGTTCTTTTCCAACTTTGTTAATCTATCCTGATGGCAGCTTAGATACAGCACTGTTAATTTTTGAACCGACAGTGAATGGTCTCCACTATCTTTTGGGTAGATCTTTGGCTCGCTCTATCTACTGAGCTTGAAGTACTCATCATTCAATTCAAATTAGCCACCGTGAACACGCGCGCCAAAGAGTACTGACTACACGTCAGTGCTTTGTTTTTTTTTCATGTTCCTTTAACAAATATAGCTATAAATACAGTTTGGCTGTTAGCTTTACCGTAGATCGAAAAAAATGCGGTTGTGGGACCTCCGTTTGGAACGCAATTGCCTCTTCTCCAAATCCGAACGTATTTTAATATAGATCTACCGAATATAGTTATTTATAAATTCGCCTCAGGGCCACCATACAGACATTTCAACTCGGAAACAACGCTATTTCCCCCAAACTGACTTGTGTCCGTGCACTGAATTGACATGAATATTCTTTTAAAACCTCACAATATCGGCTCATTGCTTCCAACATAACCCAATCAACCCAAAACCATTCACATCTCATCTGCGCAAGCGCAGTATAATCGTGCCTGCAAGTCCTCCCAAAATTACACACCTCACAAAAAACTCCGATTCTCCAACACTAGTGGTTCAGGAGATATCGCTTCTTGAATCCACGCATGCGCAGACCCTCACCTGGGGATTCTGTAGAGGAATAGCATCCGCCACCCCAAAACCCCAATCTTCTCTGATGAAAACTTCAGCAGTTAAATAACTGATGGTCTGCTCATGCGCATAACGAAAAATGCCCGTGAGGGGTAACATCAATTTCAAAATTGGCCCCAGCGCCACGGTATGCACACTTCAACTCGGAAACAACGGTATTTCCTCCAAACTGACTTGTCCTTGCACTGAATTGCCATGAATATTCTTTTAAAACCTCACAATATCGGGTCAGCACTCCCAACATAACCCATACAACCCAAAAACAGTCACTTCTCTTCTGCGCATGCGCAATCTACTTGCGGCTGAAAGTCCTCCCAAAATCACACACCATACAGAACACTCCGATTCTCCAACACTAGTGGTTCAGGAGATATCGCCTCTTGAATCCACGCATGCGCAGACCCTCACCAGGGGATTCTGTAGAGGAATAGCATCCGCCACCCCAAAACCCCAATCTTCTCTGATGAAAACTTCAGCAGTTAAATAACTGATGGTCTGCTCATGCGCATAACGAAAAATGCCCGTAAGGGGTAACATCAATTTCAAAATTGGCCCCAGCGCCACGGTATGCACACTTCAACTCGGAAACAACGGTATTTCCTCCAAACTGACTAGAATCAGAACTTGCTATGAATATTCTTTTAAAACCTCACAATATCGACTCAGCACTCCCAACATAACCCATCCAACCCAAAAACACTTCTCTTCTGCGCATGCGCAATCTACTCGCGGCTAAAAGTCCTTTCAAAATAACACACCTTACAAAAAACTCCGATTCTCCAACACTAGTGGTTCGGAAGATATCGCATCTTTAATCTACGCATGCGCAGATCCTTATCAGGGATCTGGATTCTATGGAGGAATAGCATCCGCCACCCCAAAACCCCAATCCTCTCTGACGAAAACTACAGCAGTTAAATGACTTCTCATCTGCGCATGCGCACAACGAAAAATGTCCGGAAAGGGCAGCATGAACCTCAAAAAAATAGGTTTCGGCATTTTAAGCAAAGTATTTCGCAAAATAGTAGTATATTTTTTTATTTTTTTCATGTCATGTGATCTTCACGAAATTTTGCAAAAGTGTTTGCATTGGTCTTTTGCATCTAACTACTGAGTTTCAATTTAATCAGTTCAGTATTTTTCGAGTTATCCTGAAAACAAAATTTTAAAATTTTTGAATTTTTTTTTGCTACTTTAGGGTCGTCTGATCAAAACAAAACTTCGCAGGCATATGAAGGTCATGATTCTACAATTTGCTGCCAAATTTCAGAAAGATCGAGTTATTGGTTCCGGAAATATTCATTAAAAACGTTTTGACTAAAAATGGCCTTAACTCCGAAACCGCTCGGTGGATTTTGCCCGTTAACGAACTTGTCCGAGATATATACGCTACAAAACTACCCTGCAAATTTCAACGCTCTAAATCGTTCCGTTCGAGAGTTATCGTGCTAACGGCCGGCCGGCCGGCCGGACTAGACGGACAGAATTGAATTTGACCTCGAATTCTTCATCAGGAAGTCGAACCTAATCGTTTGAGACCATTTTCGAAACAAAATTCGAAAAATATAGACATTGTGACGAAATGATAGCACGCTGTTCCTTGTGGAACACGCGCGCAAAAACATCCTTGCGCTAAATCCAAATGAGAAAAATAAATTGGTCCTGACAAAGAATCTAGGATTTCAGTGATTTTAGGAAAAGGAAATTCACCACACTTAATTTGCTTGTTCAGTATTTGATAATATAAGACATTTCGGAATTTCTTAACACCGTTTTGATCTGGCTTTTTTGTTACAATTAATAATGGAAAGAACCATTCAGATTTGTTCTCTTTAATGATTTCCTCTTGGGACATTTTGTCTACTTGTTTATGAATTTCATTCTTCCGTGCGTGTGGTATCATGTACAAATTAGTAACCGTTAACGGATCACCTTCGAGGTGAAAGATATCTGGTGTATTTGGCACATATTCTCTGAATTGAGTATTTTTCTTCCTTATTCAATGACTTTATATTAACCAAATTCAATATATCGTCTATCCTCCGCACAGATATCTCGTTCCTACCATAATTTAATATCTCGAATTTTGAAAAACTTTCTAGTTTTGATTGGAAATTTTTTAGTCTTATTCCTCTATCGTTCACATTAAGTATTCTAACTGGAATTGTATTATCTTATAGTTTTGCAATCGTGCTTGCTATAATTACTCCTTCGCATATCTGTTCCTTTGAAATGACACATTCGTCTTTTTCATCGGTATAGCAATAATGAATTATTTCGCATCTGGGGGGGTATAATAGTATAATATTCAACTTTTAATTTTAATGGAACACTTATTATTTTATTACAAATATGAAATTTTCTGAGGAAATTCTCATAATCGATTACTGCTTTGTATTTATTGAAAAAATCAGCACCGAGTTCACCTTGTATACAAGAATCCAAGGAATTAGGTACAGAAAAATTGTGCTACAACTTTGTGTTACTTACAATTAAGGAAATTGTTGCCGAACCCTTCGACGATGTGGATCCCGCTATACCTTCAATTTTTATTTTTCCTGCAGTATCTAGTATGTTCTCCTTCCATCTAGTATTCTGAAGATATGCAGCTGATGCTAGCACCAGTATCAATTAACAAATTCAATTCAATTTTGCCAGAATTCATTGTTACATAATTCAAAGCATTCATATTGTAGTCAATTTGGATTTTTATCGTACATTCATTGGGAACGAAAACATTTTTCTTCAGGTATTACAGTTTCTTCAGTGGACGAGTTTGTTGAATTTTCCGCGAAGTCGAGTGATTGCCATAGTTATTATCATGACGGCCTCGATATGAATGTCCACGACCTTGTACCTGGTATAGTTTTGCTGAGGAATCAAACTTTGGATTATTGTTACCATTTCCTCTATATGTTTGTAATCCGTCAAGTTTGGGGTCATTTTCAAACTTCGATTTTTCCTGCATACATAGGTATACATTAGCAAATAAAAGTGGAAAAACCACGAAAATTCAAAAAAACTCTAATATAACAAGTTTGGGGACATTTTCATTTTCTATTTTTCTCGTTCAATCTTCCGTTCTTCGGTATATATTCGAATAAAGAGTCCTAAGTATCACGAATTTTTCATCTACATCAATTTATTCTCTAAATTTCGTGATTAACTTTGTATTTGAAACTCCCGAGCTGGTGAACTATGCGATGCGATGCTATATGCTAAGCGCGATGCTACGCTACGCGCTCTGCTATGAAAGTGAACGTTGGTTAACTATATCAAAAAAACAAAAATATGTAATATACTAGCGAATTGATAAGAAATATTTCTGTCGAAACACACAATATTTATTTTCTGGGAATATTTCAAAGGAATATTGAGACTACTTTATGGTCATGGTTATAATAACAAGAGCGCCAGAAACATGCCGGATATTTCAAAACTAGAGAAATTCGATCAATGGGACAATAATCAAGTAAAAATATCATTCGTCAAAACATTGGATAGTATATTCCACAAGCAACTTCCCCATAACATATAAATACTACCAATATTATTCCTTTCGAAAATAGATTATTATACAAATATCCTGCAGATTATTCACAGGAATTCTAATAACATTAGTCCTATGTAATAATTTGATTCCACACCGCTGCCCTTTGTAACACTACGTGCATGTCCTAGACCAGAAGTTATCTATGTTTTTTTTTTCAGACGGAGTCTTTTCTGGAGATTCTATGCTGCCCAGATATTAAAAAAATCAGAACAACTGTGAAATACAAAAGTTATTCATTCATTCGTTTTGTTTCATTCCGTTTTCGATCAAGTTCCTACAATTATTTTACGTCTCATGATTTCTGTAACTGGATTTTCAATGGTTTCGAAATTTCATACCAAAATGTTAGACAGATCAGTTATCTGATACATAGAAAACTACAAAAATCAGGTGAAGATAAATTTTTTTGATGTATAATCTGGAATCTAGACAATGCCATGTATAGAAAGAGATATTTCTCTCAGTGGTATAGGAATACATAGTACGGGACATATATTATAAAAAAAACACGCTTTTATAGCTAACCGAACTAAAAATTAGAAAATAATTTTTAATTTCAGAGAGTTTATAATACAGTAGTAGAAGATCGAACAATCAATCAGAATTTATCACCTCAAAATAAAATTATAATAAAGCGTAAGTTATTAACAAAAGAATTCAATTCAGAGTAAACAGCGTGGGGTGCTTGATAAAGTAAATGTAGCAACCATTCTATTGGCAACTATCTATGAGAAGAGAGTTATGAAAAGTAGTAAAATGCACCCCACGCTTTTTACTCTGAATTGAATTCTTTTGTTAATAACTTAAACTTTATTATAATTTTATTTTGAGGTGATAAATTCTGATTGATTGTTCGATCTTCTACTACTGTATTATAAACTCTCTGAAATTAAAAATTATTTTCTAATTCTTAGTTCGGTTAGCTATAAAAGCGTGTTTTTTTAGTTTTTTTAAACTATTATTTATTTTTCATTTTTTAGTTCGATTTATCAATTAGTTATTTGTTGACATGTGGTATTGAAATGTCTCACAAATTATTTCGCAATCTCATCATTTCATTCAAAATTTTATTAATCCTGGCGGTCCCAATAAGGATAATGGGAAACTGTTAGAACATGTTAGAACTGTTAGAATATGAGCCCAAAATGATATATCGCATGCGACAAATCGCCTTGCGATAGACAGGCTCCACTCTGTGAGATTTCGTACATGAGATACAGATAGTCCGCCGTATTCACAAATCATTCAATCTCCGTTAAGTCCTAACTGAGGTACTCAGTTAAGGATAAATTTGAATCGGAACCTCAGTTACCTAAAGTGAAAATCAACGTGAAACAGGCCAGTTTCACCACCGTTGAATACTTTAACTGAGGTTGCGATTCAAATTTATTCTTAACTGAGGACCTCAGTTAGGACTTAACGGAGATTGAATGCTTTGTGAATACGGCGGAGTATCTGTCTGCGCTTGTCGCTCATGCGATATCGCATCAGTATGAACTGGACCTGAAACATCACGTTGCAAATTGGCGGAGGTGCCCGGTATGAGATAATATGCTATAAATAATAATCAATTTTTGTGTAATAAGGATAATGGGAAACTGTTATCAAATTATTGCATTGTCATCGGTTCTTGATACGTATGCAAAGTTTCAAATTAATCAGACTTCTGGAAACTGGTGAAAATTAAGTTCAAAGATTCCGTTACATACATAGTCAGATACAACCCAAGCTAAAAGAGCGTGTTAATATCTCCCGCTATATTATTTTTGGGCATTGTTTACATACTCCTATTTAGAATTTGGACATCAATTTAAGTGAATTATATACGTTATTTAACTATATCATTACAAATATATATGTAGTATACTAGCGGTCTCAACAGATACTCGTCCAACGCTGCTCAGATTCCAATAATTTTTCAATATCCCCAAATATCTCTGATCGTGTTCAAATTTGAAACCTGGTTGCAAAACGGATAGTTTCTGATATACAGAATAATATTCAATAATTTTTTGCACGTGGGGACAGCGTGCTATCATTTTCCAAATGTCTGCAATTTTCGAAATTTTTGCCAAAAATGGTCTCCAACGATGATGAATTCGAGGTCTAATTTGATTCTCTCTTGCCGTTCAGCCGGCCGTTGCCACAATAACTTTCGAGCAGTAAGATATAGCGACTTGAAATGTTCAGGATAGGTTGCGCATTCAAATGCGAAGGACAAGTTCGTTAATGGGCATAATCGGCCAAATGGTTTCCGACTACTAATTTTGGTTACAAACAGATCAGATCCGATCGGATAGAAACTACGTAATAAGGTGCAGAATGCCAACACAAACACAACATTTCGTGAGGATCCTACCTATCACTAAAAAATTAAAGAAAAATATTATGTATCTCACGATAACTTGAGAACGGAAGGTGATAGCGATTTGCAATTTTCAGCGCGTTGCGCATCCAAGTATTGTTAGTTCGACAATAGAAAAAGTCGGCCTATCGCTTTCGGAGTTACAACCACCTTGAATTTTGTTATTTCCTCTATAACCCAAAATATGTATAGATATCCGATTCATTTAAAACTTAGTAATTAATTGTTTAATGCCGGCGCGCTCATTTTTTGCAAATTTCGTGAATATCGAGCCTCTAGAAAAGTACAAAAAATTGTTTTCTTCAAAAATTCCATATTTCTTATGAGTCAGAATCAGCTGAAATTCCTTCGAGTCGCCATTTTACAATCGAGTACCGAATTTTAACTCGATCGACTTCTTATGAGGATGAATAGACAACGGGACAAGTTCGCAAAAGCTCCTGACTTCACGTCAGGGGTTTTTAAGAATTTTTTCAAAATTTTCTAGTGATACGAACCTTGGCATTGTGTTGTCATTTCACTACTAGCTATACCAAGTTTCAATTCGGTCGGATCTATATTGTTTGGTTATTTTAACTCCGCAACGGTTTGGCCGATTATGCCCTTTAACGAACTAAACCGTCGCATTCGGATAAGCAACCTACCCTGAAAATTTAGTTTTCACTCTTTCCGTTCGAAAGCTAACGTGGTAACAGCTTGCCGGAGATAATTGAATTTGACCTCGAATTCTTCATCAGTGAGTCGACCCTACTCATTTTCGGTACTAAATTCGAGAATTTCAGACATTCGGGCAAAATGATAGCATGCTGTTTCCTAGAACATAAACAGAAATACACAATTATTCTTTCGGTGAAAGTTGAAATCAACCTACGTATATTTAATCGATACTTTGCACGTGAACTTAAATTTTCAACTGAATTTAGTTGATTGTTCTTGAGATACTAATATACTTATGTACATAATGTTATTCAGATTTACAGTTTTCAGAAATTGAATTCGTTATTTCACATTAACTACTCAAATAGTGCTTATAATTTTTTTTCTCGATATATTTCGATTGCGTATTTCGGTCAAATAAGTTTTTTCTTGAGATTCTTATGATACGAACCTCGTGAATTTTCCTATTAATATTCGAAATTTCATTTCACACAATCCTCTTTTGGAGATATTGGGGAATCATAATGCCTCGAAAAAATTTGCCTGCTACTACTACTGCCTGCGAGGATTTCTAATCTAATTACATATAATATCAGAAATTACATTGGTTTACAGTGGTTTTGTTGCCCTAGATATGAAAATGATTTTGCGTCCATTCATGCATACAATTCATGAAACTAATTATGATTTTGTTAGATTTGCTCTGATTTTTTTAAATCATTATTTTCATTTCACATTACATAAATAAAAAAAAAGAAATAAAATAACAGATATTATTTATAATGTCAGTAATATTTTGAGAAATTAGGATACATCGAAGTAAATAAAGAGGAAAATGTTGAAAATATATTTTATATTTCCATAAAACGCCTTTTATGGGCTTTTCTTTTATAATTTTTCGAGGGACAATCTCTTTTCAAAGACCAGCAGTAATCTGCCATCATGTGACAATCCCATCGACCCTGATATCTTTCCTCCATCACTTTCAGATCTTGGTGAAACCTCTCTCCCTGTTCCTCACTATAATTTCCTGAATTATCCGGAAATTTATTTGAATGATTGCGGAGTGTAATTTAATACTCATATTTGCTCCTAAAGTCTGGAAGTTTGTTAGCATATTTTGCACAACTTCTTCATAATTTGCTGCCCTATGGTTACCTAGGAAATTTTCGGCAACCAACATCTAATCCAGAACGTTCTCCTTTTTTCCATAACCGTAGAAATTCAACACAGGACTTACAAACTTTATTAGGAACCCATGGCTTACCTTATTTGTCAATTTTTAAACCGAAATATTCAATATAAGTTTCTTTGACAAAGTCAGTGATATTTCTTTTTTGTTTTTTTGATATATAAACACCGCAAATATAAGAAAATAAATCACTAGAATATTTACGCTTTCTTCGTGACGAACTCATATTTTCGAAGACAAGACAAATATATTAGAATGGACATTCAGTAATTGAAACAAAATATTGATCCATGACAACTTATCCAGACTCACGTGTACGTACTTGTCAAATTGTCAAATAACTGAGATCTCAGCTGTTCTGTGGAGAAAGGGGTCTGAGAGTGGGGATCACGTGATGTATGTATGCGCGAAAAAGCCTAATCATGACTGGAAAACTAAATTTCATTTTTAACGAACCGATAATTGTTCAAAATATAAGATAGGCATAAATCATGAAAATATGAGCACTTTTAAAACTTTCATGAATATATTCGTAACTTAGGCACTTGAAAACGTAAATATTTGCGATGATATCCAGGGCAACAAAACAAAACTTTTTGTTGTAGAGCTGTGTTATCATATTGGAAAATGTACTCCTGTACTGCACAATATTTGGCATCGTCCTGTTGAGATATAATTCCCGCACTTTATAACTTATCTCATAGTTGTGAATGTCGGTGAAAAAGCGGGGAATCGCCGATGTTTGGTGGCATACTGGCATGCGTTAGTCGAAATAAGTTATGGGGCGGCACCTTTGATATCTTCGTTTAATGGATTAAATCGCACATGTGGGATCAATTTGAACTCGCTCGTATTTTGTATTGCCTACGCATATTGGGTCATTTCATAATGGCCCTTATTACTACGGTGTTCTAGTATATATTTTCATATTAAACATTACATGAAAATCTAATATTACAAATTTGAGGTCCTAAGCCAATTTATTTTCATGTATTTTCAAGCTGAGATTATTTGAACGTAAAGAAGCTTTTATAGCGTTCTCAATATTGTGTGTAAAATTGGCCCTACACCTTCCGATTTTCCTAAAAAAAATGCGTGCTGCTGAAAAGTTTTCTTATTCCATAGGGTTCTCAAAAGTGGGCAAATTTCACATCTTTCATCTTTGAATATTACATATCCGTTTTATCGAGAAATCAAAATCCGTTTTGGGTATATGGAGGAAATTGTTCAAAATATTCATTGGAATAAATAAGCAAAAACATTTTGAATAACATAATTTTTCGATAAAAATCTGTAGATTTTAGATCCGGTTTAGTGAATCAGGTAAGGTCGTCTTTTGATATTTTTCAGTGTCTCGAAATGAGATGAATAGCGAATCAAAATCATAGCAACGAATAAATCGTATAGGTACTCCTGAACAATCATTGGATTACGTAGCTTCTAGGAAAATCTTATTTTTTGCGTTAATGGAAAAATTATGAGTCTGATATATCGTATACTTAACTCATCTTATCGTTGTTATATAAGAAATTTCAGCAAACTCTAGCGATAATCTTACGAGAGATCAAAATTTTTTTCGCTTCTGTCTTCGGAACTAGGAGTCCTTATTTTTAGAGATATCAAATTTCAACGTCCGATTTGTAGATTTCGAAATATTGGTAAAACAAAATCTCCGAACTAATTGGGCGGATTTTGCCCATTCATCATAAACTCGATAGGCCTATTTTGACCTCTAAACTACTTTTCAAATCACGCTAAAGCCTCAAGTTCCTTTAAACTATAAAACGCCTCAATACGTCGTCCTTTGAGACTAGATCGATTCTTTGTACAATATTTGCGATTTTCAGATCTTATATGCTAATAAAGTTAAGTAAATCCTGACCAATCCTATAGAAACGGTTCAAATCTAGAGCCTATTTCAATAATTTCTCGAGAATATTATCGGCAATTCTTAGTGGACCTCAAAAAAATCTCGAAATGATCGTCACATAAAGGGCCAATAGACCACATTAGTTAGATTAAGCGGGAACTTTGAATTACGATCCGTTCGTGGATCCGAGCACTGAATTCCCCAGCTAAAACTTACGCGAATCTCTCGCTTGTTTTTAGATACTTTGGCCAATTTTTTGCGCGTATGTTCTGGGGAACATCGCGTCATCATTTTGCCCAAATGTCTGTAATTTTCGAATTTTTTGCCGAAAATGATCTCGAACGTTTGGACTTGACTCACCGATGAAGAATTCCAGGTGAAATTCTGATTCTGTCCTGCCAGCCAGCATGCCGTTGCCACGATAACTTGACAACGGAAAGAGCTAACGAATTCAAATTTTCTGGGTAGGTGGCACATCCCAATTAATACGACGGACCAGTTCGTTAATGGGCATAATCGGCCGAACGGTTTCCTAGTGATAATTTTGTTTTCAATCAATACAAATCCGATCAAATTGAAACTTGGAGAGATGTAGAATGCAAACCCAAGGACGTTTGCGAAATTCTGAGCGAAACGTATCACTAGAAAATAAAAAAGAACGATAACCTGAAAAATGAAGAAGACAGCTACTTGAAATTTACAGGTTAAGTTGTGCATCTGAATGCGACAGTTGAGGTAGTTTATAAGCATAATCAGCCAAACGGTTTTGGAGTTATACCCATCTGAAATTTGTTTGTTATTTCTTCAATAACTCGAAAAATGCAGGACTGATACAATTCAAACATGGTTATTAGTTGTAGAATGCCAATGCGAAAATTCTTGCAAAATGTAGTGAGGATCGTATCACTAGAAAATTTTTGGAAAATCAATTAAGCAAATTCTATATGAGAAACTATTCGTCCGACATCGCTGACATTTTGCGAGAGCCTTCAGAACCTAACTGTACTACCAAGTTTCAAGTTTGAACACGATCGGATCTATATTGTTGCAGATCCGAGCAGCCTTGTGTGAGTTCAGTAGCTGGATGAGTGCGTATTGGAAAAATCAAGATCGAAAAAGATTATCTCGAAAAAAACTTCTCCTGAAGAAATATTCAAAGAAAAGTGAGGCCCAGATCACTGAAATTGCTATCAAATAATACGATGAAAGAATAATATACTGGGTGTGCTATTTAAATCAAGAAAGTAGTAGTCTGTTTTCGGTATAACCGGAAGTGGGAGAGGTTTGAAATTATTTTAGGGAGGAAGATCAATATCTCAAACCCCATTATGCGAATTTTCAGCTAAAAATTCTGACTAGTTCCGTTTTTTTTTGTAGAGGGGGAAAGTTTTTATAGGCACCCTGGTTCTACGCCAGGGTAGTGTGAGACTCACCAGCAGAACTGCCGGCATACTCACTAAAACCCCCTCTCTTACCCCAAGATGGTCTGGGGCGACGGCTTTATTGCTCGCTGCCGAATTAGATGGTGTTGGGTGGCGAGTTACCCAGAATTTGTGGCGGAAGGTGAGACAGCCTCAACCCACCCCCTCGCGCGTTCGTGGGGCTCTGGATGTCATTTGGTCCTACCGGGTCTAATAGTCTATTGTCGTGAATCACCCTGTATGTTAGGCATAAATTACACCAAGAATAGCACAACCTTTGAATACAGGGTGATTTATGACGAATATTCGTTAGAATATCTCAAAGGAATACTCGAGATAACACTTGATATTCAATAGTTAAGCTTTGTTTGGAGAGATTAAATTTTTTAAGAATTCATTGAATTGGCTTAAGCTCTAAAAAATGTTTGCGTAGTTTGCGAGCAATAATAATTGTACGATAATATAATTTATACCAAGGGCGTAGCCAGGGGGGGGTTTTGGGGGTTCAACCCCCCCCGAAATGTTATTTTTCTCTTAAAAAAAATCTTTTTTGCTGCAGAAAGTGACCCTTATACCCCCAAAACCCCCCCCCCGAAATTAATTCCTAATTCAAAACCCCCCCGAAATGAATTCCTGGCTACGCCCTTGATTTATACAGGATTATTCATCTATCAGAAGTTTCTGGAACAGTCATCATAATTTTGTGCTGAAAATGTGAATGTAGGTGCTTTCGACAATGAACACTTTCTCTAAAATATTTTGAGACCTCTTCAACTTCCGGTTGTCCGGAAACTGTCTACTCTCAAGTCTCCCACTTACACCAATGTAAAAAAGTGGAGAGTATTTTCGGAGCAATGAGAATAATTTATTTCTGAAAAAAAAACCCGTTGGTGTCTAGCGTCCGATGGGGTCCTGACAACCCACCGGCTACGGCCCTGACTAGCTAAACAAATAATTATTGAAATAAGGTATGCGATCAGAATGAAGAGATAATACCTCAGAAGGTGAAGTAGGTACATGAATTTATTTTGTATTGAATACTGGACCATTTCAGAATCTCAGAAACAGGCATGTTTTTCTTTCATTTGGCAGTCGGGTGACCTAATTTATTGTTACATCACGTTGGGTTGAACATTAAATGAATTGGCAAAATATGATTTTGGGTAATCTTCGTTTAGAAATAAACTATGCATGCGTCATAAAAGCCATAGTATCAATTTGATAGTGCATCTATCCAGGAATACTTAATGAACGTATTGAAAAATTCCGTCGATTGTAGTCTTGGCATCGAAAAGATTGGCGATAGATGGAATTTTTTTGAATTTTCAAAAATATTGAATATCTCGAAACCTGAGGGATTTTTACAAAACATAAAACCGATTGTTCTGGACCAGAACAACGTCCTCTACCTACAGGTATCGTATTGTCCATTCATTTTGCCACACCCTGTAGCTGAACTTTTAGAAGTGCTTTCCTAATGGATTTTTTATTGAAATATCGTTCGTTTTAGTGGACTGTCTTTATGCACGTATACCTACTAATCATGGTTGAAGTAGCCCATGGAGTTGTTTTATTCTATCATCGTGGGGGTTTCACAAACGTTGATGGCCTGATTGACTACTAAAATTTTGAATTCTATCAGTCGATTAGACATATACATTCAATTATTCTGCAAATAATCTAATCAACAATCTTTGAGTAACCCATGAGCAGTCCCATAGATATTTCAAGGAAATGATTATTTGCCCAATTTAATCCCGTTATATTCATATTCTGTTTTGAAAATCTCAATTCGCATACTCCTTTATAAAAAAGCAATGGAATTTTTAGTTTAGGTATGTGCACACGAGATGACAACATTATAATCATACAACTTAACGCTCAAGGAATTTCCAATAAAATTGACCAACTTGAAATATTAACTGATTATATTGATCCTGATATCATAAGCGTTTCGGAACACTGATGTAATAGTGTTCAAATCAACTTGATGACTCTAAAAGGTTATTCAATGGCTGCTTCTTACTGCAGGCCTACTCGACAACATGGTGGAACAGCAATTTACACTAAAGCTATGTATCAGGTGGAGGAAATATTTTATGTTAAAAAGTTTACAGAGGAAATGAATTTTGAGTTCTGCGCAATAAATGTGAAAAACTTGACTTTTTCTGTCAGTATTGTGAGCGTCTACAGGCCTCCCCAAGGTAATATAGATTTGTTCACTCAAACATTGTCGCTTATTGTCCTGAAACATTGTTGTACAGGATCTGGAACATTTTTCGACTGCGGTGATTTAAATATTAATTACTTCGAAGAACAAAACTCCCTAGCATATTTATTAATAAGTTTCGGTTTAAGATCTTTGTCCAGCAGTACTTTATCTGGCTTCATGTCATGGATCTGCCGAGTTGTTGGATAAGCATAGTTCCAGTAGATTCGAGCTCTATCATTTTCGATGACTGATCCAATTTCCAGAGGCACATATGGTAGCACTGGCTCCTTGTGTATACCATAAAATTCTCTCAGATGGAAGTAGAGAATTCTAAGTGCCGCATTGTGTCTTTCTGTATATCCTGATGGAGCGTGGACTCTGCAAGTAGACAGTGACTGCTGACTGTGGCATGCTCTGCAAGTTGTTGGGGTGTCCACTTTCATGATGTTCTTCTTATAGCATCTTGTATTTATCTCTCCATCTTTACAAGCCATAACGAATCCCTCCGTTTCAGACTTTAGTCCAGCCGACTTCAAGAACGCAAAGGATAGTTCCTCCGACAGGCCCTGATCTTTCAGACTCCTGAAATATATAGAGTGCAGACTTTTACCTATGTGGTCTTCGAGTAGCGTCTTCAGTTATGCCTGTCTGATCTCTCTGCCCACTCTTCTCTGGTCTGTTGGCGTGATAGGTGTTCCCACTAGCTCATGGTCGATGAATACTCCAGTTATACTGAGTTTTTCCGAGGCTCTCCGTCCAGCTCTAAATAGGAAAGCTCCTTGGTACCTAATTTCATGATGGGCTACCATTTTCAGAAGTGGGTCTTCACTTCTCCTTATTGCCATTTCCAACGTTTGTTGATGGTATTGGTATTCTAAACTCTGCAAACCTCTGCCACCCTGCGTTCGTGGGAGATATATTCTTTGTACCGAGCAGTTGGGATGAAGACTCCGATTCATGTTCATCACTTTACGTGTGGCCCTGTCTAGCTGGAGAGTCTCATTCACTGTCCAGTTAATTACCCCGAAAGAGTATGTGACTATCGGGACTGCCAGGATGTTCATAACTGACACCTTGTTTTTACCAGACAGCTGTGATTTCCATATATCCCGGATCTTCTTTTCGTTGCTGGCTGTTAAGGTATCCTTGATTCGGGCTGTCCCCAGTGCGCCTCTTTGTTGCATTCCGAGAAATTTGTAAGTTTCCTCTTCATCGAGGTGCCGAATGATTATTCCTCTTTCCAGTTCGATGTCTTCTCTTACTTCTTCAGGTCTTCCTCTGCTCAGATGGAAAACAGTACATTTTTCCAAACTGAATGACATTCCTATTGCTGAGGTGTATTCCGCAACGATGTTAAGAAGTTGTTGTAGTGCTGCCTTGGAAGGAACGTACAGTTTTAAGTCAACCATGTACAGGAGATGTGAAACCAGATGTTCTCTTCTGCCTGGTGGACCGGCCTTGTACCCTATTCTGCTCTCCCTCAACTCCGGTGTTAATGGTAGGAGTGTTATGCAGAATAATAACGGGCTTAGCGAGTCTCCTTGAAAAGCGCCTCGCTTGTATTTCACCCATCCTGTATACGTGGTTCGACCTTCCGATCGAACGGCGAACTTGGTCTTCCATAGCGCCATAATGTTTTCCATCACATGGATGATGTTAGGGTGGACTTTGAGCATCTCTAGCAGCTGTATTATCAAGCTGTGCGACGATGTGTCAAATGCTTTCGCGTAATCCAGCCATGATGTATGTAGATCGCGCTTGTAGTGTTTCGCATCTTGACAAATGCTCTTGTCTATGAGAAGGTTGTCCTTGCACCCCTGTACTCCTTTCCGTGCTTCTCTTAGCTCGTAGATTTGGTTCCACACCGGTGCGATAACCTCCAGAATCCGGTATTGAAGGACACTTGGAGAATCTTATACAAAGTGTTGAGACACGTGATAGGGCGGTAATTCTAGGGCTGTCCTAGATCGCCTGATTTCAGTATCAGTACAGTTCTGTCCTCTACCAACCATGATGGAATTGGCTCACGGTGAATTATTATTCCACTGAGTAATCTGGCTTCGTGTTGATGAGTAGCTGGAAAGTTATTCCACAGTAGTTCTGGATCCCATCCAGTCCAGGTGCCGTGAAATCATTTTTGTTCTTCAGGGCTTGTCTAATTTCTTCGATTGTTATTTCAGTTGTTTGCACACTTTGATTGATCGCATAATGTCTGGAATCTGTGAAATGCTGGAGTATCTCGGGTTTCCGCTGGTCGCTCGTACAATTTCTTCCAAAACCGTTCGACTTCTTCTGGTGATGGCGGGTTTTCTGCCTCTACTTGTTTGTGGCAACTTGCAATAGCTTTGAGGGCTCTGCGGTGAACGTGTTGTTGTTCTCTATCCATTTCTGCTTCTTAATCAGCTTCTTCGTTGCTGCCGCAAGTGATCTTATTCAATCGACAGCTTTTTGCTTCAGTAGATTGATTGTGGGCAAGCTTATTGTACGGAGTAACGCACGCAGCTCCCCCATCATGATATATCGATTATTATTATTATTATTATTATTAATATAGGTACACCTCGCAGAAAAATATCTTTGGTGGCCATTTTCATTATCCGTTTCTATCGTGAATATATTTTCTTCGCGTCAACTGAAAAACATAGACAGGAATTTTTGCCGTCACAACTTCTCTTTCGCATCCTTTTATACATCGAAATCACCGTGGAATGATCCGAAGAGCTGGCAACACCGCTGGGATCGGAAACGTTGGTCGTATTTAGTGATGCTGTATATGTGGGACTGGAAAGTTTGCGTAATGTTTCGGGATTGAAGATGAGTATCGTTCATACAACTTTTATAAGAAAAAAAAATCTTTTCCCCTCTGAGGCTGCCTGAAGAGTTATATGTTTGAATAACTTATTTCTCACTTATATACTCGTTATATACTTTCGGATCATGTGGGTCTTAGGTCGCCTTAAGTACGTACCGGGACTCGAAGCGTCTGTTAGACAAATGTATATATATATATATTAGGGTGATTCAAAAAAAAAGAATATTTTTTTTTTCGTTTGGTACTCTGAAAAATAGGTTCCTAGACACCTCTAAGAAAGCCTCTCCAAGCATGAGTTCTTAATTGTAACGGGAAGGTCCTCCTTCTTACTGTTTTCTATTTTTTCTTATTATCAGATAGAAAAATGTATATCTCGCTTCCAACTACTTGAAAAAATATCTTGTTCCTTAGATTTTGTAGGAAATTGAATGCTCTACAAAAAAGGTCTCTTACGTTTTTTTCGTAAACCCAACCGTTTAAAAGATATTAACGGTTAAAGTTTGATTATTTTTGGGAAAATTTTTTATTTCTTATGAATTCTATAACTCAATGAAAAAAAATCATTATGAATGATGAAACTCATAGTTTTGTAGGAAATTTACTGTTCTATAAAAATGGTCTCTTATGATTTTTCGATCAAGTTGAGCGTTTACGAGATATTCATCGTCAAACATCAATGCATATCAATTTTTCTAGTTTGTAATCAAACATGCCCAAGACTAAAAACACTAATTAAAAAAATAGTTCATAACATATTTCTATTCATAGAAACTCAAATTTGTCTAAATTTCCTTGAAACGCACAGAATAAATTGAAATTTTTCGAATTATTGATCAAAAACTAGAAAAATTGATATGCATTGATGTTTGACGATAATATCTCTTAAACGCTCAAGTTGATCGAAAAATCATAAGAGACCATTTTTATAGAGCAGTAAATTTCCTACAAAACTATGAGTTTCATCATTCATAATGATTTTTTTTCATTGAGTTATAAAATTCATAAGAAATAAAAAATTTTCCCAAAAATAATCAAACTTTAACCATTAATATCTTTTAAACGGTTGGGTTTACGAAAAAATCGTAAGAGACCTTTTTTGTAGAGCATTCAATTTCCTACAAAATCTAAGGAACAAGATATTTTTTCAAGTAGTTGGAAGCGAGATATACATTTTTCTATCTGATAATAAGAAAAAATAGAAAACTGTAAGAAGGAGGACCTTCCCGTTACAATTAAGAACTCATGCTTGGAGAGGCTTTCTTAGAGGTGTCTAGGAACCTATTTTTCAGAGTACCAAACGAAAAAAAAAATATTTTTTTTTTGAATCACCCTAATATATATATATATATATATATATATATAGTGGAAGGAAGGAGTAATCGTCGTTGGGATGTAATATTCGTGTGTAGGTTAATGTCAATATCGTAAGTTCCACCTGCCACATTTCTTTTTTGGTCTGCAACTTTGTTTTTTTAATTTTGTAGTTACTCCTGATGATGTTCATGATAATGAGCGAAATATATCGAGTCTTGGATTAAACGACTATCATTTGAGTGCCCAACTTCACTCGTCGAACGCCCTTAACCTACACACGTATATATATATATATATATATATTTTTTTTTTTTATTTCTCCTATTTGGGTTTGGTCCAACTTTAATCGGACAATATAATTGTCAAGATCAAAATCCCTGCAGGAATTTTCTAACGATTCGCGTGGTAGACAGGATGACTTGCTTTTGGGAAGCAGACATGACACCAGGTTCAAGGTGCAATCTTTTAGTATTCTCCGGTAAGTGCGTTTCTACCAGACCAATCACTGATATGATCATCGGGAGAATGCTTATCGTCTTCAGCTCATACAGCTCGCGTAGCTGAAATGCCAGGTCTCCGTACTTTGTAATTTTTTCCGTATAAGCTTTCGTGATATTATCGTCCGCCAGGATCGTGAATTCTATGAGCATACATGTTTTTTGTCCATCGTCGAAAAGTGCTATGTCAGGCCTATTATGCATCGCCCCCCTGTCCGCTACTAAAGGGAAGTCCCAATAGAGCCTGTATCGTGTACTTTGCAGTAGAGTTTTTGGGACATATATGTGATCTGGTAGCTCTTCATGGAGCAAACCCAGCCTCAACGCAACCTGTTGATGATAGATCCTTGCCATGGAGTTATGCCTATCCAGGTAATCTCTTGGGGCTAGTATAGGACAAGAAGAAGTAATATGCTGTAATGTTTCAGGTGCCTGGGAACACTTGCGACAGCGATCGGATGGTATGTCGAGTTTGGCAATATTTTTCTGGTAAATTCTTGTGGGCACAACTTGATCCTGTATTGCCAGGAGTCGACCTTCTGTCTCCGGAAAAAGATACCCTGCTGTCAGGTAAGTTGGCGACTCCTTTTTATTGATATTTTCTTTTTTCAGGCAACTAGGGTATCTTCCGTGCAAGGCTTTGGAGCTCCACTCCTCAATTAGTTCCTCTATTGTACGATCAATCTGAGGGGGATCTGACCTTGAGAGACGCAAAGCCGACATATCCACGTCCGCCTCTCGGATCGCCTGAAAGAAAGGTGAGTTCTTTTTCAAAAAGTAATTTCTCAATGCAGTGATGTTCTCTTGATGGAGTCTCTCCAAATTCAATAGCCCTCGACCTCCCTGATGTCGTGGGAGATATAATCTCACCGTCGATGAATGAGGATGGTGAACTCCATGTTTTGTGAGCATACTCCTCAGCGCTCTATCCATTTCCTGCAGGTCAGTTGTCGACCACGTTATGATGCCGAAAGAATACGCTATGGTTGGTATAGCCCATATGTTGATGGCAGTAAATAGTGATTTGGAGTTCAGTTTTGACTTCAAAAGTATAGTGACCCTCTTGAGTAGTTTTTCCCGATACAGTTCCTTCATTTCTGAGGTTTTAATATCCAGCGCTTGTTTAATTCCGAGATATTTATATGAGTCTTCCACATTTAAGGATGGTATGGTGGTCTGATTCATTAATATAGTTCCAAGGCTTGTGTTTTGAATTTTCCCTCGTCTCACTTCCAGGGTTGCACACTTGTTCACCCCAAAGCTCATACCGATGGAGTCGCTAAAAAGTGACACTATTTCCAGGAGTCTCCTAATCTGTTCAAAGTTGGCACCATACAGCTTAAGGTCATCTATGTATAGACTGTGGTTCACTCGTATATTTCTCTGCTTGTCAATAACATATCCGTATTCGGTGTTTCTCAGCAGCATACTCAAGGGATTAATTGCCATGCAAAACCATATTGGACTTAGCGTGTCACCTTGAAAGACTCCTCGTCTGATTTTAATACTCTTGGACTCTTTCATTTCATCTCCAGCACGGATGAGGAGAGATGTTCTCCAGGTCGAGAACTTGCAGGAGTTTAACCAGTTTTTCGTTGATACCGTGCATTTTAAGAGCTCTCAACAACCAAGAGTGGGGCACCGAGTCGAAGGCCTTTCGATAATCAATCCATGCTACAGATATATTACGCAGCTTTTTACGCGCTTGCTTCGTCACGATGTAGTCAACGATTAGCAGTTCTTTAGAGCCTTTGGTCCTTATACGGCCGCCACCTTGTTCTGGTGCCATCAGGTTATTCGTTCGGAGGTGTTTGTTTATGTGTTTAGTGATCACAGCTCTCAAAATTTTATAAACCGTAGGGAGACAGGTTATGGGGCGATAGTTGTTAGGATTTTTAAGGTCTCCTTCTTTCGGGACTAGGTAGGTGATCCCCTGTGTGAGGTAGGCAGGAAGCGAAAGGGGTTCTGCTAAGGATTTCCTGAAAATCGTTGCCAGCACATTATGGACATTTGTGAAGTATTTCCACCAGTAGTTGTGCAGTTTATCACAACCTGGGGTGGCCCAGTTGTTTGCCCCCTTCATGGCCTCCTCTATATCGGATTCAGTGATGTCAATTTCATCCATTTGGACTTGCGGCATTCTGGATTCAGCTTCCTCTATCCAAGACAACTGTTCGTTATGCTCGGCGTTCTCTGACCAGATCTTGCTCCAATATTCCTCCGCAGTGTTAGGTTCGAGGTTAACATTTTGGCTGATGCCTCCCTGCTCAAGATCTCGAAAGAACTTCTTCTGATTCTGGTGAAACATCCTGTTATTCCGGTGTCTTTTTTCCTTTTCATTGTATCGTCGTATACGGTTCCCTAAAGCTTTGATCTTCTGTTTCAGGGTGTCGTTCAGAAGGAATATTTTATCCTTGAAAAGAGGGTCTCTTCGTTTGATCTTGAACTCCGAAGCATGCTTTCTAACTGTTTTCATTACTTTCGTCGAAGGATTCGGAGTGTTTAGGTAAGTATGAAATATTCCTATTTTTTTTCTAAACTGAACAATCTTACCTTCCAGGCGTTTTTTCGCCATGTATGGTACATTTTTAAAATAATTTCACAATTCCGGTGTTGCCGGATGTACGACATTTTGACAACAACTTTGTTATTTTAAATGGGACATCCGGTATTTCTATTTTTTTTATGATACTCCATAAAATACTGAATCTATTCATTCTGACTTTTTCATACCTATCTTTAACGGTTTCTTAGTTATTAATTATTTTTCGAAGTTTTAGATCAAATTGGCGTGTTACGAAAATGACTCTAGTTCGCTCAATATTTGAGATTTGAGTCAGAAAATTGGAAACTGGAATTGTGAAATTATTCTAAAAATGTACCTTACATGGCCAAATATCGATCCACAAAATTTAAAATCTTTACCATAAATAGTTTCCATAATAATCTAATAGGCCACTCACCTTGGGACACCCGATATATATATATATATATATAAAAATGGAAAAGTATAACGGGTAATTCCGCAAAAGGAGCAGAGATAATCATTCTGCTGGTACCTGCCGACACGTGTTTCTGATAGTTGGCTTCTTCAGGACAGGGCAACCAAGAAACCAAGAAAAAGGTGGAAAGATAACTGAAAACAGGCGACTCCACAACAGGAGCGAGCAACCAATTTGTGTCTTCAGCTCTAGGACCTCCAATTCGGAGGTAAACTATGGCATCGGCACGAAGGATGCATAAGCTACCTGTGCGATGCGACCTGAACCCGAGGATATGTATAAAAAATAGGATAACGCGGAAAATTTTATTAAAATGGAATAGTGTAACGGGTAATTCCGCAAAAGGAGCAGAGATAATCATTCTGCTGGTACCTGCCGACACGTGTTTCTGCTAGTTGGCTTCTTTAGGACAGGGCAACCAAGAAACCAAGAAAAAGGTGGAAAGATAACTGAAAACAGGCGACTCCACAACAGGAGCGAGCAACCAATTTGTGTCTTCAGCTCTAGGACCTCCAATTCGGAGGTAAACTATGGCATCGGCACGAAGGATGCATAAGCTACCTGTGCGATGCGACCTGAACCCGAGGATATGTATAAAAAATAGGATAACGCGGATAATTTTATTAAAATGGAAAAGTATAACGGGTAATTCCGCAAAAGGAGCAGAGATAATCATTCTGCTGGTACCTGCCGACACGTGTTTCTGCTAGTTGGCTTCTTCAGGACAGGGCAACCAAGAAACCAAGAAAAAGGTGGAAAGATAACTGAAAACAGGCGACTCCACAACAGGAGCGAGCAACCAATTTGTGTCTTCAGCTCTAGGACCTCCAATTCGGAGGTAAGCTATGGCATCGGCACGAAGGATGCATAAGCTACCTGTGCGATGCGACCTGAACCCGAGGATATGTATAAAAAATAGGATAACGCGGATAATTTTATTAAAATGGAAAAGTATAACGGGTAATTCCGCAAAAGGAGCAGAGATAATCATTCTGCTGGTACCTGCCGACACGTGTTTCTGCTAGTTGGCTTCTTCAGGACAGGGCAACCAAGAAACCAAGAAAAAGGTGGAAAGATAACTGAAAACAGGCGACTCCACAACAGGAGCGAGCAACCAATTTGTGTCTTAAGCTCTAGGACCTCCAATTCGGAGGTAAACTATGGCATCGGCACGAAGGATGCATAAGCTACCTGTGCGATGCGACCTGAACCCGAGGATATGTATAAAAAATAGGATAACGCGGATAATTTCATTAAAATGGAAAAGTATAACGGGTAATTCCGCAAAAGGAGCAGAGATAATCATTCTGCTGGTACCTGCCGACACGTGTTTCTGCTAGTTGGCTTCTTCAGGACAGGGCAACCAAGAAACCAAGAAAAAGGTGGAATGATAACTGAAAACAGGCGACTCCACAACAGGAGCGAGCAACCAATTTGTGTCTTCAGCTCTAGGACCTCCAATTCGGAGGTAAACTATGGCATCGGCACGAAGGATGCATAAGCTACCTGTGCGATGCGACCTGAACCCGAGGATATGTATAAAAAATAGGATAACGCGGATAATTTTATTAAAATGGAAAAGTATAACGGGTAATTCCGCAAAAGGAGCAGAGATAATCATTCTGCTGGTACCTGCCGACACGTGTTTCTGCTAGTTGGCTTCTTCAGGACAGGGCAATCAAGAAACCAAGAAAAAGGTGGAAAGATAACTGAAAACAGGTGACTCCACAACAGGAGCGAGCAACCAATTTGTGTCTTCAGCTCTAGGACCTCCAATTCGGAGGTAAACTATGGCATCGGCACGAAGGATGCATAAGCTACCTGTGCGATGCGACCTGAACCCGAGGATATGTATAAAAAATAGGATAACGCGGATAATTTTATTAAAATGGAAAAGTATAACGGGTAATTCCGCAAAAGGAGCAGAGATAATCATTCTGCTGGTACCTGCCGACACGTGTTTCTGCTAGTTGGCTTCTTCAGGACAGGGCAACCAAGAAACCAAGAAAAAGGTGGAAAGATAACTGAAAACAGGCGACTCCACAACAGGAGCGAGCAACCAATTTGTGTCTTCAGCTCTAGGACCTCCAATTCGGAGGTAAACTATGGCATCGGCACGAAGGATGCATAAGCTACCTGTGCGATGCGACCTGAACCCGAGGATATGTATAAAAAATAGGATAACGCGGATAATTTTATTAAAATGGAAAAGTATAACGGGTAATTCCGCAAAAGGAGCAGAGATAATCATTCTGCTGGTACCTGCCGACACGTGTTTCTGCTAGTTGGCTTCTTCAGGACAGGGCAACCAAGAAACCAAGAAAAAGGTGGAAAGATAACTGAAAACAGGTGACTCCACAACAGGAGCGAGCAACCAATTTGTGTCTTCAGCTCTAGGACCTCCAATTCGGAGGTAAACTATGGCATCGGCACGAAGGATGCATAAGCTACCTGTGCGCATCGCACAGGTAGCTTATGCGTTATACTTTTCCATTTTAATAAAATTATCCGCGTTATCCTATTTTTTATACATATCCTCGGGTTCAGGTCGCATCGCACAGGTAGCTTATGCATCCTTCGTGCCGATGCCATAGTTTACCTCCGAATTGGAGGTCCTAGAGCTGAAGACACAAATTGGTTGCTCGCTCCTGTTGTGGAGTCGCCTGTTTTCAGTTATCTTTCCACCTTTTTCTTGGTTTCTTGGTTGTCCTGTCCTGAAGAAGCCAACTAGCAGAAACACGTGTCGGCAGGTACCAGCAGAATGATTATCTCTGCTCCTTTTGCGGAAAAACCCGTTATACTTGCAACGATATAGCACGTCTATGGATAAATCAAGCGGACGACCCGCCTCTGTTTTGATCGTATCCTGAATTACGCGTCGAACAACTACCGGGAATCTGCGCGTGAAACCGGAGCGCCCGCGTTTTCATGTGTCGTGAAAAGGCTGGAAAGTTCTGCTGTTCTTCTTGCGATTCCGGAAGATTTCAATATAACAGCATTTTTATCGTTGGATTTACGAGTTGAATTATCGGCGAGAATTGTGCTGAAATTCTCGCACCTTGGCTTGGATGCTAATCGTACCTTGGCTTGGATGCTAATCGTACCTTGGCTTGGATGCTAATCGTACCTTGGCTTGGATTACAATTATACCTCGGCTTGGATGGTAATTATTGTACCTTGGCTTGACAGAAGTTGTACCTTGGTTTGGATTGGCTGGAATTGAACTTTTACCGAGGAATCATCCAGATACACCAACTACCCTTGAAATTGGGAGAATCAACGTAGTACTTCCTTTGGATGGAAAAGTAACCAGGAGACACTTTACTTCGGATTGGAAGTGGTTTCTTTAAAATTGGAACATCAAGATCAGGATCATAATATCGAACTCCGAGGGGGCCACGACGTTGTTTTTTTTATTAAGTTAAGTAGTATGAGACTGTGTAGGGTGAAAAAGGGTCGACCCATTGTAATTTTTCAATTTTAATATATATATTGTGAAAACCTGGGAGGGAGTTTTGTTGCCGAATTAAGCCAGTTTAGCCTCCCACCCCTAGAAAATCAAAAGTAGATTCTCATGCTCTACAATCGTTTATAAGTGGACGATTGGCACGTTACACATTTTGGCACCTAACAACGTGGGACTCGAAATTTTGGCACTAAAATTTTTGAACAAAATTTTTTTTTTTGCTTGATTTATTTTGGCAACATATATTCCTTGTTTCGACCTTTTTCTCTCTATAATAGTTTTTTTATTTTCTCTTATCTTTATTTTCTCGTTGGCATCAGATTGAACACATCTGTTAATATTATTGTTTTTTTATCTAACTTTTCAATATGATTAATCCGGATTTCTTGAAGGCACATGAACTTGCGTATGAAGTCGCAATTCGTATTGGTAGGGAAGATGTTGCGAAAACTGTCGAACGAAATCGCAAATTATTGAGAGGTCTCTTAGCTCAGGAAAAATGTGATCGTAGCATGACAGAAATTAGGGAAGCGTATACTGTCAATGAAAACTTTAAAGAACTATCAATCTCAATTTCTGATTTAACTGATAAAATCTCTAAGTTAATTCCTAGTTCTAGTTCATCGGATTTTAAGAGAATTGAAGATAGGCTGTCGCATTGTTCCAAGAGATTACATCGAATTTACACCGAAAATGATACAGACGAAAAACAGAAACGCGAAATTACCATCAAAATAATAGAACTAGAAGCTGATTTCGATGAATGTAGGCCATCAGAAAAATTGGCAACTTCCACTCCAAGTTCACCTCCTTTTCCTGTTCCTAGTAATTTACCTTTACGTAATAAAGTACCTGTTTATAAATGGAATTTGAAGAAATTTTCGGGTAGAGAGCCGTTGATTCCATTTCTTGAATTGTTGGATACTTTAAAGATATCTCGCGGTTGTACTGATGTAGATTTGTTCGAGTCTGCTTCAGATTTGTTTGAGTGTGATGCTTGGAACTGGTGGCATAACCATTTTGTTAGGAAAACTTTTGCAGATTGGTCTGAATTGGTGGATGCGCTAAAGGATACATTCTTACATTCAAATTATGATCAAGTTTTGTTGGATGAAATTAAATCGAAAAAGCAACGCTCAGGAGAAAGTGTTAGTATCTTTATAACAACGTTAGAGGCACAATTTCATCGGCTCAATCACAAACCCTCGGAGAAAGAAATGGTTAATATTATAAGAGGAAATTTGCTTCCAGATTTTATTGCGGCATTGGTATTGAGAGACGTAGACACATTATCGGATTTAAATTCATTATGTAAGAGAGTAGAGGATGCTTTGAGCTTAAATAAAAGAAAATCTTATTCCGTAGCTCAGCTTGATTTCACTACTTGTTGGAATTGTAAAAAAACAGGACACAAGTATTATTCTTGTACGAGACCGAGAAATGTCTTTTGCTATGGTTGCGGAATGACTGGTGTAGTAAAATCAAAATGTTTTAAGTGTTCAAAAAACGCTACAACTGGTCATGTTCCGGCAGAAAACATGAACCAACCAGGCCTGTCAAAAGCTGCCAAAAACCACCAGAACCGCAGAATGTGAATTTCTTCGATAGGATCGACTTTGATGATTGGTTAAAGAAAGTTGAGTCATTTTATATTACGAAACCACCTATCGAGCCTCCTTTTAAATCAATTCCTCAGATTTGTCCCTTACTAGAAAGACTTAATGACGATGACAGACCGTACATTAGAGTAAATATCTTGAATGAAAATATCTTAGCCTTACTAGATAGCGGAAGTAATGTCTCTATTATCGGTTCACCGTCACTTTTTCTGTTGAAAAGATTAAATTTGCCTATTAATTATGATGTTTCCTATCATCTCACTACCGCTGATGGCACATTGCAGAGCACTTTGGGAAGTGTTGATTTGCAAATTGAATTAGGAAAATTATCAAAACAACTTAAAGTACTAGTAGTTCCTTCCATTTCACAGCCGATGATTTTGGGAATGGACTTTATACAAAAATTCAATCTAAGACTCGATTTTACGAAATTCTCTTTTAATTCTTCCGCATTATCGACAGCTGCAGTACATGTAATCAAACCTGCTGAGGATTTGACTACTTTACAGCGGAATAAGTTGGATGAGGTAGTAGGTTTCTTCCGCACTATAGGACCTGAAGATGGAATTGGTAGAACTAATTTGCTAACGCACAATATTAAGACTGAAGGTTCGCCCATACGCCAACGACAATACCCTCTCTCACCTGCTATGCAGTCGACATTAAACAAAGAGATTGATGATATGTTGAAACTTGGTATAGTTAGCCCAGTAACAACTACTTCACCTTGGCTGTCTCCACTTTGGCTTGTTAGTAAAAAAGATGGTTCTTTCAGAGTGTGTTTCGATGGTAGAAAATTAAATTCAGTTACAACTCCTGATTCATACCCTATGCCTCTCATAGATTCAATTATAAGTAAAGTCCGTAATGCCTCATTTGTCTCTTCTATTGATTTAAAATCGACTTTTTTCCAAATTCCCCTCGACGAGGAATCCAAATTGAAGACTACTTTTGCAGTTCAAGGTCGCGGTTTGTTTTGCTTTAATGTTCTTCCTTTTGGCTTGAATAACGCTGCTCAAGCCATGTGTCGATTAATGGATATGGTAATAGGTCCATCCCTGGAACCTTACGTTTTTTACTACCTTGATGATATAATTGTTGTTACACCTGATTTTGATACTCATCTCAAGGTTTTAACTGAACTTTTCAAACGTCTTCAAGAAGCTAACTTGACTGTAAATTTCGGAAAATGTCAGTTCTGCCGTTCCTCTCTCAAATTTTTAGGATTTTTAGTTGATGAACAAGGCCTTAGGACGGATCCTGACAAAATCAGGACAATTTTAGATTATCCAGTACCTACAAGTACGACACAGATTCGGAGATTGATTGGTCTTGTGGGGTATTATAGGAGATTTTTGAAGGACTTCTCTACTGTATGCTCTCCCATTTCAGATTTGCTAAAGGGTCGTAAAAAGGGACAACCAATAGTCTGGACGGAGGAAGCTGATGCAGCATTCAAAAACGTGAAGCAACTTTTGACTTCAACCCCTGTTCTGGCTAGCCCAGATTTCACAAAGAGGTTTTTTCTCGCCTGCGATGCCTCTGACGTCGGAGTTGGTAGCGTTCTTTTTCAAGAGAATGACGGAGTTGAACATCCCATAGCCTATTTTAGCAAGTCCTTGAGTAAGTGTCAACGGAATTACACTACGACGGAGAAGGAACTCCTATCCATTGTCTTATCTATTGAAAGATTCCGCCCCTATATCGAGGGAACTGAGTTCACCGTAATAACGGATCATTCGTCTTTGCAATGGTTGCACTCCATGAAAAATCCATCTCCCAGGATAGCTAGGTGGATAATCAAATTATCTTGTCATAAGTTTAAAATAGTCCATCGTAGTGGTTCGTTAAACACGGTTGCAGATTCCTTATCACGTATTCCAGAGACAGCCGTCCTGAATCTTAATACCTTGAAGCCTGATCATTGGTACCGAACTATGTGTGACAGGATTGAGAGAAATCCTGAATCTTTTCCTGATTTCAGAGTTTCTGGAAAAATTTTGTATAAACATGTCATGAGTAGGTCGAAGTTAACAGATAGTTCTCCCACATGGAAATAGTGGTTCCCACTGGAAATAGATTGGAGCTGCTTAATAAGTTTCATGATGATCCACTGGCTGGACATTTTGGTGTTTTCAAAACTCTCTCTAGACTTTCCCAGTTATACTATTGGCCAAAGATGCGGAATTCGGTAAAATCACACGTCAGAAAGTGAAAAATTTGTGCTTCTTGCAAGCCTGACAACCTTCCACAGGCAGGATTAACAGGAAATTATCGAAATATCAACTTCCCTTTCCAATTAATTTCCGCTGACTTATTAGGACCATACCCGAGATCTAAAAATGGTAATCAATACGTTCTGGTAGTGACTGATTGGTTCACGAAATTTGTTTTGGTACACCCAATGGCCAGAGCTACCGCAAAGGGTGTTGTCAAGTTTATGGAAAATAATGTCTTTCTAATTTTCGGAGTTCCGCAGATTATGGTTGTTGATAATGGAGTCCAGTTCATTTCAAATGATTTTAAGAACTTAATGAAAAATTATAATGTACAGAAAATCTGGTACAATGCTAGGTATTTCCCTCAGATTAATCCTACGGAACGCGTGAATAAGACCATCGTAACAGCAATAAGATCTTTTATTCACGAGAATCACAATACTTGGGATGAAAATATACATCGAATAGCACAAGCAATCAGATTGGCTAGACACGAAGTCACGGGTTTTTCTCCATCCTATTTATGCTTTCTCCGAAACGTTCCTACAGATGGTGCATTTTTTGGGTTGATTTCAGATAATGCTCATAATAATATCCAAATTGAAAATAAAGTTCTGGATCCTACTTTACAAACAGAAGACCTTCCGGAGCTTTATAAGTCAGTACAACAGAAACTATTCAAAGCATATCAGAAGAATGCCCACCGTTATAACTTGAGAAAGCGCGTCCTTGCTTTCAAAGTAGGAGACAGAGTTTGGAAAAAGAATTTTGTTCTGTCAGACGCCCCGAATAAATTTTCTGCTAAGTTGGCACCGAAGTACATTCCCTGTATTGTGAACAAAGTAATATCTCCGTTGGTCTATAATTTGAGAGATTTGAGCGGGACTAACCTTGGTAATTTCCATGTCAAACACATTAAACTAGATCTGACTCATGATGATGTTTCTACCGACTTAGACGATACTAACTGCGACGAATAATTCGTTTGTAACTTTACCTTCCCTTCCTTAAATTGCCCAGATGCACAGAATCTTCATTTTGTTTTAGATAAATTCTTTAGCGCATTATCTTTATAGCATGGCTATATTATCGTTGTAGCATGGCTGCAATTATCGTTGTAGCATGGCTACTTTTGTGGTTTATCGTTGTAGCAAGGCTATTTTACCGCATTTACCGTATCGCTGTAGCACCAATGGTGGTGACTACTATTTATCGTATCGTTGTAGTAAGACTACATATTTTTCGCTATGAATTTGTCACTAATCAGTCCGAAGTGTATTTCAGATATGCAGATAAAATTTATTTTGGTGTAATTGATCGTACATTTTGGGGATAGTTAAATTTTTGGGTCTGAAGATTCAGTTTTTATTTTCTGTGCTCTGGTGCAAAATCCTATTTCCTAATCTTTCCTTCGATTTTCCTTTACCTTATCGTTATCGTTGCAAGTTTGACACTTGCTGGCGCCCAACTTGACGTTCCTGTGGACTTTTGGCTATGACTTTCATTGGAGAGGGAGGTAGGGAAGTGAATCCTTAAGCTCAGTTGATTCACATACACATCAGTGCAGAACATCCATGTACACATTTTTTCACTATTGTGAGCCAGTCATAGTTAATTTTCCACGGACAACGCCAAATCTCTCTATCTTATTATCGGGTTCTATGGTATTTGTATAGTCATATTACTAAAATTTTTCTTTGCCGAAATCTATCGATTTCCTTTTTCTATTACCGAATTTGACTATATATTTACCAATTGATTATGACATTATTTTTTTTTCTCTTTTTGATTACCGGATTTGACATCGTCCTGTGCGAATAGCACAGAGTGATGGAGTCATTTTTGAAAGTTTTGGACTTAAACTAAAAACCTTCCATGCCTCCCCCCTTTCTGGTCCACCTTCGTCTCGGGTGCCAGGAAGGATTTCTTGTTAAAGTGCGACGGCACAAACCTAGTCATTTTTTTTTTAGTTGAGACGGATTTTTATTTTCTTATTTCTATCGTAGTAGCACTGGCTATTATAGTTGCAGTGTCTACTACTTATATTGATTAATCTATGATGAAGTTTTTCGGGCATGACTTCCCAGACTCGGTAGGATGACGGTGTTTCATAGCCTGATGGTATGAAACATCCTCATCCCTCTTTCGCTTTTTAGAGAGAGGCCTTCAGCGACCGGTGTCTGTTTCACTTTTTTTCACTCTAGTTTGAGTTTAAATTATTGAGTGTCGTATCGGGCTCCCATCGGGCATCCTTACCTTTACCCCTCTTTCGTTTTTTTTTGAGAGAGGTTTTCAATCAACTGACGGTTATTCCACCATTTCCATCTTTTCCATCTTTCTCATATTTCCTAGTGCTCAGGTCGTTTCTAATTTAAATTGGTTAATTTTTCATTGCATTTGCCTTCAGCAATTTGGTGTGGTATTTGATTTTTCTGTAAGACTGCGTTCGATAGGTTTTGGTGCGAGCATGGTGCGCTTGTAAGTCTCTATTTATAATATACAACATCAATTGTTACTTTGATTGCTAACTCCAGTTGGCAAGTCAAAGTTCTATCCTTTATGCATGCTGTGTTTGTTCTGATGCCATCGAAGTTTTTTTGACTGAGATATTTCGTTCATTTACAAAAAAAAAATATAAAATTTTTTTTTTTTCTCCTGGTGAGAGGTGTGTGCAACGATATAGCACGTCTATGGATAAATCAAGCGGACGACCCGCCTCTGTTTTGATCGTATCCTGAATTACGCGTCGAACAACTACCGGGAATCTGCGCGTGAAACCGGAGCGCCCGCGTTTTCATGTGTCGTGAAAAGGCTGGAAAGTTCTGCTGTTCTTCTTGCGATTCCGGAAGATTTCAATATAACAGCATTTTTATCGTTGGATTTACGAGTTGAATTATCGGCGAGAATTGTGCTGAAATTCTCGCACCTTGGCTTGGATGCTAATCGTACCTTGGCTTGGATGCTAATCGTACCTTGGCTTGGATGCTAATCGTACCTTGGCTTGGATTACAATTATACCTCGGCTTGGATGGTAATTATTGTACCTTGGCTTGACAGAAGTTGTACCTTGGTTTGGATTGGCTGGAATTGAACTTTTACCGAGGAATCATCCAGATACACCAACTACCCTTGAAATTGGGAGAATCAACGTAGTACTTCCTTTGGATGGAAAAGTAACCAGGAGACACTTTACTTCGGATTGGAAGTGGTTTCTTTAAAATTGGAACATCAAGATCAGGATCATAATATCGAACTCCGAGGGGGCCACGACGTTGTTTTTTTTATTAAGTTAAGTAGTATGAGACTGTGTAGGGTGAAAAAGGGTCGACCCATTGTAATTTTTCAATTTTAATATATATATTGTGAAAACCTGGGAGGGAGTTTTGTTGCCGAATTAAGCCAGTTTAGCCTCCCACCCCTAGAAAATCAAAAGTAGATTCTCATGCTCTACAATCGTTTATAAGTGGACGATTGGCACGTTACATACTTTTCCATTTTAATAAAATTATCCGCGTTATCCTATTTTTTATACAAATCCTCGGGTTCAGGTCGCATCGCACAGGTAGCTTATGCATCCTTCGTGCCGATGCCATAGTTTACCTCCGAATTGGAGGTCCTAGAGCTGAAGACACAAATTGGTTGCTCGCTCCTGTTGTGGAGTCGCCTGTTTTCAGTTATCTTTCCACCTTTTTCTTGGTTTCTTGGTTGCCCTGTCCTGAAGAAGCCAACTAGCAGAAACACGTGTCGGCAGGTACCAGCAGAATGATTATCTCTGCTCCTTTTGCGGAATTACCCGTTATACTTGTCCATTTTAATAAAATTATCCGCGTTATCCTATTTTTTATACATATCCTCGGGTTCAGGTCGCATCGCACAGGTAGCTTATGCATCCTTCGTGCCGATGCCATAGTTTACCTCCGAATTGGAGGTCCTAGAGCTGAAGACACAAATTGGTTGCTCGCTCCTGTTGTGAAGTCGCCTGTTTTCAGTTATCTTTCCACCTTTTTCTTGGTTTCTTGGTTGCCCTGTCCTGAAGAAGCCAACTAGCAGAAACACGTGTCGGCAGGTACCAGCAGAATGATTATCTCTGCTCCTTTTGCGGAATTACCCGTTATACTTTTCCATTTTAATAAAATTATCCGCGTTATCCTATTTTTTATACATATCCTCAGGTTCAGGTCGCATCGCACAGGTAGATTATGCATCCTTCGTGCCGATGCCATAGTTTACCTCCGAATTGGAGGTCCTAGAGCTGAAGACACAAATTGGTTGCTCGCTCCTGTTGTGGAGTCGCCTGTTTTCAGTTATCTTTCCACCTTTTTCTTGGTTTCTTGGTTGCCCTGTCCTGAAGAAGCCAACTAGCAGAAACACGTGTCGGCAGGTACCAGCAGAATGATTATCTCTGCTCCTTTTGCGGAATTACCCGTTATACTTTTCCATTTTAATAAAATTATCCGCGTTATCCTATTTTTTATACATATCCTCAGGTTCAGGTCGCATCGCACAGGTAGATTATGCATCCTTCGTGCCGATGCCATAGTTTACCTCCGAATTGGAGGTCCTAGAGCTGAAGACACAAATTGGTTGCTCGCTCCTGTTGTGGAGTCGCCTGTTTTCAGTTATCTTTCCACCTTTTTCTTGGTTTCTTGGTTGCCCTGTCCTGAAGAAGCCAACTAGCAGAAACACGTGTCGGCAGGTACCAGCAGAATGATTATCTCTGCTCCTTTTGCGGAATTACCCAGTATACTTTTCCATTTTAATAAAATTATCCGCGTTATCCTATTTTTTATATATATATATATATATATTTGTCTAACAGACGCTTCGAATCCCGGTACGTACTTAAGGCGACCTAAGACCTACATGATCCGAAATATATAACGAGTATATAAGTGAGAAACAAGTTATTCAAACATATAACTCTTTAGGCAGCCTCAGAGGGGAAAAGATTTTTTTTGCGCGTATGTTCTGGGGAACATCGCGTTATAGTTTTGCCCAAATGTCTGTAACTTTCGAATTTTTTGAAAAAAATGGTCTCAAACGATTAAGTTCGACTCCGCAATGAAGAATTCGAGGTCAAATTTGATTCTGTCCGGCCGGCCGTCCGGCCGGCCGTTGCCACGATAACTTGAGAACGAAAAGAGCTAGCGACTTGAAATTTTCAGGGTAGGTGGCGCATCCCAATACGACGGACAAGTTCGTTAATGGGCATAATCGGCCCAGTGGTTTCCGAGTAATAATTTTGTTTTCAACCAATATGAATCCGATCAAATTGAAACTTGGTGGGTAGTTGTAGAATATGACCCTAAGCACGTTTGTGAAATTTTGTGCGAATCGTATGGCTAGAAAATTTTAAAAAAATTATTAAAAAATATTTTTGTTGTCACGATAACTTGCGAACGGAATGAGATAGCGGCTTGAAATTTTCAGGTTAGGATGTGCACCAGAACGCGACATTTCAGTTTGTTTATGAGCATAATCGACCAAACGGTTATAGAGTTATAGCAATCTGAAATTTTCTGAAATTTGGTGGTTTTTTGTTCCTCATTAACTCGAAAAATACTGAACCGATGGAATTCAAACATTGTTATTAGTTGTAGAATGGCAACGCGAAAATGTTTGCAAAATTTGGTGAGGATAGCATTTGTAGAAAATTTTTAATAAATCATTAAAAATAAAAAAATAAATTTCTATATATCAGTAACTATTCGTTTGAAATTCATGAAATTTTGCAAGAGCCTTCATAACCTAACTCTACTGCCAAGTTTCAAGTTTTAATATGATCGGTTAAATATTGTTGGAGATTCGAGCATTCTTGTGCGAGTTCAGTAGTACCGATTTGGTGTAGCGTAAGGCTCCGAAGAAACGATCGCTCGACCCGGACTTTTGCCGTCGAGTCGAAGAAGACGAATCGATTTGTGTTTTTCCCAAATTTCGTTCTTCTAGGTTGAGCCTAAATATACTAATTCGATACAAGTTTCGGAGGTTTTGAGTCCGACGATTTTCCATTCAAAAAGTCAATCCGAGAAACGTCAGAATTAATTCGAGAGACGGGGTCGGAAATTTTCGAAAGCGAAACTGACGATTTAGGCCTTTTTGGGGCGTGAAACTTGAAGAAAATGATAGATAGCTTTTGCGCGTATGTTCTATTTTCCATTCTTCTGTATTGGACACCCTTAATCGAATTTACCATGGTAAATTATGTTGTCCATTCTCCTGTATTGGACACTTATTTTATTTTATATTTAAAACTGTAATTAGATCTTTGAAATACCATTGAATGAAGAAATTCTTGTAAGTTAACAAAATATCTTTATTAGAACAATAAAAATGCATCATTTTATTAAAATGATAGTTAGACTATCCAATTGCTTCTTTTCTTTATAATATTTTAGCTGTAAGTCAGTATAGCTTAGAACTTTTAAAGTAACGTCCTACAATATTAATTTAAATGATATTATAAATAAAAAATTGGTTCAAGCACTGACGTGAAGTCAGGAGCTTTTGCGCGTATGTTCTGTTGTCCATTCTCCTGTATGGGACACTTTTAATCGAATTTACCATGGTGAATTCTATTGTCTATTCTCCTGTATTGGACACTCTTAATCGAAAAAAAAAAATTGGTTCAAGCACTGACGTGAATCAGGAGCTTTTGCTCTTCTTAATCGAATTTACCATGATGAATTCTATTGTCCGTTCTCCTGATTGGACCCTCTTAATCGAAAAAAAATTGGTTCAAGCACTGACGTGAAGTCAGGAGCTTTTGCGCGTATGTTCTATTGTCCATACTCCTGTAATGAACACTATTCTTAATCGAATTTACCATGATGAATTCTATTGTCTATTCTCCTGTATTGGACACTCTCTTCTTAATCGAATTCACCATGATGAATTATATTGTCCATTCTCCTGTATTGGAGACTCTTCTTAATCGAATTTGCCATGATGAATTCTATTGTCCAGAATGGACAATAGAATTCATCATGGCAAATTCAATTAAGAAGAGTCTCCAATACAGGAGAATGGACAATAGAATTCATCATGGTGAATTCGATTGAGAAGAGTGTCCAATACAGGAGAATAGACAATAGAATTCATCATGGTAAATTCGATTAAGAATAGTTTTCATTACAGGAGTATGGACAATAGAACATACGCGCAAAAGCTCCTGACTTCACGTCAGTGCTTGTTTCTTATAAAAGTTGTATGAACGATACTCATCTTCAATCCCGAAACATTACGCAAACTTTCCAGTCCCACATATACAGCATCACTAAATACGACCAACGTTTCCGATCCCAGCGGTGTTGCCAGCTCTTCGGGTCATTCCACGGTGATTTCAATGTATAAAAGGATGCGAAATAGAAGTTGTGACGGCACAAATTCCTGTCTATGTTTTTCAGTTGACGCGAAGAAAATATATTCACGATAGAAACGGATAATGAAAATGGTAACCAAAGATATTTTTCTGCGAGGTGTACCTATATTAATAATAATAATAATATTAATCGATATATCATGATGGGGGAGCTGCGTGCTTTACTCCGTACGATAAGCTTGCCCACCATCAATCTACTGAAGCAAAAATCTGTCGATAGAATAAGATCACTTGCGGCAGCAAGGAAGAAGCTGATTAAGGTGCAGAAATGGATAGAGGACAACAACACGTTCACCGCAGAGCCCTCAAAGCTATTGCAAGTTGCCACAAACAAGTAGAGGCAGAAAACCCGCCATCACCAGAAGAAGTCGAACGGTTCTGGAAGAAATTGTACGAGCGACCAGCGGAAACCCGAGATACTCCAGCACTTCACAGATTCCAGACATTATGCGATCAATCAAAGTGTGCAACCAACTGAAATAACAACCGAAGAAATTAGACAAGCCCTGAAGAACAAAAATAATTTCACGGCACCTGGACCGGATGGGATCCAGAACTACTGTGGAAGAACTTTCCAGCTACTCATCAACACGTAGCCAGATTACTTAGTGGAATAATAATTCACCGTGAGCCAATTCCATCATGGTTGGTAGAGGACAGAACTGTACTGATTCTGAAATCAGGAGCCCTATCACGTGTCTCAACACTTTGTTTAAGATTCTCACAAGTGTCCTTCAAAACCGGATTCTGAAGGTTATCGCACCGCTGTGGAACCAAATCTACGAGCTAAGAGGACCACGGAAAGGAGTACAGGGGTGCAAGGACGACCTTCTCATAGACAAGAGCATTTGTCAAGATGCGAAACACTACAAGCGCGATCTACATACATCATGGCTGGATTGCGCGAAAGCATTTGACACATCGTCGCACAGCTTGATAATACAGCTGCTAGAGATGCTCAAAGTCCACCCCAACATCATCCATGTGATGGAAAACATTATGGCGCTATGGAAGACCAAGTTCGCCGTTCGATCGGAAGGTCGAACCACGTATACAGGATGGGTGAAATACAAGCGAGGCGCTTTTCAAGGAGACTCGCTAAGCCCGTTATTATTCTGCATAACACTCCTACCATTAACACCGGAGTTGAGGGAGAGCAGAATAGGGTACAAGGCCGGTCCACCAGGCAGAAGAGAACATCTGGTTTCACATATCCTGTACATGGATGACTTAAAACTGTACGTTCCTCCCAAGGCAGCACTACAACAACTTCCTAACATCGTTGCGGAATACACCTCAGCAATAGTAATGTCATTCGGTTTGGAAAAATGTACTGTTTTCCATCTGAGCAGAGGAAGACCTGAAGAAGTAGGAGAAGACATCGAACTGGAAAGAGGAATAATCATTCGGCACCTCGATGAAGAGTAAACTTACAAATTTCTCGGAATGCAACAAAGAGGCGCACTGGGGACAACCCGAATCAAGGATACCTTAACAGCCAGCTACGAAAAGAAGATCCGGGATATATGGAAATCACAGCTGTCTGGTAAAAACAAGGTTCAGCTACGAACATCCTGGCAGTCCCGATAGTCACATACTCTTTCGGGGTAATTAACTGGACAGTGAATGAGACTCTCCAGCTAGACAGGGCCAAACGTAAAGTGATGAACATGAATCGGAGCCTTCATCCCAACTGCTCGGTACAAAGAATATATCTCCCACGAACGCAGGGTGGCAGAGGTTTGCAGACTTTAGAATACCAATACCATCAACAAACGTTGGAAATGTCAATAAGGAGAAGTGAAGACCCGCTTCTGAAAATGGTAGCCCATCATGAAATTAGGTACCAAGGAGCTTTCCTATTTAGAGCTGGACGGAGAGCCTTGGAAAAACTCAGTATAACTGGAGTATCCATCGACCATGAGCTAGTGGGAACACCTATCACGCCAACAGACCAGAGAAGAGTGGGCAGAGAGATCAGACAGGCACAACTGAAGAAGCTATTCGAAGACCACATAGGTAAAAGTCTGCACTCTATATATTTCAGGAGTCTGAAAGATCAGGGCCTGTCGGAGGAACTATCCTTTGCGTTCTTGAAGTCGGCTGGACTAAAGTCTGAAACGGAGGGATTCGTTATGGCTTGTAAAGTTGGAGAGATAAATACAAGATGGTATAAGAAGAACATCATGAAAGTGGACACCCCAACAACTTGCAGAGCATGCCATAGTCAGCAGTCACTGTCTGCTTGCAGAGTCCACGCTCCATCAGGATATACAGAAAGACACAATGCGGCACTTAGAATTCTCTACTTCCATCTGAGAGAATTTTATGGTATACACAAGGAGCCAGTGCTACCATATGTGCCTCTGGAAATTGGATCAGTCATCGAAAATGATAGAGCTCGAATCTACTGTAACTATGCTTTTCCAACAACTCGGCAGATCCATGCCATAAAGCCAGATATAGTACTGCTGGACAAAGATCTTAAACCGAACCAGGGTGCCTATAAAAGGTTTCCCCCTCTTCAAAAAAAACACGTAACTAATCAGAATTTTTAGCTGAAAATTCGCATAATGGGGGTTGAGATATTGATCTTCCTCCCTAAAATAATTTCAAACCTCTCCCACTTCCGGTTATACCGAAAACAGACTACTACTTTCTTGATTCAAATAGCACACCCAGTATATTATTCTTTCATCGGATAGCTTATTTGATAGCAATTTCAGTGATCTGGGCCTCACTTTTCTTTGAATATTTCTTCAGGAGAAGTTTTTTTCGAGAATATCTTTTTCGATCTTGATTTTTCTAATGCGTAGTATAACAGACTGGTGGCAGTTCACACCAAAAATGTACAGGGTGTTTACGAGAAGGCCATGAACTTGGACAACTCAAATTCATCAAAACTCAAGATTTTCAAATTGCCACTCACATTTTTTGTTCTTTCAGTCGATTCTACGCCTAAAAAGAGGGGGGGTTACTTAAGCAAACCCTATACCTAAAATGAGAGTTAACGACGAAAAACTTGAAATCAGGAAAAAGCGCAATTTCTTAGTGGAAGTGGTCTGTGACTTTCGGGAAACATAGGAAGAAACTAAAATCCGATGTTTTGAAAACTTAATTTGACATTTCCCGATATTTAATAAATTGTTCATTGCGATTGTTGATTATTTTAAAACATTATTCTTTTTTTTTCTACCAGTATTTATAGACCGAAATAGAATATTTCCAGTTATGTAGTTTTCATTGAAAACAGATACTATTAATTGGGTTTTGGATTCTCAACAATCCAATGAAACAAGAATTAAAATTCATGGGATGTCAAATTAAGTTTTCGAAACATCGAGTTTCAGTTTCTTTCTATGTTTCCGGAAAGTCACAGACTACTTCCACTGAGAAAGTTATGCACATTACTGAAATTGCCATCAAATGTAGTAGTCTTTTTCCGGTATAAACGGAAGTGGTAGAGGTTTAAAAATATTTTGGGAAGGAAGACCAATGTCAATTTTGAGCTCAAAATTCTGATTAGTTCTCCATAAACGTCTAATAGTCATCGATGTGAATCACCCTTATATTGATATCTTTTGATCGTTACGCTTAATACTGTCGATTTGGCACTGGTACACGCAGTATAATATCACGAATGAATTTTTAAAATTCATCAGGTCAAATTGTCTGGTACTCTACTCACGAATGACTGAAATAAAAATTCCATCAGAAATACCTCAAATAAACCATATTCATGACGTTGACCACCTTAATCGGGTTTGTATAAGCTTCCGTAAGGTTGTACGATGTAAAAACAAATTTGTGAGAATCTGAAATATCAATAGTATATTCATTGCTCATAAAGACGGTTTACTATACCGGGATCATATAAGATCCAAAATAGATGATTTGAGGTCGGTATATTATGAAGCTCTCAACGTGCAGTGTTGCCATGTTTATGGACTGAACGCGTCGGTCAGCTATACGAATCATATACATCAGATTCAAATCGGTAGAAGCGCCCTCGCACTGGCCAAACCCTGAAACTTTCTGTATATAATATCGTGTATAACCGACTTTTCACACCCAGCTGAAAATTTACCCCTAGCACCCCCTAACCTCCCTCATAATGATTCTATAGTCGAACGTTTCCACACCCGGAGCCGGGTCTGACAACGTCACTTTTGGATCGTATAGTCGGTCGACTATACTGATTTGGGTCTGTATGTGCGGTCGAACAAATCTATATATATATATATATGAATTTATATTATTTGCTGTCTTGTAATGAATAACAGATTTAGTTTTCTTGGGATAGCAGCAATTAAAAATTAAAACTCTTCTTCCTTTTTTTGCCTCTCGAGCTTTCGTGATATATTTATCACTTTTTCAAGAGACCTAAAAAGTATAACATTAAAGTATAACGAAAATAAACAGTTCAATAAAGTCTTACAGGAGTCGAGGTTGTTATCGATGATGTTACAATTATCTTTGAGAATATAAAACATAAATAGCCGAAGATATACACCAAAACGCCTTCAAATCATCAAGAGATGACAGTTTAAATTTAAATGATTGATGGAAATTTTCAGAAAACTGAGTAAGACAGCCGGCGCTGATGACATCAGGTGACAGCTTCATACTTGGATCTTTCTGTACTAAATTTGAATAAATAGCGCTTAGTCCATCTATATCCTTCTTGGTGTTGATCGTGTGGTCATGATGTGCAATTCTCACCATTTCCAGGAACTTCCTTTTCCATGTCTTGTTTTCCCGATCGATGACAGTCGTCGCCAAAAAATTTGGATGATAGCCCTCCTCTATAGCATGAGCTGCAAGGGCGCAAGTTTTGGCATTTCTTTTTATATCGCTCTTGTGTGACGTTATTCTCTTACTAAGTGTTCTCTTAGTCTCACCTATATACACATTTTCACAGTTCATACATGGAATTTTGTACACCACATTTGGAAGTTTCATCGTTGGAGTCTTGTCTTTCAGGTTAGTAAAAATGGACTTGGCCACTCTGTTGCTTCTAAATGCCAGCCTCGTCTCTGAATCCATCAACAGATTTGCGAGTTGTTTGGTTAGGCCTCTTGCATGCGGAAGGATAATCGTTTTGGTTTTCTTGGATTGCTCCTCTTGATCTGTCCCCTCTGTTGGCCCACTTTCAGTAACTTGTTGGATAGGTGTATGGTGAATGAGCTTTCTTAGGAGTTTACGAGAATACCCAATGCCCTCCATTATCTCAAATAGCAAACTGAGGTTTTTATCTCTGAGTGTTGGGTGAGAGATTTTAGTAACTCTAGTTTCCAAATTGAGTATCATATTAATTTTTACTTTGAGAGGATGAAAAAAAGAATTGTGAATATATCTCCCTGAAGCGGTTGGTTTTTGGTACCAATCTGTCATAAGAACCTGGTTGTTTGATCTAATAACCCTGGTATCTAGAAATGGTACGGAGTTCTCTGTCTCCTTCTCAATTGTGAACTTCAACCTCGGATTAAAATTGTTGAATGTGCTGATCACCATTTCATCACCATCGAACGGTATCACAACGAATAGGTCATCAACATATTTCTTGCAAACTGGTACCTCGAATGGCAACATGGGAATCCATTCAGTCAGCAGGTCATCTAACACATATTGTGCGATGATCGGAGATAAAGTAGAGCCCATCGGAGTTCCCACCAACTGTTTGTAAAATCTACCATCGAACGAAAAATATGTTGATTCGAAAACGAACTAGAGCAAATCTAAGAACTTATCTTTGTTCAAGTTACAGACAGGTCTGAGTATATCCCACTTTCCTGCTATACTCGTAACAGCTATCTCCAGACTGATGTTCGTGAAAAGTGACTCAACATCTAAGCTGGCAATTCTGTAATTTGGTGGAATGGTTAGTCCGTTGATGTACTCTGCAAATTCAAACGAGTCTCGTACGTAGTAAGGATTTTTAAAATCATACGCATTTCTTAGGATGTTGTCAAGAAACTAGGCTATTCTTGATGTTGGACAACCAATAGAAGATATTATTGGACGGAGAGAGAGTTCCGCCTTATGAATCTTTGGTAATCCGTAGAATTAGAACTGCATCATAGGTCATCAACGCTTTTGCTTCGTTAGCAGAAATCATTCCTAGACCTTTAATTGTTGTTATTTGTTGTTATTTTCTTGTTGATTTTCTGTTCAATAGTACTAGTAGGGTCCCTTGGTATCTGCCTGTAATATTCCGTATCCTTAAGCTTTCGGTACGCTAGGTTGGTGTAGTTGTTTCTATACATAAGTACTGTTACTCCCCCTTTGTCTGCCTGTGTTAAAATGATATCTTCATTTTGTTTCAAAAATTGTCTGGCTTTCTTTTCTAGGATGGGTACGTGGGATGTTCTGACATTTGAATTCTTCTGAATAAAGTTGGTGATAATATTGGTTGCCTTGGCTCTAATTGTGTTCTTCTCTCTTTCAGATTTTCCAGGATTGAAGGACTCAATATTTGCCAGTAGATTTGGTATGCCAATGTCAAAATTGTTAGGTTCCAGTGAGAACTTTGGACTGAGAGAAATGAAAGTTTTTACATCTTCCGGAATATCAATTGTCGTTAAATTTTCAAACCAGCCAACCTTTGTAGAGAGCGTTGAAACCTGATTACCCTCCATGCGTGCAATTTTGCTAATGTTTGCAGTCCTGATCTTGTAGAATAACTTGTTATATGCTAGCGAAGTTCGTCTCTCATATTCCACCCATATTAGTGTCCGACCGAAACTTGTATTTCAGCCGAAACCGAAACTTTATATTTCATACTGAAATATACTGTATTTTTTACAAGTTTATTCGCATATACATAAAAATAGTTAAGAAGTGTTAAATAAAATAAAAAGACTTTTTTTTGAGATCTTTATTTATTATTTTGGTATTACCAAGTTATCAAAATAATCAGTCGAAGTATACAGGGTAATTCCAAATCAGACGTGAATCTTAGAGGAGGTGTTAGTATGGATCATTTGCTGTGGTTTGAGCCATTTTTATTGAGGATCAAAAATCAACGCTTTCCGAGATATAACCTGTACTCAAACTGGTTCTGTTGAAAAAGAATTAGTATGATTTGAATGGGGATATAAGAAGCAAATAACGAATTCAATATTTTTTTCTAGCAACTAAGCTCGAAATTACACTAGAAAATGTATTCATAAATTATGTTCCACCATTCCATAGGCTAGCACGTGCCGTCATTCTGATGTCTTCAGTTGTTATTTTCCGCCTGAAATTTACTCATACGCTGTCTTTTGATACATATTCACTATTTTAAATGCCGGACATTCAAAAGGTTGCTTATAAAAAATCTGCTGAAATGAAACTAGTTAAGCAATCTAACGAAATCTTTTAGAGAATGAAGAAGGAATTTGGCAAGTTTTTAAAATAATTTTGGCATACAAAATTGTGAAATTCGAAAGTTGCACACGAATATATAAGAAATTGATTTTTCATTTATTCATATAGGTACCACATTTCAAATCATACTAATTCTTTTTCAACCTCTTATACAGCATAGTTTTGCTTTTTTCGTACATATCATATTCTTTTCTGATGAAAATAAACCAAAATTATCACCAAATTTGGTCAACGTAGAAAAAATTGACGAAATATGTATAAAAATTCAGAAATCTTCTAAAAATCACCCGAACTCCAAAAACACTTGATTTTCGGTTATTAATGAATATGGATTAAACAACAGCTAATGAGTCATACTCCAATTTTCACGTCTTATTTGGAATCACCCTATGTAATTTAATTAATAATCATTAAAGGGAATTCTCATGAATTCTCAGTCTTAACAAAGATAAATCACAATAACTCGTACGACAATTATGTATACCTACTTATAACTCCTGGCCGAACGACCAGGATAATTCACGAACATTCAAGTTTCGGCCCGGCCGAAAGTTTCGGCCATTTTGGGCCGAAACCGAAACTAAGGCCGAAACTAGATTTCTTGGCCAAAACTGGCCGAAACCGAAACCGAACTTTCGGTCGGACACTAACCCATATATAATTATGTGAAACCACTTCGAATCCGTTTTAGGACTGCTGGTCATAATTATGCAATTATATCTTTCTCGCTTCTATTATTATTTTGCTAACTCTGCAAGTATGCCGATTGGTTGACGACAACTCTGCATAGCGACAGAGAGATTTCAAAGCTTATAGCGCAGACATCTTAAATAAATAAAATTGACTGTTTTAAAAAAGTGTCTTCATTCCACAAAAACACAAAACTGGTGACAGTTTCAACTGGCGACGAGGATAAGGGATGCTCAAACTGACTCAAGAAATCAGGTGAATTTCAATTCTTTATTGGGAGATCCAACACACCGTGGAAGCGATTGGACTTATATCACAGAGTCAAGAAAAGGGACGACCGAAGTACCGACAAGAGTTCTTCCAATCCACCAAGACGTACCAACAAGCAGCTCAAGTAGAACTATAAACTCTGCTCCTGCCTGGAACAGCGAAAATCAAGGTATTTGTGACAAGTAACCCCTCTCTCCGTTTCCTAAGTTTCCGATAAAACCGACACCCATTATTTTAATTTAGAGAATTTTATTTGGATTATTTTTCCAAAAATTGATTTTTCAAACGATTTAGACAATTTAATAGAGTCTATCACAAGACTTGAAATCCAAGAGTGCATAATGCCGGATTTAAATCTACCCAAAGAATTTGGTGCTTTATTACCGAAATTCATTGGAGATAAAATGAAATTCAACTCATTTATGAATGCATGTGAAGCTTACATAAACCAATTCATGAATGAAGAACCAATAGTAAAAATGTATTGTCTGAATGTAATCAAAAGTAAATTTATTGGTGACGCAGAAGCTGAATTCCACACTTCTGATGTTCCAAATAGTTGGAATAATATTAAAACCTTCTTGATTGATAAGTTCGGAGATCACGCTAATTTAGATGTTTTAAAGAATCAATTGCAATTTCTAAGAAAACGACCACAAGATAATTTCCTATCTTTTATTGAACAAATCAAACATTTGAAAATACGTTTGAATTACAGAATTGACGCTGACTGTATGAATGCACAAATGAAATTACTTCATAAAGAATTAGTTAATGATTTAGCAAAAAAAGTTTTAATCAGTAATTGCCCCATAGAATTACAAACATCATTATTAACAACGCCAAATCTAAATTTTGATATAGCTACACAAATTGTAGAAAATTACTTTTTGCACAAATCCCAATTAGATATGATGAGGAGCTGGAGAATACCTTCTGCAAACGCAAGCCCTCCTATAACTTTTAATCAAACACCATTAAGACCTAATTATAATAATCAGGTTAAAGCTTTTCCTTCAACCTCGCAAGTGTTTGGTAGATTGGAGCATTCAGCTCCACATAATACTCGTGAAAGTAATACATCAAATGTATTTAAACCTAACGCAAACTATAATCCGCGACATAAACCAAGTCCTATGTCTGTTTCAACTCACAATCACCAAGTTCAAAAGCGACCAGCTAGTAGTAGTCTTAGAAGACCGAACAAATTTTTCACTACTGGACCTCCAAATCCTTTTTCGAATGGCAATCAACAACCCCATTTCGTATCTGAAGAGTTAACGAATGTTGATGATATTCCTTTAGAAGATTATAATGAGGAAGAAACGTACCAGGAATACGAACAAAATTCCGATTTTGAAAATACAACTTCTGACTTTACTGTGGAAGAGAAAAATATAAATTTTCCGGAAATAGCATACGAAGCACCATTGACTTAAATAGTTTGAAAGATAAAATCTCCAGAAATTGTCTACCGTATATCGAACTAGAGTACCCAAAATGTAAATTGCTAAGTGACAGTGGATGTACTATTTGCTTGATTGATCCAAAAATAGCTTATGATACTATACCTCAAAAGATTTATTCGGAATCCACCGATCTAATCACTGCTCATGGACATGATATAAGTCAAGAGAAAGTTTCTTTCCCTTTGGACTCATTGGCTTTAAATAAACATTATCCGTTTGTACTGTATAAATTTCACGCTCAATACGAAGGAATAGTAGGTTTTGAATTTCTACAAAAGTATAACTTTACCATAGATCTCAATAAGAGGCTCTTGATAGGAGAAAATTGTCAAATTCCTATTCATTTTCAGTCATTCCTAGAAGGCTAAGTTATCCAATCAAATTGGATCATCTTACAAAAACCATTCAGAATCAATTAATACAAATTTTTAATGTAACTGAGAAAGCATTTCACCTACCTGGTCAATCTCTGAATATTTCATCTAAAATGAAACATAATATTCGTACACGGGACGAAATTCCAGTTCATGCAAAAATTTATCGATATCCCGAAAAACATAAAGCAGAAATTAAACGACAAGTCAACGATTTATTGAATAAAGGTATTATACGACATAGCATATCTCCTTGGAGCTTTCAAGTCGTAATGGTAAAGAAAAAACTAGATAACTCCGGTAAAGAAAAATGGAGAATGGCAGTTGATTATCGACTGTTGAATGAAAAAACAATTGATGACAAATATCCGTTGCCCCAGATTGATTTTGTATTAGATAAACTCAAAAATGCCAAATATGTTTCTATTCTGGATTTAGCATCTGGATTTCACCGAATAGAATTGGATGAATCCAGTATCGAAAAAACAGCCTTTACTGTCGAAGACGGCCATCACGAGTTTTTAAGGATGCCGTTTGGATTGAAAAATGCTTCAGCTTCATTCCAACGTTTAATGAATTATGTTCTTCGCAAGTACATAGGAAAAAATTGTTACGTTTATATCGACGATATCATTATATTTCCAGAAACCATTGAATCTCATTTGGCAGATGTGCATTCTATTCTAGATACCCTGCAACAAGAACACTTGAAAATTCAGCTAGATAAATCGGATTTCTTCAAAGAAGAAATAGAATTTTTAGGCCATATCATTTCTTCCCAAGGTATCAAGCCAAATCCGAACAAAATTGAAAGCATTAAGAAATTTCCAATTCCAAAGAATTCCAGAGAAATCAAATCATATTTGGGAATGCTAGGGTATTATAGAAAATTTATACCAAATTTCTCAAAGGTCACGAAGCCAATGACCAAATATTTGAAAAAAAACTGCAAAGTCGATATCTCAGATCCCGAATACGAAAAGGCCTTTTTAATTTCAAAAAATTTATTAATCAATCATCCCATATTAAACTATCCGGACTTTGATAAACCGTTCAACCTAACAACGGATGCCTCCAATTTTGCTTTAGGTGCAATATTAAGCCAAGGTCAAGTCCCAGCATCGGATTTACCTATTTCATTCGCGAGCCGCACTTTGAATGAACCCGAAACGAAACCCGATACTCCACTATCGAGAAGGAATTGCTGGCGAAAGGAGACTTGCAATTTTCAGGATAGGTTGATCTGAATGGGAGAGTTAAGTCCGCTGTTGGCCATGATCGGCCCAACGGTTTCGGAGTTATACCCATCAGGAGTATTATTTCCTCGATAAGTAAAAAGATTTACCGCCGTATTCACAAAGCATTCAATCTCAGTTAAGTCCTAACTGAGGTCCTCAGTTAAGGATAAATAAGAATCGCAACCTCAGTTAACGTATGTAACGGTGGTGAAACAGGCCTGTTTCACATTAATTTTCACGTTAACTGAGGTTGCGATTCTTATTTATCCTTAACTGAGGACCTCAGTTAGGACTTAACGGAGATTGAATGCTTTGTGAATACGGCGGATAGACTCGATCGGATTGAAGCTTGGTAAATAGATGTAGAATATCGACATGAAAACGCACGTAAAATTTTGTGAGGACCGTACCACTGGAAAATTTTTCAAAAATTACTAAAAAATATTATGTATCTCATGATTCCTTTAGAACGGAAAGACATAGCGACTTGCAGTTTTCAGGGTAGATTACGCAGCTAAATGCGACATTTGACTTCGTTAACTAGCATAATCGGCCAAACGGTTTCGGAGTTATATCAAGCTGAAATTTGGTTGTTATTTACTCTATTACTCGAAAAAAACAAATCCGATCCAATTCAAATATGTTTATTAGATGTAGAATGCCAACGCGAAAATTCTTGCTAAATTTCTTGAGGATCCAGAACCAGAAAATTTTAATAAAATCATCGAAAAAAAAATTTGGTTCAAGCACTGAAGTCAAGTCGGAAGCTTTTGCGCGTATGTTCTCTGTCCATTCTCCTGTATTGGACACTCTTAATCGAATTAACCAATTTGAATTCGATTAAGAGTGTCCAATACAGGAGAACAGACAATAGAATTCACCATGGTAAATTCGATTAGGAGTATCCAATACAGGATAATGGACAAGAGAACATACGCGCAAAAGCTCCAGATGTCACGTCAGTGCTTGAACCAATTTTTCATTTTAATCCTTTTCTTGGCAAAATTTCAGATTTTCCAACTAGTACTTCTGAGAGAAAACTACGGAAGGCATACAGTATAAGACGGACTGACGGAGATATCTCGTGCTGTTTTTGAAATATATTCAATTCAAAACTTTTTCTTGCTATACCTATGCCGTTTTCGAAAGTAACGAAGTCGTATTTTCCATTACTTGGTTTGGAGGTAATTAATCAAATCCGGGAATATTTTCATGAATATTCATCTAAAACATCCAGGTATCCAGCAGAAAGCTGATTCTTACCACCGTAGTGGAAGAAGAAGATCCCATCCTTAAACGCACTCATTTTGCCTTCATTACGTTTTATGAATTCAATATTTCATGGAAGTTAACTCCGCCGTTAATGTCTGGGCCACTTTTCTCAAGTTGGGCTTGTATAATATGGCACCAAGAACTGACGGGAGTAGGAACAATCATCAAATTGTAATCAGAAAATGCAGTAAATCACCAGTAGCTCCCGACTTCTTCGCAGCTGGCGCCCGAATTGTTTGGAAACCTGAATTTCGCGATTTGGATATTATCTGGCCCTGTTTCGAAACAACGTTTTCATGATACTCTTGTCGTAGTACACGGAAATTCCCGAGTGATGATGTTGATGCCGACGAGAATTCCACAACGAAATGTTTGAATGAAGACGTACTTCTGGCAACTGTTTAAAACTCTTTAAATTATCAATATTTTGCTGCCTTGAAAAAACTATGAGTCAGGACCAACAAAATGCTAATTTAGAGTAGTGTATATAATTCAGAAATTTTCACGCCCAACAATCTGACAAGACAACGTTGGCAAAGCTATGTGCTAATATAAAACATTTTTCTTTTTCTAGTATCCTCGGTATTATCTTACACAATGTTCAGCGCAAATTCCTATCAATTCATCTATTTCCGTTCTGATATAATAAAAACGTTCTTCTACTGCTAGGTTAGATTGATTGATTATTAGATGGTTTTCTTGTTTTATTGCATGAATACAACTGTCAACTTTTCTAGCTCTAATCACGCTACGGATATTCCTGAAAATTCTGAGTACGGCTATATAGTGCAATTAAGAATGAGACTACAGACCCAATTTATAGTCAGGTACTGAACTCGCGTAAAGCTGCTTAGATCCAAAAGAAAAAAAATATCCATTATATCCAGTAATATAGATTCGATCGAGTTTAATGGTGCTATTCTGCTTTGATCTATAAGCGGATCAGTAACTTTTCATAACAATACAGGAACATTGCTACTCTGGACTGTTTTTAACCATCTGTAACTTACAGATATTCTTAAATCCTTACGAGTACTCGAGTGGGATCAGAAGCATATCGCAAGATGTAATGTGAGGTTATGCTAAAGAATTATTGCATGATTTTGCGACGTGACGGTTTTTTTTCCGAATATGAAAATGGATAATATGGATGTGAATTATAATCAGATTGTTTGGATTATTGGCTTATTCTTAGAGCATGATAAAAACTCGTATCCAACTAACTGTAAGTAATTTCAAATGTCTTAAAATCATTTTAATTATAATAGGAACTTCGTGAGAATTGAGAGAAAATGGTTAAGTGATCAAATGGGTTATTGTGAAATTTCGGATGATCAATTTATCAGCATCTTCAAATTGAATAATAAAACATTGCACTTTGGTTTTAGCGAATACCTACTTTAGAACCAGTCCTACAAACAAGAAATGCTGATATCATATTTATATAATTGCAGTAGCAGGAAAGGTATTATCCCTCTTTCTATAATATACGTATGGTGGGTGATATTTTTGAAGAGTGGAAATTGGCTTATACATTTTAGTTTTCAACATGGACTATTTATACGTAAAACCATACTATAAATCAATATATCTCATTTCATATGGCATATTTCATTTCCTTTCTTGATCTCTTCACAATAGTAAAGCTGCAATCAACATCCCAATAAAATATATTGGGGTGACAAGTGATACTCTACGTACATACCTCCAAATTGGCAAGTTCAATATATCTCTAAGGTTTTCAGTTTATGTTTTCCAATAAATTTATCAAAGTAGTTCAAATGTAGCACCGTAAATGAGATAGTTATAGGAATATTTCCAGAATTGCATTATTTACGATTTCATAAGAATGCCTCTTACAGAGTAATCGTTACATACAGATTCATAGCTTACAGATAAATGAAAAAGCACTGACGTGAAGTCAGTACTCTTTGACGCGCGTGTTCACGTTGGCTAATTTGAATTGAATGATGAATACATCAAGCTCAGTGGATAAAGCGAGCTGGAGATCTACTCAGAAGGTAGTGGACACCATTCACTGTCGTGTCAAAAACTAACAGTGCTATATCTAAGCTGGCATGAGAATAGAGTTACAAAGTTGAAAAAGAACACAACTAACTCTCCTTAGTCACACAAGCTCCTAGGAGCTTCTGAGGGATCTCCTTGGGGAAGACTTGGGAGGATCAGCATAATCATAATCATGTTTATAGCATGCGCTCCAAAGTAGATTGACCCCACGTCAATGCTCTTTTAACCTTTTTCTTTCATTGTAAAGTCAATCTGCACTTGGCAAGCGTGCTATAAACATGATTATGATTATGCTGATCCTCCCGAGTCTTCCCCAAGGAAATCCCTCAGAAGCTCTTAGGGGCTTGTGCGACTAAGGAGAGTCCGTTGTAGTCTTTTTCAACTTTCTTTCTCTATCCTTATGCCAGCTTGGCTATAGAACTGTTAATTTTTGACACGACAGTGAATGGTGTCCACTACCATCTGAGTAGATCTCCAGCTCACTCTATCCACTGAGCTTGAAATATTCATCATTAAATTCAAATTAGCCAACGGGAACACGCGCCAAAGAGTACTGACTTCACGTCAGAGCTTTTCTATATGTTTTCGAGGTCCTTTGACAAATCTGGCTATCAACTGTTATCTTTACCGTAGATCGAAATAAAAAAAATTGCGGATATGGGAACCCCGTTAGGAACGCAATTGTCTATTCTCCAAATCTAAACGTAATTTAATATAGATCTACCAAATATATTTATTTATAAATTGTCCCCAGTTCCACGATAAAGACAATTCGCTATACCTCGAAACTGACTCGTCCGTGCAAAGAATTGCCACGCAATTTCTCTTAAAACCTTACAATAACGGCTCAGCATCATATACATCACCACTAGATGCAAACCACTCCCAACATGAGCCTACAATCCAAACGTCTCCTCTGCGCATGCGCAATCTACTCGTGGCTTGAAGTAAATTCTGATTATTCAAAACCATTGATTCAGGTGATATCACAGCTCCAATCCACACATGCGCAAAAACTTCCAAGGGGATTTTATGGAGGAATAGCATCCAGCACCTGAAAACCCCAATTCTCTCAGATGAAAACTCAAGAGATAAATCACTTCTTGTCTGCTCGTGCGTGAAACGAAAAATTTCCGAAAGTGGTTACATAAATTTTGAATTAGAAACGCAATTTCTTCGCCTATTCTCCATATCAGAAAGTAATTTATAATAGATCTTCCAAATATAGTTATTTATAACTTGGCCCCAGGGCCACGATACATGCATTACAACTCGAAAGCAACGCTATTTCCTCGAAACTGACTTATCCGTTCACAAAATCCATGACCGCCAGACGTAAACCACACCCAACATAAGCCATAGAACCCAAAAAGGGCTACGTCTACTCTGCACATGCGCAGTCTACTCAGGGCTGAAAGTCCTCTCAAAATCACACACGTCACACATAACTCTGATTCTTCAAAACCATTGGATATCGCACCTTCAATCCACGCATGCGTGGATACTCCAAGGGAATTTTGTGACGTGATAGCATCCAGCATTTCAAAATCCCAATCCTCTCAGACCAAAACTCCAGCAATTAAATCACTTATGGTCTGATCATGCGCATAACGAAAATTATCCGTAAGGGGTAACATAAATTTCAAAATTAGCCTCGCGGCCACCGTACGGACACTTCAACTCGGAAACAACGCTATTTCCCCCAAACTGACTTGGCCGTGCACTGAATTGCCATGAATATTCTTTTAAAACCTCACAATATTGGCTGAGCACTCCCAACATAACCTATACAAGCCAAAGACAGTCAATTCTCATTTTCGCATGTGCATTTTACTTGTTGCTGAAGTTCTTCTAAAAATCACACATCTGATACAAAACTCTGATTCTTCAACATCAGTGGTTCAGAAGAGATCTCAGCTTCAATCCGCGCATCCGCGGACACTCCCAAGGAGAACCTATGGATTAATAGCATTCTGCACCTCCAAACCCCAATCCTCCCAGACGAAAACTCCAGCCCTTGAATAACTTCTTGTTTGCTCATGCGCATAACGTAAATGCCCGTTAGGAGTAACATACATTTCAAAATTAGCCCCAGGGCCACGATACGGACACTCCAACTCGAAAACTATTTCCCCCAAACCGACATTTCCGTGCACATAATTGCTATGAATATTCTTTTAAAACCTCACAATATCGGCTCAGCACTAGACCCATGACCGATAGTCTTAAACCACTCCAAACATAACGCAAAAACAGTCACTCCTCCTCTACGCATGCGTAATCCACTCGTAGCTGAAAGTGCTCTCAAAATCACACACTTCACAAAAAACTCCAACACTAGTGGTTTAGGAGATATCGCATCTTGAATCCACGCATGCGCAGACCCATAGCGGGGGATTCTATGTAGAAATATGATCCTCCACCCAAAACTTAATCTTCCCTGAAGAAAACTCGAGTAGTTAAATTATCTCTCGTTCTGCTAGTACGAATATCAAAATATGCCCAAAATAGGCAGTTACACCCCCAGTCGTTCACCGTTCAGACAAATTTTGAAAACCGTTTTGAAACTCCACACATCGTTCACGCATTAATTCAATTGGCGCTCTAGTTATTGGACCATATTTTAATCAATTGCCCACGTACATATCACATTGATTCAGATAAATGCGCACTAAACACCTCTGTTTAACAGATGTTATACATATACTCGTATTCCACGTATGAATTCGAACTGAAATAATTCGCCAATTTGGATGATCAAAATTATTAATTTTTTTAGGCTCCTAGTGGTCTGTTCTCAGTGAAATTTTGCACACCCCACGAGGTCATCATTGGTCACCGAAGTGCCAAAATTGAACTCAATCCGATATTTGGTTTCGGAATTTCAAGCAAAATATTCTCCTTATAGTTAAAAATGTTTTTAATTTTTTCTACTCATGCTATCCCCACGGAATTTTGCACAAGTATTTTCGTCCGTACTTTGCATCTAACTATTGAGCTTTAATTCAATCAGATCAGTATTTTTCGAGTTATAGTAAACAAAATTTCAATTTCAAATATTTGACATAATTTTTCTAGTTTATAGCCAAGCGATCAATACAAAACTTTGCAGACATATAGGGGTCACGATTCTACAAATTGATGCAATGGATTTTGCCCATTAACGAACTTGTCAGAGATATATACGTTACAAAACTACCCTGCAAATTTCAACGCTCTAACTCGTTCCGTTCGAGAGTTATCGTACAGTCGGACCGGATTGAATTTGACCCCGGATTATTCATCAGTGAGTCGTACTGAATCGTTTGAGACCATTTTCGGAAAAAAAAAATCGAAAAAAGACAGACATTGTGACGAAATTATAGCACGCTGTTCCTTGTGGAACACGCGCGCAAAAAGCAGAATAGCACCATTAATCTAGAACTTGTCTGTAAAATAAGCTGGAACATTAAATATTGAGCGCGCGTGTTCCGCAAGGAACATCGTGCCATCATTTTGCCAGAATGTCTGTATTATTCGAAATAATTGCCGAAAATGGTCTCAAACGATTGAGTTCTACTCACTGATGAATAATCCGAGGTCAAAAACAATTCAGTCCGCCAACCGGCCGTTATCACGATTACTCTCGATCGAAAGGATTTAGAGGATTGAATATTGCAGGGCTGTTTTGGTGCGTAAATATCTCGAACAAGTTCGTTAATGAGCGAAATCCACCCACCGGTTTCGCAGTTATGGCCATTTTCAGTTGACATATTTTTTAAGAATATTTCATGAACCAAGTAATCGATCTATCTGAAATTGTTGCTCGTAAGGCCAGGAGGGTCTCTTTCAAAACCAGATCTGGCCAGTCCAAGTGATGATTATTCAGAACTTCAGATGTTCGAAGACCGCTACAGGGCCCATATGTAGGGCTATCATCTCCCATAGAAGCATGTTTTTACTTTGTATTGTGTAAAATAATGAAAAAATGAGCAGAAAAAATTTATGACATAATTCAATATTGAAGGGATTTCTAAGATCAATATCTTTGAGTACTATCGGAGGCGATTCTTCTCCAAGAGATCCCAAGCGTCAACAGAAGAGTATATTTGTGAGAGGGGACTGTTGAAAGGTTATGTATTATTTTTAGTTTGTTCGTTCTTCTCCTCTTGTCTTTTCATTTTTCAGGTTGATTTTTGGGTACCTTGGAGAAACCTCTCCGTTTTTTGACGAAGGAGTCCATATTGAAGAAATAAATGCCTATCAATATTTCTAAATTTCAGCAAATTTTGTGAACAATAGTAACAAATCACAACACTCACGGGGAGATAGGGTTTTTTGCTGAGGTTTTTCCCTAAGCTCTTGTATCATACGCAGAATTGTCTGGTACCCCGTTACACCAACCTCTGATAACACATATAAAACTCTCAGTCAAAAGAATATATATATATATATATATATAAGTTACTGAATTATTGGGTACTCGGCAGATAGATGACCATGCCGGCGTCTTTTCAAATTTTAACGGTTTAAAGTAAAATTCAGTTTTTTGGCTTAATCATTGATTTATTTCCATGTTAAAGTAATATTGTACATGTTTTCTAACAGTGTTATTGTTTGTTTGTATTTAAATATGATAGTAACTGCTTTTTGCCTTTCTACACACAACTAGTCAGATCATCCTGATGAAGGACCTAAGCTAGGACCGAAATATAGATGTACATGACAAATGGTTGTTTGAATTGATTTAAATAGCCCTATCTGCCGAGTACCCAATAATTCAGTAACTTGGAAAATACGGCAATACTCCTTGTATAAATATATATATATATATATATATATCTGGAATTTAGCATCAGCTTGTAGAATCATGAACTTTATATGCATGCGAAGTTTTGTATTGATCGAACGGCCATAAAGTGGCAAACAAAATTTTAAAATGTTAAAACTTTGTTTCTACAATAACTCGAAAAATACGGTTCTGATTGAATTGAAACACAGTAGATAGATGCAAAAAACCAAAGCAAACACTTTGACAAAATTTGGTGAGGATCACATGACATGAAAAAATTCACTGACTTCACGTCAGTCCTTTTTGCGCGTATGTTCTGGGGAACATCGCGTTATCATTTTGCCCAAATGTGAAATTTAATTCTGTGGTGTCGGCCGGCCTTCCGGCTGGCCGGCCGTTGCCACGATAACTTGAGAACGGAAAAAGCTAGCGACTTGAAATTTTCAGGGTAGCGCGCGCATCCCTATATGACGGACAGGTTCGTTAATGGGCATAATCGGCTCAATGGTTTCCGAGTAATAATTTTGTTTTCACCCAATATAATTCTGATCGAATTGAAACTTGGTGAATTGTTGTAGAATATAAACCTAAGCAAGTTTGTGAAATTTTGTGAGAATCGTATAACTAGAAAATTAAAAAAAAAATCATTAAAAATTATTATTTGTGACACGATAACCTCAGAACGGAAGGAGATAGCGGCTTGAAATTTCCAGGTTCGGTTATACATATGAATGCGACAATTGAGTTTGTCTATAGGTATAACCGGCCAAACGGTTTTGGAATTATATCCATCTGAAATTTGGTTATTATTTCCTCAATAATTCGAAAAACACAAAAAATAGTGAAGGCGATTCTTCTTCTAGAGATCCATGCGCCTACAGAGGAGTATATTTGTGAGAGGGGACTTTTGAAAGGTTATGTATTATTTTTAATATGATATCGCTAAAATTTTGTTGAAGCCTTCAAAACGTAACTTTAAATTAACCACACTTTCTGATCTTGTGAGGCGAGAGGCTCATTTGTCGATATTAAATCTCGTGATGGGTAGTGAGGCATTTTAGGCCAGTTTTTCTATCACTAATGGAAATATATCTTTATGTTTCACCTCAACACCTTTAGATCTATCAATGGTCATTTATTGGTTAAGAATAAGTAATTGAATATTACTGGAATTCAATTGAATTTCATTCAATATGTTAGTAAGTAAACTTACTACTACTAATTTTCTTAACTTTGATTATTTAAATATGACATTAATTCTAGCAATATTTTTCTACAATAATTATGTATTCTTCTCCCAAAGAAGAATTGAAGATAGACAATGTGTTAATTTTTTCATCATTGCATTCTATCCTGACTTCACAAAAAAAATTGGTTCAAGCACTGACGTGAAGTCAAGAGCTTTTACGCGTATGTTCTATTGTCCATTCTCCTGTATTGGACACTCTTAATCGAATTCACCATGGTAAATTCGATTAAGAGTGTCCAATACAGGAGAATGGACAATAGAACATACGCGCAGAAGCTCCTGACTTCACGTCATTGCTTGAACCAATTTTTATATTTTTATGAAGTACACGCTGTCCCTTCCGGGCATTTTCGTTATGCGCTTGTGCAGATGAGAAATGATATAACTGCCGAATGTTTCGTCTAAGGGGGTTAGGGTTTTGGTGTGGAGGATGCTATTCCTCCATAGAATCCACTGGTGAGCGTCTGCGCATGTGTGGATTGAAGATGCGATATCTCCTGAACCACTAGTGTTGGAGAATCGGAGTTTGTGTGAGGTGTGTGATTTTGACAGGACTTTCAACCACCAGTGGATTGCGCATGCGCAGAGGAGTGCCTGTTTTTGTCTTATATGGGTTATGCTGGGAGTGGCTTAGGACTATCAGTCATGGGTCTGGTGAAGAGCCGAAATTTGTGAGGTTTTAAAAGAAAATTCAGCAGACAAGAAGTGCTGTAGTTTTCATCTGGGAGGATTGGGGATTTGAGATGCTGGAAACTATTCCTCCATTGAATCCCCTTGGGAGTGTCCGCGCATGCGTGGATTGATGCTGCGACATCTTCTGCACCAATTGCAGTGTCCATACTTTGGCCCAGGGGCCAATTTTGGGGCATATTTCGTTATGCGCATGAGGATTGAAGTTGCGATATCTCCTGTATCAATGGCGTTGAAGAATCAGAGTTTTGTGTGAGGTGTGTGATTTGAGAGGTCTTTCAGCCAAGGGTTGATCGCTCATGTGCAGGGGAGACGTGGTTCAATTTTGGGTTGTATGGCATATGCTGGGAGTGGTTTACGTCTAGCGGTCATGGATTTGGTGCTGAGCCGATAATGTCAGATTTTAAAAGAAAATTCAAGGCAATTTTTGCACGGTTATTAAATAAATCATTTATATAGTATGGAATATTTTCATATTATGCATTTGTCAGAATATTCACCATATATGTAGCAATATTTTTCGATGGTTCATTCATTCCTGATATGATTGGTCTTAGCGGGTTTTTTCATTTTGAATTTTTGGATTTACTTATATTTTAAGAATTACAATAAAAATCCACTTTATTTTCTCATCACAACATACAGTAGGTAGAAGGAAGAAAACAAATCAAAATTTGGTACACAATTTGGACAAGGACTATTGAGCGCGATGGAGGCTCAAGATCAGTTACTCTGATAGATATGTCTACGCTTTCGATCGGTTCTCGCTTCGGGTTCTTCTGAATAAGCTATCATCGTCTGATTTTCCCAAAGAAGCTATCAAATTAGGTACGATAGATATATAGTATATATACATAAATACTATATATAAAAACAAGTGTATTAAAATCAGTGGTAAGGTTATTGAATAAAGAATTGTTGTCAGTTACCTGGAGTGAAAGACACTGTATATACAACTATATGATATGGTGCATATAGATTCGATATATTAGATCTCTCATATCCATACATTTCAGTATTGTACAGTGTTAGAAATGAGTGAAATAATTTGATCATTACTACAAGGACAAGCGTGCTAAAAGTTCTGACCTCACTTCAGTGCTTTTATAATTTTTTTATTCTCAGCATTCAGTATCACTGATCTTTACAACTGTATTCAACAGTGTCATGACGTCGGGATTGGACGAAATCGGCCGAATGGTTTCAGATTCAGAGAAATGCCAATTTGATAGTTCATTTTACCAGTATTTCCAGATCACCAATTCCGGTCGAGCTGAAATTGTTTATTCAGGTGTAGAACAATGACGTCGTAGTTCATGAGAATCGTAACAATGGAAGCAAAAAATTATCCAAGAAAAGTTCATCATGAAATGCGTACGTATCTGGCCTGAATGACAATTTCCTTTTCGGAGGAACACTGATCGATGATATGGCTGGTCCAGATCACGATGGAATATTTGTAAAAAACTTTCCAGCATTATCCAACTTGAAATCTTGTTTTCTTGACATAATGTATCTCAAATAAACACAACATTTAGTAGGGTGTACTTTAAAATTTTTATATCTAATCTCCTCTAATTTACCATCGGACACATTAATTAATCTCCCTTTTAAACCATAAGATTAAATTCTTTCTTCTCTCGAAAGATTTGACACATACCTACTTTCATTCCTGTTCAAATTTCGGTTTAATCAGAACTCAACTCTTCGAGATTTAACCAACAATCTTATTTCCCTCTGTCACATAATTTCATATTCAAGACTGAAAATAAATCTTTGATCTGTAACTGTCGTATCTGCTGCTACTGAACATAGAGTATTCGAATTAGGAGAATCAGTTATTATTGAATAGTTTCATTTTGAGGTTTCTCTCGCAAACTCTAAAAATATCAATAAAATAAAAAAAATATTATTTTGTGAATTGCTTCTGCTTTAGAAGCACAAGATATTTGTCAGGAGCAATGTATAAAATAATGTTGCTTAACAAACAATAACGGAGCAACATCAGCGATAACTAAACACTATTTCGCCAAGTTTCGGAGACTAGATCAGACTCCTTCGTCAGACACCAAGCGAAAATCTTCAGCGTTATTTTTTGTTGATAGCTATTCTGTTATTAGAAAATTGTCACATTGAAACTCTTTGAAGATCAGAGCAACATAATTTCACTCTGCATATGAATTTCTAAGTTTCAACTCCTTTTTCAACAAATTGAACCAAATGTGATCAATTCCAATCGAGAAATTTGCTAAATTGCATTCTGTATTCAACAAAACACAAATCGACTCCCTAAGTTTCCTTTTAATGTAATCATGCTCTATCATCAGAATCTTTATTTTACTTCAATCCATCAAGGGATCTACATGGATTGTACATACATGTTATGCTATTTTTGATTTCGGTATGTCACTATTTCTTATGTTGTTCTTATGTTCCGAATTTATTACTTCTAGTGATCTCTCTGTTTCACCTGTATACGGTGTACCTCAAATACAAGGAATATTATATACCCTCACAGTTTTTGGATTTTGGCTCTTCATTAATGAGTTTTGTCTTGTGTCTTGAAAACGGTTCTTATAGTGAACATTTCTCCTGATTTTTTTACGAAAGTCCACGAACATAAGGCATTACATTCAATAGATTGTTGTTCATATTGGTTATTCTGTTGTACTTGACCAATTGTTATTTTTCTAGAGGCTCTTCAATCTAATTCCATGATATGAAGATGTATTTATGAATTGCCTCAGATATCCATTATTTGAAGGAAATTTTTTGATATAATCAATTTTATTATTTCGAATTTCAAAGAGTAGAACAAATCAGATTAGTTCTATCTTAGCCCTGAAATTGAACTAAGGACTTCTGGTTCCTAGTCTCACAATCCACCAATGAGCTAGCAGCTCAATAATAATTGGTGTGATGAATAATAATTATTAATCTAATATCATATGGAAATTACACTATAATATTTACTAAAAATGTATGAATACCAGGGAGTCATATTCGTATTAGCTTTTTCTGGTCTTTGGATTATCATTCTCTTCCTCTTATTATTTATTACTTATTACTACTTTATCTAAGCCTTGTTATTATCCTAACGTTTTCATATACCTAATATCGAGACTAACGGTGGAGATATTGGGTTGTGTCAAGGTAAAAAATATGAAAGTCAATTTTCATTTCTGAAAAAGCACTGACGTCAGGTCAGGAGCTAACATTCAGTACACGCTTGAAAAATGGGGGTTAAAATTTATGCGGAATTTGAGGAAATTCTAACGGATGGTTTCTGAAATATATAATAGAAAAAAAAATGTTTTTTGTTTCTAGTGATACGATATTCACTACAAGTAACTACCAAATTATAATTGGATTGGTTCTGTTTTGGTTATGGAGAAAATAACAACAAAATTCAAGATGGGTATAACTCCAAAAACATTTGACCAAATATGCCCTTTAATGAACTCAACAGTCCCACTCAGAAGCGCAACTCACCCTGGAAATTGCGAATAATTTCTAAGATATAGAATTTTTTCAATGATTTCTGAAAATATTTTTTGATATAGGATCCTCACGAAGTTACACGAACATTTTCGCGTGGGCATTCTACATCTAATAACCATGTTTGAATTGAATCGGATCTGCATTTTTTGAGTTGTTGTTGTTGAGGAACTAACAAAAGAATTCAGATCCAAAACCGCTTGACCGATTTTGCTTATTAATGAACTCAAATGTTGCATTTGGATGCCCAACGTACCCTGAAAATTGCAAGTCGCTGCCTTTTTCTGTTCGCAAGTTATCGTGGTAAAGGTCACCCGTGCAGATACTCAACTCTCTATATGCTGATTGATCCCAGTATTTCTTCAATAACTCCTATAAAGTAGATCCCACACAGTGCTCAAATTTGAAACTCGCGAAATTTTAGTTCAATATTGGGTCGGGTAATTTCTGAGATACATAATATTCTCAATAATATTTTTTTAAACTTTCTGGCTATACGATCCTTGCAAAATTTCGCATAAGTATTCGTGTTGGTATTCTACAACTACCAGTTTCAATACCATCAGATCTGTATTGTTTTAAAACAAAACTGTACTCGGAAATCGTTTGGCCGATTATGCCCTTTAAGGAACTTGCCGTCGCATTTGGATGCGTAACCTACTCTGAAAATTTCAAGTCGCTATCTCTTTCCGCTCGAAAGTTATGGAGGCAACGGCCGGCCGAAGGGAATTTAATTTGACCTGGAACTTTTCATCAGTGAGTTGAACCTAATCGTTTTAGACCATTTCCAGCAAATTCTGGAATTACAGACAGTTGGGGAAAAGATAACACGCTGTTTCCTAGAACACGCACGCAAAAATGAAATAGCTCCTGCAATTAGTGTGAAATGTACTTAAACTTGCCATATTCGATTGAATAGACCATCTCGTTCTTGACGTCAAGATTCACCCCCCAAATTAATATTCTAGAATTTCTTCTTCGATTTAGCGTAACAATTGAATGGTGGAAGAATCCGAAGAACGCGAATATCAAATAATAGACGTGTACGCTCACACATTTTCTCAAACTATTGCCACAGTAAATTCTAATTTGATGAGATTTGAATAAGAAAACGGGAAGACCTAAGGAGAACCTACTGATCACGGTCTAGAGCAATATTGCATTCTTGGCGTCCTCAATGATTTACGTTTCGGTTTTAATGGAAATCTTCAGGGGATAAAGAGGAGACGAGGCGTGTTGGAGTCGTGTTCCTTCGACAATTAGTCGCGGAATTTCATTCATAAATCTCCCCAATTTCCGAACTTATTTTTCACTCGTTCGCCTTTTCGGTAGAAGACGGGTCTATTCAAGCTGATGTTTATGGTGTACGAGGCATTGTTAGACCGAGTTGAGGACATGAAGGACTGGATAAATAGACTTATAAACTCTAATGGTTCTCGGGAAAGTCACATGAGATTTGAAGAAATGTACGCGTGTTCGAATCTGGAACATCTTTCTGCTAACTTTCAGAATTCTGACCCTTCAGAAATAGACGTTATCATCATCAATATCGGACTGATATATCTGAAATGAAGTAAATTGGAAAATTCTACGCTCTTGTTCAGCCAGGAACAGCGTGCTATGATTTTGTCCACATATATGTATTTTTGGAATTATGGTCTCAAACGACTGTGTTCGATTCACTGATGAATAATTCGAAGTCAAACCTAATTTTGTTCTCCGTAAGCATGCTAACTCTCGAACGGAATATGCTAGAAATATGAACTATACAGGATAGATTTGGGTTATGAATGTCTCGGCTGAGTTCGTTAATGGGCGATATCCGTCATATTGATTCGGAGTTATGGCCGTTTTGATTTGATTTTTTTTCTGAATAATTCCAATACTACTCAGCATATATATTTCAAATCTTGCTCTATATTGTAGCATTACGACTTATATATCTTAATATATATATTTCTTGTGTGCGTGTGTATGTGACTGAACTCCTCCTAAACGACTGGACCGATTTTGATGAATTTTTTTGTGTGTGTTCGTGGAGATTCGAGAATGGTTTAGATTTACAATTTGGTCTACTGGAAAATGTTTTTGGCGTTGGAGTTTGAGTTGGCGTTGAAGTTGGCGTTGGGATTGGAGTTGAAGTTGGAGTAGGTATTGTGGTTGGCATTGGTTATGGAGTTGGCGTTGTAGTTGGAGTTGTAGTAGTTGTAGTTGGATTGGAGTTGGAGGTGGAGATGGAGGTGGAAATGGAGATGGAGGTGGAAATGGAGATGGAAATGGAGTCGGAGTCGGAGTCGGAGTCGGAGTCGGAGTCGGAGTCGGAGTCGGAGTCGGAGTCGGAGTCGGAGTCGGATTCGGAGTCGTCGGAGTCGGAGTCGGAGTCGGAGTCGGAGTCGGAGTCGGAGTCGGAGTCGGAGTCGGAGTCGGAGTCGGAGTCGGAGTCGGAGTCGGAGTCGGAGTCGGAGTCGGAGTCGGAGTCGGAGTCGGAGTCGGAGTCGGAGTCGGAGTCGGAGTCGGAGTCGGAGTCGGAGTCGGAGTCGGAGTCGGAGTCGGAGTCGGAGTCGGAGTCGGAGTCGGAGTCGGAGTCGGAGTCGGAGTCGGAGTCGGAGTCGGAGTCGGAGTCGGAGTCGTAGTCGGAGTCGGAGTCGGAGTAGGAGTCGGAGGAGTCTGGATGCTGAAATGGAGATGGAGGTGGAAATGGAGATGGAAATGGAGTCGGAGTCGGAGTCGGAGTCGGAGTCGGTGTCGGAGTCGGAGTCGGAGTCGGAGTCGGAGTCAGAGTCGGAGTCGGAGTCGGAGTCGGAGTCGGAGTCGGAGTCGGAGTCGGAGTCGGAGTGGGAGTCGGAGTCGGAGTCGGAGTCGGAGTCGGAGTCGGAGTCGGAGTCGGAGTCGGAGTCGGAGTCGGAGTCGGAGTCGGAGTCGGAGTCGGATTCGGAGTCGTCGGAGTCGGAGTCGGAGTCGGAGTCGGAGTCGGAGTCGGAGTCGGAGTCGGAGTGGGAGTCGGAGTCGGAGTCGTAGTCGGAGTCGGAGTCGGAGTAGGAGTCGGAGTCGTAGTTGGATATGGAGTTGGAGTTAGAGTTGGATTTGGATTTGGATTTGGAGTTGGCGTTGGCGTTGGCGTTGGGTAGGCGTTGAGGAGGCAGTACGAAGTCTGCCGGGCCAGCTAGTATATATGCAAAGTTTAATATTGATCGGATTATTACGAACAGAAAATTGTGAGGTGTGTGATTTTGAGAGGACTTTCAGCCACGAGTGGTTATCGTATGAGCAGATTAAATGTTATACATGGCTTTCGTACTCTTATGGGGGTATAGGTACTGTTAAGATTATTGCATAATGCTAAATACAAATGTCCAAAACTGCTTGGTTACTGACCTACAGACTAATTTGTGAATTTGTACAAAATGCAAACTACCTTACTAAATACAGGGATTAGCAAATTTGGTTTGAATTTGGTAAATTAATTAAACTAAAAGGCCATATCAAATTCCTGTGAGAATAACTACTTAATAACCCCATTCAAAAATTATCAGAAATCTAAGCTGAGATACGAAAACAACGGAAAAAATCCCACAGGAAATCGTTAAAAAAGTATCTAGCACCATTTCAGCTATTCTGTAATAAATTATTATTTCCACTTTTTTCACACAAGAAATCAATTGTCGGATGAAGTATCATCAAAAATGAGTTAGTATAACTACCTAGCCAGTAGATCTACATTTTTTCGGTAGATCTACATTTTTCTGGCAGATCTACATTTTTCTGGTAGATTTACATTTTTCCGATGGATCTAAATTTTCCCGGTAGATCTACATTTTTCCGAGACCTCCTCAGACACACACACACACAGAAAGTTTCAACAAAATCGGTCCGGTCGTTCTCGAATGTCTATAAACCGAACACAGTGCCATCTACCGGGTTCCTATTGTGACTCTGAGGCCCATTCAAATACGCACATTAAGTTTAAAACAAATCGGTCGAGCCATTTTCGAGTTCCTATAGATCGATCGGGGCGCCCCTACAGGATGCTATTGTGAATCAGAGATACGCCGAAACAAAATCACAGAGTTTCATCAAAATCGGTCCGCCTGTTTCCGAGTTCCTATACATCGATTTTAGTACCCCTACAGGGTCCAATTGTGAATCTGAACTGCCTTGGGTTCCACTGAAATATATACACGCAAAGTTTTATCATGATCGGTAAAGTCGTTTCGGAGATGACATATTTCGTAAGACACTCTGTATAGCAGCGGTTATCCTTTCGCAACGGTTTTACAAAGTTGAGAATTCTCCTCGCGATAAAAATCTCGAGGTGACATTTTACTTAAAACGCTTGCATTTAAAAATAATCGATGCCGCGAAGAAATGAACGCCCTGTATAGTAATGGTTTATTTCCAACGATGTATGCCTCAAAAGTATATTTTTCAACACGAATAAATTAAATGGTATTTTCATAGCGTTAAAAACAGCAAGTTGCAATTGACTATAAAGAAAATCACCCTGTATAGAGATTTCTGAAAAATACATTATAAGAATCCATCCAAGGTTCCTATTTAGATATCGGTTTGTTTGTGGCACGAATCAATTCAATCGTGTCAAATTGTGCCGTGAAAAAAAAAACCCCGTATAGTAATGGTTTATTTTCAGCGATATATGCTCAGAAAAAAAAGAAAAACACCCTTACTTAAAGTCGGCAGATATACCGTTATTCGAAGTTAATATTACGATAGAAATTGAAAAAAAAAACACGAAAAAGTGTAATTCCCTTACTTGGATTGGTGCCCGCCTTCCCTCGTTCCGAAACCAAGATACTGACAGACAGATCCTATCGATCTCCGGTATTAGAATAAAACGTCGGTACTTACCGGGGATAGATATACTTAATTTTCACTTTTCGACATAAAATCGCCACATGGAGGTTTATTTGAGGGCTTTTTACCCTTATCTTGGCTTTTCGTCAACGTTCAGGCCCGAAAACTGCCTAGAACGGCCATTTCGTTGCGAAAAATTTCCCGCACCGTCTCACGGATTCATTTTGACGTTTCTCAGGCAGACTTTTAGCAGGGAAAATACCTTGGGTCGAAACCACCAGAACTTGTATCGATTTAGTATATTTAGACTTATCGTAGGTAAAAGTTGAGCTGGTTTTTGTCGCACCGATACTTCTTCTTCGTCCGTACGAAAAATTCGGAGTCAGAGCAGTCGTATTTTCGAAGCCTTATGCGAAATAAAGTCAGTCTCGCTTTTTCGCCGGGCGAAGGATATAAAATACATTTTCGTTCGTTACGGGAAAACCGCGATAGATATCGACTTAGGGTCTTCGGATCTACCATTTCCCCCTCCCTAAGATTCGATATCCGCCCCCTTCGAACCTCGATCGTTCCTCTAGATTTTTAAAACAATTCCCAAAATTGGCGATTTACTTACGAAAAATCGCAAAAATTTCGTCGATTTCTCGAATCTTTTTAACGCATAAGGACCCCTCCCAAAAATCTTCTCGATAGCCTATATTGTGTAGAAATCTTTCCCCTTTCCCCTCCCGTCGTAATATAGCGGTTATATAAGAGGGTTTAGCCATCCAGATACCGCCCATTTTTACACATCTTTCCCTAAGTAATCGGTTGCCATGACTCAATTTCAATTAGTATATATGGAATGGAACTAGTGAGCCCGCAGATCTACCTTTTTGGCGCTCTTGTTCCTTGGAATAAAGAGCTTATTAGTTTGCCCAAATGTCTGTCATTTTCGAATTTTTGGATGAAATTGGTTCAAGCAGTGACGTAAAATCATAAGCTTTTGCGCCTATGTTACCTTTTTGAAATCAAATATTGAAGAGATTCCTAAGAACAGGAGTGAAATTTTGTGAGAATCATATAGCTAGAAAATTAAAAAAAAAATTTAAAAATTGGTTCAAGCACTGACGTGAAGTCAGAAGCTTTTACGCGTATGTTCTATTGTCCATTCTCCTGTATTGGACAATCTTAATCGAATGTACCATGGTGAATTATTGTCTGTTCTCCTGTATTCCCAGAAGATTTCACTCTTCTTTTTAGAAATCCCTTCAATATTTGATTTCAACAAGGAAAAGGTCGTTGCTCGTAAGGCCAGGAGGATCTCTTTCAAAACCAGGTCTGGCTAATCCAAACTATGATTATTCAGAACTTCAGACGTTCGAAGATCGTTACAGGACCCTGATGTAGGGTTATCGTCTCCCATAGATGCATGCTTCACTTTCTATTGTAAATCGGCCCGAAAATGTATGTTATAATTTAATATGTCATCATGACATTCATGGTTTTGAAGGTTCTCGCAAAATTTCAGCTATGCCGGACATATGCTTTGTGTAACGCACACACCACAATTCACTGTTGGGTCAAAACTTCACAGTGATGTGTCTAAGGTGGCGTAAGGACACATTAACAAAGCCTACAAAAAACACAACTGGAACTTCTTACTCGCTCAAGCTCTTCGAGAGTGGTCTTCTTGGTGAAAGACCTAGGAGGATCAGTATAATAATATACAATACAATAATATACAATCATGTTGACGCACATTGATTCTCTTGAAATTTTGTTCAATCAGAATCTTCATTTTGCAATACTATATGGCACTCTATTCACTCAAATACTCAGCAGGGTCCTTCGAGTCATCATACTCCAAAAAAAATCAACAGTTCCTGAACGTGGTTGGGGTTATTCAAATCATAATTTTTTCGTTCCATATCTGGCCAATTCTTCAACAGAAGTGAATAAAATCATTCCTTAGTATATTTGAAAACAAGTTCGGGTGCGGTAAGCCTGAGCGGCACAAGACGAAAAACATCACTAGCTTCATACTAATTTCAAATTACGTTCTAAATATTCAAGAAGTAACTCACCTCAACTGTTATTATTGAAAATAAATGTATATTACTACCTCCAAAAACCTAACGAGATCGGGCACGCTGAGCCTAATGGAACAAAAGGATTCTTGGCGTTATTCTATATCACAAGGAGCAAAACTCTCTTCCTCGCTCTCTTTGGCCATAAGATTCACACCAAAAGTTGTGAAGCTACTGAAAAAACTAGGTTTCAACAATGCGTAACTGAAGAGAGGAGATACGAATAGATATTGATGTGCCTGACAGATCAGCCGCGCCCGACGGAGGGTTAAAAGAAAGGAGCAAACTGTGTACTTACATATTTACCTGGCTGAATTCAATAGAAATAAGAGCTTTTTCACCCTCCGTTGAGCGCGGCTGATCTGTCAGGCACAGCAATATTTATTCATATCTCCTCTCTTCAGCTACGCATTGTTGAGACCTAGTTTTTTCAGAAGCTTTCCAACTTTTGGAGTGAATCATATGGCCGAAGAGAGTTTTGCTCCTTCCTGATATTTATAATAATGCCAAGAATCTAGTTGTTCCATAAGGCTCAGCGCGCCTGATCTCGTTAGTTTTTTGAAGGTAGGTACATATATGAATTTATTTTCAATAATAACAAATGAGGTTAGCCACTTCTTGTATATATAGAACGTAAATTGAAGTTAGTATGAAGCTAGTAATGTTTTTCGTCCTGTTCCACTCAGGCTTACCACACCCGAACTTGTTTTTTCAAATATACTAAAGAAGGCTTCTATTCACTTCTGTTGTAGAATTGGCCAGATGTGGAACGAAAAAATTATTATTTGAATAACCCCTACCACGTTCAGAAACTCATGATTTTTTTTGGAGTATGATGACTCGAAAGACCCTGCTGAGTATTTGAGTGAATAGAGTGCCATATAGTATTGCAAAATGAAGATTCTAATTGAACAAAATTTCAAGAGAATCAATGTGCGTCAACATGATTGTATATTATTGTATTGTATATTATTATACTGATCCTCCTAGGTCTTTCACCAAGAAGACCCCTCTCGAAGAGCTTGAGCGAGTAAGAAGTTCCAGTTGTGTTTTTTGTAGGCTTTGTTAATGTGTCCTTACGCCACCTTAGACACATCACTGTGAATTTTTGACCCAACAGTGAATTGTGGTGATTACCGTGACTGAAAAATTTCTTTCATAGCCTCGGAATTCAACTTGGGGCTTCTGCTCCCAAGTCAAATAATCTCTTACTGGGCCAACCGCACTACAATCTTGAAATTGTTCCTTTTTTTTTCGTTGTCTATGAATGTACTAATTTCGAGAAATATTTCTATTTTGGTTATGTCACTGATATGCATAATAAAAGATTTGTTTTAAAATGTTTTTTTAGAAATATTTTTTTTTTGGTTTTGTCCTCGATATCAATAATAAAATACATGTTTTTAAATGTTTTTTGTCTATTTCGTTAGTACACATCCCTATAAAGGTAACCAATCCTCTTTTTTGACAATAAAAAAATGTAAAGTAGATTTCATGTGCAGTTTTCGGAAATGTGCCCCTTAGGTACACCACGCCCGAAGTAGATAGAATTCGAGGAGCGCCTTACGGAAAGTTAAAATGCCGCTTGACAGTGACTAACGGCTCAAATTGGTACTAGATGGTTTGTTTGATGACTACCCGCTTTGGGGTAACTAACGCAAAAGAAAATAAATATTATTTTTTGCCGGCAGGCTACACACATTGTGCCGAAAACTATTGAATATTGAGGTCACCGCAACAGCAATGTATCCAAGGGTACATGGTGTTATTCCATGTTATTCCATGATATTCCATGTTATGGACATTTAAGCAGGGTATATAATATAAGGACTGTTCCTAAATTGATTCAAACGACTTTAGGAGGTGATACTTCGACAAAAATTAATGGTAAATCTTTCATATAATTGTCCGTGTGTTCCAATATTGCATTACTGGCCGCAATTACTATTTTTGCCACGGATTATTGATCAGTGAGTCGAACCAAATTATTTAAGACCATTTTTGCGCGTATGATCTAGGGAACATCGCGTTATCATTTTGCCCAAATGTCTGTAATTTTCCAATTTTTTGCCGAGTTTCAAACGACTAGGTTCAACCCACTGATGACGAATTTGAGGTCAAATTTGATTCTGTCCGGCCGGCCGGCCGTTGCCACGATTACTTGAGAACGCGAAGAGATAGTAACTTGAAATTTTCAGGGCAAGTGGCATATCCCAATACGACGGACAAGTTCGTTAATGGGCATAAGCGGCCTCAACGTTTCCGAGTAATAATTTTGTTTTCAACCATTACTAATCTGATCGAACTGAAACTTGGTGAGTAGTTGTAGAATACAAACCTAAGGACGCTCGTGAAATCTTGTGAGTATCGTTGTGCTGGAAATTATTTAAAAAATTACTAAAGAATATTATTTATGTCTCGATAACATAAGAACCGAAAGAAATAGCGACTTGAAATTTCCAGGATAGGTTGTGAATCTGAATGCGACATTAGAGTTTGTTTATGGGCATAATCGGAAGAACGGTTTTGGAGTTATATATCCATCTGAAATTTGGTTATTATTACCTCGATAACTCGAAAAATACACAACTGTTCCAATTCAATCATGGTAAGTAATTGTAGAATGGTAACACAAAAATTCTATCAAAATTTCGTGAGGATCGTATCACTAGAAAATTTTCAAAAAATCATAGAATATCATTGAAAAAAATTCTATATATCAGAAACTATTCATCTGAATCACTGAAATTTTGCGATAGCCTTAAGAACCTAACTCTACTACGAAGTTCCAAGTTTGAACACGATCAGATCTATATTGTTGGATGGGTGATCGTTGCCTCGATAACTCTCGAACGAAAGGAGATAGGGACTTGCAATTTTCAGGGTAGGTTGCACATCTAAATGGAGCAGTTGACTTCGCTATTGGCCATAATCGGCGCAACGGTTTCGGAGTTGTACCCATCTGGAATATTATTTCCTAGATAACTCCAAAAATATAGACTCGATTGAATTGAAGCTAGTAACTAGTTGTACAATATTGACGTGAAGACGGACCGCACCACAAGGAAATTTTTAAAAAATTACGGAAAAATATTATGTATCTTATGATTCCTTTAGAACGGAACGAAATAGCGACTTGCAATTTTCAGGGTAGATTGCGTATCTGAATGCGACAATTGAGTTCGTTAATCAGCATAAATGGCCAAATGGTTTCGGAGTTACATCAATCTGAAATTTGGTTGTTGTTCCCTCAATAACTTGAAAAAATGCAAAATCGATCAAACATGGTTATTACTTGCAGAATGCCAACGCAAAAATTCTTGCAGAATTTTGTGAGGATAGTGGCACTAGAAAATTAGAAAAAATCATTGAAAAGAAAAGTATATATCACAAAGCATATGTCCGGCCTAGCTGAAATTTTGTGAGAACCTTCAAAACCATGAATGTCATGATGACATATTAAATTATAACATACATTTTCGGGCCGATTTACAATAGAAAGTGAAGCATGCATCTATGGGAGATGATAACCCTACATCAGGGTCCTGTAACGGTCTTCGAATGTCTGAAAGTCTGGCTAATCCAAACTATGATTATTCAGAACTTCATACGTTCGAAGACCGTTACAGGACCCTGATGTAGGGTTATCATCTCCCATAGATGCATGCTTCACTTTCTATTGTAAATCGGCCTGAAAATGTATGTTATAATTTAATGTCATCATGACATTCATGGTTTTGAAGGTTCTCGCAAAATTTCAGCTATGCTGGACATATGCTTTGTGATATATACTTTTCTTTTCAATGATTTTTTTTAATTTTCTAGTGCCACTATCCTCACAAAATTCTGCAAGAATTTTTGCGTTGGCATTCTGCAAGTAATAACCATGTTTGATCGGTTTTGCATGTTTACAAGTTATTGAGGGAACAACACCCAAATTTCAGATTGATGTAACTGCGAAACCATTTGGCCATTTATGCTGATTAACGAACTCAATTGTCGCATTCAGATACGCAATCTACCCTGAAAATTGCAAGTCGCCATTTCATTCCGTTCTAAAGGAATCATAAGATACATAATAATTTTCCGTCATTTTTTAAAAATTTCCTTGTGGTGCAGTCCTCACAAAATTTTACACACGTCTTCACGTCAATATTCTACAACTAGTTACTAGCCTCAATTCGATCGAGTCTATATTTTTGGAGTTATCGAGGAAATAATATTCCAGATGGGTACAACTCCGAAACCGTTGCGCCGATTATGGCCAATAGCGAAGTCAACTGCTCCATTCAGATGTGCAACCTACCCTGAAAATTGCAAGTCCCTATCTCCTTTCGTTCGAGAGTTATCGAGGCAACGATCACCCATCCAACAATATAGATCTGATCGTGTTCAAACTTGGAACTTCGTAGTAGAGTTAGGTTCTTAAGGCTATCGCAAAATTTCAGCGATTCAGATGAATAGTTTCTGATATATAGAATTTTTTTCAATGATATTCTATGATTTTTTGAAAATTTTCTAGTGATACGATCCTCACGAAATTTTGATAGAATTTTTGTGTTACCATTCTACAATTACTTACCATGCTTGAATTGGAACAGTTGTTTATTTTTCGAGTTATTGAGGTAATAATAACCAAATTTCTGATGGATATATAACTCCAAAACCGTTATTCCGATTATACCCTTAAACAAACTCTAATGTCGCATTCAGCATTCACCTAACCTAACCTAACCTAACCTAACCTAACCTGGAAATTTCAAGTCGCTATCTCTTTCGGTTCTTATGTTATCGAGACATAAATAATATTTTTTAATAATTTTTTAAAAAATTTCCAGCACAACGATTCTCACAAGATTTCACGAGCGTCCTTAGATTTGTATTCTACAACTACTCACCAAGTTTCAGTCCGATCAGATTAGTAATGGTTGACAACAAAATTATTACTCGGAAACGTTTAGGCCGATTATGCCCATTAACGATCTTCGCGTTCTCAAGTTATCGTGGCAACGGCCGGCCGGCCGGACAGAATGTAATTTGACCTCTAATTCGTCATCAGTGAGTTGAACCTAGTCGTTTGAAACTCGGCAAAAAATTCAAAAATTACAGACATTTGGGCAAAATGATAACGCGATGTTCCCTAGAGCATACGCGCAAAAATGGTCTTAAGTAATTTGGTTCGACTCACTGATCAATAATCCGTTGCAAAAATCGTAATTGCGGCCAGTAATGCAATATTGGAACACACGGACTATTATATGAAAGATTTACCATTAATTTTTGTCGAAGTATCACCTCCTAAAGTCGTTTGCATCAATTTAGGAACAGTCTGTATATAATATACCCTGCTAAAATGTCCATAACATGGAATATCATGGAATAACATGGAATAACACCATGTACCCTTGGACACATTCCTGTTGCGGTGAACTCAATATTCAATAGTTTTCGGCACAATGTGTGTAGCCTGCCGGCAAAAAATAATATTTATTTTCTTTTGCGTTAGTTACCCCAAAGCGGGTAGTCATTCAATAAACCATCTAGTACCAATTTGAGCTGTTAGTCACCGTCAAGCGGCATTTTAACTCTACGTCAGGCACTCCTCGAATTCTATCTACTTCGGGCGTGGTGTACCTGAGGGGTACATTTCCGAAAACTGCACATGAAATCTACTTTACATTTTTTTATTGTCAAAAAAGAGGATGGGTTACCTTTATAGGGATGTGTACTAACGAAATAGACGAAAAAACATTTAAAAACATGTATTTTATTATTGATATCGAGGACAAAACCAAAAAGAAAATATTTCTAAAAAAACATTTTAAAACAAATCTTTTATTATGCATATCAGTGACATAACCAAAATAGAAATATTTCTCGAAATTAGTACATTCATAGATAGCGAAAAAAAAAGAACAATTTCAAGAATGTAGTGCGGTTGGCACAGTGGGAGATTATTTGACTTGGGAGCAGAAGCCCCAAGTTGAATTCCGAGGCTATGAAAGAAATTTTCCAGTCACGGTCATCACCACAATTCACTGTTGGATCAAAAATTCACAGTGATGTGTCTAAGGTGGCGTAAGGACACATTAACAAAGCCTACAAAAAACACAACTGGAACTTCTTACTCGCTCAAGCTCTTCGAGGGGGGTCTTCTTGGTGAAAGACCTAGGAGGATCAGTATAATAATATACAATATCATAATATACAATCATGTTGACGCACATTGATTCTCTTGAAATTTTGTTCAATCAGAATCTTCATTTTGCAATACTATATGGCTTTCTATTCACTCAAATACTCAGCAGGGTCTTTCGAGTCATCATACTCCAAAAAAAATCATGAGTTCCTGAACGTGGTAGGGGTTATTCAAATAATAATTTTTTCGTTCCACATCTGGCCAATTCTACAACAGAAGTGAATAGAAGCCTTCTTTAGTATATTTGAAAAACAAGTTCGGGTGTGGTAAGCCTGAGTGGAACAGGACGAAAAACATTACTAGCTTCATACTAATTTCAAATTACGTTCTATATATTCAAGAAGTAACTAACCCCAACTGTTATTATTGAAAATAAATTCATATATGTACCTACCTTCAAAAAACTAACGAGATCAGGCGCGCTGAGCCTTATGGAACAACTGGATTCTTGGCATTAATCTATATATCAGGAAGGAGCAAAACTCTCTTCGGCCATATGATTCACACCAAAAGTGGGAAAGCTTCTGAAAAAACTAGGTCTCAACAATGCCTAGCTGAAGAGAGGAGATATGAATAAATATTGCTGTGCCTGACAGATCAGCCGCGCTCGACGGAGGGTGAAAAAGCTCTTATTTCTATTGATTTCAGCAAGGTAAATATGTAAGTACACAGTTTGCTCCTTTCTTTTAACCCTTCGTCGGGCGCGGCTGATCTGTCAGGCACAGCAATATCTATTCGTATCTCCTCTCTTCAGTTACGCATTGTTGAGACCCAGTTTTTTCAGTAGCTTCACAACTTTTGGTGTGAATCTTATGGCCGAAAAGAGCGAGAAAGAGAGTTTTGCTCCTTGTATATAGAATAACGCCAAGAATCCTGTTGTTCCATTAGACTCAGCGTGCCCGATCTCGTTAGGTTTTTGGAGGTAGTAATATACATTTATTTTCAATAATAACAGTTGAGGTGATTACTTCTTGAATATGTAGAACGTTATTTGAAATTAGTATGAAGCTAGTGATGTTTTTCTTCTTGTGCCGCTCAGGCTTACCGCACCCGAACTTGTTTTCAAATATACTAAGGAATGTTTTTATACACTTCTGTTGAAGAATTGGCCAGATATGGAACGAAAATATTATGATTTGAATAACCCCAACCACGTTCAGGAACTGTGGTTTTTTTTTTGGAGGACGATGATTCAAAAGACCCTGCTGATTACGAGTATTTGGGTGAAGAGGGTGCCCTATAGTATCACCAAATGCAGATTCTGATTGTACAAAAATCCAAGAGAATCTTTGTGCGTCGACATGATTGTATATTATTGTATTGTATATTATTATACTGATCCTCCTTAGTCTTTCCTCCAAGGAGACCGCTCATAAGCTCTCGAAGAGCTTGAGCGAGTAAGAACAACCAGTTGTGTTCTGTGTAGTTTTTGTTACTGTGTCCTTGCGCCACCTTAGACATATTACTGTTAATTTTTGACCCAACAGTGAATTGTGGTGATTACCGTGACTAGAAAATTTCTTTAATAGCCTCAGAATTCAACTTGGGGCTTCCGCTCCCAAGTCAATTACTCTCCCACTAAGCCATCAGCACTACATTCTTGACCTTGTTCCTTTTTTTTCGTTATGTATGAACGTACTAATTTCGCGAAATATCTCTATTTTGGTTATGTCCCTGAAATGCATAATAAAAGAATTGTTTTGAAATGTTTTCTTAAAAACAGGAAATTATTATTATTATTATTAATATTACAAAGATCAGAGAGTTGAGGCAAAGCCTATAAGCTCACTAATAAAAAAAAATTACAAAATTTGAGTGTTCGAAGAAAAACAGAAACGGTTATCTACCACAGAAAAAAAGAAAAAATACCAAGAGTGTAAAATCAAAAATGTTCAATAAATAAGTACCAATAAATCATCACTATTGTATCCCCAGCCATCGGTCGTAATAGTTCTTGTAGTATTCACCGAACCGGAAATGACAACACTTTCGGGCAAACTGTTCCAAAGGCCAAATACCCGGTTGGGAAGGAAATGCTGCCTATGGAGCGAAGAAAACTTCTGCTTCTTCAACTTGAGTGAGTGACCACGCAGCCTCTCGTCCCGATTAAGCTCGAACAGGTCCCGCAGGTCCACACCGAAAAAACCACGGAGACACCGGTATGCGATAATGAGATCACCGCGTGTGCGACGGGCAGCGAACGACGCACGTCAGGCCCATTATCGAGAGCCTCGTCTCGTAGCTGGGACGAACCGCACCATACAGCCCCCGCGTAACCCGCCTCTGGAATCTCTCCAGGATATCGCTGTCACGGCACAACACTGGGCTCCAAACCGGTCCCGCGAACTCCAGAATGGGTCGAATGTATGTCCTATATAGAGCACTGCATACGGATGGATCACACCTACCGAAAGTTTTTTGTATAAGAAAAAGGGATCTTCGCGCCTTATTTACTACTGATGTTATGTGCTCAGACCATGTGAGATTTTTGGTTATAACAACTCCCAGATCTGAGTGACTTTTGACAGAGGAGAGCCGTCGACCACAAAGTATGTAAGGGAGATGGGGATTGTTGGTACCCATATGTAAAACCGCAAACTTTTGCAGGTTTGAAGGCAGCTGCCAGTCATCGCACCAACGCGCTATCGAGAGCAAGTTCCGCTGCAACGTTCCATCCCCGGGAATGCCGTATACTTTTGTGTCATCCGCAAACTGGGAGCAGTTAGATGTTATATAGGTCGGCAAGTCGGCTATATATAAAAAGAAAAGAAGTAGTCCCAACACTGGGCCCTGGGGTACACCACTGGTAACAGGCCTGGAAGATGAAAAGGAGTTGCCCACCCTGACCCGGAATAATCGCTCAGTTTGAAATGCCGCGATCCAAGAAAGAAGGCCACCGCGAAAGCCGAAATGCTCGAGCACATGCATGAGTCGCCGATGAGGAACACGGTTGAAGGCACGTGAAAAATCCAAGTAGACTATATCTATAGGAACCTTCATGTCTAGTGATCTAGACCAGTTATTGACGCATTCCAGCAGGTTTGTTATAATCGAACGACCGGGAAGAATACCATGTTGGCAGTTGGGGATAATGTTATTTTCCAAGGCAAAATTCAGAGCGCTATCAAGGGCCGCTCAGCTACACCGCGCCTGAATTAGATAGAATTCGAGACGCGCCTGACGAAGGGTTAGTAATAAAAATAGAAAAGTTTGAGTTTCGCAATTGGAAAAATTTCAAGTGTGTCCATACGTTAACAAACTGAAACACTCATAAGTAATTTGAACCTGATTTATTATCCTAGATCTAGCCATTGCATTGAAATTCCGGGAAGAGATCGTGCACCTGCATCACAAAAACTCCCTATTTTAGTGCGTATAGTATGTTGACCATATATGTTGAAAGAGGCACTTTTCAGTCTCGCAAGATGATGTAACTATGCAAGTAATTCAGAATAACTACGATATCGTATGCATAGCCCGATCTACATTAGGGATTTTGGAATGTACAGAATGAGTAAAAATACATTGACAATTCAAAAAATGAAAGTTTCTTCTTTCAAAAATGGAACAGCCTATAAATAAATAGGTTGTTCCTATCGTTCTGCCAAATGTCTGTATTTGGACGAAATTTGGCCGAAAATAGTCTTAAACGTTTAGTTTCGACCCACTGATGAAGAATCTGAGGTCAATCTTAATTCTGTCCGGCTGTTGGCACGATAACTTTCGAACAAAATGAGTTAGAAAGTTCTAAATTGCATGGTAGATTTGGAGCATAAATATCTCGGTTGAGTTTTTTTCGGAGTGATGATCATTTTGATTTCAACCCTTTCTGCACGCGTGTTCCGCAAGGAACATCGTACTATAATTTTGCCCAGATGTATGTAGTTTTTTAATTTTTCTGTAAATTTCCTAGTCATTGTGATAATGAAATTATGAACTGGTATCTAGTTCTGAGATTTCACATCACTGTTTTTGTGCGTATGTTCTGGGGAACATCGCGTTATCATTATGTCCAAATTTCTGTACTGGTCGAATTTTTTGCTGAAATTGCTCTAACGAGTAGGTTGTTCAATTCACTGATGAAGAATTCGAGGTTAAATTTGATGACCGGCCGGCAGTTGCCACGGTAACTTGAAATCGAAAAGAGATAGCGACTTGAAATTTTCAGGCTAGGTGGCTTATCCAGGGACCAGTTCGTTAATGGGCATAATGGGCCCAACAGTTTCCGAGTAATAATTTTCTCATCCACCAATATACATCCGATCGTATTAAAACTTGATAACTAGTTGAACATTACCAATACAAAGACGTTTGTAAAATTTTCTGGGATTCGTGTCACTAGAAAATTGAAAAAAATATATTATTTATGTCACGATAACCCGAGAACGGAAAGAGTTAGCGACTTCCAATTTCTAGGGTAGGTTGTGCACCTGAATGTGACATTTCAGTTTGTTAATAGGCATAATCAGCCAAACTGTTTTGGTGTTATATCCATCTGATATTTGATTCTTATTTCCTCAAAAACTGGAAAAATACGGAACCGATCCAATTCAAACATGGTTAGTAGTAGTGTATTTTTTGCCCAAAATAGGCTCACACGAATGGGTTCGACTCACTATTGAATAATCCAGGGTCAATATCAATTCTGTTAGTTCGGTCCAGCAGGCTGTTAGCTCGATAACTCTCTAACGCAATGGATTAGAATGATGAAATTTGCAGAGTAATTTTGGAGCGTAAATATCTTGGTCAATTTCTTTAATAGCCCTGGTAGCACACCGATATTGGTCCAATATTGGGCCAATATGGCAAATTTATTGGGCCGATATTGTTTCTCTACAATAACAACATGTTTCTCTACAATAACAACATGTTGACATTTAACAATGAAGCGCCAATATTGGATATCAATATTGGCCCAATAAAATTTATCTATATTGGCACAATATAGTTTCTATATATTGGCCCAATATAGTTTCTATACATTGGGCAGATATAGTTTCTATAGATTAGGTCAATAACAAAATGCTGCTGATATTGATAACCAATATTGGTACTTCATTGTAAAATGTTAACATGTTGTGATTGGCCCAATGTAGATAAACTATATTGGGCCGATATTGATATTCAATATTGGCGATTCATTGTAAAATGTCAACATGTTGTTACTGGCCCAATGTAGAGAAACTATATTGGGCCAATATATAGAAACTATATTGGGCCAATATTGATATCCAGTATTGGTACTTCATTGTAAAATGTCAACATGTTGTGATTGGCCCAATGTAGCGAAACTATATTGGGCCGATATTGATATTCAATATTGGCGATTCATTGTAAAATGTCAACATGTTGTTACTGGCCCAATGTAGAGAAACTATATTGGCCCAATATATAGAAACTGTATTTGGCCAATATTGATATCCAATATTGGTGCTTCATTGTAAAATGTCAACATATTGTTATTGGCCCAATGTAGAGAAACTATAATGGGCCGATATTGATAAACAATATTGGCGCTTCATTGTAAAATGTCAACATGTTGTTATTGGCCCAATGTAGAGAAACTATATTGGGCCAATATTGATATCCAATATTGGTGCTTCATTGTAAAATGTCAACATGTTGTTATTGTTCCAATGTAGAGAAACTATATTGGGCCAATATATAGAAACTATATTGGGCCAATATTGATATCCAATATTGGTGCTTCATTGTAAAATGTCAACAAGTTGTTATTGGCCCAATGTAGAGAAACTATATTGGGCCGATATTGATAAACAATATTGGCGCTTCATTGTAAAATGTCAACATGTTGGTATTGTCCCAATGTAGAGAAACTATATTGGAACAATATATAGAAACTATAGTGGGCCAATATTGATATCCAATATTGGTGGTTCATTGTAAAATGTCAACATTTTGTTATTGTCCCAATGTAGAGAAACTATATTGGGCCGATATAGATAACCAATATTGGCGCTTCATTGTAAAATGTCAACATGTTTTTATCGCCCCAATATAGACAAACTATATTGGGCCAATATTGATATCAAATATAGGTACTTCATTGAAAAATGTCAACATGTTGTTATTGGCCCAATGTAGAGAAACTATATTGGGTCAATAAATAAAAACTAGATTGGGCCAATATTGATAATATTGGTGTTTCATTGAATCATGTCAACACTTTGTTATTGGCCCAATGTAGAGAAACTATATTAGGCCAATACATATCAAATATATTGGGTTAATATTGGTAATCAATATTGTGCCAATAACAAAATGTTGACATTATAGAATAAAGCACCAATATTGGAAATGAATATCAACCCAATATCATTATTATATATTGGCCCAGTATAGTTTTTCTATATTGGACCAATAACAAAATGTTGACATCTTACAATGAAGCACCAATATAGCTTATCAATATCAGCCTAATATAGTTTCTATATATTGGCAAAATATAGTTTCTATGTATTCGCCCAATATAGTATCTTTTTTTGGAGGACGATGATTCAAAAGACCCTGCTGATTACGAGTATTTGGGTGAAGAGAGTGCCCTATAGTATCAACAAATGCAGATTCTGATTGTACAAAATTCCAAGAGAATCTTTGTGCGTCGACATGATTGTATATTATTGTATTGTATATTATTATACTGATCCTCCTTAGTCTTTCCTCCAAGGAGACCGCTCATAAGCTCTCGAAGAGCTTGAGCGAGTAAGAACAACCAGTTGTGTTCTGTGTAGGCTTTGTTACTGTGTTCTTGCGCCACCTTAGACATATTACTGTTAATTTTTGACCCAACAGTGAATTGTGGTGATTACCGTGACTAGAAAATTTCGGTATAGTATAGTTTTTCTATATTGGACCAATAACAAAATGTTGACATCTTACAATGAAGCACCAATATAGGTTATCAATATCAGCCTAATATAGTTTCTATATATTGGCAAAATATAGTTTCTATGTATTCGCCCAATATAGTATCTACATATTAGCCCAATATCAAAATGTTGACATTTTGCAATACAAGATATTATATCGGCTCAATATAGTTCATACATATTCGCCAAATATAGTTTCTATATAATATCCCAGTAAAATGTCTGTTTTGGTGTTATATCCATCTGAAATTTGATTCTTATTTCCTCAAAAACTGGAAAAATACGGAACCGATCCAATTCAAACATGGTTAGTAGTAGTGTATTTTTTGCCCAAAATAGGCTCACACGAATGGGTTCGACTCACTAATGAATAATCCAGGGTCAATATCAATTCTGTTAGTTCGGTCCAGCAGGCTGTTAGCTCGATAACTCTCTAACGCAATGGATTAGAATGATGAAATTTGCAGAGTAATTTTTGTCATGCGATTAACTTAACAACGGTACCTGATTGGCTGTCTAGTTAATCAGAAGAATTTGGGCGATGAACAAATTAACATAGTTCACGACAACAATATAAAGTTATATTATTTCGAAATGTTTTCGGACATCAGTTCATCTTCATCAGAAGAATTTAAATTTATTGAAGATAATATTCAATTACGGAGAATACGGAGATACTAGACTATCAGAGATAGGAGTGACCCTTTCCTAAATTATAATGAAAGTGAATTAAAAAACCACTTCAGATTTAACAAGAATACAGTTATTGAACTGGTACAAAAAATTGGATCAAAAATTGAACTACGAACTAGAAGAAGCAAATCAATCGATGTGAGATTGCAAATATTAGTTTCGTTGCGATTTTATGCAACAGGAGGTTTCCAAATGACGATAGGAGATCACGTCAATATCACAAAACCAACTGTATGTAGGATTGTCAACAGGGTATCAGCTGAAATTGCTAAGTTGAAACCCCAATACATTTTCATGCCAAGAACCACGCAAAAAAGGCTGGAAGTAGCTGCAGGCTTCACCATATCAGTGGATTACCAAGAGTTTTGGGAGCGATCGATTGCACCCATATCCGAATCACCTCACCTGGGGGTATAAATGCAGAGATATTCAGAAATCGAAAGGGCTACTTTTCGATCAATGTGCAGGTAGTGTGATGCGAATTTACGCATCATGCATATCATAGCTCGTTGGCCAGGTTCAGTCCATGACTCAACCATCTTCAATGATTTCCCGTTGATTGTCGAATTGGAGCAGGGCATATGTGGCAATGGATATCTTTTGGATGACAGTGGTTATGCTTGTAAACCATTTCTTTTTTACGCGAATTATCAATCCGCAAAGTGAAACTCAGAAAAGATACAACAGGGCCCAAATAAGAGCACGAAACCCAGTTGAAAGGTGTTTTGGAGCATTAAAAAGGCGTTTTCCGTGCTTGCATCTCGGACTGAGGAACAAGATGGATATACTGCTATGCATTATAGTCGCCTGCAGTGTGCTTCATAATTATGCTCTGACTCAATTTGATGATATGGAGGAATTGGAAGAATTCACCACCGAAGTTGATGAAAATATTCAAGTTGAACCTGCTCATCCTGGTCATAATGTAGCAGTACGGAATGCTTTGATATCAGACATTTTTGAGAGGTATGTTTTCAGTAAGATATGATGAAAACTGAATAATTATCAATATACTTTCAGATAAAGTGTCCGTATTGCAACGAGGAGGGTACCCCATTAGCTTTATGTTCTTCCAGTGGATTTATTTTAGATATGGCTGCATTTGATTACTGTGGAGTCACACACTACCTGCATATTGATTGAAAACTAGCCCTTGCGATTTTTGAAAAACTCTGCATTTATTGACCCAGGTGAACATGGGTTTAATCGATCAGTCCCAAAACCCTTCGTAATCCACTGATATGGTGAAACCCTGCAGTCACTTCCAGCCTTCTGTGAGTGGTTCTTGACATAGAAATGTACTGGGGATTCAACTTGGCAATGTGAGCTTGTACCCTATTGACTATTTTACATGCAGATCGATTTGTGATATTGACATGATCTCCTGTCGTCATTTGGAAACCACCTTTGCTTTAAACGGCAAGGCAACTAAAATATACAATCTTGCTACTATTGATTTGTTTCTTCTAGTATTTGGTTCAATTTCTGATCCAATTTTATGTATCAGTTCCTTAACTATACTCTTGTTAAATCTGAAGCAGTTTTTAAATTCGCTAACATAATTTAGGGAGGGATCACTCCTATATCTGATATTCGTGTATCTCCGTAATTGATTATTGTCTTCATTAAATACTACTGATGTCCTGTAAATTCGAATAAAAGTCCAATATAAATGTGTAAATAAAAAACTAATTTCTATAATATTTTGTAAGGGTCTCTGATATTTGAGTTCAGTAATTCAAACCTTCGAAATAAAGAGAATTTGTAATCTGGAATAGATTAATAGATTCCTTTTTCTTTGAAGTTCAATTTTGTGTTCAAATTTCAAAACTATACTTTTGTTGAATTCATTAGATTCATACATAAACTAATATTTGCAATCTATTAGACCTGAGATAAATTCTCAGTTATACTCTTATATTTAAAGAAATAATCTACAATTTTTTTTTTAATTCAAATGGAAAATGCAATTAAACGTGTAGATAGTTATGTGCATGCAACAGATACTAATTTGTATATTACAGTTACTAATTCTTATAGCAATCATTATGTACCAATAATATTATTTACAATGGAAATTACTATCCGTCTCATGTTATTCATGAAACGTTTTGAGTTCAGAAGTATTCAATAATTGATATTTGTGTTAGCAATTCTTCTATATTGTCATAGTATTATGCAAACTCATTTTGCACTTTGAATGAGAACATTTTTAGTTATGTAAATGTTTTCCTATTGAATTTTCAAATGTATGAGGCAATAGGGAAATGAAAGACAAACTTCTGAACGGAACCAAACTTTATTCGAAAAAAATACAAAATTTAAGTAGGTACCTAATTGGCCAATCCTTTTTTTCCGTTTCGAGCCTTATTTTCAATATCTCTTGTTCTATTTTGGCATTCTCTAATTTTACTAAATAATACCTGTCTTTACGAGACAGAAAATTTCTTTTTTTGCGAATAATCTGTCTTCGTCTTGGCTTTTTTTTCTCTTGCGCTTGTGGTGCAGGTGCATAGGAAGAATGGGGTTCTTTCAATTGCACATTCATGGGAAGGGGGAAGGTATCGTTGTTAACAGGAGCAGGATCTACTTCTTGGGTCGTTATGCTGGTAGAGGCAGGATGTATAATTGCTTTGGTGATAATAGGGTTGGCCTCTTGTGGGATAGGAATAGGATTAGCTGAAAAGCAATTAATATTAGTAATTAGCATAAAAATGCAATGTTAATTCAAAAGGCCACATCCACAGAATACTTCATTTTGAGATAAATCTATATTGAAACTTAGTTACTATCATTTTACATAACAAGCTGAGCAAATTTCAGTTACGTCCACATATGTAAAATTTTTTGGTAGCAGATACAGCTTTCAAAATTCACAGACATCTGAATGAGCTCATGGTTCATGATTGGAACAGTATAAGTTAGTTTGCAAATTCGCCCTTTTGAATTAACAGGGCATAGTACTCCAACGTAAACATCTTCCTTCTATATTTCTTAACAGTGAGAATTTGATATGGCTTTCATCAGAACTGGACCAAAATATCATAGGTACAGGTATAAATACAATATTCATACTATAACAAGCATAATTTACTTCATTCATATGGTGGGTTTCACAAAACTTTGATGTTCATTACGATTCTATGTTGGATTTCGGTTCATTTTTAACGCAACCATCGAATTAAATCTAAAGTCTAGTAGATCTTGTGAAACCCGGCTATAGAGTAACTTACAAATGAGAAAATTACCTATTCAATTAATTTATCGATGTGAAGTGCTTTCCAAGGAACTAAATGGACGGACTTATGTATGTGAGATGAGCAATGCCAGAGCCGATTCAAGGTGCTTTCAGGCCCTGTGCGCAGAAGATTTACAGGCCCCCTTGGTACTGACAGATCTCTTGGATTCACTTACTAATCATCAAAAAAGGCACCTCCAGGCCTCGGGCCCAAGCACCCAGTGGATATACCGGCACTGACCAAGTCTAATCTATCTATGCACACAATCCTGACATACATATGTACATCCATTTAGTTTCATGGAAAGGGCCTATTATATAATATAAACCCATGTTTGTGCAATCCACTTATATAAACAATATGCATGAATTAATCAAGAACGAGTAAGTAAGTTGTAAGGATATTTCAATTGAAACTTACCCAATATTCCAGATTTGTTTGTACCGTAGATAATTCAAACACAGTAAGTTACCAAAGTATACACTGTCATCATCATAAGTATTATCCCAGGGCCTTATATTATCACCCAAAAGTGATAGCATCCTGTGATCACTCTCCGTCAGTGATGTATTGAATGTTCCTCCTCCTATTTGATGTATTTCTTTCTGTAATATAAACATCAAGATAAATTTGAATCATAAAATGAGTTAGTGACTTCCATGCAAGACTGTAGCCAGAAAAAAATTTGCAGTGATCTGTAGACCTAAGCATGACAAACATAAGTCGAATTTAAGCGAGTAACCAGAACAGAGTGGTTAAGACCAATCCCTTGCTATTATAACCGATCGGTTATGTTTAGCAAGAGATTGGTCTTAACCACACTGGTTACTCGCTACAATTCGACTATATTGTGGACTTAAATCAATCTTAGTATAGTGTGCATGTTTAACATAATTTCCTCTTCTGGCTATGGCTTTGTTTTAATGTACACTGATCAATGAATTCACCAAAACTCAAAACGTTAATACATGGGCTTACTTTTTCCTGTCTGGCTCTTTCTCTTAATTCAATCAGCTCATCGTCCACTTGCCGAGAATGGATTGAGTCGAGATACCTGTCCTTCTACAAATAAATACATACAGAATAAAATTTAATCATTTTATTATCACAAACGTTTTGCCTAGCCACGTCCTTTTTCATTTCCCTTTTGATATTAGCATATAGGGTTTTCAACTGGTCGGCAGTCCTCAGTACTGTCGATCCGGCATTGTACATATTGGCTATGTAAGACCATGCCTCCTTCTTGGCCTCTGAGCTGACCTTATTTGTTGTTTTACATTCAACAATATTATTTCTTCTGAAAAAAGATAGGGAACCAAGAAATTCTTGAGGTATATCACAACGGTAATTCAATCATATATTCTACTTACGACTCTACTAGAGACAAAAGTAAACTTCTGTCCTCAGAAGTAAAATTTTATCCCCTGATCATTTTCTTCTGACTTTCCATTCTAAAATTTACACGCAACTATTCAAATTCACCAAACACCAAACTTATTTTCAAATCTCCAAATAATCTAACCGACGCTGCGACATAGAAATATGAAATTATTGTAATAATAATTACATTTCTGTGGCTGTCCTTGTTAAATTAGAGTGAATGCGAGGTTGTCAGATTGTTTTCCTCGATTAACTAATTGACGATTTAGATACCATCGAAAAGCTTTGTGAAACCCCAATTCCGTTAATCGACTTGTTAAATTTGACAGAGGAATTAGTTAATCGTGAATTAAGCGTATCTTCGTGAAACCCACCGTAAGTGTTTTACTTGTACCGCGTCGACATGCTAGTTTAAGACGAACCACCCGAGAACATTACATGGCGATCCTGCCAGTTGTATGCCGAAAAAAGTAAGATGGGGTCGTCATTCATAAAGCAGGAGGAAGTTATTATCGCTCAAGCAGGCAACATTGGTAGTTTCAAGGCAAGTTTCACAGAGGAGTTTACCACAAGTTAGGTCCTGGACATAGCGGTGTTCGTGATGGTTATCATTGGGATCCAAGAAAGCGATCGAGAAGAAAGTCCGTCTAGAGATCCGCAGGAGCCAGGAGCTTATGGCTTAAGGGGCGAACGAGGACAACGAATCAATTAATCTCCGATGGACCAAGGAAGAGACCGTAAAGACTAAGAGAATTTTGTTTACATGGAAATTACCGAAATTGAGCAATTGGTCAATATTGTTAGGAAATTTTATAATAATATATAATAGTTAAAGAACCTCGAGAACGTAGGGAGAGATTGGATAGAGTGAACAAAAATTTGGAAGATCTAGGGAAATTAGAATCACAATCGTCAAAGCTCAAAAAGAATTTAAGTAACCTGGATTTTTTTAACATTGTTGAATCATATCTAGAACAAATTGAGGTTCCACTTTCACAATCTCGAAGTACTCTTGTCAGTAGATTAGAACATGTTAGATCATGGGGGAGAAATTCTAATTGAGAACGGCGGCCTCTATATTGCCATCAATGAATGGTATGGAGGAAGCCACAAAACAACTCATAGATGCCTTAGAGTTATACGATGAGTTGCTAGATGATGATTCAAAACACAAATTGATAAATTACGTATTAAAAATTAAGCTAACTCAAAATTTGAAAATACGATTGAAAACATCTTACACCGGGGTGACCGAGTTAGTGAGGGACATGAAAAATAGCCTCATTACAAAAAAATCCTCTTTGGTTTTATTCACCCAATTGCATAATGCGAAACAGGAAAAGTTTAAAATGATGGCAATATAGAGGCCGCCGTTCTGCCTCTATATTGCTATCAATGAATGGTACGGAGGATGCCACAAAACAACTCAAAGATGCCATAGAGTTATACGATGAGTTGCTAGATGATAATTCAAAAAAGAAATTGATGAATTACGTATTAAAAATTAAGCTAACTCAAAATGTGAAAATACGATCGAAAACATCATATACCGGGGTGACCGAGTTAGTGAGGGACATGAAAAATAGCCTCATAATAAAAAAATCCTCTTTGGCCTTATCCACCCAATTGCATAATGCGAAACACGAAAATAAAACATTAGATGAGTATGCTAAATTGATTGAACAACTTTGCATCGATTTATCGGTGGCGCAAAGCGGATAATGATGACACCAGTTTGGAAATATTAATGAAAATAAATGAAATCATTGCAATGAATGCGTTTTCGAACGGATTAAAGAATACTGAGTTAAGAACTACCATCAGAGTACGAAATTACACAAGATTGAAGCATGCGGTGATGGGCGCTAAAGAGGAAGACCTAGTTAAAAACTCATATCAATCTTCTAATGGCAACATATTTCATTTTAGACAAAATAATTCACACAGAGGGGCGTATTGGTATTACCAGGGCAGAAATCTAAACAATGGTTACAATCGACAAAATTCTAAACAGTTCAATCCAGAACGGAAAGAGTCATCGCAGCGCCAGCAAGTTTCAGGGCGAGGTCGTTTTCATTATCGACCAATGAACAATAACAATAATTATTCCTCGCGTACGTACGTAGCGACCAAACTTCATGATGATACAATGAAAGACAGTTTATCAATAACTGTGAATCAGTTTTTTCGTGCCGAATAAATATTTACCGGGTGAATATGTAAACTACCAGATGGATGCATTACAGTATGTAATTGTAAGGAATGGCTCAAATCAATTGAAGTTTTTAATAGATACAGGTGAAAGCATCAGTTGCATATTTGGCGAATACTTAAATGAAGGTGATTATGTTGATAAATCGCGAAAACTAAGAATCAAAGGCATCGGTGGTGTTACGGTTTTGTTTGGGAACCGCTGGCTCAGCGCGTTATTGTTAATACCAAGGGAGGGGAGCGGTAGACTGCGCGAATTTAACGGTCATCTTTTTTCTTTGGTCTTGATTATTAATTTTCGAGAACGAGTGCTGGGAAAACGCCATTTTGAAATAGTTCCGAATTTTGTGGAATCCTGAAAAAGGGAGCTGATAAATTGGAGTTTTCATATAAAAGCAGGTCAACCCCTGATTTTTCTTTGGTTGTATCTCTATTGAATGTTTCTAATACATTTGGTACCAGAGGTTACCGGCTTCTCAGGCACTGAGGATATAGAGGCACGCCGTTGTCGAAATTCCAAATTTTATCCCCGAAGATCAAGGGTAAGAAGCACAAGGAAAAATTAGTACGTGTATTCATATTTTCTTTTTTTTATTCTCTTTAAGGATTTTTCACCTGCTGTGAATGTTGGGTCGTTATTGTTTTTGGCCTAGTTCATATTGAGGAGTATTCCTCCCTCAAAGACTTTTCATCGTCCACGTAAGAGCAATATCCGTGATCTCCAACCAGCCTATCGGGGAGAAAAGAACTGACCTTTCGCTGAATCTACCTATCTTAGCAGATAAGTAGTAGTGACCTAGAGTAAGCTAGTTAAGACCCATTTGTACGTTCCTGCCACACAATAAAGAAAAAAAAACATCGACATCAACCATAAATTTGTTGGATTCATTTGTTGGAATAGTCCAGAATAGTAAAAGAACGTCTACGACCCTGCTCCATTGTATATCCTTTTTCTTTGATGGTTTAAGCTAATTAAAAATTAAATAAATAAGATCTGGGAGAAAACGGCGTCCAAAACTAGATAAAGACCATCTGGCGCCCCATTCTTTTGATTTCGAAAAACCTGAGCTAGCTGGACGCCTATATTTGCAGTGAAGTTGAATTTTCATTCACACTTTATTATTATATACATAATAAAAAGTTGGCTGACCAACTTAGTGGCCTTTTCTGGATTGTACTGCTTTGTAGTTATTAATTTTATTTTTCATAGTTGAATTGAAAAGCGAATATTTTGTGCAAGAACTTAATGATAGAGTTAAATATATTTTTTGAAAATTGTGATTCAGATTTGATAAATTGGTGTCTATCTCTACATTTGATGATTTTAGAGTCGATAAATTTTGACTGATGCATGCTGTTATTCAGAATATTGATAATGAATTTCTGATATTGTTATACATATCTGCATTTCGTTCCAATTGTTTGATTAATTAATCATATAAATATTCGTATTTATAGTAAAAGGGGAAGGTTAGTTCTTTGGCACGTTCTGTAATTAATAACGTAAAATTCTTGAAACGACTCAATTTTCACATCAGTTTTAATATCTTTTCGTTGTATTGCTTTTACTTTTGTTCATTCGGTGTTTGTTTCGGCCTATTTCCGTGGGTTTTGTTTCAGATTTCGGAAGTTCTTTTAGTGAAAGCAGGTTAGGTCCCATCCAATTGATTCGTTGATTGATCTCGTTGTTTACCTTTTTTTCTTCGTGCGTCAATTTTCGATTCTTGAACGGGAGAGTTGACGTTGCGCATTGTGCAATTATTCATTTCACTTCCAGCGGAATTAGACGGAGACCGACTAGGTGGTTTGATAGTACGTAGCGGTGGAGTCAGCGGTCCTAAACATTTCCTAGGGAATATTCGTTGAATAATATTGGTGTCTGGAAATTCTTATTGATTGGAAATGGCGTCTAAGATGAAATTCGAAATTAATCGGCTTTCTTCCGAAGAATTACAGTATTTGTTGGCAATTAGAGGAGTTTCAGAGGTGGAGACGGTGAAGACAATGAGAGAAACTTTGCGGAGTTTGATAAAATTGGAAAAAAGTCAAGAGTCGACATTGTCATACCCTCCATATCCGTATAAATTTAAAGATGATTTCACGGCGCTAACGAATACTTCTGCAGAGATAACACGTTTACTTGAAATTAGTAAATAACATCAATTTTGCAATCGATCGAATAAATAGATCCAAGCCGTCGAATACCGAAGAGAAAAGTCAGAAATCCTCAATTCTAGTTGAAATATTGGGACTTAAGACACGGATGTCGAAAAAATTAAGGCTCATCAACGCTCCGTGACTTTTAGCAGTAATGTTCTCGATTTAGATGCGGTTCACCCACCCTCATCTGATAGCGGTTCAGAAATTTCAACTTCAGATTCTGACAGCTTAGCAGATTTTGTTCGTGCTAATACTTCTCATTCTACAAATATAGCTTCGGCGGGAGTCACAAAGTTTAAAAAAGTTCCTGTTTCTCAATGGAATTTGAGATTTTCGGGAGATAAAGATACCATGTCATTCGTGGCCTTTTTGGAGAAAGTTGAAGACTTGCGAGTTGCTCGTCACGTGACTTATGAAGATTTATTTGATTCGGCTATAGATCTTTTCATCAGGAAAGCTTTAATTTGGTACAGATCGTCTAGGAGTAGAGTTAAAACGTGATCGGCCCTTATGAATTTAATGCGTGAAGAATTTCAACCACCCATTATAATGATAGGCTCTTCGGCGAAATCAAACAGAGGACACAGGCATCAGATGAGTCTGTTGGAATGTACGTGGCTATTATGATAAACATGTTCAATAGGTTGACGGTTCCTCTGCCCGAATTTGTTAGGTTGAAAATTATTTTGGAAAATCTTGCACCTTTTTATCAGGCTCAGTTGGGGGTCACTGTTGTTAATTCTATAGAGGAGTTGCTCAGATTTGGTAGGAGACTCGAGGAACGTAAAGCTGCTGCGGAATCTTTTAGACCACCGCCATCCCGTCGCACTACAAGGTTGCTGGAACCTGACTTGGCTGCAATAGATCAACCATCCACATCTTACTGCGATTTATCTGATTCTAGGGACGTATCATCTTCTGGAGTTGAGGGGTTCAAATGTTTCAATTGTGGTAGAAACGGTCATAAAGTGAAGGATTGCAGATCTCCGAGACAAAAGAAGTGCTTCAAGTGTGGTGAATTGAATTTCACGATTCGTACGTGCCCCAAATGTTCCACTAACAAACAACTGTCGGGAAACTAGATAATGGGACACTAGATGGTCGACTAGGCGTCCCTGGGAAAATTGAGACCAAGAATTTTTCTTCTGTTGTAGATTTTATTTTGTCCAGTGTTGAAAATGACCTGAGACCTTACTTGGAAGTCGATGTTTACGGTATTAAATTGTTTGGGCTCTTGGATTCCGGTGCTTCCAACATTATCGTAGGTGGTCCTGGGTGGCAAATTTTGAAAAGTTTGGATATTCCTTCGGCAGAGTGCTCATCGAGATCATGCACTGTTGCCAATGGGGAAAAATGTGTGATTTTGGGAACGATAAGCGTGCCTGTAATGGTTCAAGATCGTGTGCGAGTGGTGGATATGCTAGTTGTACCCTCTCTTCCACATATGTTGATTCTGGGCGCTGATTTTTGGCGAATTCTGGGGATTATACCAAATTTGAGGTCGAAGGAGTGGACATTCGCTCCGGATGTTCGTATTGACACCATTAAGGATAGAAACCAGTTATCTGATGGTGAACAATCAGCTTTGGATCGGTTGCTGGAGAATGTTTTCCAGGGTACTAGCTCAGGAATTGGTTTGACAACTTTAGTTTACCATAGGATCAGGGTGTTGGATGAAACTCCTATCAAGCAAAAATACTATCCTGTCTCTCCAGTGGTCCAAAAACATATAGATGAAGAGCTAGATAAAATGTTGGCTGAGGGTATAGTCGAACATTCAGATAGCCCTTGGGCTTCACCGATTATTTTGATTAGGAAACCAGACAATTCTTACCGTTTCTGTGTTGATTATAGAAGATTGAATAGGGTAACTATCAAGGATGCCTATCCTCTACCTCTTATACCATCGATTGTTGATAAGCTTCGTAATGCGAATTACTTAAGTTCTATCGATATCAAAAGTGCTTTTTGGAATATTCCAATGGACCCAGATTCGAAGAAGTATATGGCGTTCACAGTTCCTAATCGTGGTCTTTATCATTTTAATCGTCTTCCCTTTGGCTTATGCAATAGTCCCGCTACTTGGCAAAGGTTAATTGATCGCATTCTGGCTGGGGAGCTGAGGGAATACGCATTTCTATATATGGATGATATTATTCTGGCTACTAGAGACTTCAAAGGACATCTACGTCTCTTAGAACTTCTTTTAAGAAAGTTAAGTGAAGCAGGACTTTCAGTAAACCGTTCGAAATGTGAATTCTGTAAACAGGAAATTAAATATTTAGGATATATTGTCGACAGAAATGGGTTACGTATGGATCCAGAGAGGGTGAAGGCCATAGTGACAATTCCTCGACCGAAAACGGTTAGAGAAGTTCGTGGACTGCTAGGAGCCATTAGTTGGTATCGGCGTTTTTTGCCTGATTTCGCACATATGTCTGCACCACTCAATGGATTGTTGAGGAAAAATTGTAAATTTGAATGGACAGAGGAGTGTGAACGTTCTTTCGTTGATATCAAACAGGCTTTGATAAACGATCCTATTTTGTGTTGCCCAAAATATGAGCTACCCTTCGTAGTTCATTGTGATGCGTCTGGTTATGGACTTGGCAGAGTATTGACTCAACCATATCCTGAGGGGGATAAGGTTATTGCATATGTCAGTAGATCCTTGTCAAAAAATGAACGTAGGTTCACGACAACAGAATTAGAATGTTTGGCCGTTCTGTTCTGTCTTGAGAAATTTAGGCCCTATATTAAAGGTATTCGTGTAACTGTTGTAACTGACCATAGTAGCTTGTTGTGGTTGCACAATTTGAAAGATCTTCGTGGTCGAGTGGCCAGATGGGCCGTAACTCTGAACCAGTATGATTTCGATATTGTCCATCGTCCAGGCAAGGAACACAAAGTACCTGATTTTCTTAGTCGTAGTGTACCTAAGATAGACCGAGTTTCGGTTGTACAAAAAATACCTGAAGTTGGCGCACAGGAGGATGCGGGAGATTGTCCTGATAAATGGTATTCTAACATGCTGGACAAAGTTAGTCAGTATCCACACAAATATCCATCTTGGAGGTTTATTAATGGGAAATTATATAAATATTGCAAGGTACAATATCTCGAGTTAATGGGGGACGAAGAACGCTGGAAGTTGGTGATCCCAAAAGCTCAGCGAAAGTCATTGATGAAGTCGCTTCATGACGATGTAAAGTGTGGGCATTTAGGTGTTCATAAAACGGTTGGAAGGGTTTTACAAAGGTATTACTGGCCCAAGTTACGTGCTGATATTTCCCGGTATATTGGGCATTGTACTGTTTGTAACAAATATAAAGTAGATAGGAAAGCCCCAGCAGGAGACATGTTGACTCACAATTATGTGGCGAAACCCTGGGAATTAATTTCCGCGGACTTTGTTGGCCCTTTACCCAAGTCAACTCATGGATATAGATACATATTGGTGGTATGTGATTATTTCTCCAAGTTTCCTCTTTTCTTTCCTGTTCGTACCCCCACCGCGGAAAAAACCATTGAATTAATAGAGGACCAAGTGTTCATGATGTTTGGAGTACCCAAATCTATTGTGGTGGATAACGGGTCTCAATTCCGAAGTAAAAAGTTTGAAAATTTCACGTCATCTTACGGAGTAGAGATAAAATTTACCGCGCGATACCACCCACAGGCAAATCATGCAGAATCGGTCAACAAGATAATGAAGACTATAATTTCTTGTTATGTGGATAACAACCACAAAAAGTGGGACTTGTTTTTGCAAAAAGCCGCGTGTGCCATCCGGTCGTCAACTCACGAAACTATTCGTCATTCGCCATATTTCGTGAATTTTGGTTCAGAGATGCATTTGTCGGGAGAATCTCATAATTATCAGCCTGATGAGAGTGAGAAAATAAATATAAAAGACGATAACAATCTTCCTCGGCGTGTTACAGGATTTCAAAATTTATATTTGGATATTCGGAAATATATGAATAGAGCTTTTGACAGAAGTTCTCGATATTATAACCTCAGGCGCAGAAATGTCAGTTTTAGGGAAGGACAATATGTGTATAAGATGAATCATGTTTTGTCGGATGCCGCTCAATATTTTACGGCTAAGTTGGCTCCAAAATACCTTGGACCCTTTATGATATCCAAACGAGTTTCACCTTGGACTTACGAGTTAGTAGACGACTATGGAGTGTCTAAAGGGACGTGGAATGCAAAAGATTTGAAGCCTGCCTCAGATAATAGTTGAACTGAAGCCTCGGCGATGATGGGTGCACTTGGGAATTTTGTCTTACAATTAGTGTTGTCGATTGTTGAGTTTTTTTGATAACTGGGAAGACGACTGGGACTATGACTGTTGTTGCGTATAGTTGATTGGGGATTTCTTTTTTTTTGAGTTAATAGGATTAAACTGCCTGGTTGCATATCTAGCTTATGGAATGATGTTGTAGGAGAGCGAAATACAGAACACAGTGTGGTAGGATCAATGACTGGTGGAGGAGAACCTGATGGGCCTCTCATTCTATATGTCAATTGGAATTTAATTTTTTTTGTCGATTCTATATTTTTCGACATTTGGCAGCCGCCAAAGTGTCTTTCAATCTTGAGGAACTATCTCTGATTTCATGATACGGGTATACCTTTGATGTCTGGTAGCCTTCAGCTTCCAGAGATCTTTCACTTTCTGAAATTAAGGAGTTTCGATGCTCGAATTTCTTTGGAAATTCTCCTTTTTTGGTAGGTGGGGGATGTTACGGTTTTGTTTGGGAACCGCTGGCTCAGCGCGATATTGTTAATACCAAGGGAGGGGAGCAGTAGACTGCGCGAATTTGACGGTCATCTTTTTTCTTTGGTCTTGATTATTAATTTTCGAGAACGAGTGCTGGGAAAACGCCATTTTGAAAAAATTCCGAATTTTGTGGAATCCTGAAAAAGGGAGCTGATAAATTGGAGTTTTCATATAAAAGCAGGTCAACCCCTGATTTTTCTTTGGTTGTATCTCTATTGAATGTTTCTAAAACATTTGGTACCAGAGGTTACCGGCTTCTCAGACACTGAGGATATAGAGGCACGCCGTTGTCGAAATTCCAAATTTTATCCCCGAAGATCAAGGGTAAGAAGCACAAGGAAAAATTAGTACGTGTATTCATATTTTCTTTTTTTTATTCTCTTTAAGGATTTTTCACCTGCTGTGAATGTTGGGTCGTTATTGTTTTTGGCCTAGTTCATATTGAGGAGTATTCCTCCCTCAAAGACTTTTCATCGTCCACGTAAGAGCAATATCCGTGATCTCCAACCAGCCTATCGGGGAGAAAAGAACTGACCTTTCGCTGAATCTACCTATCTTAGCAGATAAGTAGTAGTGACCTAGAGTAAGCTAGTTAAGACCCATTTGTACGTTCCTGCCACACAATAAAGAAAAAAAAACATCGCCATCAACCATAAATTTGTTGGATTCATTTGTTGGAATAGTCCAGAATAGTAAAAGAACGTCTACGGCCCTGCTCCATTGTATATCCTTTTTCTTTGATGGTTTAAGCTAATAAAAAATTAAATAAATAAGATCTGAGAGGAAACGGCGTCCAAAACTAGATAAAAACCATCTGGCGCCCCATTCTTTTGATTTCTAAAAACCTGAGCTAGCTGGACGCCTATATTTGCAGTGAAGTTGTTAGAAAAATTTTCATTCACACTTTTTTATTATATACATAATAGTGGATACACAGCTTCTACTGGTACAGCACCAATATCTTTGATTCTAGGCGACACGCAGGTTTCGCATGTCTTCTCTGTTCTCAATTCATTCGATTCTAGTGTACAGGGAATTTTAGGATCAAATTTCCTCGAAAAATACAGAGCTATAATTAATTATGATAACGTTACATAGTGGGAATAGGGAAATAATTGTTCCATTAGGATCTAAAACTGAACGTTGTACCGTAATACCTCCTAGATGCGAAGTTATTCATTAGTGCTATACTGATAAGAAAGATGATTGTGTGATTTTAAACTAGCTAGTTTGTGATGGAGTAATCGTCGCGGGTGTTGTTGCAAAACCTGAAGGACATAGAATTCCCATTAGAATATTGAATGTAAATGAAACAGAAATTGAACTAAAATACTGCAACGATATAGCACGTCTATGGATAAATCAAGCGGACGATCCGCCTCTGTTTTGATCGTATCCTGAATTACGCGTCGAACAACTACCGGGAACCTGCGCGTGAAACCAGAGCGCCCGCGTTTTCATGTGTCGTGAAAAGGCTGGAAAGTTCTGCTGTTCTTCTTGCGATTCCGGAAGATTTCAATATAACAGCATTTTTATCGTTGGATTTACGAGTTGAATTATCGGCGAGAATTGTGCTGGAATTCTCGGTAAGTGCTTAATTTGATATCATTATAGGTCAGAGTCCTCACCAGGGGAGAAAATTGAATTTTAAAGATCATAGTTTTTTCAGTGTCATCCATTTTGTGGAAGCGATCTCAGATTTGGTAAATTTGGTGGAAGTTGTTTGATATTCTGAACGAAACTCCTTCTCAGGTTCAATTTGTGATATATTTTGTGATTGATTAGTTGTAGATTTAAGTTCAGAAACTCGAGAAGGAGTTGTAAAAGTTTTTCGTATTATAATTCCTTTGTTCGTTTTCCCCAATAGCACCTTGGCTTGGATGCTAATCGTACCTTGGCTTGGATTACAATTATACCTCGGCTTGGATGGTAATTATTGTACCTTGGCTTGACAGAAGTTGTACCTTGGTTTGGATTGGCTGGAATTGAATTTTTACCGAGGAATCATCCAGATACACCAACTACCCTTGAAATTGGGAGAATCAACGTAGTACTTCCTTTGGATGGAAAAGTAACCAGGAGACACTTTACTTCGGATTGGAAGTGGTTTCTTTAAAATTGGAACATCAAGATCAGGATCATGATATCGAACTCCGAGGGGGCCACGACGTTGTTTTTTTATTAAGTTAAGTAGTATGAGACTGTGTAGGGTGAAAAAGGGTCGACCCATTGTAATTTTTCAATTTTAATATATATATTGTGAAAACCTGGGAGGGAGTTTTGTTGCCGAATTAAGCCAGTTTAGCCTCCCACCCCTAGAAAATCAAAAGTAGATTCTCATGCTCTACAATCGTTTATAAGTGGACGATTGGCACGTTACACATTTTGGCACCTAACAACGTGGGGCTCGAAATTTTGGCACTAAAATTTTTGAACAAAATTTTTTTTTTTGCTCGATTTATTTTGGCAACATATATTCCTTGTTTCGACCTTTTTCTCTCTATAATAGTTTTTTTATTTTCTCTTATCTTTATTTTCTCGTTGGCATCAGATTGAACACATCTGTTAATATTATTGTTTTTTTTATCTAACTTTTCAATATGATTAATCCGGATTTCTTGAAGGCACATGAACTTGCGTATGAAGTCGCAATTCGTATTGGTAGGGAAGATGTTGCGAAAACTGTCGAACGAAATCGCAAATTATTGAGAGGTCTCTTAGCTCAGGAAAAATGTGATCGTAGCATGACAGAAATTAGGGAAGCGTATACTGTCAATGAAAACTTTAAAGAACTATCAATTTCAATTTCTGATTTAACTGATAAAATCTCTAAGTTAATTCCTAGTTCTAGTTCATCGGATTTTAAGAGAATTGAAGATAGGCTGTCGCATTGTTCCAAGAGATTACATCGAATTTACACCGAAAATGATACAGACGAAAAACAGAAACGCGAAATTACCATCAAAATAATAGAACTAGAAGCTGATTTCGATGAATGTAGGCCATCAGAAAAATTGGCAACTTCCACTCCAAGTTCACCTCCTTTTCCTGTTTCTAGTAATTTACCTTCACGTAATAAAGTACCTGTTTATAAATGGAATTTGAAGAAATTTTCGGGTAGAGAGCCGTTGATTCCATTTCTTGAATTGTTGGATACTTTAAAGATATCTCGCGGTTGTACTGATGTAGATTTGTTCGAGTCTGCTTCAGATTTGTTTGAGTGTGATGCTTGGAACTGGTGGCATAACCATTTTGTTAGGAAAACTTTTGCAGATTGGTCTGAATTGGTGGATGCGCTAAAAGATACATTTTTACATTCAAATTATGATCAAGTTTTGTTGGATGAAATTAAATCGAAAAAGCAACGCTCAGGAGAAAGTGTTAGTATCTTTATAACAACATTAGAGGCACAATTTCATCGGCTCAATCACAAACCCTCGGAGAAAGAAATGGTTAATATTATAAGAGGAAATTTGCTTCCAGATTTTATTGCGGCATTGGTATTGAGAGACGTAGACACATTATCGGATTTAAATTCATTATGTAAGAGAGTAGAGGATGCTTTGAGCTTAAATAAAAGAAAATCTTATTCCGTAGCTCAGCTTGATTTCACTACTTGTTGGAATTGTAAAAAAACAGGACACAAGTATTATTCTTGTACGAGACCGAGAAATGTCTTTTGCTATGGTTGCGGAATGACTGGTGTAGTAAAATCAAAATGTTTTAAGTGTTCAAAAAACGCTACAACTGGTCATGTTCCGGCAGAAAACATGAACCAACCAGGCCTGTCAAAAGCTGCCAAAAACCACCAGAACCGCAGAATGTGAATTTCTTCGATAGGATCGACTTTGATGATTGGTTAAAGAAAGTTGAGTCATTTTATATTACGAAACCACCTATCGAGCCTCCTTTTAAATCAATTCCTCAGATTTGTCCCTTACTAGAAAGACTTAATGACGATGACAGACCGTACATTAGAGTAAATATCTTGAATGAAAATATCTTAGCCTTACTAGATAGCGGAAGTAATGTCTCTATTATCGGTTCACCGTCACTTTTTCTGTTGAAAAGATTAAATTTGCCTATTAATTATGATGTTTCCTATCATCTCACTACCGCTGATGGCACATTGCAGAGCACTTTGGGAAGTGTTGATTTGCAAATTGAATTAGGAAAATTATCAAAACAACTTAAAGTACTAGTAGTTCCTTCCATTTCACAGCCGATGATTTTGGGAATGGACTTTATACAAAAATTCAATCTAAGACTCGATTTTACGAAATTCTCTTTTAATTCTTCCGCATTATCGACAGCTGCAGTACATGTAATCAAACCTGCTGAGGATTTGACTACTTTACAGCGGAATAAGTTGGATGAGGTAGTAGGTTTCTTCCGCACTATAGGACCTGAAGATGGAATCGGTAGAACTAATTTGCTAACGCACAATATTAAGACTGAAGGTTCGCCCATACGCCAACGACAATACCCTCTCTCACCTGCTATGCAGTCGACATTAAACAAAGAGATTGATGATATGTTGAAACTTGGTATAGTTAGCCCAGTAACAACTACTTCACCTTGGCTGTCTCCACTTTGGCTTGTTAGTAAAAAAGATGGTTCTTTCAGAGTGTGTTTCGATGGTAGAAAATTAAATTCAGTTACAACTCCTGATTCATACCCTATGCCTCTCATAGATTCAATTATAAGTAAAGTCCGTAATGCCTCATTTGTCTCTTCTATTGATTTAAAATCGGCTTTTTTCCAAATTCCCCTCGACGAGGAATCCAAATTGAAGACTACTTTTGCGGTTCAAGGTCGCGGTTTGTTTTGCTTTAATGTTCTTCCTTTTGGCTTGAATAACGCTGCTCAAGCCATGTGTCGATTAATGGATATGGTAATAGGTCCATCCCTGGAACCTTACGTTTTTTACTACCTTGATGATATAATTGTTGTTACACCTGATTTTGATACTCATCTCAAGGTTTTAACTGAACTTTTCAAACGTCTTCAAGAAGCTAACTTGACTGTAAATTTCGGAAAATGTCAGTTCTGCCGTTCCTCTCTCAAATTTTTAGGATTTTTAGTTGATGAACAAGGCCTTAGGACGGATCCTGACAAAATCAGGACAATTTTAGATTATCCAGTACCTACAAGTACGACACAGATTCGGAGATTGATTGGTCTTGTGGGATATTATAGGAGATTTTTGAAGGACTTCTCTACTGTATGCTCTCCCATTTCAGATTTGCTAAAGGGTCGTAAAAAGGGACAACCAATAGTCTGGACGGAGGAAGCTGATGCAGCATTCAAAAACGTGAAGCAACTTTTGACTTCAACCCCTGTTCTGGCTAGCCCAGATTTCACAAAGAGGTTTTTTCTCGCCTGCGATGCCTCTGACGTCGGAGTTGGTAGCGTTCTTTTTCAAGAGAATGACGGAGTTGAACATCCCATAGCCTATTTTAGCAAGTCCTTGAGTAAGTGTCAACGGAATTACACTACGACGGAGAAGGAACTCCTATCCATTGTCTTATCTATTGAAAGATTCCGCCCCTATATCGAGGGAACTGAGTTCACCGTAATAACGGATCATTCGTCTTTGCAATGGTTGCACTCCATGAAAAATCCATCTCCCAGGATAGCTAGGTGGATAATCAAATTATCTTGTCATAAGTTTAAAATAGTCCATCGTAGTGGTTCGTTAAACACGGTTGCAGATTCCTTATCACGTATTCCAGAGACAGCCGTCCTGAATCTTAATACCTTGAAGCCTGATCATTGGTACCGAACTATGTGTGACAGGATTGAGAGAAATCCTGAATCTTTTCCTGATTTCAGAGTTTCTGGAAAAATTTTGTATAAACATGTCATGAGTAGGTCGAAGTTAACAGATAGTTCTCCCACATGGAAAATAGTGGTTCCCACTGGAAATAGATTGGAGCTGCTTAATAAGTTTCATGATGATCCACTGGCTGGACATTTTGGTGTTTTCAAAACTCTCTCTAGACTTTCCCAGTTATACTATTGGCCAAAGATGCGGAATTCGGTAAAATCACACGTCAGAAAGTGTAAAATTTGTGCTTCTTGCAAGCCTGACAACCTTCCACAGGCAGGATTAACAGGAAATTATCGAAATATCAACTTCCCTTTCCAATTAATTTCCGCTGACTTATTAGGACCATACCCGAGATCTAAAAATGGTAATCAATACGTTCTGGTAGTGACTGATTGGTTCACGAAATTTGTTTTGGTACACCCAATGGCCAGAGCTACCGCAAAGGGTGTTGTCAAGTTTATGGAAAATAATGTCTTTCTAATTTTCGGAGTTCCGCAGATTATGGTTGTTGATAATGGAGTCCAGTTCATTCCAAATGATTTTAAGAACTTAATGAAAAATTATAATGTACAGAAAATCTGGTACAATGCTAGGTATTTCCCTCAGATTAATCCTACGGAACGCGTGAATAAGACCATCGTAACAGCAATAAGATCTTTTATTCACGAGAATCACAATACTTGGGATGAAAATATACATCGAATAGCACAAGCAATCAGATTGGCTAGACACGAAGTCACGGGTTTTTCTCCATCCTATTTATGCTTTCTCCGAAACGTTCCTACAGATGGTGCATTTTTTGGGTTGATTTCAGATAATGCTCATAATAATATCCAAATTGAAAATAAAGTTCTGGATCCTACTTTACAAACAGAAGACCTTCCGGAGCTTTATAAGTCAGTACAACAGAAACTATTCAAAGCATATCAGAAGAATGCCCACCGTTATAACTTGAGAAAGCGCGTCCTTGCTTTCAAAGTAGGAGACAGAGTTTGGAAAAAGAATTTTGTTCTGTCAGACGCCCCGAATAAATTTTCTGCTAAGTTGGCACCGAAGTACATTCCCTGTATTGTGAACAAAGTAATATCTCCGTTGGTCTATAATTTGAGAGATTTGAGCGGGACTAACCTTGGTAATTTCCATGTCAAACACATTAAACTAGATCTGACTCATGATGATGTTTCTACCGACTTAGACGATACTAACTGCGACGAATAATTCGTTTGTAACTTTACCTTCCCTTCCTTAAATTGCCCAGATGCACAGAATCTTCATTTTGTTTTAGATAAATTCTTTAGCGCATTATCTTTATAGCATGGCTATATTATCGTTGTAGCATGGCTGCAATTATCGTTGTAGCATGGCTACTTTTGTGGTTTATCGTTGTAGCAAGGCTATTTTACCGCATTTACCGTATCGCTGTAGCACCAATGGTGGTGACTACTATTTATCGTATCGTTGTAGTAAGACTACATATTTTTCGCTATGAATTAGTCACTAATCAGTCCGAAGTGTATTTCAGATATGCAGATAAAATTTATTTTGGTGTAACTGATCGTACATTTTGGGGATAGTTAAATTTTTGGGTCTGAAGATTCAGTTTTTATTTTCTGTGCTCTGGTGCAAAATCCTATTTCCTAATCTTTCCTTCGATTTTCCTTTACCTTATCGTTATCGTTGCAAGTTTGACACTTGCTGGCGCCCAACTTGACGTTCCTGTGGACTTTTGGCTATGACTTTCATTGGAGAGGGAGGTAGGGAAGTGAATCCTTAAGCTCAGTTGATTCACATACACATCAGTGCAGAACATCCATGTACACATTTTTTCACTATTATGAGCCAGTCATAGTTAATTTTCCACGGACAACGCCAAATCTCTCTATCTTATTATCGGGTTCTATGGTATTTGTATAGTCATATTACTAAAATTTTTCTTTGCCGAAATCTATCGATTTCCTTTTTCTATTACCGAATTTGACTATATATTTACCAATTGATTATGACATTATTTTTTTTTTCTCTTTTTGATTACCGGATTTGACATCGTTCTGTGCGAATATATATATTTTGTGATTGATTAGTTGTAGATTTAAGTTCAGAAACCCGAGAAGGAGTTGTAAAAGTTTTTCGTATTATAATTCCTTTGTTCGTTTTCCCCAATAGCACCTTGGCTTGGATGCTAATCGTACCTTGGCTTGGATTACAATTATACCTCGGCTTGGATGGTAATTATTGTACCTTGGCTTGACAGAAGTTGTACCTTGGTTTGGATTGGCTGGAATTGAATTTTTACCGAGGAATCATCCAGATACACCAACTACCCAAATTGGGAGAATCAACGTAGTACTTCCTTTGGATGGAAAAGTAACCAGGAGACACTTTACTTCGGATTGGAAGTGGTTTCTTTAAAATTGGAACATCAAGATCAGGATCATGATATCGAACTCCGAGGGGGCCACGACGTTGTTTTTTTATTAAGTTAAGTAGTATGAGACTGTGTAGGGTGAAAAAGGGTCGACCCATTGTAATTTTTCAATTTTAATATATATATTGTGAAAACCTGGGAGGGAGTTTTGTTGCCGAATTAAGCCAGTTTAGCCTCCCACCCCTAGAAAATCAAAAGTAGATTCTCATGCTCTACAATCGTTTATAAGTGGACGATTGGCACGAATCTTGTGAAGCGCTCAAAATTTGTCATCTAAATTCAACTGCGCACCATCATGAAACGCTAGGAGCAATTGAGAACCCTCATAAGCACTTGGGTGCATACTGCATATCTTCGTATGGGGTTACTAAAATAAACTGTTAATTGGAGTGATTGGGTTCCGTATTGGTGTTTTTCGTACAACAACACTGTAAACTCGTCAACATGTTATACCCTCCATGAACTCGTTTTTGGAAAACCTAATAGAATCCCACAAAATATGACAAATCAGGTTGATCCCATATATAATTTCGATAACTATCCCATTGAATAGAAGTACAGATTACAAACAGCTTGGAAAGATGCAAGAGAAAATGTGTTAGCAGCAAAGTCTAAAAGAAAATAGTCTCTAGATAAAGCATGTAGAAAAGTTTCTTATAAGACCGGAGATATGGTGCTGCTAGACAATAAAACTCCAGATAATAAACTGGACCCATTGTTCAGCGGCCCATATAAGGTCATTGAGAGTAAAGATCCAAATGTGATATTAAACATAGATAATAAATTAAAGTACATAAAAATAGGGCGAAACCTTACTTCAAGTAGAATTTAATAACTTCAGATACTATAGATATTGAAAAATGGGAATATTGTAGAAATAGCTTAAGAAAACATGTAAACATGTAGCATAGGATTAAGTTATAATAATATTGTAAAAAATGTATTTTTTTACTTCTTTAATAATCAAAACAATTTTTTTTAAGTGGATTGGTGTGATGGCCCAATTGGCCATATTTTTCATGCCATTGAGATAAATCAATCCACAAGGAGTGTTTGTATAATTGTTCAAGATGATCATAAACGCTACCTTGAATGGTAAATATATACACCGTCTCCAAATGGAAGCGCTCATTCTTCAGTACTCAGACAATGTGTCATTGACTCTAGTCAAGTTCAGTGCTACGTTATTACCAATTATATGTAACAAGTATTAAACCTATCACCTCCGAGAGTAAGAGTTTTACTTGTACCCCTTCGGCATGCTAGATTAAGGCGAACCACCCGAGAACATCACAATATAGGTTCTCGAGAGATTTCATTAATCGAATGATCATTCGAGATATTGATCATTCAGTATTCCTCTCAGTTCTCATCGCGTCAGCGGCTTCGGTCATCCCTTATCTTCAATATAATTTCGTCCGCTCTCTACAACAGTAAGTTGCACATTTTTTAGCTTTATTTTATTACGTTGCCGTTGGTCCCTTGATAAGTTGTTATTATTTTTTTTGTTTTGGTCCAATATTTGAATATTCATTTCCAGCTGTTCGAAAGGGAATGAAATCAATTATGAGGCTAAAATTCCCTAGTATTAATTCCAGAATAACAACAATACGTACGGTACTCAAATTTTAGTTTTCACAAAATTCATACAATGCACAATTATATATACATATTTATCGACGAAGCTATATTACAATCTGAACAAATCGGAACCACCGAACTACACTTTTTAAAACTTTTTTCGTCGTGGTATCGCGGGAGGAAGTTTCGCGAGCGGCGAAGCCGCGAGCCCGGTAAGCGGCGAATATAGCGACGGAAAGGGCGACGGAAATCGCCTTCGGCGATACGTCCGACTATCGCCGAAGGCGATTTTTGTCTTGATCGGAACGTCGCGAGTATTTTAAAAAAATTTCCGAAAAGTCGCTAAATCGGGGAAATCGGCGAAAGCGGGGTCGCTCGAATACCTAAGGCTTTTTCGTTCGGGACGCGGGCCGACTTTTAACGGTACGAATCGAAAGACGAAATAGATACGGATAAACGTATCGCGCCTCTTTTTTCTTATTCCTATTCGTTTATTTTCTACGGGCGTTCGAAGATCGCCAAAATGGGGAAAATCGACCGTTTTTATGGGACTATAGAAATAAAACGACCCGAGCGGAACCGAAATCGAACGATCCTCTGAATCTAGGTTGAAGATCCCGTTCGGCGAGAACTCATGAAAAGCTCGAAGTAAATTAAAGGATGAAATCGCAAACGCACATCTCTAGTTTTTTGAAAGGAATTAGCTAAAACGCTAGAAGCATTCCAAGGTCAGTAATGTCATTCAGATTTCAGAACGGCGGCGTGAATTTTGAAGAGGAATTAACGAAAATCGATCGATTATGGATCGGAAATGTGCCGAGAATTATTCAGAATCGATAAAAAACCCTTGGATTCGATTTGATACTTTCCACGGAAATTCATATTTACCTCGATCGGTACGTATTCGCGGGTTGAAATTAGTAACCTCAAAATGGACTGAACGGATGTATTTTCGTGAAATCAACGATATGATCTGTTATGAAGTACGTGGAATATCACTCTATAAGTAAGTACTATAACGGTCGGTTTCATAATAAATTTTAAAGTTCCTTTAAATTTAAAGTATCCTTCAAAGTGACATTTTGGTTCAAAATATCTAACTAAAGGATGCTTTAAATTTAAAGGAACTTTAAAATTTATTATGAAACCGGCCGTAAGGTAATTACTACTTTACATAAATTTATAAAGAATTCGATGATTTTCAGGTCAGATGATCTTCCAGTGTATGAACATAAATAGTACTACAATATTTGAAGTTTTCCCGGATATATCATGATAGAAAGTAAGTATTCATGCTTATATCTGCATATTTTCACTTTCCAAATATTTTGTTCGAACTTGACCTTTTCCATTGGTCGTTTAAACCTTTAAATATCGTGGTTTTTTGAACGATTCTTGCTTCTGGAAATTCTGTAGGAACATGAATCAATAAGGAGTTTATAACGATAACAAATTATTTTTTTTTGCAGTTTTTTTATCAATTTCTGAGGATCTGTGATAATGATTAAGATAAACACCAAATCATCCTGTGTATTGAAGGCTATACATACATCTAGGAAGTGGTTTATACGGATATATATTGAATACTTTCGTTAATTTACATTATCTATTTCCATACGTAAGTATTTTTTAAACATAGGTGGCATTTAAGGGAATAACCAAAACACAGTGGTTCCCCTACCAAACATAACTGATCGGTTATGATAGAATAGGGTTGGTCTTAACAACTGTGTTCTGGGTATTCACTTAAATTCGACTATAATATACATTCTTCCTGAGTTTAATTGTCTACCAGTTTGGCATCAGTTCAGTCTGTCATCTTGATTACGATGATACTGATTCCAGATTAATGGACTGAGGAAACACATTACACTTCTCAATGAAAATGCATTGGATTCTTCGAATTCAATAAACTTGCTGCTTGAAATACAATCAGTTTCCCGTTTCTCTGACATCAATTATAAATGGATGTCAGACTGAACTGATTCCAGATTGACCGTGTAACCTCCTTCTTCCATGGGGCTCATTGGACCTGAACTGGCCTGTGGTATCTTTCTTAGGCAGCGGGGAAGGAGAACAACAGATGGTTTGGCCAAAAGGTCTAGGAAATCTGGACATAGACATGCTCGCTCAACAATTACTGGCCCATCAGCTGAAAGAGCCAGACAATGACTCAGATTCTCTAGGATATACCTGAGAATCCTAACAGCCATATACACGAACCACTGTGGCCTCAGAAAAATCCTAATTACGTTGGGTTGTGTGACTGCCCCGCTGGGGACAGGATCAGATTTGAGGAACTAATAGTCCAAAAACTGAGACTGAGGGAACTGGACAAGTTCTCATCCACCAAACTCATATTCCTCATCGAGAGGCTTGAGCTTGTGGGTGAAGTTTAGATTATAGGTGTGACACAATAGAACAATTGGTCCCAGTGGAGGGGCGGGTTTCGTCTGCCAAACACAATTCATTATTCAACGGTTATTTTATGGGTTTTCTCTCCCAAACTCTGAAAAATATCTATAAAATAAAAATTAATTATTTTGTGATTTGCTTCTGCGTAAGAAACACAGGATATTTGTCAGAAGCAATCAATTGAACAATGTTGCCCAACAAACAACAACGAAACAACATCAACGAAGAAACAACTATATCGTAACGTTTCGGTTGGTGAAATTCAAGAATTGAATTTCACCAAATAACTATCAACAAAATAATTCTCTCGATTTTCATTGAGCGTCTGAAGAAGGAGTCTGATATAAACTCCGAAACGTTACGATATAGTTGTTTCTTCGTTGATGTTGTTTCGTTGTTGTTTGTTAGGCAACATTGTTCAATTGATTGCTTCTGACAAATATCCTGTGTTTCTTACGCAGAAGCAAATCACAAAATAATTAGTTTTTATTTTATAGATATTTTTCAGAGTTTGGGAGAGAAAACCCAGAAAAAAACCGTTGAATAATGAGTATACCTCCCACAGTATCCTTTAATGATTACTTAAACACAATTCATATAATAATAACCTCTGTCTTAATCATCTGTTTTAATGGAAATTCAAGAGTCTGGACGTCATAATGTGTTGCATGCGCACCACACGTGGGATCAGTTTATCCTTACCTTTGTTGTGAACGAAGGGTATTTAATAATAATAAATAATGATATTTTTAGGTAAAGTAACTTTGAAACTATTAAGTTTGGTTCGGTTTTTGAATGTATACCTACATTTGACAGGATGGTTGTTCATATGATTTTCATCTTTTACCGGATAGCTCTTTATTCCATTGTATTAGTGCTCTTCTCATCATGATTTGGAAAATTTAGTGACAATTTTTGATTAACAGTACCTATTTGTTGTAAGTATACGAATTTTAACAGTTTATAATTGTTTCAGAGCGGGAATTGGACAACACATCTTTCCAAAATGGAGAATAATTTGATATGATATACCTAGAACAAGATGAAAGTGTAAAAATCAAGAAGTTGAAACAATATATTATATACAGGATGGTTCTTCATTTTTCTACCCATCCCACAAAATCCAAAATCTATCCTATTATCTAATTATCTAACTATCTAACTATCTAATTATCATAAGAATTGATTATATACATAAGATAAGATTATTTTCGCATTTTTATGTGCTCGGTCACTCGGACCATCTATTATATATTATCATTATTAGTATTATTATTACAAAGGTTAAGAGTAGAGGGTAATAAAACCCCATAAAACTCTAAAAAAGAAAAAATAGATGCAATATAACATTAGTGCACACGTGCAGCAAAATATGCATCCAACCGAACCTTGAAAGTATTTAAAGTCTGCGCCGTAACAACGTCAGCTGGTAACGAGTTCCATCGATGAAACACTCGGTTAGGAAGGAAGAATATCTTCGATGAGCCCCTTAAAGTTCCCCGCATCAACTTATACGGGTGTCCGCGTAGACGACGATCCTCATTGAGGTGAAATAGATGTCTAATAGGAGAGTTATCATCGTGTAATGCCGTGAAAGTTGTAATAAGGTCACTGATTATACTGATCCTCCTAGGTTTTCCCTAAGGAGACCCCTCATAAGCTCAGATTGTGTTCTGTGTAAGCTTTGTTACTGTGTCCTTACGCCACGCACAGCACTGTTAATTTTTGACCTAACACTGAATGGTGGCCTCCTATGTCATATCTCTTCAATTTTGATCCAACAGTGAATATATAATATTCCATTCCATGAACATATTTGAACTGTTGATTCATCGAGTGGGTAGTTTAGATGTGATTAAGTTAGTTATATGGATTTGATAGCTGGATCTGCTAAGTAATTTGTTTATAACTATGAACTTATGCCATATTTAGCACAGCACTGTTAATTTTCTTCCCAACAGTGAATGTAAATATTTCAACAAAATTAACTGTCGAAGAAATACCACTATACAGGGTGTTTTTAGTAAAATGTCATCTCGAGATATCTATCAAGAGGACAATTATAAACTTTGTAAAACCGTTGCAAGAGGAAAACCACTGCTATACAGAGCGTTTTTCAAAAAATTACAACTCAAAAAGGGCTTGACCGATTCTGATGAAACTTCGTGTGCGTGTGTTGCGGTCGTTCCCAATTGGTCCCGGCAGGTGGCGCTACAATCGATCTATAGGAACTCAAAAACGACTGGGCCAAATTTGATGAAACTTTGTGTTTGTGTTTTGGTGTTTTTCTGGTTCACAATATCATCCGGTAGGGGGCGCCCCAAGATAAAACGTTGTGTGCGTGTTTGAGTGGGTCTTAAAGTCACAATAGGAAACCAGAAGCTGGCACTGTATCCGGTTTTTAGGATGAACGGCTGGACCGATTTCAATTAAACTTTGTTTCTGTATCTGGGTATGTGTCAGGTCTACAATATACCCCGCTAGGTGGCATTGCTATCGCAGAAATGGCTCGATCGATTTTGATGAAACTTATTTTTAAGTTACTTTTTGTGATCTGAATCTTATTAAACATTATTATTATTATTATTGTTTAAGTGGGTGTCGAGGTTAGAATAGAAAACCGGTAGGTGGCACTGTATTCGGTTAATAGGAACTCAAAAATTCTTCGACTTATTCGATGAGACTTTCGTATGTGTGAACTACCGGTTCAATTGATCTACCGATAATATTGATCTACTAAAAAATGTAGATCTACCGGAAAAATGTAGATCTACTGTAAAAATGTAGATCTACCAGTAAAATGTGGATCTATGACTAGGTCGGTTTTTCGAGGGGTGAGGGGGGATTCAAGGTGGAAAAGGAAACGAGAAAAGACGAAATTTTCTCCGGGTATCCGTCTTTGACGAGAGAAAACGTGGGGAGTATTTAAAAAAAATGGGTTCAAGCCCTGTGGACAGGAGCTTTCTGGCGCTCTAGTTCAAACAGACAAATTATATCTCCGAAAGTATTGGTTTCTCAGAGTTGGGAATTATATCAATGTATTCTTATGATAGAACTGCATCATTGAGGAAATTCAATTCAAATGATAGTTTATTTATCAAGTTTAAATGAGCAATCATGAGAATGAGAACTGCACCATGGAAGAAATCAAATTAAAACTGGCCAATTTTGCCCTATAACGAACTCAACCGAGATATTCATCTCACTAACCTACTCTGAAAATTTCAACTACCTAGCTCATTCCGTTCGAGAGTTATATCTATGTCTATGGATGAAAAGCAGTCTCACTACTCTCAGATCTCTTACTTCATGTTCCGTTCCGAAATGTAAGACTTTTCTGAGAAAAAACAGACAAATTATATCTCCGAAAGTATTGGTTTCTCAGAGTTGGGAATTATATCAATGTATTCATATAATAGAACTGCATCCTAAAGGAAATTCAATTCAAATAATAGTTTATTTATCAAGATTAAATGAGCAATCATGAGAATGAGAAAAGCACCATAGAAGAAATCAAATTAAATCTGGCCAATTTTGCCCACTAACGAACTCAACCGAGATATTCATCTCCCTAAACTACTCTGAAAATTTCAACTACCTACCTCATTCCGTTCGAGAGTTATATCTATGTCTATGGATGAAAAGCAGTCTCACTACTCTCAGATCTCTTACTTCATGTTCAGTTCCGAAATGTAAGAATTTTCTGAGAAAAACTAATTTCGAGCAAACAACTGAGATTTTTCTCACTTCGCTCACAATTCTTCGATTGATTAGATAATGTCTCAGGAACATCATTTGACATTATGACAATTCATATTCATACATAGAATAATATCATTCTGTGACAACGTTGAAATACGATTTATTATTGAAATTTTGAAAAATCATATCTCCGAAAGTATTAACTTGTTAGAGTTAAAAATGATATGAGTGGATTCTTATGATAAAACTTTTCATTAAAAAAAAATTAATTTGGAATTTGTTTCGTAAAACAAAAATTTTTTTTTTTGTTACTCCGAAACCATCTGTCCGATTTTGCCCAATAACGAACTTAGTCGAGATATTTATCCCCCAAACCTATTCTGAAAATTTCAACTCTCTAGCTCATTCCGTTCGAGAGATATCGTGCCTACGGCCGGCCGGACCGGCCGGACAGAATGAATTTCGACCACGGATTCTTGATCAGTGAGTCGAACCAAATCGTTTAAGACCATTTTCATCGAAATATTCGAAAATTACAGACATTTGGGCAAATTGATAAGCACTCAGTTCCGAGGAACTAGAGCGCCAAAAAATCGTGAAATCGGTTGAAAACGTGGTTTTTGGACAGGGCGCAAATCGGTAGAGATAGAAATCTGGCGAGAATGCGACGCTCGGAAAGGTTTTTCGTCGGGGGCCGGAAGACGAGATTCGTAGGTAGTTTGTAACGCGGCCTATTTTTGATAAAACCTTCTCTTTTTCCGTAAAAAGATCGCAATCTTTCACATATTTTGAAAACCTCGGTGAAATGTGACATTTAGACCAGTTCGGCTTCGCTCGACTGACTTCGGGTCCTGCTATAGAAGATAAAACGTGGATGATTTACTTCGATCACAGATGAAAGAAGCTTCTGTCAGTTTGAATTTATCACGAATGAGTTTCGATAAATGTCAAATAGAATTAGAATTTCGAATGGAATTTGTCGAAAATCTTGAATCGTGAAGATACATTGCTAGAAATATGATAGAGTCACCGATTTCGAGCGATCGCATGGCAGAATTTGTGATATTTGAGAAATAATGTGTTCAATCAAATTCTAAGTTGAAATGACTGGGTAGGTACCTACCTATCTTCGAGGAAATATTTTTGATGAAATGGGCCTGAAGCGGAGAACGTAAAATAAGGTAATTATCGATCTATACTTTCGACGATATTACCGATTTTCACTTGCAGGCATTTATATATGAATTCTAAATTCAATCGAACGTATCCTAAGGAAACATTTATAGTTGTTGACAGGTGTATGAAGTATGATGAGATATCGACTGAATTTAATCTTTTGTCGAAATTTGGAATCTTTTACGAACGTGAGTATTTTCGAATGATATCGTTGTAGAAATCGTATCGTATTTCTGTGCCAAATCTTTTCGCGATTCTTCCAACGTCAAGGTTCTCAGTCCGAATGAGGGTCGAATTGTCAAATAGAATTCGAGTTCCCAACGGAATTGGTCAATAATCTTGGAATCGTGGGGAGAGATCTCTAATTCTCTGATAGGCAGATTGGCCCAGTTGGAGGAATTGTGGCTGTAGGCTCTGGTCCACGCGAGACTAGAGCGACCTCAGTACGTTTCTTTTCAAATTTATTCATTTCTACCGAATGAAATACTTCAAGGAACGTTACTTCCATAGACGTATCTTTTCATATGGTTCTTTCGTCAAATTACGAAATCTATAATGAAATTCCGTTCGATTTTTTACATTAAAATTACTCAAAGCAGAAAATTAATTATAGGAAATGAAAAACAGGGGGTACCAATTTAACATGTATAGTATATTCAACATTGTAAAATTGTTGCGAAACGATATGCTCTGCTATACAGGGCGATTTTCAAAAAATGTCAAGTTTGAAATGGCTTGACCGATTTGGATGAAACTTTGTGTGTGTGTTTCGGTGGATTATTGCTTTACAATATCATCCGGTAGGTGACGCTGATAGCATGCGTGCGTTTTTGAATGGTTTCAGGGTCACAATTAATAGGAAACCGGTTTTTGATGCTGTATTCAGTTTATGGCAACTCAAAGACGGCTCCACCGATTTCGATTAAACTGTGTGTGTGTGTGCCTGAGTAGGCCGAAGGTTAACAATGTGCCCCAATAGGTGGCGCTACAGTCTATCCATTGGAACTTAGAAATAGCTTGACTGATTTTGATCAAACATTATGTGAGTGTTCCAGTGGGTCTCAGGGTCACATTAGGAACCCGATAGGTGGTGCTCTATTCGGTTTATAGAAACTAAAGGATGGATCGACATATTTTGCTTCGACTGATTTGTGGTATAGACATAACTATCGGAATACATTATTGAAAACTATACAGGGTATTCTTTATCTCAAGGCATAACTGATCGGTTGAAATGATTTGTGTCTATACGCCGCTGCAAACAAAGCTTTACCTAAATAACAGTGAATGTACGTATTCGATAGGGATCTTACGCCACCGAGTTCACAGCATTATATATTTTTGATGAGCCTGTGAAATTTTTCGTCGGTTATTCGAGGTGGAATCGAGTACGAGAAAAGACGAAGTTTTCTCCGGGTATCCATCTTTGACGAAAGAAAACGTGGGAAGTATTTAAAAAAAATCGTGAAATAGGGTGAAAACGCCGTTTTCGGCTAAAGGTGCAAATCGGTAACGATAGAAGTCTGGCGAGGAGGCGACGCTCGGAATGGTATTTCGTCGGGGGCCGGAAGACGAGATTCGTAGGTAGTTTGTAACGGAGCCCGAGTTTTGATATTACTTTCACTTTTTCCGTAAAAACATCGCAAACTTTGACATATTTTGAAAACCTCGGTAAAATGTGACATTCAGACCGGTTCGGCTTCGCTCGACCGACTTCGGGTCCTGCTATAGAAGATAAAACGTGGATGATTTACTTCGATCACAGGTGAAAGAAACTTCAGTCAGTTTGAATTTATCGACGTTTTCTGTGCGAATGAGTGGATATAAATGTCAAATAAAATAAGAATTTCGAACGGAATTTGTCGAAAATCTTGAATCGTAAAGATACATTTCTATAGAAATAAGAAGAAATATGATAGAGTCGCCGATTTCGAGCGATCGCCTGGCAGAATTTGTGATATTTGAGAAATAATCCGCCGTATTCACAAAGCTTTCAATCTCCGTTTAGCCCTAACTGAGGTCCTCAGTTAAGGATAAATAAGAATCGCAACCTCAGTTAACCTATGTAACGGTGATGAAACAGGCCTGTTTCACGTTAATTTTCACTTAAACTGAGGTTGCGATTCTTATTTATCCTTAACTGAGGACCTCAGTTAGGACTTAACGGAGATTGAATGCTTTCTGAATACGACGGAATGTGTTCTATCAAATTCTAAGTTGAATTGACTGGTAGGTACCCATCTTCCCCCAGATTTTTGATGAAACGTGCCTGAAGTGGAGAACGTAAAATAAGGTCATTATCGATCTATACTCTCGACGATTTACCGATTTTCACTTGCAGGCATTTATATACGAATTTGAAATTCAATCGAACGTATCCTAAGGAAACATTTATAGTTGTTGACAGGTGTATGAAGTATGATGGGACATCGACTGAATTTAATCTTTTGTCGAATTTTGGAATCTTTAACGAAACGTGAGTATTTTCGAAGGATATCGTTGTAGAAATCGTATCGTATTTCTGTGCCAAATCTTTTCGCGATCCTTTCAACGTCAAGGTTTTTAGTTCAAATGAGGGTCGAATTGTCAAATAGAACTCGAGTTCCCAACGGAATTGGTCAAAAATCTTGGAATCTTGGGGAGAGATCCCTAATTCTCTGATAGGCAAATTGGCCCAGTTGGGGACATTGTGGCTGTAGGCTCTGGTCCACGCGAGCCTAGAGCGTCCTCAATACGTTTCTTTTCAATTTTATTCATTTCTACCGAATGAAATACTTCAAGGAACGTTACTTCCATAGACGTATTTTTTCATATGGTTCTTTCGTCAAATTACGCAATCTATAATGAAATTCCGTTCGATTTTTTCCATTAAAATTACTAGAAGCAGACAATTAATTATAGGAAATGAAAAACCATTGCTATACAGGGTGTTTTTAATACAATATCACCTCAAGGTACCAATTTAGCACGAATAGTATTTTCAACATTGTAAAATTGTTGTGAAAGGATATCCTCTGCTATACAAGGTGATTTTCAAAAAATGTCAAGTCCGAAACGGCTTGACCGATTTTGATGAAACTTTGTGTGTGTGTGTGTTTCGGTGGATCATTGCTTTACAATATCATCCGGTAGGTAGCGCTGATAGCATTGCGTGCGTGTTTGAGTGGGTTTCAGGGTCACAATTAATAGGAAATCGGTTTGTGATGCTGTATTCAGTTTATGGCAACTCAAAGACGGCTCGACTAGTTTCGATTAAACTGTGTATGTGTGCCTGAGTAGGCCGAAGGTTAACAATGTGCGCCGATAGGTGGCGCTACTGTCTGTCCATAGGAACTTAGAAATGGCTTAACTGATTCTGATCAAACAATATGTGCGTGTTAGAGTGGGTCTCAGTGTCACATTAGGAACCCGATAGGTGGCGCTCTATTCGGTTTATAGAAACTCAAGAATGGATCGACATATTTTGCTTCAACTGATTTGTGGTATATAAATAACTATCGGAATACATTATTGAAAACTATACAGGGTATTCTTTATCTCAAGGCACAATTGAACGGTTGAAATGATTTGTGTTCATCTGTTCATACGCCGCTGCAAACAAAGCTTTACCTAAATAACAGTGAATGTACGTATTCGATAGGGATCTTACGCCACCGAGTTCACAGCATTGAATATTTGTGATGAACCTGTGAATGTATGTATTTCAACAACGACGTTACTCAACCACAGACACAGCATTGTTTTTTCTTATCCAATTGATCACTTGTGAACGTATTTATTATGATAAGAACCTACGCCATGGCGTCCATTACATTGTCTATTTTTGATCCAATTGTGAATGTATGTATTTGAATAGGGACCTTACGCAACCACAGACACAGCATTGATTATTTTCGACTCAATTGTGAAAGTACGTATTTGGATAGGGATCTTACGCAACCGCAGATTATTTTCGATCCAACTTTGAATATATGTGTTTGATTAGGGACCTTACGCTACCACATCATTGATTATTTTCGAATGTATGCATTTGATTTCGTGTACCTTGATTACATACAGTACATTTCAATTAACGGTTCATCATAACTACAGTTTCGATTAATCTACCAGTTCAATTAGTCTACAGATTCGATGTATCTACCCAATAAATTCATCTACTGGCTCATAGTTATACATATAAAAAATATACTTTCGAGGGAAACATCGTCGAAACTAAACCATTACTATATAGGGTGTTCTTTTTTCAAGTCACAATCATACGCGATTGAAGTGATTTGTGCCAAAAACAAAGCATTAACTGAATAAGTACCTAGGATGGATTCTCATAATGTTTTTGTTGGAAAGCTTCACACAGGGTGTTTTTCTTTCAACGTCAATTGCAACTTGCTGCCTTAATCGTACAATTTCATGCGTTTCATACTTTCAAGACCTACATAGTTGAAAGTAAATCATTACGATACAAGATGTTCTTTTTCTCACGACACAATTGAACTACCGGTTTAATAAATGTATACCCATTGAATTAAAACTACTGACTCATCTGAGTCTCAGACAAAAGACTGCTGGTCACTAGTCAACGCTATATTATTAAACGCGCAAGCTCGAAACCATCGAAGGTACATTTTGGGAACTTTCTAAAATAGGCGGTGTCGAAGAAATTTTCGCAAGCGGCGAAGCCGTGACCCATGCGAAGGGCGAATATCGCCGCGGTGAGGGCAAGGACAGACGTATCGCCGAAGGCAATTTTCGTCGAGATCGGGAAGAAGCGAGTATTTTAAAAAAATTCCAGAAAAGTCTCAAAATCGTCGAAATGGCGAAAAGCGGCCTCGCCCGAAACCCAAAGGCTTTTTCTTTCCTCTCGTCCCACCGTATCTAACGGTACCGATCGAAAGAACGAATATAGACGGATAGAATAGCAAGACACTTTTTCCGATTTTTTTTCCGTTCGTTTTCTACGAGCGTTTGAAAATGGCCAAAATGGGGAAAATCGACCGTTTTTATGGTACTATAGAAATAAAACGACCCGAGTGCAGCCGAAGTCGACCGACCCCAAGATTTTGGATTGAAGGTGGCGTTCTGTTTTATCTTACGAAGTAATTAATGGACAAAATCCCACTTGCACATCTCTAATTTTTTGAAAGGAATAGGCTAGAACAGTGCTTCCCAAACTTATTTTTACTGTGACGCCCTTGGGGCTTTGCCATTTTTGTACGACGCCCCTTAACTCAGCCCCCAAAAATATATACCAATTTAAGTACTAGCCTGTTAATACGTTATCAGCTCGCTAGACTCGGTTGCATCGACATGAGACGGCCCTCAGACAATATCGCGACGCACAGTTTGGGAAACCCTGGTTTAGAAGTGTTAGAAGCATTCCAAGGTCAGAAATGTCAGAACGGTGGCCAGCGGCCACGATCGGTACGCCGGTTGAAATGATTAACCTCAAAATGGACTGGACGGATGGGTTTTCGTGAAATCAACGATTATCTGTTATAAATTACCTGGAATATAACTCTATAAGTGAGTACTATAATAATATTATATATATTTTACTTAAATTTATAAAGATTCCGAGGATTTTCAGGTCAGATGATCTCCAGTGTATGAACATAAATAATAGGTACCTACTACAATTTGGAAGTTTTCCAGGATATCTCACGATAGAAAGTAAGTATTCTTCTGTAGGAACATGAATCAATAAGGATTTCATAACGATAACAAATTATTCTTTTTGCAAGATAAACAAGAACCAGCCTCTGTATTAATGGCTATACATACATCTGGGAAATGGTTTATACTGATATAATATCGAATACTTCCGTTAATTTACATTATCTATTTCTATACGTAAGTATTTTTTAAACAGGTGGAATTTGAGCGAATAACCAAAACACAGTGGTTCCCCTACCAAATATAACGGATTGGTCATGATAGAAAGGGATTGGTCTTAACAACTGTGTTTTGGTTATTCGCTTGAATTCGTCTATAGTATACTTTCTTCCTGTGGTCAAGTAATATAAATGTCAGTGTTTCTTCTGGATCGAGGATAGGATTCTGACTTTTAAATGAACGATACCTGAGGATCTCCAATAGAGGTAAAACAATTTAGGAAACAGGTACTAAAATCTATTTGCAACAGTATTGTTTTATTGAACGTTAAAATGTCAGGAATGCCTAAGAAGAATCGTGAACTTGGAAACATAACTGTTTTAAAATATACGCATTTATGCATAATGTTTATGTATATACTGTAAGTACTTATTATTATTAGTGATATTCATTTGCTTCATCTGTGAAGGGAGTTAAATTGTCTACAAGGTTGGCATCAGTTCAGTCTGTCATCTTGATTACGATTATACTCATTCCAGATTAGTGGACAGACGAAAGTCATTACATGGTCGCTTCTCAATGAAAATGCATTGGATTCTTTGAATTCCATAAACTTGCTGCTTGAAATACAATCAGTTTCCCGTTTCTCAACATCAATCATAAATGGATGTCAGACTGAACTGATTCCAGATTGACCGTGTAACCTCCTTCCTACATGGGGCTCATTGGACCTGAATCTCTCTCAGGCAGCGGGGAGGGAGAACAACAGATGGTTGGGCCAAAAGATCCAGGAAATCTGGCACAGGCATGCTCGCTCAACAATTAATGGCCCATCAGCTGAAAGAGCCAGACAATGGCTCAGATTATCTAGGGTATACCTGAGAATCCTAACAGATGTGTACACGGACCACTGTGACCTCAGAAATGAGCAAATTGCTGCTGTCGATTCAGGACTCCGAGTGCAGACTATGCCTGGAGGACCACGAGTCTATCGAACACATCATGTGTGACTGCCCCGCTGGGGACAGGATCAGATTTTGAGGAACTAATAGTCCACAAACTGAGACTGAGGGAACTGGACAAGTTTTCACCCACCAACCTCATATTCCTTATCGAGAGGCTTGTGCTTGTGGGTCAAGTATGGATTATAGGTGTGCCACAATAGAACAATTGGTCTCAGTGGAGGGGCAGGTTTCGTCTGCCCAACATAATTCATATAATAGTAACCTCCGTCTAAGTCATCTATTTTAATGGAGATTCAAGAGTCTGGACGTTAATGTGTTGCATCCCTATCAAACGTGGGATCAGTTTATCCTTACCTTTGTTGTAAACGAAGGGTATTTAATAATAATGAATAATGTTATATTTAGGTAAAGTAACTTTAAAACTATTAACTTTGGTTCGGTTATTGAATGTATACACTTGACAGGATGGTTGTTAATATGATTTAAATCTTTTATCGGATAGCTCTTTATTCCATTGTAATAGTGCTCTTCTCATCACGATTTGGAAAATTCAGTGATAATTTTTGATTAACAGTACCTATTTGTTGTCAGCAAACGAATTTTAACAGTTTATCATTGTTTCAGAGCGGGCATTAGACAACGCATCTTTCCAGAATGGAGAATAAAAGAGAAACCATTGGATATGTTATAACTAGAACAAGATGAAAGTATGAAAATCATGAAGTTGCAACAATATATCACATACAGGATGGTTCTTCATTTTTCCACTCATCCCACACAATCCAAAATCTATCCTATTATTAATGAACATAAGAATTGATAATATAAATTACATTAGGTAAGATTATTTTTCCATCTATTGTATGTTATTATACTGATCCTCCTAGATATTCCCCAAGGAGACCCCTCATAAGCTCTCGAATAGCTTGAGCGAGTAACGTGAACCAGTTGTGTTCTGTGTTGGCTTTGTAACTGTGCCCTTATGCCAGCTTAGGCACAGCACTGTTAATTTTTGACCTAACAGTGAATGGTGGCCACCTATGCCATATCTGTTCAATTTTGACAGTGAAATTATAATATTCCATTCCATGAACATATTTGAACTCTTGATTCATCGAGTGGGTAGGTTAGAGATGATTAACTTAGTTATATTGATTTAATAGCTGGATCTGCTAAGTAATTGGCTTATATCTATAAACTTTGGTCATATTTAGCACAGCACAGTTAATTTTCTTCCCAACAGAGAATTTCTGTATTTCATCAAAATTAACTGTCGAAAATGAAAAACTACTATCCAGGGTGTTTTTTGTAAAATGTCATCTCGAGATATCTATCATGAGGACCAATATAAACTTTGGATAACCGTTGCAAAAGGAAAACTACTATACAGAGCATTTTTCGAAATAATACAACTAAAGGCGCCCCAATCGATTTATAGGAACTCCAAAACCGCTCGACTGATTTCGATAAAACTTTGTGTGCATCTTTGAGTGGATCTTATAGTCACAATAGGAAACCGTAAACTGGCGCTGTATCCGGTTTATAGGAAGAACGGCTGGACCGATTTCAACTAAACTTTGTGTGTGTATCTGAGTATATGTCAGGTCCACAATATACCCCGGTAGGTGGCATTGCAATCGGTCTATAGGAACTCAGAAATGGCTCGACCGATTTTGACGCAACTTTACTTTTGAGTTACTTTTTGTGATCTGAATCTTAATAAGCATTATTGTTATTATTATTAGTGTGTGAGTGGGTGTCGAGGTTGCAATAGAAACCAGGTAGGTGGCGCTATATTCGGTTTATAGGAACTCAAAAACGCCTCGACATATTTCGATGGGACTTTCATGTTAGTGAACTACCGGTTCAATTGATCTACCGATAATATTGATCTACTAAAAAAATTTAGATCTACTCTAAAAATGTAGATCTACCGTACAAATGTAGATCTACCAGAAAAATGTAGATCTACCGGAAAAATGTAGATCTACCGGAAAAATGTAGATCTACCGTGCTAGGCAGATCTGCTAGCTCATCTGAATCCCAAAACATGGACTGCTGGCCACTAGTCTACTATACTAAAGTGAAGATGTGATTCATAGAAGGGGATCGAAAATTTTTTTCTGAAAATGTTACTCTAAACGTGACGATTTTTCGGATGTTAGGAGGGGGAAGGGGGGAAATTTCCGAGGGGTTTCGTGAGGAAAAACGCGGAAGTTTCGGAGGGTTTCGCATTTTAGGAGCGAAAAGACGGGGGTGTATTTAAAAAAAAATCGCGAAAAGGCGAAAAAACGCCGATTTTGTCGAAAGGTGCAAAATGAAGGAAATGAACCTGGAGGACGGGTGGCGTTCGGCGCGACGGTATTCGCGGGAACGCGTAGACGAAATTCGAAATTAGTCCGTAGCTGAGCCCCTTTTTCGATCTTCTCTTTCGTTTTCCCGGAAGAACGATAGGAAAATGTGACTTTTCGCGAAAATCGACAAAATTCTGACGTTTCACGTATTTCTGTGGTGAATTTTAACGCGGCTCCTTCGAAGTCGACGATTTCGGTCCGAACGAGGCACGACAAATGTCAAATCAAATTTGAATTTCGAACGGAATCACTCGAAAATCTTGGAATTGTCTAGAAAAACCGCGAGAAATATGAACGAGTAACCGATTTCGATCGATCGCTTGACAGGATTGACCATATTGTGAAAATCGAAAGACGGAAATCGTCCCAGTACTATAAAATCTTTAGATGCCAGAAAATCGGCACTGATTCACGAAGCTGCCATGGCCGAGCGGACTAAGGCTTGGATTTATACCTCCCGAGCCTCGCGGAGCGGCGGGATCGAATATCCGTGCGTCCGAAATAGCTTTTTCTTAGTTTTTATTTCATTTTTACCCGATGCAAAACTTAAAGGAGCGTACTCCGGTAAAAGTATCTTGGGATTTGGATCTTTTCGTTAAGTTACGAAATCTATAATGAATATCCGTTCGATCGGACGGATTTTTGCATTAAAATTACTCAAAATATTCAAACATTAGGCAGAAAATTAACTATACAGGGTGTTTCAAGTAAAATGTCATCCCTAGAGATGTATCGTGAAGAAAATTCTCAACACTGTAAAACCGCTACGAAAAGATAACCGCTGCTATACGGGGTGTTTAAAAAAAAATGTCAACTCCGAAACGCATTGACCGATTTTGATTAAACTTGGTGTGTGTGTTTCGGTGTGCCCTTGCTTCACTATAGCATCTGGTAGGTGGCGCTGATAATGCTCTATAGGAACTCAGAAATGGTTCGACCGATTTTGATAGAACATTGTGTGCGTGTTTGAGTGTGCCTCAGGGTAACAATAGGTAACCGGTAGGTGGCGCTGTATTCGGTTTATAGAAACTCAAGAACGGCTGAACCGATTTCGATGAAACTTTGTGTGTGTATCTGAGTATGTGTAAGGTCCGCAATATACCCCGATAGGTGGCGCTGCTATCGGTCTGTAGAAACTCAGAAATGCCTCGACCGATTTTGATGAAACATTGTGTACGTGTTTGAGTGGCTCTCAGTGTCACAATAGATACCCGTTAGGTGGCGCTGCATTCGGTTTATAACAACTCAAGAACGACTGGACCGATTTCGATGAAACTTTGTGTGTGTATCTGACTAATTTGCAGATCCACAATATTCCCCGGTAGGTGGCACTATAATCGGTTTACAGGAACTCAAAAATGGCTATACCAATTTAGATGAATCATTGTGATTGTGTTTCGGAAGGCCTTAGGTTCACAATACGATTCGGTAGGAAGCGCTATAGTCGGTTTTTAGCAACTCAAAAACTCCTGACGTATTTCGATGGGACTTTCGTGTGTGATTGATTCTCAGAATGACAACAGGACCCGTTAGATGGCATTGAACTACGGGTTCAATTGACCTACTGATTATATTGATTTACCAAAATAATGTTGATCTACTGGAAAAATGCAGATCTACCAGAAAAATGTAGATCTACCGGAAAAATATAGATCTACCGAAAAAATGTAGATCTACCGGAAAAATGAAGATCTACCGTAAAAATGTAGATCTACCAGAAAAATGTGGATCTATTGCTAGGTAGATCTGCTGGCTCATCTGAATCACAAAATATGGACTGCTGGCTACTAGTTATTACTAAATATAATAATACCGGCAACATCAGTTCCGTCAGAGTGGTTATTTTCGAAATCTGGACAATCAATCAACCTCCACCCTAATAGATTAGCGCCAAAAAATGCAAACCAAATAATTTTTCTGAAATGTAATTTTAATGTAATTTCCCATTTTTATATTTTTTACCTCATTTTATTCTGTTTTCCGCAGAAACATATTTTTATTCATATACACATTACAAGTTCTAGATTGAATCTATTTTCTATGCGCTTTTTTATTCCTCCAATTAATTAGTACCTGAATTATTTATAATAAAATTTGAGTCAATTTGATATATGCATAAAACCATATGCAACTGATAAATATAAAACTTCGCATGCATATAAGGGTCATGATTCTACAACTCGACGCTAAATTTCAGACAGATCGAGTTATCGGTTTCGGAAATATTCATAAAAAATATTTTCACTAAAAACGGCCTTAATTCCGAAACCATTTGATGGATTTCGCCCATTAACAAACTCGTCCGAGATATTCACGCTCCAAACCTACCTTGCAAATTTCAATCGTCTGATTCCTTTGATTCGAGAGTTATCGTGTTAACGGCCGAACAGCTGGACGGACGGCTGGACAGAATAGATTTCAACCACGGATTATTGATCAGTTTGTCAAACCAAATCGTTTAAGACCATTTTCAGCCAAAAATTCGGAGATTACCGAGGAGATTACAGACATTTGGGCAAATTGATAAGCATTCTATTCGAACAAACAAGAGCGCAAAAAACAAACGTAAAAAAAAACTGGTACACTTTTTACCGAGAATAGTATCAAACGTTTAGTTCCAACTCACATACATCTATACACTCACTATTGGTTCGTAAATGAACAGTGCTTTGTTCGTGGCTGCCTGAAAGATGTTCGGATAGGAGCCTACCAAGAGTGAGCATTTTGTTCCCCATATACTCCCGTGCCAGATCCTATATTGGATTTTGAACCATCTTTGTACCTTTTAATGGATTTTTTTTTGAGAACTTGGATGGTGGATTTCCTGTCCCAGACTTTCTTCCTACCTATCACGTCTTCTTCTTCTTCTTCAGCCCGTTTGAGTCCACTCCTGGACATAAGCCTCTTCCAGTCGTCCTACACTGTGCTATGAGAATACAGTTCTTTCCTGCTCGCCTTTGTATGTCATCTCGCCATCTTAACAGGGGTCTGCCTACACTTCTTTTTGTCAGTCGTGGTCTCCACTGCATGATAATTTTCGTCCACTTCACATCATTCCACGCGACATGACCAGCCCACCGCCATTTACTTCTAGCAGCTTGTTCTACTGCGTCACTTACTCTGGTTTTCGCCCTGATATTTTCATTCGTCTGCCTGCCTCTCAAGCTGATCCCGAGCATTGCTCGTTCCATCGCACGTTGACAGACTCGCAGCCGTTGTGCGCTTTTTTTTGTTAGGGTAACTGTCTCGAGTCCGTACAACATGACTGGTAACACGCAAGCATCAAATACCTTTCGTTTTAAATTTATTGGTATTTTAGGTTCTTTAAGGATATGTGCCAGATTCCCAAAAGCCGCCCAAGCCAGCCTGATCCTTCTCTCTATTTCGGCTGTCTGATTGTTCTTGCCTATCATTATGTTGTGCCCAAGATATATATATTCCTCTACAACTTGAAGCACCTGATTATTGACAGTGACACAGATATTGTCTGGGCTCACGATCTTAGTTTTTTGCAGGTTCATTTCTAGGCCTACTATTTGTGATGCTTCCTGGCCACCTATGCCATATCTGTTCAATTTTGACAGTGAAATTATAATATTCCATTCCATGAACATATTTGAACTCTTGATTCATCGAGTGGGTAGGTTAGAGATGATTAACTTAGTTATATTGATTTAATAGCTGGATCTGCTAAGTAATTGGCTTATATCTATAAACTTTGGTCATATTTAGCACAGCACAGTTAATTTTCTTCCCAACAGAGAATTTCTGTATTTCATCAAAATTAACTGTCGAAAATGAAAAACTACTATCCAGGGTGTTTTTTGTAAAATGTCATCTCGAGATATCTATCATGAGGACCAATATAAACTTTGGATAACCGTTGCAAAAGGAAAACTACTATACAGAGCATTTTTCGAAATAATACAACTAAAGGCGCCCCAATCGATTTATAGGAACTCCAAAACCGCTCGACTGATTTCGATAAAACTTTGTGTGCATGTTTGAGTGGATCTTATAGTCACAATAGGAAACCGTAAACTGGCGCTGTATCCGGTTTATAGGAAGAACGGCTGGACCGATTTCAACTAAACTTTGTGTGTGTATCTGAGTATATGTCAGGTCCACAATATACCCCGGTAGGTGGCATTGCAATCGGTCTATAGGAACTCAGAAATGGCTCGACCGATTTTGACGCAACTTTACTTTTGAGTTACTTTTTGTGATCTGAATCTTAATAAGCATTATTGTTATTATTATTAGTGTGTGAGTGGGTGTCGAGGTTGCAATAGAAACCAGGTAGGTGGCGCTATATTCGGTTTATAGGAACTCAAAAACGCCTCGACATATTTCGATGGGACTTTCATGTTAGTGAACTACCGGTTCAATTGATCTACCGATAATATTGATCTACTAAAAAAATTTAGATCTACTCTAAAAATGTAGATCTACCGTACAAATGTAGATCTACCAGAAAAATGTAGATCTACCGGAAAAATGTAGATCTACCGGAAAAATGTAGATCTACCGTGCTAGGCAGATCTGCTAGCTCATCTGAATCCCAAAACATGGACTGCTGGCCACTAGTCTACTATACTAAAGTGAAGATGTGATTCATAGAAGGGGATCGAAAATTTTTTTCTGAAAATGTTACTCTAAACGTGACGATTTTTCGGATGTTAGGAGGGGGAAGGGGGGAAATTTCCGAGGGGTTTCGTGAGGAAAAACGCGGAAGTTTCGGAGGGTTTCGCATTTTAGGAGCGAAAAGACGGGGGTGTATTTAAAAAAAAATCGCGAAAAGGCGAAAAAACGCCGATTTTGTCGAAAGGTGCAAAATGAAGGAAATGAACCTGGAGGACGGGTGGCGTTCGGCGCGACGGTATTCGCGGGAACGCGTAGACGAAATTCGAAATTAGTCCGTAGCTGAGCCCCTTTTTCGATCTTCTCTTTCGTTTTCCCGGAAGAACGATAGGAAAATGTGACTTTTCGCGAAAATCGACAAAATTCTGACGTTTCACGTATTTCTGTGGTGAATTTTAACGCGGCTCCTTCGAAGTCGACGATTTCGGTCCGAACGAGGCACGACAAATGTCAAATCAAATTTGAATTTCGAACGGAATCACTCGAAAATCTTGGAATTGTCTAGAAAAACCGCGAGAAATATGAACGAGTAACCGATTTCGATCGATCGCTTGACAGGATTGACCATATTGTGAAAATCGAAAGACGGAAATCGTCCCAGTACTATAAAATCTTTAGATGCCAGAAAATCGGCACTGATTCACGAAGCTGCCATGGCCGAGCGGACTAAGGCTTGGATTTATACCTCCCGAGCCTCGCGGAGCGGCGGGATCGAATATCCGTGCGTCCGAAATAGCTTTTTCTTAGTTTTTATTTCATTTTTACCCGATGCAAAACTTAAAGGAGCGTACTCCGGTAAAAGTATCTTGGGATTTGGATCTTTTCGTTAAGTTACGAAATCTATAATGAATATCCGTTCGATCGGACGGATTTTTGCATTAAAATTACTCAAAATATTCAAACATTAGGCAGAAAATTAACTATACAGGGTGTTTCAAGTAAAATGTCATCCCTAGAGATGTATCGTGAAGAAAATTCTCAACACTGTAAAACCGCTACGAAAAGATAACCGCTGCTATACGGGGTGTTTAAAAAAAAATGTCAACTCCGAAACGCATTGACCGATTTTGATTAAACTTGGTGTGTGTGTTTCGGTGTGCCCTTGCTTCACTATAGCATCTGGTAGGTGGCGCTGATAATGCTCTATAGGAACTCAGAAATGGTTCGACCGATTTTGATAGAACATTGTGTGCGTGTTTGAGTGTGCCTCAGGGTAACAATAGGTAACCGGTAGGTGGCGCTGTATTCGGTTTATAGAAACTCAAGAACGGCTGAACCGATTTCGATGAAACTTTGTGTGTGTATCTGAGTATGTGTAAGGTCCGCAATATACCCCGATAGGTGGCGCTGCTATCGGTCTGTAGAAACTCAGAAATGCCTCGACCGATTTTGATGAAACATTGTGTACGTGTTTGAGTGGCTCTCAGTGTCACAATAGATACCCGTTAGGTGGCGCTGCATTCGGTTTATAACAACTCAAGAACGACTGGACCGATTTCGATGAAACTTTGTGTGTGTATCTGACTAATTTGCAGATCCACAATATTCCCCGGTAGGTGGCACTATAATCGGTTTACAGGAACTCAAAAATGGCTATACCAATTTAGATGAATCATTGTGATTGTGTTTCGGAAGGCCTTAGGTTCACAATACGATTCGGTAGGAAGCGCTATAGTCGGTTTTTAGCAACTCAAAAACTCCTGACGTATTTCGATGGGACTTTCGTGTGTGATTGATTCTCAGAATGACAACAGGACCCGTTAGATGGCATTGAACTACGGGTTCAATTGACCTACTGATTATATTGATTTACCAAAATAATGTTGATCTACTGGAAAAATGCAGATCTACCAGAAAAATGTAGATCTACCGGAAAAATATAGATCTACCGAAAAAATGTAGATCTACCGGAAAAATGAAGATCTACCGTAAAAATGTAGATCTACCAGAAAAATGTGGATCTATTGCTAGGTAGATCTGCTGGCTCATCTGAATCACAAAATATGGACTGCTGGCTACTAGTTATTACTAAATATAATAATACCGGCAACATCAGTTCCGTCAGAGTGGTTATTTTCGAAATCTGGACAATCAATCAACCTCCACCCTAATAGATTAGCGCCAAAAAATGCAAACCAAATAATTTTTCTGAAATGTAATTTTAATGTAATTTCCCATTTTTATATTTTTTACCTCATTTTATTCTGTTTTCCGCAGAAACATATTTTTATTCATATACACATTACAAGTTCTAGATTGAATCTATTTTCTATGCGCTTTTTTATTCCTCCAATTAATTAGTACCTGAATTATTTATAATAAAATTTGAGTCAATTTGATATATGCATAAAACCATATGCAACTGATAAATATAAAACTTCGCATGCATATAAGGGTCATGATTCTACAACTCGACGCTAAATTTCAGACAGATCGAGTTATCGGTTTCGGAAATATTCATAAAAAATATTTTCACTAAAAACGGCCTTAATTCCGAAACCATTTGATGGATTTCGCCCATTAACAAACTCGTCCGAGATATTCACGCTCCAAACCTACCTTGCAAATTTCAATCGTCTGATTCCTTTGATTCGAGAGTTATCGTGTTAACGGCCGAACAGCTGGACGGACGGCTGGACAGAATAGATTTCAACCACGGATTATTGATCAGTTTGTCAAACCAAATCGTTTAAGACCATTTTCAGCCAAAAATTCGGAGATTACCGAGGAGATTACAGACATTTGGGCAAATTGATAAGCATTCTATTCGAACAAACAAGAGCGCAAAAAACAAACGTAAAAAAAAACTGGTACACTTTTTACCGAGAATAGTATCAAACGTTTAGTTCCAACTCACATACATCTATACACTCACTATTGGTTCGTAAATGAACAGTGCTTTGTTCGTGGCTGCCTGAAAGATGTTCGGATAGGAGCCTACCAAGAGTGAGCATTTTGTTCCCCATATACTCCCGTGCCAGATCCTATATTGGATTTTGAACCATCTTTGTACCTTTTAATGGATTTTTTTTTGAGAACTTGGATGGTGGATTTCCTGTCCCAGACTTTCTTCCTACCTATCACGTCTTCTTCTTCTTCTTCAGCCCGTTTGAGTCCACTCCTGGACATAAGCCTCTTCCAGTCGTCCTACACTGTGCTATGAGAATACAGTTCTTTCCTGCTCGCCTTTGTATGTCATCTCGCCATCTTAACAGGGGTCTGCCTACACTTCTTTTTGTCAGTCGTGGTCTCCACTGCATGATAATTTTCGTCCACTTCACATCATTCCACGCGACATGACCAGCCCACCGCCATTTACTTCTAGCAGCTTGTTCTACTGCGTCACTTACTCTGGTTTTCGCCCTGATATTTTCATTCGTCTGCCTGCCTCTCAAGCTGATCCCGAGCATTGCTCGTTCCATCGCACGTTGACAGACTCGCAGCCGTTGTGCGCTTTTTTTTGTTAGGGTAACTGTCTCGAGTCCGTACAACATGACTGGTAACACGCAAGCATCAAATACCTTTCGTTTTAAATTTATTGGTATTTTAGGTTCTTTAAGGATATGTGCCAGATTCCCAAAAGCCGCCCAAGCCAGCCTGATCCTTCTCTCTATTTCGGCTGTCTGATTGTTCTTGCCTATCATTATGTTGTGCCCAAGATATATATATTCCTCTACAACTTGAAGCACCTGATTATTGACAGTGACACAGATATTGTCTGGGCTCACGATCTTAGTTTTTTGCAGGTTCATTTCTAGGCCTACTATTTGTGATGCTTCCTGGCCACCTATGCCATATCTGTTCAATTTTGACAGTGAAATTATAATATTCCATTCCATGAACATATTTGAACTCTTGATTCATCGAGTGGGTAGGTTAGAGATGATTAACTTAGTTATATTGATTTAATAGCTGGATCTGCTAAGTAATTGGCTTATATCTATAAACTTTGGTCATATTTAGCACAGCACAGTTAATTTTCTTCCCAACAGAGAATTTCTGTATTTCATCAAAATTAACTGTCGAAAATGAAAAACTACTATCCAGGGTGTTTTTTGTAAAATGTCATCTCGAGATATCTATCATGAGGACCAATATAAACTTTGGATAACCGTTGCAAAAGGAAAACTACTATACAGAGCATTTTTCGAAATAATACAACTAAAGGCGCCCCAATCGATTTATAGGAACTCCAAAACCGCTCGACTGATTTCGATAAAACTTTGTGTGCATGTTTGAGTGGATCTTATAGTCACAATAGGAAACCGTAAACTGGCGCTGTATCCGGTTTATAGGAAGAACGGCTGGACCGATTTCAACTAAACTTTGTGTGTGTATCTGAGTATATGTCAGGTCCACAATATACCCCGGTAGGTGGCATTGCAATCGGTCTATAGGAACTCAGAAATGGCTCGACCGATTTTGACGCAACTTTACTTTTGAGTTACTTTTTGTGATCTGAATCTTAATAAGCATTATTGTTATTATTATTAGTGTGTGAGTGGGTGTCGAGGTTGCAATAGAAACCAGGTAGGTGGCGCTATATTCGGTTTATAGGAACTCAAAAACGCCTCGACATATTTCGATGGGACTTTCATGTTAGTGAACTACCGGTTCAATTGATCTACCGATAATATTGATCTACTAAAAAAATTTAGATCTACTCTAAAAATGTAGATCTACCGTACAAATGTAGATCTACCAGAAAAATGTAGATCTACCGGAAAAATGTAGATCTACCGGAAAAATGTAGATCTACCGTGCTAGGCAGATCTGCTAGCTCATCTGAATCCCAAAACATGGACTGCTGGCCACTAGTCTACTATACTAAAGTGAAGATGTGATTCATAGAAGGGGATCGAAAATTTTTTTCTGAAAATGTTACTCTAAACGTGACGATTTTTCGGATGTTAGGAGGGGGAAGGGGGGAAATTTCCGAGGGGTTTCGTGAGGAAAAACGCGGAAGTTTCGGAGGGTTTCGCATTTTAGGAGCGAAAAGACGGGGGTGTATTTAAAAAAAAATCGCGAAAAGGCGAAAAAACGCCGATTTTGTCGAAAGGTGCAAAATGAAGGAAATGAACCTGGAGGACGGGTGGCGTTCGGCGCGACGGTATTCGCGGGAACGCGTAGACGAAATTCGAAATTAGTCCGTAGCTGAGCCCCTTTTTCGATCTTCTCTTTCGTTTTCCCGGAAGAACGATAGGAAAATGTGACTTTTCGCGAAAATCGACAAAATTCTGACGTTTCACGTATTTCTGTGGTGAATTTTAACGCGGCTCCTTCGAAGTCGACGATTTCGGTCCGAACGAGGCACGACAAATGTCAAATCAAATTTGAATTTCGAACGGAATCACTCGAAAATCTTGGAATTGTCTAGAAAAACCGCGAGAAATATGAACGAGTAACCGATTTCGATCGATCGCTTGACAGGATTGACCATATTGTGAAAATCGAAAGACGGAAATCGTCCCAGTACTATAAAATCTTTAGATGCCAGAAAATCGGCACTGATTCACGAAGCTGCCATGGCCGAGCGGACTAAGGCTTGGATTTATACCTCCCGAGCCTCGCGGAGCGGCGGGATCGAATATCCGTGCGTCCGAAATAGCTTTTTCTTAGTTTTTATTTCATTTTTACCCGATGCAAAACTTAAAGGAGCGTACTCCGGTAAAAGTATCTTGGGATTTGGATCTTTTCGTTAAGTTACGAAATCTATAATGAATATCCGTTCGATCGGACGGATTTTTGCATTAAAATTACTCAAAATATTCAAACATTAGGCAGAAAATTAACTATACAGGGTGTTTCAAGTAAAATGTCATCCCTAGAGATGTATCGTGAAGAAAATTCTCAACACTGTAAAACCGCTACGAAAAGATAACCGCTGCTATACGGGGTGTTTAAAAAAAAATGTCAACTCCGAAACGCATTGACCGATTTTGATTAAACTTGGTGTGTGTGTTTCGGTGTGCCCTTGCTTCACTATAGCATCTGGTAGGTGGCGCTGATAATGCTCTATAGGAACTCAGAAATGGTTCGACCGATTTTGATAGAACATTGTGTGCGTGTTTGAGTGTGCCTCAGGGTAACAATAGGTAACCGGTAGGTGGCGCTGTATTCGGTTTATAGAAACTCAAGAACGGCTGAACCGATTTCGATGAAACTTTGTGTGTGTATCTGAGTATGTGTAAGGTCCGCAATATACCCCGATAGGTGGCGCTGCTATCGGTCTGTAGAAACTCAGAAATGCCTCGACCGATTTTGATGAAACATTGTGTACGTGTTTGAGTGGCTCTCAGTGTCACAATAGATACCCGTTAGGTGGCGCTGCATTCGGTTTATAACAACTCAAGAACGACTGGACCGATTTCGATGAAACTTTGTGTGTGTATCTGACTAATTTGCAGATCCACAATATTCCCCGGTAGGTGGCACTATAATCGGTTTACAGGAACTCAAAAATGGCTATACCAATTTAGATGAATCATTGTGATTGTGTTTCGGAAGGCCTTAGGTTCACAATACGATTCGGTAGGAAGCGCTATAGTCGGTTTTTAGCAACTCAAAAACTCCTGACGTATTTCGATGGGACTTTCGTGTGTGATTGATTCTCAGAATGACAACAGGACCCGTTAGATGGCATTGAACTACGGGTTCAATTGACCTACTGATTATATTGATTTACCAAAATAATGTTGATCTACTGGAAAAATGCAGATCTACCAGAAAAATGTAGATCTACCGGAAAAATATAGATCTACCGAAAAAATGTAGATCTACCGGAAAAATGAAGATCTACCGTAAAAATGTAGATCTACCAGAAAAATGTGGATCTATTGCTAGGTAGATCTGCTGGCTCATCTGAATCACAAAATATGGACTGCTGGCTACTAGTTATTACTAAATATAATAATACCGGCAACATCAGTTCCGTCAGAGTGGTTATTTTCGAAATCTGGACAATCAATCAACCTCCACCCTAATAGATTAGCGCCAAAAAATGCAAACCAAATAATTTTTCTGAAATGTAATTTTAATGTAATTTCCCATTTTTATATTTTTTACCTCATTTTATTCTGTTTTCCGCAGAAACATATTTTTATTCATATACACATTACAAGTTCTAGATTGAATCTATTTTCTATGCGCTTTTTTATTCCTCCAATTAATTAGTACCTGAATTATTTATAATAAAATTTGAGTCAATTTGATATATGCATAAAACCATATGCAACTGATAAATATAAAACTTCGCATGCATATAAGGGTCATGATTCTACAACTCGACGCTAAATTTCAGACAGATCGAGTTATCGGTTTCGGAAATATTCATAAAAAATATTTTCACTAAAAACGGCCTTAATTCCGAAACCATTTGATGGATTTCGCCCATTAACAAACTCGTCCGAGATATTCACGCTCCAAACCTACCTTGCAAATTTCAATCGTCTGATTCCTTTGATTCGAGAGTTATCGTGTTAACGGCCGAACAGCTGGACGGACGGCTGGACAGAATAGATTTCAACCACGGATTATTGATCAGTTTGTCAAACCAAATCGTTTAAGACCATTTTCAGCCAAAAATTCGGAGATTACCGAGGAGATTACAGACATTTGGGCAAATTGATAAGCATTCTATTCGAACAAACAAGAGCGCAAAAAACAAACGTAAAAAAAAACTGGTACACTTTTTACCGAGAATAGTATCAAACGTTTAGTTCCAACTCACATACATCTATACACTCACTATTGGTTCGTAAATGAACAGTGCTTTGTTCGTGGCTGCCTGAAAGATGTTCGGATAGGAGCCTACCAAGAGTGAGCATTTTGTTCCCCATATACTCCCGTGCCAGATCCTATATTGGATTTTGAACCATCTTTGTACCTTTTAATGGATTTTTTTTTGAGAACTTGGATGGTGGATTTCCTGTCCCAGACTTTCTTCCTACCTATCACGTCTTCTTCTTCTTCTTCAGCCCGTTTGAGTCCACTCCTGGACATAAGCCTCTTCCAGTCGTCCTACACTGTGCTATGAGAATACAGTTCTTTCCTGCTCGCCTTTGTATGTCATCTCGCCATCTTAACAGGGGTCTGCCTACACTTCTTTTTGTCAGTCGTGGTCTCCACTGCATGATAATTTTCGTCCACTTCACATCATTCCACGCGACATGACCAGCCCACCGCCATTTACTTCTAGCAGCTTGTTCTACTGCGTCACTTACTCTGGTTTTCGCCCTGATATTTTCATTCGTCTGCCTGCCTCTCAAGCTGATCCCGAGCATTGCTCGTTCCATCGCACGTTGACAGACTCGCAGCCGTTGTGCGCTTTTTTTTGTTAGGGTAACTGTCTCGAGTCCGTACAACATGACTGGTAACACGCAAGCATCAAATACCTTTCGTTTTAAATTTATTGGTATTTTAGGTTCTTTAAGGATATGTGCCAGATTCCCAAAAGCCGCCCAAGCCAGCCTGATCCTTCTCTCTATTTCGGCTGTCTGATTGTTCTTGCCTATCATTATGTTGTGCCCAAGATATATATATTCCTCTACAACTTGAAGCACCTGATTATTGACAGTGACACAGATATTGTCTGGGCTCACGATCTTAGTTTTTTGCAGGTTCATTTCTAGGCCTACTATTTGTGATGCTTCCTTCAGGTCAAGTAACATACTGCTCACCTCCCCTACATTAGTGCTCATGAGTACAATGTCGTCGGCGAAACGGAGATGATTTAGGTATCTTCCGTCTATATTGACTCCCTTCTGTTGCCATGACAATTTCTTGAAGACATCTTCCAGCGCCAGGGTGAACAATTTCGGAGAAAGCGAGTCGCCTTGTCTAACTCCTCTCTGTATTGGGATCTTATCCGTTGTTGTGTTTTCATCTATTTTGACGTGGAGCGTAGCATCTTTGTAGATGTCCTCAATGAGGTTTGTACATCTTGAGTCAATCCTTGCGTTGCTCATTGCCTCTATCACCGCCCATGTTTCCAATGAGTCGAATGCTTTCTTGTAATCAACGAAAGCGAGGTGTAACGGGACATTGTACTCTGTTCATTTCTCAATAAGCGTGCGCATCGTTTGTATGTGGTCCAATGTACTGAAGCTGCTCTGGAAACCAGCCTGTTCCACAGGTTTATAAAAGTCAAACTTATTATTGAGGCGGTTGGTAATGATTTTGCTGAGGAGCTTATACAAAACGGATAGAAGGCTAATCGGTTTGTAGTTCTCGATGTTGGTTCGGTCCCCTTTTTTGAAGAGGATTATCACCTCGGCATTTCTCCATGTATCGGGAATTTTTCCCTTCTCCAGGCATCTGTTAAAAAGAATAATCAGTGCCTTCTCAAGATTTTTACCTCCGTTCTTCAGCATCTCCACTGTAATGAGATCTTCTCCTGGAGCCTTCCGGTTCTTCATCTGCTTCTGCCATTCTTAACTCTGCAGTGGCAACTTCCGGTATATCTTCGGAGCCCACATTTTGGACCACTTGAATTCTCGATCGGTTTGTTTTTCCAAAAAACCCCAACGAAAGTGGACCTGGATAAGTCCTGGTGGAAACTCAAAAAATGAAATAGACTTTATTGTTGCTAATAAGAAGGAGATGGTTATCGATGTGACTGTTCTAAACAGGTTCTCTGTTGGGAGCGACCACCGACTGATACGGTCTAAACTATCCTTAGATATCAAAAAGGAACGGTCGAAGTTAATGAAACCCAAAACTTGGAAATGGACCCCTCCCGAAGATCCACAATTATATATGAAGGAGGTCGAAAGACACCTTGATTCGAATGATGACAAAAACGAAAACATCGAAGACTTAAGTGAGAAAATAGTGAATTCAATAAAGATAGCGAATGATAAATGTAGTCCGAGAAACGGCATAAAGCAAGAAAAGCTCAGCGCAAAAACGCTTGAACTGATGAAAAACAGAAAAGATCTGGATGATAGATATGGCGAAAACCTGGTGAATCTGAGACAATTGAACAAGGACATTTCGAAGTCAATAAGAACTGATGTTCGGAAGAGAAATACGAAAGCTGTTGTGGACATCATAGAGAATAACAAGGGTTTGAAAGTTTTCAGAAGGAAACTGTCTACAGGTAGAAGAAATATATTCCAATTGAAAGATAAAAATGGGAACACAGCAAACAATAAATATGATATAGTCAAAATAGTGGAGGAATTTTACACTGAACTCTATAGAGAAGATGTAAACAATGAAGATAGCTGCCTACCAACAGTGCTAAACCAGGGTTCTGAAGATCTTCCTGAGATAACAGTAGATGAGGTGGAAAATGCTCTGTCAGAAATGAAGAACAACAAATGTCCTGGCGAAGATTCGATCGTTGTTGAGGAGATCAGGGCAGGAGGAAAGAGACTGTTACGGTGCCTTGCAGTCCTCTTCAACGAATGCTTGATTACCGGAATAACACCATCAAGATGGAACAACGCAATAATAGTTCTGTTGCATAAAAAAGGCGATACCACCAATCTCTGCAATTACCGACCTATCAGCCTCTTATCACACGTATACAAACTGTTCACCAAGATTATCACAAATAGACTCTGTTCCAAACTAGATCAATACCAACCAAGAGAACAAGCTGGATTTCGAGCAGGCTACGGCACGAATGATCATCTTCTAACACTCAAATCATTGATAGAAAAATCCATAGAATATAATAGACCCTTAGTATTGGTATTCGTTGACTACGAGAAAGCCTTCGACACAATATATCAAAAAGAAATGCTTAGAGCTTTGGCCGATTGTCGAATAGATCACAGATACACCAATGTGATAAAAAATATATATGAAACAGCAACAGCATGTGTCAGACTACACGATGACACGAAAAAATTCCCAATAAGGAGGGGCGTCAGACAGGGGGACACGATTTCTCCAAAATTGTTTACTACCCTGCTCGAATTCATATGCAAGAGAATAGATTGGAGTGATATGGGCTTGAATATAAATGGCGAGAACCTATGTCATCTCAGATTCGCGGATGATATACTACTTATAACGGATTGCATTGAGAAGGCGAGAGAAATGTTACGACGATTGAACTTTGCTTCCCGACTAGAAGGTCTGCGCATGAATCTGACGAAAACAAAGTTAATGACGAACCTTGTAATTGGTGGAAGTGTTCTTCTGAATGACACACATATTGAAGAAACGATGTCCTATAAATATCTAGGACATGAAGTACGCATCTCACGGGAAAATCAAACTTGCGAACTTAACAGAAGAATAGGTCTGACCTGGGGCGCATTTGGGAAGCTGAGATACATTTTCAAGTCAACACTACCAACATGCTTGAAACGCAAAGTTTTCGATCAATGTGTCCTGCCAGTGCTCACGTACGGCGCAGAAACACTAACCCTCACAAAAGGTACCGTAAAGAAAATCAGAATAGCGCAGTCTGCCATGGAAAGATCAATGTTGGGAATTTCTTTGAGAGACAGGATAACTAACATGGAAATACGCAGAAGAACAAAACTGACAGATGCAGTGGAAAGGATAGCTACGCTTAAGTGGAATTGGGCTGGACATGTCGCTAGAATGGCTGATGACAGATGGACGAGAAAAATTTTGGAATGGAGACCAAGACGGGATGCAAATCGGAGTAGAGGCCGCCCTCCAACCAGATGGCACGATGATTTGCGGCGCATTCATTCCAACTGGATGCAAGCTGCACAGGATAGGGAAGTATGGAAAAACTCAAGGGAGGCGTATGTCCAGCAGTGGACTTCAAGTGCTGCCTGATGATGATGATGATGATCCGTTATTCTGCGCTCTGCCAACAGTCCATTGGTGTTCTTGCTGAGTTTCGTATCAGCTTTTGCCTTCATGGAGCATACACTCTTGGTAGCCACCTTAATACTGCCAACGATTTTTACGGCTATCTCGTTGAGTGTCAAATTTCTCAGATTTTCTGTTGGTTCCAACTTTTTGTTGATTTGTGCGTTGTAGTCTTCTATTTTTTCTTTTAGTTGGTTCGAGGTTGGTCGAATGATTTTCTCCATTTGTTTTTTCCTTTCCAAGTGAGTGTTTATACTTATGGTGGCTCTAACTATTCTATGATCACTTCCGGTGTTGAAATGATTGAGGACCCATACATCGGTACAGAGTTGTTTATCTGTAGTGAGGATATAATCTATCTCATTCTTTATCGCGCCGTCTGGACTTCTCCAAGTCCATTTCCTTTGAGGTTGCTTCTTAAAGAATGTCTTCATGCAGTACATTTGTTCTTTGTTCAGGAAGTCACAACATTTCGCCTCTAATGTTTCGTGTCCCCAGTCCAAAGTTTCCGATGTTCAGACAGTCTGTCGCTGTTTTCTGTCCTACCTTGTCATTAAAGTCACCCATTATGATCTTGAATTTGGTGTTCTCTTGGTTTTTAGCTGTTGTTAGGTCTTCATAAAAATGGTCGACGTCTTCGTCTGTTGATGCGGATGTGGGGGCGTATGCCTGCATGATCTGTATGCTTTATACTCTGTTGATATGCAGCATGATATAGATAACACGATCTGATATGGCTTTGCTCTTAGTGACAAGATGTTTTATCCTGCTATTGACCATGATCGCCACTCCTCCAATGTGGTGACCTGTTTCTGAATATCTTTGAAAAAGTAGATGGCCAGATTTCAGAATCATATTGGCCTCGCCTTTCATTCTGGTCTCACTAATTACAAGTATATCCCATTTGATGGTTTGAAGTTCTTTTTCTAGACTCAATAAGTGCTCCTCTAGTCTCATTGTGCGAATGTTGTATGTTGAAACCAAGATGTTCCTGTTGGTTTTCCGTTTTTTATCTGGTATTGCCGAAGTTCTGCCTCCCCCAGAATCCTTGAGGCTGACTGATAAATCAGTGCGAGATTCTGAGCGCTTAGCTCTACTCGCCTGGGGTATTTCTGTTTTGTATTTCGACATTTTCATTTTTGGAAGGGGTTTGGCATTCAAACGCCACGCTTGCCGAGCGGGTTGGCGAGTGTTTATTTTTCAGCTGCCCATTCTGGGTCAGACGCTGTTTGTAGCCGCTCATTCTGAGGCAGACGCTACTTTCCTTTCCTTTCCTGTTGGTCCGCGAGAGGTATTACATTTCCCTTCTACCACCCATATCTGGGAGGCATTCCCCTATCCGCCACCTGGGGACGCGTCCTCTAGGGGTTACAGGCTCCCCCGAGGACCTATCACGTAGTGAATTTCTATTCGATTATGTTCTCAATAATTGCATCACTAGGAAGATTGGCTGATGAAATGTATCTGGTAAGGGTATCTGGGGTTCCGCAAGGAACAGCATGCTATCAGTTCATCACAATGTCTGTATTTTTCGATTTTTTTTCCGAAAATCGACCCAAACGATTCATTTCGACTCACTGATGAATACTTCGGGGTCAAATTCAATTATATCCATCCGGTCTGGCCGACCGTTAGCACGATAACTCCCGAACGGAACGCGTTGAAATTTGCAGGATAGTTTTGTAACGTAAATATCTCAGATAAGTTAGTAAATGGGTAAAATCCACCAAGCTGTTTTCGGAGTAATGGCCATTTTTAATTAAAAATTTTTCAAGAGTATTTCCGAGACCGGTGAATCGATCTATCTGAAATTTAGCGTCAAATTGTTGAATCATCACTTCTATATGCCTGCGAAGTTTTGTGTTGATCAGATGGCTACAAATTTGAAAAAAAATTAAATATTTTAAAATTAAATTGAAAATTTGTTTTCACTATAACTCGAAAAATACTGATCCTATTGGATTGATCCTCGGTGATTAGATGCTAAGTACTGACGAGAACACTTGTGCAACATTTTGTGGGGATAGCATGAGTAGAAAAAAATGAAAAAATGTTTAACTATTAGCGGAATATTTTGCTTGAAATTCCAAAACCAAATATCGGATTGAGTTCAGTTTTGGCACTTCAGTGAAACATTATGACTTCTTAGGTGTGCAAAATCTTACTTAGAACAGAACACTGGGAGCCTAAAAAAAATAATAATTTAGAACTTTCAAACTGGACAAATTATTTCAGTTCGAATTCCTACGTGGAATACGAGTATATAACATCTGGTGAACATAATTTCGACTTGTTTTTTGCACTCCAAGCAACAATTCTAGGAGTATTTTTCCTCGTTTAAGTTTTAATAAAGTTTTAAGCTTGTGAATAAATATCTATGAACTTTAAAACTACTTCGGTTTAGACCATTTACCCTCCAAGATTACTTGATATGAAAATGTTGTCTTAAAGTAACTTTCAAGAAAACGAATTGAGAGTAGTCTTTAAAACTACTTGATCTAGTGAATGCTTAATTATGATCTAGAATGTGGTTGTCGTAGAACCATTTAATCTTAAAATGGTTATAAAGAATGTGTGGTTTTATAAAAGCTTATTCGAGGGCTTGTAGTTTTATGAGTGAATTTCAAAGGATCATTGAGAGCCCCAATAGAACCACTTTATGAATTTAATAGATCTCAAGCATAATAACTCTTGCGAAAAGGTTCTCCAAGAACATAATTTAACCCCTCTATTTCAAATATAAATCAGTAAATAATCAGTATCCAAATTTCGAGATCATAATGTCGAATTTTAAAGATTCATGTTTAAAAATGAAATTATTAAAAAATTGGTTCAAGCACTGATGTGAAGGCAGGAGTTTTTGCGCGTATGTTCTATTGTCCATTCTCATGTATTGGACACTCTTAATCGAATTTACCATGATGAATTCGATTAAGAGTGTCCAATACAGGAGAACAGACAATAGAATTCACCATGGTAAATTCGATTAAGAGTGTCCAATACAGGAGAATGGACAATTGAACATACGCACAAAAGCTCTTTTTAAATTTTTTAAATTTTTTAAATTTTCTAGTGATACGATTCCCACAAAATTTCACAAACGTGCTTAGGTTTATATTCTACAAATATTCACCAAGTTTCAATTCGATCGGATTTATATTGGGTGAAAACAAAATTATTACTCGGAAACCATTAGGCCGATTATGCCCATTAACCAACTTGTCCGTCGTATTGGGATGCGCCACCTACCCTGAAAATTTCAAGTTGCTAGCTCTTTCCTCTCTCAAGTTATCGTGGCTACGGCCGGACGGCCGGCCGGGTGGACAGAATCAAATTTTACCTTGGATTCTTGATCGGGGAGTAGAACCCAATCGTTTGAGACCATTTTCGGCGAAAAATTCGAAAATTACAGACATTTGGGCAAAATGATAACGCGATGTTCCCCAGAACATACGCGCAAAAAAGAAGCGGTACGTTCAAGCGAAAAGTAAGAAAGGAATATAATAGGGTTTTCTGCAGAAGAATTAAAAATACTTTAGAAATCAAAGAAAAATAAGGACTATTGAATTCTCCTGAGCAGCAAGTAGACGAATCTGTGAATAATTCCAATGATATCAGAGCTGATAGTGCTGATACATCTTTGAATAATAATGTTGTTAAAAGTTTAACCTCGAACTTGAAAGAATATGAGGGTAAGGATGATCCCAATGAAAATGTCAACAAGTGGTTGAACGATTTAGAAGATGATGGTGGTATTGAAGATGACCAAATTAAAAATCTTCATTTCTGTGATGAGCTTGGATGGTGGTCAACAAAATCTGGAATATCACACAGTGCATTGAAGAAACTTATTGAAATTATAAACAAGCGACATCCGAAAACCTTAGTCGTGCATGATCCTCGTGAATTTTTAAAAACACCTCAATCAATTGAACTTTTACAAATTGGAGATAGTGGAGAATATTGGCACCAAGGATTTGAATTTTGTATCCAGCACACTTTGAGGAATATTATTAAAGGACCCACCACAATCTCAATTAATTTGAACCTAGATGGTCTCCCAACATACAAGAGTTCGAAAGATGAATTTTGGCGAATTCTGTTCAATATACATGAAATTCCAGACATTAGACCTATGGTGATTGGTATTTTTTGTGGAAAGAGAAAGCCTTCAGATCTATATTTATTCAAAGCTGATCTTAAGAATGTAATAATGAATGGAGTTATTGTTAATGAATTCAAGGTGATAATGTCAATTCGATGTATTATCTGTGATTCACTAGCTCGTTCTTTTATAAAGGGTTAGAAAATAACTAAAATTTCAATTTAAGTAGTGTAATTTGACTAACGATTCCAAGTGTAGCCAATTTCAATGCACAACATGGATGTCAAAAGTGCACTACTGTTGGGGAATATTCTTATCTGTCTCGAACTAATTACTATACATGAAATGTATGCCCAAGAAGAACAGATATAAATTTTCGGGAAAAAAGATATGGAGCCCACCATAAAACTGATTCACCTTTTGTACAATTGCCAATAGATATGATTCAAGACTTCATTATTGCTGATTCACTTCACTTAATTGACTTAGGTAGGTTTTTATCAATTTAAAGTCAAATTTAAGTGAGTAACCAGAGCAGAGCGGTTGAGACTAATCTTTTGCTAAACATAACCGATCGGTTATAATAGCAAGGGATTGGTCTTAACCGTCCTATTCCGGTTACTCGCTTGAATTCGACTTAAGTTTCAACAGAATAAATTCATGATGCTCTTATCTCATCTATGATATTGAATTTTATTCTGAATATTATAAAAATTGAAATGATATTAGTTCATATTATTTATTCAAGTACAATGATCAAAATAAATATGCAACAAAAATTCTATTACATCCATTTTATCCTTATATCTTTTTTTGCTGACTTTTTAAACTTTAGGAATAATGTAACGGTGTTTGCTGGGCTGGAGAGATTGTTATTTTGGAATTTACCATACGAAATGGAGTGCTAAAATACCAAATGAAATATCAAATTATTTAGTACAATGCAGAATGCCTAAAGAAATACATTGAAAAGTTCGAGGTCTAGATTGCCTTGCATTTTGGAAAGGACTAGAGTTTCGGACCTTCTTCTACTATATTGCATTTGTTATACTAAAATTTCATTTACCTTCTGATGGCTACCAACATTTTTTGATGTTATTCTGTGGAATTACAATATGTTCAACAGAAAAATATAGAAGTGTAATGCTTGATTTGGTTGAAATGTTATTGAGCAATGTAGAATATTTTGGTGATATCTATGGAGAAGAATATATTACAAGTAACATCCACAATGTGTCACATTTAGTAGATGATGTGCAAAGATTCGGTATTTTATCTTCTTTAAGTTCTTACCCATTCGAAAGTAAACTTTTTCAAATTAAAAACTGATTGAGAACAGGTAATAGACCTTTGGTTCAAGCTGCAAAAAGAGTATCAGAACTGAGCCAATTTGAAAACCCATTTTCACAAAATTCAAACGAAACTCATATTCTAGTTTTAATGAGTGAATTCGATAATTTTGAAAATCAATCGTTTTCAAATAAGAGGTTATTTTTAAAGATCCAATTGAAAGATTTTCTGTTGGGAAGAGATATGCCCAATAAATTGTTTTTGACAAAAACAAATCAGATAGTTGGTATGAAATATGTTTTCAAGGATAATGATAAAATCAAGATATGGTAACAGCTTGAAGAAGATAGAAAAATATTTTGAAAGTCCAATACGCTCAGCTTATTTAAATATTTATATATCTACTTGTGAAGACAATTTACCAAGTACCTATGAGGTATCAGATATTAATAATAATAATAATAATATTTCTTTATTTCAGATAAGATTACCAGATGACAATCTGAAATGAAATAGTGTCCACAGATCTATCTAACCAATCATCTAAATATAGCATTGAAAAAGTCTCCTAATTCATAGGGTTCAAGATTTATAATCAATGATCTCATTTTATTCTCAAACATTTTTGTACTACTTATATTCTTAAAACTATTAGGCAACTGATTGAAAATTCTTATACATATATATTCAGGGTCTTTCTCACTTAAAGTTAATCTGTGAATTGGAAAGTTCAAATTATGTGTTCTTGTATTGTACTTATTATTAATGTTATGCCCAATGAATGTATCCTTGTTCCTATGAAGAAATAAGGCACACTCATAAATATATAAACCATACACTGTGAATATATTGTTTTGCTTGAATACACTTCTACATGTTTCCTTAAACTTCAGATTATAAATTGTTCGCAGAATTCTTTTCTGTAGCATATTAAATGCAAAATGGAAGCTACTAAGGAGTTGAACAAAAATGTTGTGTTCATTCCCTTAATACATACTTTATAACAAAAATGAATATGAAATATTTTGAAAACTTAACGAGCAAATGTACTCAAATAATATGAAATTATTTCATTCAAAAATATCAAGTATCAAGAACAAAAATCATTCTGGTGTAAAACAAAAATAAATCTCTCAGGTACAATAATGATATAATTCAGTCTTAATTAATTTAATTGCTTATATCAGCATCTTGTTTGTCATGATCAGACGTTGGTCTATGTTTTTGTTTAGAGGTAATTTTATTCATTTCACATCTTGCAGCACTATTCTTAAGAATTCTTTTGAAAAATGAGTCACAATCTATCTTGGTGAAATTATTGTCTGCAAGTCTTATGATTTGCAGCAAATTGGTGAAAAATTTCAAGGGTGTCTTAGGGCCATCAATTTTCCTTGTGTTCCATGTCCAAGAACACTTCACCAAAAATTTCCTTGTTATAAAATAATCGATGAGCTTGTAAGCTGCATCCCAGCCATTGGATTTTCCCCCTCTTCCACACACAAATGAGAATGTGTCCACAAATTTTTTTACTTCATACTCATTTGCCAACCTCTCTTCCAGTCCAGTGAGTTTTTCTGTAGAATCTTTAGGTTCTAGATTCTCTATCGAGTTTTCAGCTTTTTTATTCTCTTGCATGGAATAAACCTGCTGCTTGCTTAGCAAAGAAGCTAGAGCATCTTCAGAATTCTGCAGTTTTATTTGCTGCGCAATAATTATTTTTCGATTTTCCCTTAAAGTATCAAATCTTGACTCAGACATTGCAAATAATTCCTTGACCTGTCCCACATCTAATTGATTGATACCTTCCTGATATGTTCGTTGAAAACATAAAAAACATTGGAAAATCCACTAGGAGAGTCTTGAAATATTTCGTTTGGTTCTTGCGAAAAGAGAACCTTCAGATCCATGTGCTGTAAAAGTATTAGAATACATTAAGTAAAAAAAGCAACTTGTGTCCTCTATAGATATTACTGTTGAATGAGAGAAAATCAAATTCGTTATTTCGTTCATTAGGCTAGTTGTTTTTGATGGATTCAAAGCTTCCGCTACATAACAAAATGTATCACAAAATGTTCTCTGAAGATATCGCATTTGCTTACCAATAGTTCATCATCCAAAATGATCATTTTTCTTATTGTGACTCTCTGGAATATTTGTGGCCACTGACTGAAAAACAATACTTAGGTAATTGTACTTCTTTGAAACTATATGTGTTCTGATGGTGTTAACTTTTTGGCGCTCTAGTTCCTCGGAACTGAGTGCTTATCAATTTGCCCAAATGTCTGTAATTTTCGAATTTTTCGATGAAAATGGTCTTAAACGATTTGGTTCGACTCACTGATCAAGAATTCGTGGTCGAAATTCATTCTGTCCGGCCGGCCGGTCCGGCCGTCCAGCCGTAGGCACGATAACTCTCGAACGGAATGAGCTAGACCGTTGAAATTTTCAGAGTAGGCTTGGGGGATAAATAACTCGGCTAAGTTCGTTATAGGGCAAAATCTGACAGATGGTTTCGGAGTAACAAAAAAAAAATTTGTTTTTACAGAACAATTTCCAAATTACATTTTTTTCAATAAGCAGTTTTACCATAAGAATCCATTCATATCATTTTAAACTCTAACAAGCTAATACTTTCGGAGATATGATTTTTAAAAATTTCAATGATAGAATTATTCTGTGGCTATTCTATGAATTGTTATAATGTCAACTTTGACGTTGTCTGATTGTCATTCATTCCAGTAATGGTATCAATATGAGAATCATAATATGAGGGGCAACTTATCAAAACGCATTAGGTCCAAAAACCATTTTATTGGGAATCAACGAAAAACGATTTTTTCTTCCTCCCTGGCTTATAATTTGAGGATGTCGAGTTTGTTTTATAGAAATTTACATCTAAAGGTAATAACTAATCTCATTTATATCAATATTGATCAGATATACACAGAAAATGTAAAAAACGTTTGGACTTAATGCGTTTTGATTCATCTCATTGTATACAGGGTGTTTGTGAATAAGTGCGACAAACTTTAAGGGGCGATTCTGTGATGAAAACTAAAGTGGGTATTTGGTATAAAATTTTTTGAAAAACCTCCCACCGTAAAAGTTAAACCTCTCCGAAGATTAACAAAAAAAAATTGTTCCTCTTTTTTATTTTCACTGTATATTAATCTAAAGATACGAAACTTGGTAAATATTATTTGTCAATAAAACTACACATTTTGGAATTTTTTCAACCATGCAATATGCTTAGAAGGGGTTGAAATAGTCAACCTCTGAGATATTTTTTCATACATCTTTTTGTTTAACAAATTTTCCCTTTTGAAAAACATGGCTGAGAAGTCCAATTCATTTATTAACTTTTTTGTCCCTACAAGCTTTTTCTAAAACTCAAGCACTTACGAGAAAAAAATGCAATGCATTTTCAAAAAGCACCGAGGTCGAATTTCCCTAACCTAAATAATTTGTTTATAGTTATATAAACGAATGTTTTACAAGTTTTGCTTTATTTTCCTCATCACCCATTCTATTACCTTTCTTGAAGATTTCTAATATACAGGGAAAATAAAAAGAGGGACAATTTCTTTTGTTAATCTTCGGAGGGGAGTAAATTTTCCGGGGGAGGTTTTTCAAAAAATTTTATACCAAGTACCCACCTTAATTTTCATCACAGAATTCCCCCTTAAAGTTTGTCGCACTTATTCACAAACACCCTGTATAATGCGTTTTGATGTGGTTGAAATTGAAAATAGTGCTGTTTGTTGCGATTTTTTAAACATTTAGAGAAAACAGTCTACACAGTAAGTGTTGGCCTGTAACCAAATTAACATGAGCAAATCGATAAAACATGTTTTTGGTTATATTTTATTTCTTTTAAAAATGCAAACGTAAACATAATTCATTGCGATGCGGCTTACATACTTTGGATTTGAATTACAGAGGGACATAATGCCATTTGGAAGATTTTGTTTACATAGGGCTATAGAGCAACAGAAAACATTTCTGAATCCGCTTCAAACTCAATTTCGCCCAAATTGGACATAATGCGTTTTGAAAAGTTACTCCTCATATAATATCATACTTTTTGTTGGTTGATATTTTCATGCCGATGGTCAATCCATATGACGATGGGAATGGTAATGGTAAGTTAATAACATTGTCATTCATTCCAGCAATCGTATAACTATGAGAATTATAATATAATATCATACTTTAGGTTGGTTGATATTTTCATGCCGATGGTCAATCCATATGATGATGGGAATGGTAAGTTAATAATATTGAGTTCAGAATATCTCCACTAAAAACAAAACTGGAATATTGGTGTATTGGAGTAGATTTGAGGAAAGATATATATTATCATTCATCATAGAATTGAGGAATGAATATCTCGGATGAGTTCGTTGTTGGGTAGAATTCGTCTATTGGTTTTGGATTGATAATTTTTGGCACTCTTGTTGAATTTGAATTCTTCTATGATGTTTGAATTCAATTTCTGCTAAGATGAAGTTCTAAATTTCAATAATGAATCATACTTCTATGTTTTCACAGAATGCTATAATTATTCTATCTAAGCTTTATTATATGATCTGTGTTCGTACTCGTACTTTTCATCCTGTTCTATAAGAGAGAGTGAAATTCATTTCAGCTATTTTAATTTGATTTCTGCCATGGTGCAGTTCTCATTCTCAGATTGCTCATTTAATCTTGATAAATAAACTATTATTTGAATTGAATTTCCTTTATGATGCAGTTCTATCATAAGAATACATTGATATAATTCCCAACTCTGAGAAACCAATACTTTCGGAGATATAATTTATCTGTTTGAACTAGAGCGCCAGAAAGCTCGTGTCCACAGGGCCTGAACCCATTTTACTACAATAACAGCATTATGAATATTTCCGATTCTAATAAAAAAGGTTTATAGATTTAATCTAGTATCTTGTTGGCAACCCCAAATACAATGGTCTCTTTCATTAATCTATTTATGCTGGCCACAGCATTTATCAAACAATATAAAAGAAGCAGCACACCGCCATTGATTCAGTTCAGACCTAGCCGCAGACCTTTACGTATCGTTACGTCGTTATTCTTTTACCGTCTTTTTCTCGAATTATAAATCGTACTTATAATAATAATCAATAAATCAGTGCTTTCTCCAAATAATTCAGTTCTTAATCAAGTGTACCTCAATCCCAGTGATTAATCAATAATAGGTGAAAATCAATAATAAGTGAATGTGTTTGTGCATTTAATCATAATTGAATCTCTCATCAATCTCATCATCATCAACTTCATCCAAGGTTTACGGAGCTTCCCTTCCAAAGCTGCCCTGGTGACAGCGTACTGCTAAATAAATATCCTGTTTGGTGCAGTATTTCAACAAGGAATACAACACAAAATTGGTGACAGAGCGGTGGGATAGTCACAATTTTCATCAGAAAATACTGATAGTGACCACTAAGTGAGAAAAAACCTGTCCTTCTGTGCAACTGAGTCATTGGATTCACCGGACCATAGGGTGTCAACGCACGGATTTTTGGTCAGTAAACTTCCCACTTGAGCGCAGCTCTTAATAGAAACGACCCCATCTCTGCTTCATCTTGCCACCTGCAACCACTTCTGTCACTGGGTCATACGATCCACCGGACCATAGGGTGTCTACGCAGAAGCAACCCCACTGTGCTACTGAGTCTTACGATTCACCGGACCATCGGGCGTCTACACACAGTTAGTTAATAATTTTAATAAAAGGAGACATCGACCAAGTAAGTCAATTTTCAAGTAATCGTATTTCTAAATACTTGTTCTCTTATTTTCCCTTATATATATTTCCATATATTTACAAAATGTCTATTCCTGAAGGATGCGTTGATCCTTGTAATGATAATATTTCTGAAGACGGAAACGATTTAACACTTTCAACTGCACTGCTTTTTAAATTCATTAAACCATTTTCTGGTAATAGGTCTGAACTCAATACCTTTATTCAGAATACAAATTCTGCCTTTTCTCTGGCAAGTCCTCAGCAAGTGCCCACACTTTTTTATATGTTGTTTCTCAATTATCAAATAACGTGATTAATGAATTACAGTTATCTGAAGTTTCATGTTGGTTCGATTTAAAAGTTCTTCTAAAACAATTCTATGGCCAGACCAAACATCTTGTTCAGGCACATGAAGAGTTAGAAACAATCAAACAGTTACCTTCTGAAAATATAACGGAGTTTTTTAAACGTTTGGAAAAAATCAAAAGTGAATGCATTCAGGCCGAAATTCTAAATTGTACTAGAGAAGATGAAATTTTGGGACTAAAGAAAGCTATACAACAAACCGCATTGCGACGATTTATCATTCACTCTAAATCAGAAATCAGTCAAATGTTAAGGGCACGAAATATTAACGACTTGAATGAAGCGTATTCAATTGCCATACAAGAAGAAAAACTTATTAATTATACAAAAACTAAATCGAATAATACTTTATAAAAAGAGGTTTACACTTCAATCAAAGAGGTCAATATAATCAAAGAAACTTTAATACTTTCACTCAAAGAAATTTTAATTCACCTAATCCTAATTATAATAGGAATTTTAATCCTTCATATCGACCTAATTATGCAAATCAACCCTCAACGTCAAATACAAATAACTTTCTATTTAAAAATCAATTAAATAGAAATAATTTTAACCCTTCTTATAGACCTAATAACGGGAATCAACCGTCAACATCGTATCAAAATAATCGGACTAATTTAGATCCAAATATACCAGCATTTAAATTTTGTAACTATTGTAAAAAACCGGGACATTTCATTCAACAATGCCGTTTAAGGGACCAAAAATATTCAGCTAATCCCAAAGTCAATCATTTAAACTTGAAGCTATCGGACCTGATGAATACCCAGGACACCGATTAATTGATTTTACAGGTATTCCATTCCAAATATTCATTCACAATATCAATCCTTCGCATCCACTTTATACGCTTTCCTTCAAAGTAACTAATTCAGCCAAACCATATCTCACATTTTTAATCGATACCGGAGCCGCGTGTTCGATAATAAAGCATTCCGCATTTAATCCTGACGAGACCTACGTTAATATAGGAGATATAATTACAATCAATGGAATAAATCCCAACATGCCAATTGAAACCTTAGGAACTACCATTGTATATTTATCTTTAGCAGACTTGCATCTCGATCACAAATTCAATGTTATCAACTCAAATAAAATTCAATCCACCTACGACGGACTGCTAGGATCAGACTTCTTTGAAAATCAAAACGTAATTATAAATTATGCAGACAAATCAGTTCTGATAAATAATCAATTCAATTCAACAATAAAGTTCCAATTGATAAAATTACCATTCCTCCTCGTTCTGAATATATTGCAGAAATTAATATATCTAATAATTTAAATCAAAGCCTCATTGAAAAAATTGAACTTTCTCCAAATGTCTATATTCCAAATATCCTTGTTAAAAACCATAATTCAGTAACGAAAGTACCAATTCTAAACTTGAACTCTGAACCAATCACCATTGATAAACCTTCTATTAAATTAGAACCAATTCATCCGGAAAAATTTATTAATTATAATTATATCGATTCAAATCCAAATCAATTTTCAAAATTTGAATCATCAAAACGTAATAAACTATTGAAAGAAAATCTCCGATTAGATCATTTAAACTCTGAGGAAAAATCATCTCTTTTAAATATTTGTGAAAGATATTCGGAATTATTCTTTTTACCTAATGATAATTTAACGTGTACGTCAACTCTGAAACATAGTATTCCAACTAAATCAAATTCTCCAATTTCTTCAAAAATTTATCGCTTACCCAAAATTCATGAAAACGAAGCTAATATTCAAATACAAAAAATGTTAGATCAAAACATTTTACGTCCTTCTAATTCCCCATGGAATTCTCCTATTTGGATAGTACCTAAAAAAATGGACGCATCTAGAAGACAAAAATGGAGACTTGTTTGTGATTTTCGAAAATTGAATGAAATAACAATTGGTGATTCCTATCCCCTTCCTAATATTGAGAATATTCTAGATCAATTAGGCAATGCTACATATTTTTCAACTTTAGATCTTGCTTCAGGCTTTTATCAAATTGAATTAGAAGAAAGTGACAAATTTAAAACCGCAATTGCAACCCCCTCAGGTTTATATGAATTTAATAGAATGCCAATGGGACTGAAAAATAGTCCTAGTCGTTTAGCTAGACTAATGAATATTGTTTTATCTGGACTTCAAGGAAGTAAATGTTTTTGCTATTTAGATGATATCGTAATTTATGGTTCATCTTTGAAAGATCATAATGAAAAATTAGAAAGTGTTTTTAGACAATTGCAACTTCATAACTTACAACTGCAACCAGACAAATGTGAATTTTTATGTAAAGAAATTTCTTATTTAGGACATCATATATCTGCTTCTGGAGTTCAACCGGATCCAAAGAAAATCGAAACTATTAAAAATATTCCAATACCTAAAACTCATAAAGAAATTAAATCGTTTTTAGGACTTATCGGTTACTATCGAAAATTTATTGAAAACTTTTCAGCTCTCGCAAAACCCTTGACCAATTTATTAAAGAAAAATCAAAAATTTGAATGGACTAGTAAATGCCAACAATCTTTCGAACATTTTAAGCAACTCCTATCTAGAGAACCAATCCTTCAATTTCCAAAATTTTCTGAAACTTTTATACTAACAACCGATGCTTCGAATGACGCTATTGGTGCTATTTTGTCTCAAGGACCTATAGGAAAAGATCTTCCCATCAGCTATTATTCTAAAACTTTAAATAAATGTGAAAGAAATTACTCCACTACAGAAAAAGAACTTTTGGCTATTGTAGAAGCATGTAAACATTTCAGACCTTATCTTTATGGACAAAATTTCATTATTTGTACTGATCACAAACCTTTAGTTTGGCTTAAAAATTGCAAAGAACCTTCTAGTCGTTTGGTTAGATGGAGATTAAAATTAATGGATTATGATTATGAAATTGTTTATAAAAAAGGAAAATTAAATCAAAATGCTGATGCTTTGAGCAGAATCATTCCTGAAAATATTAATTCGATAAATCAATTATCTTTCAACGATTTTCAAAATTTATATAATCTTAATAAAATCAAAGAAATATCAAATATTTCAGAAATTGAAGATGACTTATTTAATTCCCCTGAAAATTATTCTCTTGGTCATTGTGTTTCTAAAGACTTTCATATGGGTCAAGGTATTGCCCTTTCTTTTAAAAAATATTTTCGGACAAGTTAAAAATTTTATATCTCAAAACAAATCTATTGGACATGTTGCAACAATCAAACATAAAAATCGAAATATCTATTACCTTATAACTAAAGATAAATTTGATCAAGAACCTTCCTATGAAACAGTTTTCATGTCACTTCTAAATCTTAAAAAATTATGTATTCAAAATAATGATACTTATTTGGCTTTACCACGAGTTTCATGTGGACTAGATAAATTATACTGGCCTAAGATCTATAAAATGATTCAATATATTTTCTCGAATTCAAATATTAAGATATCAATCTATGTACTACCAAATCAAAATTCAAATAAAATCATTCATGCAATTGACGAAGAACAATTGACATTTGAAAATTTTAAAACTTTCCATCAAAGAGAAATTCAAATTCCTAAACCAAAATTAACTAATGTTCCTATTTCACAAATTAAGAATTTTATAATTCCCATGTCATGTGACTTTTCGAATTGTAATAAATATCTAGATTATATCAAAGCAAATTTCAATGATTTACCCATTAATTCAAAAATATCGGATATAATTCTTAAAAAATTACCTCAACAATCTCTTTATATTATATTCCTAAAGGAATCCTATTATGAATCAATACTTTATGAAAATTTATTTGAAACATTATCTAATCTTAAAATTTTGTTAAAACATAATGGAGTTCAGAGATTCGTTATACCAAATGTCGCCTTGTCAAGACAAAATTCAATTATCCGAGAAGATACGTATTTTAGCCTTTTGTATTTCCTTTTCCGTGATTTTGATTATGAAATTCTATCCGAAGAACGTGTATTTATAGATGATGAAAAATTAATTCAAGACATATTATTTGAAAATCATGATGCACCTCTAGGTGGTCATCAAGGGTTTGAGCGAACATATGAAAAAATTAAACAATTATATTCCTGGAACAATATGAAACAACAAATTAGAGATTACATCAAAAAATGTCAAACTTGTCAAAAGTCTAAAACTGATTTTAAACATAATAAAAGTCCTATGATCATCACTACTACTTCTACTAAATTTTGTGAACAAATTGCTATGGACATAGTAGGTCCTTTACCTGAAACTAAAAATAATAATCGATTCATATTAACCATTCAAGATGATCTGACTAAATTTATTCAAGCATATTCTTTGAACACTCATGATGCTAAAACAGTAGCAATCTATTTTCTTAAATTTGGTACACAATTCGGATTTCCAGATAGTATTCTTACTGATCAGGGAGTAGAATTCTCCTCAAATGTTTTCAAGGAAATTAATAAACTAATGTCAATCAAGCATAAACAATCTACCCCATATCATCCTCAAACTCAAGGATCATTAGAAAGAACTCATTTGACTCTTAAAGATTATTTTAAATGTTATATAAATAAAGATACTAATAATTGGGATGAATTTTTAAACTTTGCTACTTTTACTTATAATACATCAATTCATAAATCTACTCAGAAAACACCGTATGAATTAGTTTTCGGGCAAAGAGCAAGAGTACCCTCTCAGGTTAGTAAACCAAAACCTTTAGCTAATTACTCGGAACTGGCGAATGATATAAACACTAAATTAAGAATTTTAAGGGAAACAGCTCATGAGAGCTTAATTAAATCAAAAAATAAATCGAAGGAATTTTATGATAAAACACATAATCGAACATATGTTTTTAATGAAGGAAACTTAGTATTATTATATGATAATTTATCAAAAGCGAAAAATAAAAAGCTGAATCCAAACTATAAAGGTCCTTATAAAATAGAGCAAATTCATAATAATCAAACAGCTACATTAAGAATAAGTAGAAACAAGTTGAAGACTTATCATTTCAATAAATTAAAACCTTATGTTATTTCAGATGAAAATGGAGATAATACCGGTTCTTATCCTCCTTGTATTCATATTCCTAGTCCCACTTCAAGCAAGGCAAACGAAATATAAATTAAGTCCTATCGAATCTTCATCCGGTCTTTTATTTAATAATTTGGGGAAAGTACAAATATCAAATAATAAGTTTACTATTTTAACATATCATAATTTAACTCATATTAAATATCAAGTGGAACTGATATCGAATTATTATCAGAATTCTATTAGTATTTGTAATATTGCTATGGCGGATCATATTTCCAGTGATTGTAAAAATCAATTAAATTACGTAAAAACGAAATCTAATCATATGAAACAATTATATCGGGCGATATCTCATCAAGTAAAGTATCAACGAAGAAAACGTGGTCTTATAGATGGAATTGGAACAGCAATTAAATGGTTAATCGGTACCCCTGATGCGGGAGATGCACAATTTTATTCAGATTCAATAAATGAATTAATTAATAATAATAAACAAACTAAAGTCTTAATGCAACAGCAAGTCTCGATTTTATCATCAACAATTTCTAATTTTAATACTTCTTTCCGAAAAATGAATGAAAATATTGAAGTTCTCAATAATAATTTAAAAGTATTTTATATATATTCAAAGGAATTGGAAAAAATGAAAGAGTCTTTCGAAATTGAAACTCATATAGCTAATCATATGTTATTACTTATCGAAATGACTGATGAAGTGTTAAACACCCTTGAGAACTATGTTAATGATTTTACACTATTGGAACATGGTATTATAAGTTATAGAATTCTTTATCCAGAACAATTGGTTCATGAATTAACTATTATATCTTCAAAATTTACTCTTCCTATTCCTGCAAACATTGAAAACGTTTATCTTTATTATAAAATCATGAATCTTAAATCATTCATTAAGAATAATAATGTTATTATGGCTTTTGAAATACCCATTGCTTCTTTTGAGAGTCTTGACCTTTATCACATGTTATCTTTACCTACTCCTCATAAAGACGACAATACTCTATTTTCCTATATTGAACCATCAAAACCTTTCCTATTTATCTCCCATATGAGAACTAGTTATTTGATGGTCGATAATTTGGCAAATTGTAAAGAATACCATCCAAAAGAATGGATTTGCAAGAAGATGTCTACCATTCGGAAAACAGATACTGTGTGTGAAGTCCAGTTGATATCCCAAGTAATCAACTCAATCCCAAAATCGTGCAAGATTAGAAACTTAATTGCTAATGCTGAAATTTGGCATGAAATCGATCAGAACCTATGGTTATATTCAGTCTCTGCTCCAACCCAATTGACAATCACCTGCGACGAAGACCCCTTGAAACACGAAGTTATCCAACAAATAGGAACTTTGGAATTAAACCCAAATTGCAAGGCTTTTACTGATCAAATAAACCTTGAAACTAATACTATTTTAATGTCTATGAATTCTAGTTATGAAATTCCTTCTACAAGTATAACTGATGATGATTGCTGTGAAAAATTGAAGAAGAACATCACGTTGAATGCCATCCATTTGGAACCATTAAAGTTCACCCATGTCAACCTCCATGAACTGCAATATGCTCAACACAAGTTAAGTGAATTCGACGAACAACTTCAACAACAACTGAACAAGCCATTCATCATTCGACATTCATCATGGCTAACAACAATACTTTCCATAATATTTGGTTTGATCCTCCTTATCCTTGGCTACAACCTTCTAAAATGGTGTGGTTTCATCAAACTTCTAAGAAGATTCCTTTGCTGTACTAAAGAACCAAGAGCGATCGAGGGAAATCCATGTCTTCAAATATTCAATCAATGTTGCACACAACCTGTCGAACACTCAGTACCCTTATTCTATGATGCAGAGCTACAACATTTCAATCTTCCAAATACTTCCACTTCTCGTCAATCAAATCAAGAAGATGCCACCAGCACAGGATCCCAGTCAATGAGAAGATCCAACAGACTTCAAGGAATAAGAATTAATCCTTTTTGAAAAATGTTAAATTTTATTATCTGTTCAAGATTTTTTTATACTCTCGTTTTCTGAAGAAACTTTAATAATGAATAATTCAAATATCCTTAATAATCCATTTCATAATTCAAACATCATGTTATATAGAGATTCTCTTATCACGTATTATTGTATTTTTATGTATTTTTTATGTTTTTATATTTTTCTTATTTACCGATTCCATATAATCAATTTGATTTTATAGCCTTAAAAATGTAAATGTTCCAATTTCCAATATTTAACCTTTATATTGTAAGGTGATCTGTTGCTTCTTAGATTTTTGCTCTTTCTTTAAAACTTAATCAAAAATCTTTTAATGGGGGAGGTGTTGGCAATCCCTAATACAATGGTCTCTTTCATTAATCTATTTATGCTGACCACAGCATTTATCAAACAATATAAAAGAAGCAGCACACCGCCATTGATTCAGTTCAGACCTAGCCGCAGACCTTTACGTATCGTTACGTCGTTATTCTTTTACCGTCTTTTTCTCGAATTATAAATCGTACTTATAATAATAATCAATAAATCAGTGCTTTCTCCAAATAATTCAGTTCTTAATCAAGTGTACCTCAATCCCAGTGATTAATCAATAATAGGTGAAAATCAATAATAAGTGAATGTGTTTGTGCATTTAATCATAAGTGAATCTCTCATCAATCTCATCATCATCAACTTCATCCAAGGTTTACGGAGCTTCCCTTCCAAAGCTGCCCTGGTGACAGCGTACTGCTAAATAAATATCCTGTTTGGTGCAGTATTTCAACAAGGAATACAACAATCTACTCACTGGAACATATTCATTCAAATCGAGTATACTTGTGTCATTACATTCCTTTGCTTTTTTTCTCATAGGCCTGGTGCTTTTTCTGAGGGATACCTCTACATCATCAGTATCTGATTTGCGCTCCATCATTTCCACTTCCGCTTATGCTCTTTCGAAATTGGGAAGATCATCCCGTTTTAATATGCAGGGAATCTTAGTCCAGCTTTCTTTGTCTGGCATGGAAAATTCCTGCGCCAGAAGTGACCGCAGCTTATTGCGCCTGTTTGGCCAATATAGAATATTTTTTTCTTCCCAATTACTAGGAACAGCAGACAAAACTATATTTCCATCCTCAATATTTTGGACTACTTTGAACGGCATATTCTAAAAAACCTATAGGTATTTTTAATGGGACGAATGAAAATCAAATATTTTAGAAGAATTGAGAATATTATAACTGAAAACTTTAGAATACATTCCTAGAGTTGAATTTTTTTAACATATGGAGAGATAACAATGGAGAGACGCTTTTCCCGCTATATTTCCTGTTTTTTAATTTTGTCAACAAATTAGGTCATAAAATGTAATTTTCTGATTGCTGAATAAACATATATTAAAAAAAATACTTTCTCGCTTCTAGAGATCGAAAGAGAGAGTACTGCGTTTGTGAAAATTTTGAGTTTGACTAGCATATTGCATAATATATCAAAAAGTACAACCAGTAGAAAATTTAAGTATCCATGCCCTTTACATACAAATTTTCAGTTTGATTGTTGGATATGCCTATGGTTTTTTAGGTAAGGTTGGCTGAGAACATTTTATAATTTCCATCTCTGTAATCTTTGACTTCTCTATAAGGCTGACACTTTTTTATAATAGTAGAGGGCTTACCTTAGGTACTCACTCTCGAAAAAAGGCTTCACCTGGTAAACAATCTCTTGAGCAAATGAACTTATCAGGTTATGAAATTAGTGGGATAATTTCATTGCGCGGACTTGACTAAGGGTAAATGGTTCAATTCAAGCGCAAATATTCTGCAATTTGCTGTTCCAAGGAGCATTTGGTCTGAAGAAAAGCTTAGCGTTCGTTAAAAAGATATATTGAAATCAATGTATTTTATTTTAGATTAAAAATAGTGTCTTAGGTTGTATTACACTTTTCGCCATATTTTCAATGAAAAACGTGTAGGCCATCTCATGAGTCGAACCAACAAATTCGAATAATGGAATATTATAGGGGTATTTAAATTTATAAAACAGCTGATTATTAATTTAAACTAATGTGTAATTTCATTAATCCAAAATCTTTAGATTGAAATAAATTTTAGAAAAAAAAATTTCTTGAATTTTTATTAGATTGGAATTGATTGAAATAATTGAGGCCTGGTTTATTTTTAGAGGTACATCAGTCGAGTTTATCAGAAAAGTTTGAGGTGCTCCGGAATTTACTCCGTACTTCTTGATACCTATTGGTTCATAATAAGTAGTTTTACAATTTACTACATATACAGGGTGAGTCTCTGACCACTGCATTAATTTTAACCAAAGATTCCTCTCATCAAATAAAACAGTTTTTTCATTCACCATTTTTCCAGATTCGGCTCAGGTAAAAAGATACAGGCTGTTGAAATTTCGAAAAAAAATCAGTTTTTATTTTGTAGCTTTGACATCCTTTTTCGAATAAAATGAATATTGGTGTAAAGTTTTCTATAGCTATGAGACATAATTTCCAAATATTAGTCATTTCCTACTTCAACTGGTTTTCTAATTATGGACTCGTTGATTGATAAAACTAAACGAAATTAGCATAAAGAAAGCAGATGAAGTTTTTCTTGGGTAATTTCGAGAAAATTCAATCGTTTTAGAACATTATATTATTCTTCGTCATTTTTCCTTAAACGCACCGATTTCGAGATATTCTTCATTGAATGTTTTAAAATGGAAAACTTCAGAAATTTCACTACTTCGTCCCTGAGCGTTGGAATCGCGAATCAAGCTGTAAACCACGTTACCATGCCTTTTTCTCGTCCACCAACAATGTCATAGAAAACTTATATGCTGGAGTGTATCAGCACATTGTGAAATCTTTAAACGGTTGTAACTTTTTACCTGAGCCGAATCTGGAAAAATGGTGAATGAAAAAACTGTTTTATTTAATGAGAGGAATCTTTGGTTAAAATTAATGCAGTGGTCAAAGACTCACCCTGTATATACGACAGATGGAATAAGTTCTTAGAGTGAAATACTGATGTGTTACAGCCTTATATGCAGATATTTTCAATTATATCACATTCAAGAAATCTTTAGGATCAAATGAAGAGAATTTGATCTTCCATAAATGTCCTTAAAGAGGGTTTAGTCTTATCTCATCTTTTCAAGGGTTTCATAAAACTTCAGGTTTTGTGATTCTCTTAAAACTGGGCTTTCACAAGGTCTTACCCATGCCACAAAAACTCCAAATGGGTTTTAAAGATAAGAATAACATCGATTGGTTTTAAAAATGCGAGCGAAATTAGTCTTTAAGACCTTCATAAACGAGCCAATTTATGCTGAAGGTATCTTTATGATAGAGATCAAGATCAATTCTAGAATAAAAAGTGTTATTGCTTGCGTCATTTTTTATTCTTCATGCACCCTTGTAGATCATGATAAAACTGAAATTGTTTCTTGGGACGTTTATCTCAATCATTCGATATGTATAAGGGCAACTGATTAAAATATGGACCAGTAACTAGCGTGGCAATTGAATTAATGCGTGAACGATGTGTGAAATTTTAAACTGGTTTTCAAACCTTGTCTGAACGGTGAAGGCCTGGGGGTGTAACTGCCTCTCTTGGACCATTTTTGTTATTCATATAAGCAAATGAGAAAAAAATTTAACTGCTCGTGTTTTCTTTTGAGAGGGGGGGGGGTAGTCCTGTTTGTGTACTTTGGGGTTTCCATAGATCTTTGGGCAAACTGAAGAATAATAATTTTTTTTTATTCACACACACATAAAGAGTACAATCCATAAGTAAAACACTGTAAAATAAGTAAAATACAAGCTGTGAATATAATAAATCCACAGAAGCAGCTGGTGCTACTTGTATGTGGACATGGGTTGCATAATTTTTTTCTGCAGATCACCAATGACAAAATCAACGTACAATCATTCAAGAAAAATTCTTCCGGGAATGGATCAGCGCGGCCAATGACCCACCGCTACGCAAAATTATTAGCTTGCTTGCCTTCCCACGCATCATGTTCAAGAAGTTCCGGCACACACAAGAGAAAAGACAAACACCACGAAAGTATTGAGAAATACTTGGATGTGTGGTCTACCCATCTCATCATGACACCGTATGTTATCTGAAGCCCCGATTGGATACTACCAGGATTGGATATTTGGGGTGGAGGACGCTATTCCTACACCAGGCATTCTGGTTTTTGTGCGCGTGTTCCGCAAGGTACAACGTGCTATAATTTCGTCACAATCTCTGCATTTTTCAATTTTTTTTCCGAAAATGGTCTCAAACGATTCAATTCGACTCACTGATGAATAATCCGGGGTTAAATTCAATTCTGTACGTCCAGAACGGGTGGCCGTTAGCACGATAACTGTCGAACGGAACGAGTTAAAGCATTGACATTTCCAGGGTAGATTTGTTACGTGAATATCTCGGACAAATTCGTTAATGGGCAAAATCCACCAAGCTGTTCCGGAGTTATGGCCATAGAATCTCCATACAATCCCCTGGTGCGGTTCTGCGCATGCGTGGATTCAAACCACTAGTGTTGAGAGGTGTGAGATTTTGAGAGGACTTTCAGCTGCGAGAGCATTGCGCATATGCAGAGGAGACGTTACTGTTTTTGGGTTGTTTGGGTTATTCATGGCAATTCTGTTCACGGACAAGTCAATTTCAGGGAAATAGCGTTGTTTGCGAGTTGGAGTGTCCGTTCCGTGAGCCTGGGGCTAATTTTTAAATTCATGTTACCTGTTATGGGCATTTACGTTATGCGCATGAGCAAACGAGAAGTGATTTAACTTCTGGAGTTTTCGTCTGAGAAGATTGGGGTTTGGAGGTGCAGGATGCTATTCCTTTATGGAATCCCCTTGGGAGTGTCTGCGCATGCGTGGATTGAAGCTGCGATATCTCCTGAACCAATGTGTTGAAGAATCATAGTTTTGTGTGAGGTGTAATTTTAGGAGGACTTCCAGCCATGAGTAGATTGTGCATGCGCAGAGGAGAAGTGGCTCGTTTTGGGTTGTATGGCTTATGTTGGGAGTGATTTGCGTCTAGCGGTCATAGATTTGGTGCTGAGCCGATATTGTGATGTTTTAAGAGAAATTTAATTGCAATTCTGTGCACCAACAAGTTAGTTCCGAGGAAATTGAGTTATTTGCGAGTTGAATTGTCTGTATCTGAGCCCTGGGGCCAATTCACAAATAACTATATTTTTAAGATCTATATTAAATCACGTTCAGATTTGGAGAATATGGGTAAGCAATTGCGGTCCCAACATAACCGCATTTTTTTTAATTTCCATCTACAGTAAAACTAACACTCAGACTGTATCGATAGCCAGATTTTTTAAAAGGACTCGAAAAAATATAAAAAAGCAATGATGTGAGGCCAGTAATCTTTGGCGCACGTGTTCACGTTGGCTAATTTGAATTGATTTATGAGTATTTCAAGCTCACTGGATAGAACGAGCAGGAGATCTACCCCGGGGGTAGTGGACAGCATTCACTGTCGGTTCATAAATTAATAGTGCTTTGTCTAATCTGGCATAAGGATAGAGGAACAAAGTTGACAAAGAACACAACTGACTTTCCGTAGTCACACAAGGTCCTTGGAGCTTCTGAAGAATTTCCTTGGGGAAGACTTGGGAGGGTCAGAATAGTCATAATCATGTTTATAGCACGCGCGCCATTGCAGATTGACTTCAGAATGAAAGAAAAAGGCTAAAAGAGCATTGACGTGGGGTCAATCTGCTTTGGCGCGCGTGCTGTAAACATGATTATGACAATAATGACCCTCTCAAGTCTTCCCCAAGGAGATACCCCAGAAGCTCCTAGGAGCTTGAGCGACTAAGGAAAGTCAGTTGTGTTCTTTGTCAACTTTGGTACTCTATCGTTATGCGAGCTTAGACAAAGCACTTTCAATTTATGACCCGACAGTGAATGGTGTCCACTACTCTTTGGGTAGATCTCCTGCTCGTTCTATCCACTGAGATTGAACCACTCATAATTCAATTCAAATTAGCCAGCGTGAACACGCGTGCCAAAGAGTACTGTCCTCACGTCAGTGCTTTTTTATATTTTTAATATTATACATAATATAATATTATACAGTGAAACATATCTTCGGCGGACACCATTGGGACCGTGAAATTGTGTCCGCACAAGAGTGAACTTGACTACAAATTATTGGAAGGTGCTTTGAATAAAACAGTAAATATAAACATGCTTAGATGTATTACGGAACCAAAAATATTAGAAACAAAAACAAAACTAAACGAAGTGAAAATTTGCAGATTTTTCTAGTGGCTGACAAAAAATGTTATCTGCTAGTAGAGGTTCCACTGAATTTATTATATCTCATTACCTGTTCGTTTCCTAGATAATCTGAGAATGGCTTCATTGGTCATTTCGTCTACCACAAGGTCAAGGAGTGTGAGATTTGTGATAATTTCAAGTGCCCTGGTAGGACAGGTTCCCATAGCTCTAGTGACACACACAGGCAAGCCTTCGTATTTTGTCCAGGGTTTTTCTCTTTATAATTCTGACTTATTTTTGGCACGCTATTCTATGAACAGAGTGCCTATCAGTTCGTCCAAATGTCTATAATTTTCGAATATTTGGCAGAGAATGGTCTTAAAAGTTTAGTTTCGACTCACTGATCAAGAATTTGAGGTCAGAATTGATTCTGTCGGCTGGCCGTCAGCACGATTACGCTCGAACGCAATGAGATAGAGAGTTGAAATTTTCAGGGTAGTTTAGTAGTCCGAATAAGTTCGTTAATGGGCAAAATTCATCTAGTGGTTTCAAAATTCTAGCCATTAGAAATTTTGTTTTACCAATAACTCAAAAACTACTAATCTGATCGAATCAAAGTACTCTCATTAGTTGAAAAATACTGCCACGAAGACTCATGCAAAATTTCGTCAGGATCGCATGTCTGCAAAATTGAAAAAAAAATATTTAAAAAAATTCTTTTACTCTGAAACTATGCGTCAGATCACGCTGAAATTCTACGAGAGCCTTCTAAACCTTTTTTTACAGTAAAGTCCTAGATTTCATCTCCATCAGATCTATATTGGTGAAGATATTGCCGAAATATCCAAATATTTCAACGATTGGAGTAAACTGATCCACTGTATTTATATTCGACCAAACAAGTGGCCAACAGTTTCTGATTTTCGACTTTCAATTATATCCTGAAGTTCAAATATCTGTCTTTCAAGAATTTTATGTTCCTCTATGATCTTGATATTACACTTATCTGTGACAACTGAAAATCTGTCATTTTGTAAAAATAATAATGTGGAGCAACAAAACGAAGTTTTTTTTCTATCGATAGAAGGGGATTATAAAGATATTTACTTTTCAGTAATCCCGTAAAAACCCCATTAAGATAGAAGTTTCAATACCTCAAGACTATACTATTCAAAGTATCTGTTGACCATACAACCCCAATTCATGTAGAAAGAAGTATCTAGACAAAATAGTATCATTTCATCCAGTAGAGACCAATAACCAATATGTGTATCAGTATCAGTATAGGTACGTTTCTTGAATCACGTATGATTCACTATGATTAAAGTATTGAAGACATATACCTATACAAGATGTTCAGCTCATATAAACAGACCACACTCCAGCGTTCACAAATAGTGGCCATATCTATCTTAACATTAAATGAATCACATACGACTCATGGACTCCTGTCGAAAATTTTTATGCATATGTGATGCATGGGACAGTCAACGTGTTAATAACAATATTGTTTATTTCAAAATAAGTTACATTCCTAACAAGTTCCTTCAAACTATAGGGTTCCAAAACAATTCAATATTTTTTAATTTCCTTCTTGAAGCAATTCTGTATTCTTACATATTGTGGCCGACTTGGTATCTTGTTGAAGAATCTCATGCAGCCATAATATGTTCCCTTTTCCGTAAGTGACAGTCTATATATAAGATGTCATTAAATTGTCTTGAACAACTCTGATATGTTTCTGCTTGGAAGTAGTCAATGTTCCAAAACAAGAACATCAAGCACTCGTAGATGTAAAGGTCGAATCCTCTTAGACAACTGTGATATCTTTCTGCTTGGAAGTAGTCAATGTTCCAAACAAGAACATCAAGCACTCGTAGATGTAAAGGGCATATGGATGTATTTAAGCAGAAACAATCCAACCCACAAATTGTAGTTTTGAGGAATTTCAACTTGAAGTATATGAGTAGTTATACGATGTTTCATCAAATTTCATTAGTACAATAATTGATCCAACCCAATTTAGACTGTTCAACCATTTATTATTAGCCAACGTATATTTTTCTTATGAGCCACTTGAACGTTTTACACAAATAAAAATCTAGGTTAGCTCATATGTGGCTTAGCACTACAGCAAATATATTCATATACTCTGCAACTTAATCTGCCGTATTCACAAAGCATTCAATCTCCGCTCAGTACTAACTGAGGTCCTCTGTTAAGGATGAATAAGAATCGCAGCCTCAGTTTAAGTGAAAATTATCGTGAAACAGACCTGTTTCAGCACCGTTACATACGTTAACCGAGGTTGCGATTCTTATTGCGCGTATGTTCTGGGGAACATCGCGTTATAGTTTTGCCCAAATGTCTGTAACTTTCGAATTTTTTGACGAAATTGGTCTCAAACGATTCAGTTCGACTCCCCAATGAAGAATTCGAGGTCAAATTTGATTCTGTCCGGCCGGCCGTCCGGCCGTCCGTTGCCACGATAATTTGAGAACGAAAAGAGCTAGCGACTTGAAATTTTCAGGGTGGATGGCGCATCGCAATACAACGGACAAGTTCGTTAATGGGCATAATCGACCCAGTGGTTTCCGAGTAATGGTTTTGTTTTCAACCAATATGAATCCGATCGAATTGAAACTTGGTGAGTAGTTGTAGAATATGAACCTAAGCACGTTTGTGAAATTTTGGGCGAATCGTGAGGCTAGAAAATTTTAAAAAAATTATTAAAAAATATTTTTGTTGTCACGATAACCTGAGAACGGAAAGAGATAGCGACTTGCAATTTGTAGGGTAGGTTGTGCATCTGAATGCGACATCTGAGTTTGTTTATGAGCATAATCGGCCAAACGGTTTTGGAGTTATAGCCATCTGAAATTTTCTGAAATTTGGTGTTTTTTTTTTTCCTCATTAACTCGAAAATACTGAACCGATTGAATTCAAACTTGGTTATTAGTTGTAGAATGCCAACGCGAAAATGTTCGCAAACTTTGGTGAGGATAGCATTTGTAGAAAATTTTTAATAAATCATTGAAAATTAAAAAAAAAAATTCTATATATCAGTAACTATCCGTTCGAAATTGCTGAAATTTTGCAAGAGCGTTCATAACCTAACTCTACTGCCAAGTTTCAAGTTTTAAAACAATCAGTTGAATATTGTTGGAGATTCGAGCATTCTTGTGTGAGTTCAGTAAATGGGTGACCGTTGCCTCGATAACTTTCGAACGAAAGAAGATAGGGACATGTAATTTTCAGGGTAGGTTGCATATCCGAAAAGGAGAGTTGAGTTCGTTTTTGGGCATAATCGGTTTAACGGTTTCCGAGTTATATCCACCTGGAATATTATTTCCTTGATAACTAAAAAAAAAAATTGGTTCAAGCACTGACGTGAAGTCAGGAGCTTTTGCGCGTAGGTTCTATTGTCCATACTCCTGTAATGAACACTCTTCTTAATCGAATTTACCATGATGAATTCTATTGTCCATTCTCCTGTATTGGACACTCTTCTTAATCGAATTCACCATGATGAATTCTATTGTCCATTCTCCTGTATTGGAGACTCTTCTTAATCGAATTTACCAAGATGAATTCTATTGTCCATTCTGGACAATAGAATTCATCATGGTAAATTCGAATTAAGAGTCTCCAATACAGGAGAATGGACAATAGAATTCATCATGGTAAATTCGATTAAGAAGAGTGTTCATTACAGGAGTATGGACAATAGAACATACGCGCAAAAGCTCCTGACTTCACGTCAGTGCTTGAACCAATTTTTTCGTTCTAGATTTTCTTCGTTTCGGAGCTCGTCAATTTGACGTTTAGTCCTTTGATTTTCCCTACGTACGACGTTTTCCTTGCTTCGTACCTCAACATTCTGACGTTCAATTTTATGTCTTTGTTTTCGTTCTAGATTTTCTTCGTTTCGGAGCTCGTCAATTTGACGTTTAGTTCTTTGATTTTCTCTACGTACGATGTTTTCTTTACTTCGTACCTCAACATTCTGACGTTCAGTCTTATGTCTTTGTTTTCGTTCTAGATTTTCTTCGTTTCGAAGCTCGACAATTTGACGTTTTTTCCTTTGATTTTCTCTACTTACGACATTTTCCTCGCTTCGTACCTCAACATTCTGACGTTCAATCTTATGTCTTTGTTTTCGTTCTAGATTTTCTTCGTTTCGGAGCTCGTCAATTTGACGTTTAGTCCTTTGATTTTCTCCGCGTACGACGTTTTCCAGACTTCGAAATTCGACATCATTAATACGTTCTTGATAGATTTCATTATTCTTTTGTCTTGACCTTTGTGATGCAGATTTCCTTTTCAGTTTAGGCATCTTCTATCAAATTTTAATCTCTGAAAAAAATTGGAATATTTCACAGGAGTTAAAATTTGTTGATATTAAAGTTACTTGAACATTTATTCGAAATGCACATATTAAGACGAATCAAGACTTATTTTGGAAAAAATTTTTACAAATATGTACTATATTTTATTAAATACCTTTTCTTGTAGATTAGTTTGTATTCGATGCTGTTCGTTAAAGAATAATTGAATAGTAGTTTCTAATGTAGGCTAGTTATTTATTACCTAAATTTGCTCTTGTGAGTGTGTATTCAAATATCGATCAATGTTTTTATCGCATTTCTGACATCATACATCTAACATCTAACCCACAGAATATACCACAGAATATACCTTAGGGTATATTCTGTGATCTAACCCATTAATGTCGATCAGAGAATTTAAGCTGTAGAATATTCTGTGTGTACGATTGTAGTGGTGCGTTTTTTTTCAATTGAAATAATCGATCAATCGTAAATGAATCGGTCAGTTTTTAACATAGACATAAAATAACATTCTATTATTATTCTATTGTTATTCTATGTCTATGGTTTTTAACAAGTGAAAATCAATGAATTTCATGAAGGAAGGAATTTAAGCGAATAACCGGAACAGATTGGTTAAGACCAATCTCTTGTTATACATAACCAATTGATTTTGATAACCACTCTGTTTCATTTTCAACAGAATTTAATCGATATATTAAAGTCAACCTTAAGCCGGCCTTACACGAGCGGAATTTCTCTACGAATTCATAATGATTCTTTATTAGGATTCCTGTGTTATTAGGATAGCTTCATTAGCTATAGGTAATATTGAATCTATTTCCTTAGTTTTCTTAAAAGAGATTCAAAATTAGCCTCATCAATAAGCAAGCAGTTGTAGTTTTAAGAGATTTGGTTTACAATCTATTACTTACTTGCAATGAAATACACTTAACACTAACAATAATTTTATCTTATTCACTTTTATAAAGTTATAACACAATATTTTAATAATCTTATACAGGAATTTAAGAATTCCAGAAACAACTGGTTCCTCAAAACCTTCTTTGATTATATTAGATATTGTATGTGAACAAGATGCAGTGAAAACATATTTTGTTTCTATGATTTGAACCACAGAACACTAATTATACATTATTAGAGGCGCGTTCCACTAAGGTCCCACCCACAACGATCGCGCACGACCACAGAACTACTGCCGTAGTAAAGGTAAACAACAAACGTTAACAGCTTCTGTTTGAAATGAAAACTCAGCTTTTAAGTATTGTGAATAACTACTTTGTTTTTTAAATTGAGTTATTTTAAAAGTATCCGTCCAATGATTATTGAGTATAATATTTGATATACATCCTTATAAAAGAAATGGCAAAATTTTGAGGTTTCCCTTGCCGATATATTGGGATATATCGATAATAGAAGTCGACCACTCAAGGAAGGTGAAGCAGTTTTCAAGGCAGAACACGTTTTATTATGTGATATAGAGAAATAATTCACAAATATAAAAAGCTTCTGTATGCAGACATCTAGCCTGACTTCTCCACCAATGGAAAAATTCATTCGTCTCAACTAAAATGTTAATAATTAGAAGTATACCTATCTATTTGATTCTGTTTGTTTTTTAAATTGAGTTATTTTAAAAGTATCCGTCCAATGATTATTGAGTATAATATTTGGTATCCATCCTTAAAAAAGAAATGGCAAAATTTGGAGGTTTCCCTTGCCGATATATTGGGATATATCGATAATAGAAGTCGACTACTCAAGGAAGGTGAAGCAGTTTTCAAGGCAGAACACGTTTTATTATGTGATATAGAGAAATAATTCACAAATATAAAAAGCTTCTGTATGCAGACATCTAGCCTGACTTCTCCACCAATGGAAAAATTCATTCGTCTCAACGAAAATGTTAATAATTAGAAGTATACCTACCTATTTTATTCTGTAAAGTCTATAATTCAAGAAACATTGTTGAAGTATATTGTTTTTTTATTCATAATATCATTTAAATTAATATTGTAGGACGTTACTTTGAAAGTTAAGCTATACTGACTTACAGTAAAAATATTATAAAGGAAAGAAGCGATTGGATAGTCAAACCATAATTTTAATAAAATGATGCATTTTTATTGTTCAAATAAAGATATTTTGTCAACTTACAAGAATTTCTTCATTCAATGGTATTTCAAAGAACTAATTACAGTTTTAAATATTTAATAAAAAAATGGAATAAATTTCATATATGTACATATATAGATCCTATCGTATTCAAACTTGGAACTTGGTAGTAGAATTATGTTCTGAAGGCTCTCGCAAAATGTCAGCCATGTCGGATGAATAGTTTCTGATATCTAGAATTTTTTTTCAATGATTTCTTAAAAATTTTCTAGTGATACGATCCTCACAAAATTTTGCAAGAACTTTCGCGTTGGCATTCTACAACTAATACCTAAGTTAGAAATGGATTGGTTCTATATTTTTCGAGTTATTGAGAAAATAACAATCAAATTTCAGATGAATATAACTCCAAAACCGTTTGACCGATTATGCTCATGAACAATCTCAAATGTCGCATTCAGATGCTCAACCTAACCTGAAAATTTCAAATCGCTATCTCTTTCCTTTCTCAGGTTATCGTGACATAAAAAATATATTTTTTAATTTTCTAGCGATACGGTTCACACAAAATTCTACACACGTCTTCAAGTCGATATTCTACAACTAATTGGCAAGCTTTAATTCGATCGAGTCTATATTTTTCAAGTTATCGAGGAAATAATATTCCAGGTGGGTATAACTCGGAAACAGTTAAACCGATTATGCCCAAAAACGAACTCAACTCTCCCTTTCGGATACGCAACCTACCCTGAAAATTGCAAGTCCCTATCTCCTTTGGTTCGAAAGTTATCGAGGCAACGGTCACCCATCTACTGAACTCGCACAAGAATGCTCGAATCTCCAACAATATTCAACCGATCGTATTAAAATTTTAAACTTGGCAGTAAAGTTAGGTAATGAACGCTCTTGCAAAATTTCAGCAATTTCAAACGTATAGTTACTGATATATAGAATTTTTTTTTTATATTCAATGATTTATTAAAAATTTTCTACAGATGCTATCCTCACCAAATTTCGCAAACATTTTCGCGTTGGCATTCTACATCTAATAACCATGTTTGAATTCAATCGGTTCAGTATTTTTTGAGTTAATGAGGAACAAAAAACCACCAAATTTCAGAAAATTTCAGATGGCTATAACTCTGAAACCGTTTGGTCGAATATGCTCATAAACAAACTCAAATGTGGCATTTATATGCACAACATAACCTGAAATTTTCAAGCCGCTATCTCTTTCCGTTCTCAGGTTATCGTGACAAAAAAAATATTTTTTAATAATATTTTTGAAATTTTCTAGCCATACGATTCGCCCACAATTTCACAAACGTGCTTAGGTTCATATTCTACAACTACTCACCAAGTTTCAATTCGATCGGATTTATATTGGTTGAAAACAAAATTATTACTCGGAAACCACTCGGCCGATTATGCCCATTAACGAACTTGTCCGTCGTATTGCGATGCACCACCCACCCTGAAAATTTCAAGTCGCTAGCTCTTTTCGTTCTCAAATTATCGTGGCAACGGACGGCCGTACGGCCGGACGGCCGGACGGACAGAATCAAATTTGACCTCGGATTCTTCATCGGGGAGTCGAAGTTAATCGTTTGAGACCAATTTCGTCAAAAAATTCGAAAGTTACAGACATTTGGGCAAAACTATAACGCGATGTTCCCCAGAACATACGCGCAAAAAGCACTGACGTGAAGTCAGTACTCTTTGGCGCGCGTGTTCACGGTGGCTGATTTGAATTGAATGATGAGTACTTCAAGCTCAGTGGATAGAGCGAGCCGAAGATCTACCCAAAGGATAGTGGACTCCATTAACTGTCGGTTCAAAAATGAACAGTGCTGTATCTAAGCTGCCATCAGGATAGAGTAACAAAGTTGGAAAAGAACACAAGTGACTCTCCTTAGTCGCACAAGCTCCTAGAAGATTTGGGAGGGTCAGTATAATCCTAATCATGTTTATAGCACGCGCGCCAAAGCAGATTGACTTTTTACACTTTTTCTTTCATTGTTAAGTCAATCTGCTTGTGCGCGCGTGCTATAAACATGATTAGGATTATACTGACCCTCCCAAATCTTCTAGGAGCTTGTGCGACTAAGGAGAGTCACTTGTGTTCTTTTCCAACTTTGTTACTCTATCCTGATGGCAGCTTAGATACAGCACTGTTCATTTTTTAACCGACAGTGAATGGTGTCCACTATCCTTTGGGTAGATCTTCGGCTCGCTCTATCCACTGAGCTTGAAGTACTCATCATTCAATTCAAATTAGCCACCGTGAACACGCGCGCCAAAGAGTACTGACTTCACGTCAGTGCTTTTTTTTTTTCAAGTTCCTTTAACAAATATAGCTATCAATACAGTTTGGCTGTTAGCTTTACCGTAGATCGGAAAAAAATGCGGTTGTGGGTCCTCCGTTAGGGACGCAATTGCATCTTCTCCAAATCCGAACGTATTTGAATATAGATCTACCGAATATAGTTATTTATAAATTCGCCTCAGGGCCACAATACAGACATTTCAAATCGGAAACAACGCTATTTCCCCAAACTGACTTGTGTCCGTGCACTGAATTGACATGAATATTCTTTTAAAACCTCACAATATCGGCTCATTACTCCTAACATAACCCAAACAACCCAAAACAATTCACTTCTCGTCTGCGCTAGCGCAGTATACTCGTGGCTGCAAGTCCTCCCAAAATTACACACCTCACAAAAAACTCCGATTCTCCAACACTAGTGGTTCAGGAGATATCGCTTCTTGAATCCACGCATGCGCAGACCCTCAACAGGGGATTCTATAGCGGAATAGCATCCGCCATCCCAAAACCCCAATCCTCTCTGACGAAAGCACCAGCAGTTAAATCACTGATGGTCTGCTTATGAGCATAACGAAAAATGTCCGTAAGGGGTTACATCAATTTTGAAATTAGCCCCAGGGCCACGGTACGGACACTTTAACTCTGAAACAACGCTTTATCCCCCAAACTGACTTGTCCTTGCACTGAATTGCTATGAATATTCTTTTAAAACCTCAATTTTCGACTCAGCACTCCCAACATAACCCATCCAACCCAAAAACAGTCACTTCTCTTCTGCGCATGCGCAATCTACTCGCGGCTAAAAATCCTCTCAAAATATCACACCTTACAAAAAACTCCGATTCTCCAACACTAGTGGTTCAGGAGATATCACATCTTCAATCCACGCATGCGCAAACCCTCAACAGGGGATTATATAGAGGAATAGCATCTGCCACCCCAAAACCCTAATCCTCTCTGACGAAAACATCACCAGTTAAATCACTGATGGTCTGCTCATGCGCATAACGAAAAATGCCTGTAAGGGGTAACATCAATTTCAAAATTAGCCCCAGGGCCACGGTACGGACACTTTAACTCGGAAACAACGCTACATCCCCCAAACTGACTTGTCCTTGCACTGAATTGCTATGAATATTCTTTTAAAACCTCATAATATCGACTCAGCACTCCCAACATAACCCATCCAACCCAAAAACAGTCACTCCTCTTCTGCGCATGCGCAATCTACTCGCGGCTAAAAGTCCTCTCAAAATAACACACCTTACAAAAAACTCCGATTCTCCAACACTAGTGGTTCAGGATATATCACATATTTAATCCACGCATGCGCAGACCCTCAACAGGGGATTCTATGGAGGAATAGCATCCGCCACCCCAAAACCCTAATCCTCTCTGACGAAAACACCACCAGTTAAATCACTGATGATCTGCTCATGCGCATAACGAAAAATGCCTGTAAGCGGTAACATAAATTTCAAAATTAGCCTTAGGGCCACGGTACGGACACTTTAACTCGGAAACAACGCTACATCCCCCAAACTGACTTGTCCTTGCACTGAATTGCTATGAATATTCTTTTGAAACCTCATAATATCGACTCAGCACTCCCAACATAACCCATCCAACCCAAAAACAGTCACTACTAATCTGCGCATGCGCAATCTACTGGCGGCTAAAAGTCCTCTCAAAATAACACACCTTACAAAAAACTCCAATTCTCCAACACTAGTGGTTCGGAAGATATCGCATCTTTAATCTACGCATGCGCAGACCCTCATCAGGGATCTGAATTCTATGGAGGAATAGCACACGCCACCCCAAAACCCCAATCCTCTCTGACGAAAACTACAGCAGTTAAGGGACTTCTCATCTGCGCATGCGCAATACGGAAAATGCCCGGAATGGGCAGCATGAACCTCAAAAACATATGTTTCGGCATTAAAAGCAAAATATTCCGCAAAATAGTAGTAATTTTTTTATTTTTTTCATGTCACGTGATCTTCACGAAATTTTGTAAAAGTGTTTGCTTTGGTCTTTTGCATCTAACTACTGAGTTTCAATTTAATCAGATCAGTATTTTTCGATTTATCGTGAAAACAAAATTTTCAAATTTTCAAAATTTTTTTTTGCCACTTTAGGGCCGTCCGATCAACACAAAACTTCGCAGGCATATAAAGGTCATGATTCTACAATCTGATGCCAAATTTCAAAAAGATCGAGTGATCGGTTCCGGAAATATTCATAAAAAACGTTTTTACTAAAAACGGCCTTAACTCCGAAACCGCTCGATCGATTTCGCCCGTTAACGAACTTGTCTGAGATATTTACGCTACGAAACTACCCTGCATATTTCAACGTTCTAAGTCATTCCGTTCGAGAGTTATCGTGCTAACGGCCGGACCGGCCGGACAGAATTGAATTTGACCTCGAATTCTTCATCAGGGAGTCGAACCCAATCGTTTGAGACCATTTTCGAAAAAAAATTCGAAAAATACAGACATTGTGACGAAATGATAGCACGCTGTTCCTTGCGGAACACGCGCGCAAAAATACCTGTAACATCAATTTCTAAAATTAGCCCCAGGGCCACGGTACGGACACTTAAACTCGGAAACAACGCTACATCCCCCAAACTATCTTGTCCTTACTATGAATTGCCATGAATATTCTCTTAAAACCTCACAATATCAACTCAGCACTCTCAATATAACCCATCCAACCCAAAAACAGTCACTTCTCTTCTGCGCATGCGCAATTTACTCACAGCTAAAAATCCTCTCAAAATCACACACCATACAAAAAACTCCGATTCTCCAACACTAGTGGTTCGGGAGATATCACATCTTTATTCCACGCATGCGCAGACCCTCATCAGCGATCTGGATTCTATGGAGGAATAGCATCCGCCACCCCAAAACCCCAATTCTCTCTGACGAAAACTACAGCAGTTAAATGACTTCTCATCTGCGCATGCGCACAACGAAAAATGCCCGGAAAGGCAGCATGAACCTCAAAAAAATAGGTTTCGGCATTTTAAGCAAAGTATTCCGCAAAATAGTAGTAATTTTTTAATTTTTTTCATGTCACGTGATATTCACGATATTTTGCAAAAGTGATTGCATTGTTCTTTTGCATCTAACTACTGAGTTTCAATTTAATCAGATCAGTATTTTTCGAGTTATCCTGAAAACAAAATTTTAAAATTTTTGAAATTTTTTGTTGCCATTTTAGGGCCGTCCGATCAAAACAAAACTTCGCAGGCATATAAAGATCATGATTCTACAATTTAATGCCAAATTTCAGAAAGATCGAGTGATCGGTTCCGGAAATATTCATAAAAAACGTTTTGACTAAAAACGGCCTTAACTCCGAAACCGCTCGGTGGATTTCGCCCGTTAACGAACTTGTCCGAGATATTTACGTTACAGAACTACCCTGCAAATTTCAACGCTCTAAGTCGTTCCGTTCGTGAGTTATCGTGCTAACGGCCGGCCGGACCGGACGGACAGAATTGAATTTGACCTCGAATTCTTCATCAGGGAGTCGAACCCAATCGTTTGAGACCATTTTCGAAAAAAAATTCGAAAAATACAGACATTGTGACGAAATGATAGCACGCTGTTCCTTGCGGAACACGCGCGCAAAAAATAAAGATTCGATTGAATTGAAGCTTGGTAACTAGTAGTAGAAAATCAGCATAAAGACGTGTTTAAAATTTTGTAAGAACCGTACCCCTAGAAAATTTGAAAAAAATGACGAAAAAAAAAATTTAAGAACCGCACCCCTAGAAAATTAAAAAAAAATCACGAAAAAAAAATTGGTTCAAGCACTGACGTGAAGTCAGAAGCTTTTGCGCGTATGTTCTACTGTCCATTCTTCTGTATTGGACACCCTTAATCGAATTTACCATGGTTAATTATGTTGTCCATTCTCCTGTATTGGACACTTAATTCGAATTTACCATGGTAAATTCGAAATAAGAGTGTCCAATATAGGAGAATGGACAACATAATTAACCATGGTAAATTCGATTAAGGGTGTCCAATACAGAAGAATGGACAATAGAACATACGCGCAAAAGCTTCTGACTTCACGTCAGTGCTTGAACCAATTTTTGCGCGTATGTTCTGGGGAACATCGCGTTATAGTTTTGCCCAAATGTGAAATTCTGTGGTGCCGTCCGGCCGTTGCCACGATAACTTGAGAACGGAGAGAGCTAGCGACTTGAAATTTTCAGAGTAGGTGGCATCCAAATACGACGGACAAGTTCGTTAATGGGTATAATCGGCCCAATGGTTTCCGAGTAATAATTTTGTTTTCAACCAAAATGAATCCGATCGAATTTAAACTTGGTGAATAGTTGTAGAATATAGACCTAAGCACGTTCGTGAAATTTTGTGAGAATCGCATAGCTAGAAAATTATAAAAAAATTATTGAAAAATATTTTTGTTGTCACGATAACCTGAGAACGGAAAGAGATAGCGGCTTGAAAATTTGAGGTTTGGTTGTGAATCTGAATGCGACATTTGAGTTCGTTTATGAGCATAATCGTCCAAAAGGTTTTAGAGTTATAGCCATCTGAAATTTTCTGAAATTTGGTTGTTTTTTGTTCCTCATTAACTCGAAGAATACAAAACCGATTGAATTCAAGCATGGTTATTAGTTGTAGAATGCCAACGCGAAAATTCTTGCAGAATTTCGTGAGGATGGTATAACGAGAAAATTAAAAAAAAAATAATTAAAAATAATTGAAAAAAATTCTATATATCATAAACTATTCGTCCGGCATGGCTGAAATTTTGGAAGAGCCTTCAGAACCTAAGTCTACTGCAGAATTCCAAGTTTGAACACGATCCGATCTATATTGTTGGAGAACCGAGCAGCCTTTTGTGAATTCGGTAGCTGGATGCGAATCGTCGTATGATATGTTGTCTATGGTCGTATTTTTGCGAGAACCGTCAAAAATAAAAATATGAATGTCATGATGACATATCTTTTACGCGTATGTTATGGGAAAATTGTGTTATTTCATCACAAATCTATGGGAGATGATAGCCCTACATCGCATGCGCCCCGTTTTAACCTCAACATCTGATGAAAACACATAACACAAATACAAAACGTAAACAAAATATTCTCAATCCACGAAGTACGAACGAGTATTCCTTCCGTTGAAAATAATCGAGATTACCTTGTATTTGAAGATTGAAGGAATCTAGAAATATTGTTTACGTATGTGAAAGAAATTCCAAATTATGGAGAACTGTGGAAAAGTTGTTCAGAAAGAAGATATCTGGTATATGTCCTTCAGGATTTCTGGCTAAAAATCAGCAGTAAGTAATAGAAGTGAATTGAATGAATTACTTTACTCAGAGAAATCCAAGTCCTAATATTTTCTTTCAGGTTGGAATGAATTAAGGTCCAGTTGACGTAGAGCAAAAAAGTAATGCTTTTCGACAAATAGAATGCATGAGTTACTCTTGGAGTTACTGCAGATAGAATTCAAAACAAGGTATATGGAACTTAGTCGATTGAATATTTGTGAAGATTAAGTATATCTCATGAGAAAATTTAATATTGATAAGAGGCAACCAAGATGACATGAACACTAAAATTTTTAAAGTTCAAAAGTGGAATAGCCAAGAAGAAAATCTAGTGTTTCTATTCAAACAAATTGGTGGTGGTTCTCATATCGTTGAACTGACAAAGGGACGTATCTGCAATAAGCAAGTTTCAAGATATTCTCGTTTTGAAATTCGAGAGTGAGCGATAAATCAGGGAGTGAACGAAATAAACCATAAATGCTCGATTCAAGGTGCATTTAAATATGTTCCGCAATAAGGAAGTGGTTGTTATGCGTAGGCTATGACTATAAAAAATAAAGCCAACTCAAAATTTGACATTTTACTTTTAATTCTGTTTTGTCATTTTGCCGAAGCTATATATATTACGGGATAAGTATTCTATTCATCATGTACTTAGGTGAAAACCACCCAGTGCCTTGACTAAGCTGACGTAAGAATACATTAATAAAATATACACAGAACAAAACTGACTCTCCTAGGAGCTTCTGTGGGATTTCCTTAGGGAAGACCTAGAATGGTTAGTATAATCATAAACATGTCATTAGCAAGCAAAACTGCATGAATTACATTTCAAATGACTTCTGCACCTACCCTATTATTCAGATTTGGCCCTTAGCCACTTTTACCTGTTTACACATAACATTTGCATAATACTATTGCACAAAAAAAAACAGTTGAATTACGCTTAGACCAGTGAATTTTGAACACTTTTCTGTTTTCCTGATATCATGGGTCTCTTACGATCCATCATCAGGGTGTTTGGATGCCAGCGTGTACCTATATAATAGGCATTTTTAACGAAACATTTTAATTTTTCTAATTGCAGAATATTTTAAAATATAGGAGTAGAAGGTGATGCAATATAACATGTGTGTAGGTATATATTATGTATATAGTTTTCCCGTGGAACTTCAGGTATATGTTTCTTAAATGCTTGTTGCTTAGCATGCTTAACAATGAATACCTCTGAAGAACAGATTTTACTAATATTATAATAGAATGGCTTGATAATTCAAGGCTAACTTTGAAAATGATTCAAGTGAGGTATACAATTTTTTTGTTCACTGAGGGCTGATATATTTTACGACCTGTAAACTGTCAAGTATCCTTACCGAAAGGAAAGTAATCTGTGAATGTTCACTTTAAAGGGGATCAGTAAATTCAACGAGCACATAGTTGAAGAATACTTTACGGAGAGGATGAATAAATCGGCCCTTAGTAGATAGTATAAAACAATATATAGATTGGTATGTAAATAAATGAATCTTATTTTCACAATAACTCTTTTCCCCTAATCCATGAAAACAAATTTTCACAGACAATTTACATGAAACATTAGCTTCAAACGTTCATTATCTTGAAATACAAATGAATAAGTGTAAATTTAATTTTAATATTTCAATATTGAATGGAATATTTAGAGTTTATCTATAATTTCAGATATCTCATCTCATCAACGAGTGACAAAAGTATTGAAATTGATTATGCATTAAACGATGTGTTCAAATGTCAAATTATTACCATATTCCATATCGACAGACATTCTTGTAATGATTATGAAGAATTAAAAAGGTTTGATGGCTAATATAAAAAATTGGTTCAAGCACTGACGTGAAGTCAGGAGCTTTTGCGCGTATGTTCTATTGTCCATACTCCTGTAATGAACACTCTTCTTAATCGAATTTACCATGATGAATTCTATTGTCCATTCTCCTGTATTGGACACTCTTCTTAATCGAATTCACCATGATGAATTCTATTGTCCATTCTCCTGTATTGGAGACTCTTAATTCGAATTTACCATGATGAATTCTATTGTCCAGAATGGACAATAGAATTCATCTTGGTAAATTCGATTAAGAAGAGTGTTCATTACAGGAGTATGGACAATAGAACATACGCGCAAAAGCTCCTGACTTCACGTCAGTGCTTGAACCAATTTTTTTTATCATTAACTGAGGACCTCAGTTAAGACTTAACTGAGATTGAATGCTTTGTGAATACGGCGGTATCTCATCTTATCTCAGGACCCCCAAAACACGTGTAATACGAAGCTTTCATTGTCGTCGCATCCATATGGAAGGAAATACTTCTAAATATGTAGTGGAATTAAGTTTTTTACTTAAGTTTGGTAGTTGTCCTTGAAAACAAAATCTATCAACTGTATTAATATTTCCCTTGGAATATCTGTACAAATACTTAAGTCAGACAATTTTCATCCATGGTATCGGTAGCTACCTTCATAGAAATATTAGTGATTAAGGACGTGACGTCTAACGAAAGCACCTTGTGCTCAGGGATAAGACAACGCCCGAAAATGGTGACAATTTTCGAATTTCAGAATAGCTATCAACAAAAAATAATTCTGAAGACTTCTGTTTGGTGTCTGACAAAGGGCCTGATATAGTCTCCGAAACGTTATGAAATATTTGTTTTATCGTTGATGTTGTTTTATAATTGTTTGCTTGGCAACATTGTTTGATAAATTGCTTCTGACAAATATCTTGTGTTTCTAACTCAGAAGAAATTTGCAAAATAATAAATTTTTATTTTATAGATATTTTTCAGAGTTTGATAGAAAACCCATAAAGGAACCATTCAATAATGAATGTAACTCCCAGAGCATGAATGATTACTTAGAGCACTGTTTATTTTCGAACCAACAGTGAGTGTATGTATCTGGGTGGAAACTATACTTTGAGAACATTATCGGCCAAAATATGATGATCAGTTTTTTTTTGGACGTTTGTTTTTAGTGTCGAATTTATATTATTTGAAATATTGGGATTTTTGTTTTCTAGAGCTAAGCAGCTTTCGGCGAGTTCAGTACTTGGATGGGTGATAGCTCTGCCTATAAATTTGGACAGCGCGCCAAATCTCCTGTCCAAAGGGCTTTCACCCCTTTTTTTAACCTCCCACGACCAAAACATGAATGCAAAGATAAGGGTAACATTTGATTGTTAAATTATGTATTCTACGGAAAAAATTGATTTTGTAGCCATTTTGTCAGTGTTTTTTACATGTCCATATGGGATTCATGAACGCAACAGATTTCAGTGCTAAAGGAGATAGAGTTTTATGTTCATGCAGTTCTGTGATAACTATTGTGCATTTTGAATCTATTTCAAATGAATGAAATTCAAATGTTAAAAAAGTCCAATGCAAGACTAGATGTGGACGTTTCTTGAATCACGTATGATTCACTATGATTGAAGTATTGAAGATATATACCTATACAAAACGTTCAGCTCAACGTGTTAATAACAATATTGCTTATTTCAAAATGTGTTGCATTCCTTACAAGTCCTTTAAACTATAGGGTTCCAAAACAATTGAATATTTTCAATTTCCTTCTTGGAGCAATTCTGTATTCTTACATTTTGTAGCCGATTTGGTATCTTGTTGAAGAACCATCATGCAGCCATAATATGTTCCTTTTTCCGTAAGTGACAGTCTATATATAATATATAAGATGTCATTAAATCGTCTTGGATAACTGATATCTTTCTGCTTGGAAGTAGTCAATGTTCCAAAACAAGAGCATCAAGCACTCGTAGATGTAAAGGGCAAATGGATGTAGTTGAGCAGAAACAATCCTACCCACAAGTTGTAGATTTTAAGGAATTTCAACTTGAAGTATATGAGTAGGTATACGATTTTTCATAAAATTTAATTAGTACAATAATTGATCACTGTTTATTTTCTAACCAACGGTGAGTGTATGTATTTGGGTCAAAACTATTCGTTTGAGATCTTTATTGGCCAAAAAGATGATCAGTTTTTTTTTGACGTTTGTTTTTAGTGGCGAATTTATATTCTTGTAAATATTGGGATTTTTTTTAGAGCTAAGCAGCTTTGGGCGATTTCAGTACCTGACTGGGTGATAGATCTGTCAATAAATTTGGACAACGCGCCAAAGCTCCTGTCGACAGGGCTTTCCCCCTTTTTTATACCAGACAGTCTCTTGGGATGCAGTTCCAGGTCTTACCGGTTAGATTAACACACTCTATTAAAACCTTTATTGCTTTACTAGCATAGATTTTAACATTTGATTATTCGACAGAAGTTTACTATCTAGTGTTACTCCTAGTTATTTAACTTTAGAACTCCATTCTTTGATATATCCGTTCAAAAACATATCTAACCATTTTGCAATCTTTGTTCGGAACTTGCAAAACTGATTCCTGATTCTTATGAACATTTTCACCAAGCTTTGTGATTCCTATACTGGTTTATCTTCAACTGTCATGTAAGACAATGACTTGAACTCGAACATAGAGAGATATGAATGACATCACAGAACATTAAGAATAATGATCTATGCAATAATACTTAAATTCTTTGAAAAATCAAAAACTTTTGACAATTTGTTTGGTTGACTGTAAATCAGTGGACCAGTATGCATGCCCCTATCTTTGAAATATTTCGAAATTTCGGCAATATCTTCACCAATATAGATCCGATCGTGCTCAAATTTAGAACTTTGGTGTATAATAAGGTTTTGAAGGTGCTCTCAGAACTTCAACGATATCTGACGGATAGTTTCTGAAATACAGATTTTTAAATTTTTGCAGCCCTATGATCCTAACAAAATTTCGCATGTGTCAGAATTCTTCAACTAATTACCGTGCTTTGATTCTAACAGATTAGTACTTTTAGAGTTATTGGAAAAACAAAATTTCAAATGGTCATAATTCTTAAACCATTCGATGGATTTTGAACAAATATTTAGCATTTCAACAGTGTTAGAATATATATTTTTTTCTTGTATTGTAGGTAATACTTCGAAATAAGTAAACTTCATCTATCGTTATGAATTCATGAATATAACCATATAAACAGGAACACACCGACGCCAGTTTTGGGTTGTAAGCAAAAATTATGAAGTACAACCGTAATTTAATTATTTGTTTCGAAGAATATTCATACTCTAGAGATACAATATTTCATACGAATATATTCTTATGTTTCGACTATCATCTAAGTGCTTTAAAACTGCATTGTTTTTGAGTAACATGAAAACGAAGGTTTAAAGAAAGGTTATTATTCGTTCTGAGATTTACATCGGGCTTGAAGTTTCCCAAACATTTTAACATGAATATTTGCAGGCAAGTGTCCCCCTTTTATTTCTGTCTTCTCCTCGAATTGAGGCTACATTTCATTTTGTAGGCAAACAAGAGTCGGCTGCACTGATGTGAAACTCCTCCTTGAATGTCGAACTTGAATCGGAGTAAATGCACAAATTATATTCAGATCACGAATTCAGCACGACGCGACGCTCAACCGTGTAACAATTCCAGTTTTAGGCTGTTTTTTATATTTTCAATTATTTGTCGAGCACTCTTTGAACAAAAAAATTTGCATAATATGAATATTATAAAGGGATTTTTTCAACGGTGTGTCGCTACTGAATGACAAAGCTACAATTGTGCGCGGGTTACAAACGGCTAATGAGATTTCATTTTTAATTACCTGCTCTGTTGTAGTAAAAAATGCAGTTTCGCTAGCTTAAAACCAGAATATATACCAATCAGGCTGTAAGTGTTCTGTTTTAGTTGGGAAATTTGTACTTTTTCTTCATGATTATCAGAATTTTTTGACGACAATGACAAAACTATAACGAGTGTATTACTGTAATAATACAATCAAGCAGACGCTGTAACATTTCATCATCTATTTTGATTTGAATTCTATCTTGTATCAATTGACTCAACCAAACCAATAGATTGAAGATTTCACGATTGCATCAATTTGAAATTTAGTCCAAATTTTTCGGTAAAATTTGTTTTTATCAGCACCAAGTTCGTAGTTATTGAACTCAAAATTCAAAAGAATTATATCAAGCTTATGTATTCCTTTCCGAAGTTAAAATTTCTAACACAATATTTTGCCATATTTATGGTGGATGAAATATGAAAATATAATAACTAATTTCAATTGGAATATCACCGTTCTTCCGAGTGTGGATATCGCTGACCTCAACATGCGTGGTAAATTAATTATTATTGATTGATTTACGTCCACTTGCGTGGACTATGGGGTTGAAACATTTAACCCTGCAATTTCACCGCGCAAGAGAAAATTAACTCTGAGTTAGGAAACCCGTTTGAATCTTTGAATTGTATAGCGTGGTAAGGCGTTTCTGTGGTTTTTGCTATAGTTCACGGAATATGATATATCTTTTGTTGTCATGTCAGTCTGTTTAATAGTATTTTGAAACTGATAATCAGTCGATTTCATATGTTGGTGTTTAATTGAAAAATTAGATAGTTAATAAAAATGGAAACGAAATCTCGTGTACATATCCCAAAATATTCGCATAAATAAGTAGAAAAGCCCTGTAGACAGGAGCTTTGGCGCTTTGTTCAGACTTTGACAAATCTCCGAAAGTAGTGGTAAGAGTTCGGAATTATATCAATGGATTCTTATGATAGAACTTCATCATAACAGAAATTAAATTCAAACATCATAAAAGAATTTAAATTCAACAAGAGTGCCAAAAATTATTAATCCAAAACAGATAAATTCTACCCAACAATGAACTTATCCTTATCCTTATCATTTTCATTCCTCAAATCTATGATGAACGAGATATTCATTCCTCAAATCCACTCTGAAAATTATATTTTATCAATTGAAACCTAGGCAATGTTCCAGTTTTGTTTTTAGTGGAGATATTCTGAACTCAATATTATTAACTCACTATTACCATTCCCATCCTCATATGGATTAACCATGGGCATCAAAATGCCACCCAAGAAGATCATTCAAATCATCACTCAAGACGATCTAAGTGATCGTCTGGAAAAGGGTGAAAAGAATATTACCATAAAATATATACAGGGTGAACCTGCTATAGTTTCTTCCCCACCTTCTACCTCATCAAAAAAACTTCCAACCGAACTTGAGGAATGGACAATCCTATATACAAACCTGGCTTCTCTCTCAGCTAAGAAAAATGATCTATTGGCACTTGTTGCCATTAGCCAAACTCAACTTGTCCTGATCGCTGAAAGTTGATTGAGTGCTAACATCTCCGATGCCTGCTGTAGTATACTGGGATTCGTTATTCATCGCTGCGACAGTGTTACTACGCTGGGATACGACGGATGTTGTATTTGCTGATGTAATTGATAAATTTTCTGTAACCTCCTATTCAATCGCTTCCCCTGGTATTGCTAATATTTTTTCTCGATCTTACATCTTCATTACTCTTGCTTCTATCTACGACCCAGACCTTGCGAGCATGATAATTTGATATTCTGTTTTATTGAGAACTAATCTAATACAAAGAACAACATATTTATTGCAGGTGACTTCAATTTCAATGACATCAAGTGGCCTCTGACTATTACTCCATCTAATAATTCGCCATCAGCCAGATTCATCGAAATGATTAACAACTGCCATCTCCACCAAATTGTGACTCAACCCACTCTATTTCGTCATAACCAAACGCCATCGACAGTAGACCTTGTCCTAGTTAACGACAAAAATTTGAATTCTTCTTTAGGTTACCTGCCACCAGTACGAAAGTCTGATCATGCTGTGTTGTACTCTAAACCACAGTTTTCAAGAAAGGCCTTATCTTCACTATGCAGGAAGGAACTAAAAATAACTAATTTTCAGGAGGTCGAGAAGGACCTTAATTGGATTAATAGGAATAACATTTGGAACAATAAGGATGTGGCAGATATGAGCTGCTCAGGGGCCTCCTATCTCGATAGGAGGTACGGGGATCGCCAAACCCGAGTTACCCGAGGACCTGGTGGCTTGGCACCTTGTACACACCGTCCTGACCTAGACATGTCTTAGTGTGGACGGGGAGCTTGGCTTAATAGCCTGGCTCAAAGAGGAGCAAACCTCTGAAAAAAACCTGAATCCCAAGGTGAAGATAAGTGCCGACGAGATGCGTGGCTGTCGGGCAACCAGTCTTTAACTTTCTCACCACTGGAAACCAGGCGCACCCAGTGGGACATTAAGCCCTGTTTTTGATATGGACGCACTGCCACTCAGTGACATATTCACGACCTTACTCGTGGGAACTATTATGGAAAACACAACCAAACAAGAATTATTTGGAGGAAAGGGAGGAAAGAAGAAACACAAGAGGAGAAATGGGCAAGATTGGAAAAATAAGCGGAAGAAATAGGATATATCCCTAGAAGACAACCTCTGGCAAGATTACCTGATGGAAAGAAGAGAAAGACTTCTTGTACTAGCAGGATAGCTGTAGAAACAGTGGAAGAATTTAATTGTTCATTTATAGAAATACAAGAAGAGGAAAGGAGGGAAATGTTGAGAGAGAAGAAATGTAAGGATTCACAAGTGGAAAAAAACAAGGAATACAGAAGCACAACAGATTGATGAAAAAATACGGAGGACACAGAAACCAACAACATCACAGACACAGCCAAACAAGACACCACAGAAGGACAGACAGACAGATTCGTAGGAACCAAAGAGCACAAACAAAGACAATAACACACACAGACAATTAGTAGAAGAGGCCATAGTAGCGATGGAAGCGATCCGCAGAGCTACAACCGGATATCAGTCGGGAAGAATACAGTTCAACAAGGAGGAACAGATGGTGGTACGAAAACAGACGGACATACTTACAAATGTATTAATAAGACTGGCATATGACATAGGAAAGACGGACGGAGAACAACTGCAAATAGACATTGAAGGGCAGAACAAGAGAACAAGAAGATAAAATAAGAGAACTAAATGAAAGGATGCGGAAACAATAACACACGGAAAAAAATAAGATGAGAGACCAGACAAAAAAGACGGAAACAAAGACATCAAAACAGACAGAAACGCCTATACAGACAGACACAGAAACAGACGAAGACTGGAAAACGGTAAGACGACGGAAGAGGACATTCGCACAGACGGTACAACGCAACGAAAAAGAAGAATGGAAAACACCGAAAAAAAAAGAAACAAACAGTACGATAATAAGTATTAAGGACATAAACAGCCACCAGGAAATAATACACAAACTAAAGGACGCCACAAAGGACATTTGGAAGGAAACGGGGATAAACAAAATTGGTTCAAGCACTGACGTGAAGTCAGGAGCTTTTGCGCCTATGTTCTATTGTCCATTACCCTGTATTGGACACCCTTAATGTACAATAGAATATACGCGCAAAAGCTCCTGACTGAACGTCAGTGCTTGAACCAATTTTTTAGACATTTTCTCGAGGTACGGTTCTTACAAAAATATATTATCGTCATTTTCTTCAAATTTTCTAGGGGTACGGTTCTTAAAAAAATTCAAACACGTCTTTATGTTGATTTTATACTAACAGTTACCAAGCTTCAATTCGATCGAATCTTTATTTTTTGAGTTATCGAGGAAATAATATTTCAGGTGGGTATAACTAGGAAACCGTTTAACCGATTATGCCCAAAAACGAACTTAACTCTCCCATTCGGGTACGCAACCTACCCTGAAAATTGAAAGTCCTTATCTCCTTTTGTTCGAAAGTTATCGAGGCGGTCACCCATCTATTGAACTCAAACAAGGCTGCTCGAATCTCCAACAATATTTAACCGATCGTGTTAAAACTTAAAACTTGGCGGTAGAGCTAGGTTCGAAAGGCTTTTGCAAAATTTCAGCAATTTCAGACGAATAGATATTGATATATAGAAATTTTTTTTTTATTTTCAATGATTTCTTAAAAATTTTCTACAAATACTATCCTCACGAAATTTTGCAAGAATTTTCTTGGTGGCATTGTACCACCTATATCCTTGTTTCAATTCGATCGGTTCAGTATTTCTCGAGTTAATGAGAAAAAAAACAACCAAATTTTAGTTGACTATAACTCTGAAACCGTTTGATCGATTATGCTTATAAACAAACTCAAATGTCCTGTTCAGATGCACAACCTAACCTGTAAACTTTAAGCCGCTACCTCTTTCCGTTCTGAAGTTATCGTGACAACAAAAATATTTTTTAATAATTTTTTTTAAATTTCTAGCCATACGATTCGCACAATATTTCACAAGCGTGCTTAGGTTCATATTCTACAACTACTCACCAAGCTTCAATTCGATCGGATTCATATTGCTTGAAAACAAAATTATTACTCGGAAACCATTGGGCCGATTATGCCCATTAACGAACTTGTCCGTTGTATTGGGATGCGCCACCTACCCTGAAAATTTCAAGTCGCTAGCTCTTTCCGTTCTCCAGTTATCGTGGCAACGGCCGGACAGAATCAAATTTGACCTCGAATTCTTATTGGGGAGTCGAACCAAATCGTTTGAGATCATTTTCGTCAAAAAATTCGAAAGTTACAGACATTTGGGCAAAATGATAACGCGATGTTCCCCAGAACATACGCGCAAAAACATTATACCAATAAAGCAACATAGGCATACGGTGGTCTTAGCGAGCAGAAGTGTTTTGATCTCTCCTCGTTGTTTCTTCAAGAAATAGTGGTTACCCCAAACGAAAATTTTCGAGTTTTGAACTCTCAGATTCCTGAAAAGCCGTGTTTCTAAATGTGGTGAATTTTGTGAAGTTTTTGAGCTCCGTAGTCTACATAATTGTTTCATTTCGCAACAATAATAACTCTTCTTAATCGAATTCACCATGATGAATTCTATTGTCCATTCTCCTGTATTGGAGACTCTTCTTAATCGAATTTACCAAGATGAATTCTATTGTCCATTCTGGACAATAGAATTCATCATGGTAAATTCGAATTAAGAGTCTCCAATACAGGAGAATGGACAATAGAATTCATCATGGTGAATTCGATTAAGAAGAGTGTCCAATACAGGAGAATGGACAATAGAATTCATCATGGTAAATTCGATTATGAAGAGTGTTCATTACAGGAGTATGGACAATAGAACATACGCGCAAAAGCTCCTGACTTCACGTCAGTGCTTGAACCAATTTTTTATATTAGCCATCAAACCTTTTTAATTCTTCATAATCATTACAAGAATGTCTGTCGATATGGAATATGGTAATAATTTGACATTTGAACACATCGTTTAATGCATAATCAATTTCAATACTTTTGTCACTCGTTGATGAGATGAGATATCTGAAATTATAGATAAACTCTAAATATTCCATTCAATATTGAAATATTAAAATTAAATTTACACTTATTCATTTGTATTTCAAGATAATGAATGTTTGAAGCTAATGATTCATGTAAATTGTCTGTGAAAATTTGTTTTCATGGATTAGGGGAAAAGAGTTATTGTGAAAATAAGATTCATTTATTTACATACCAATCTATATATTGTTTTATACTATCTACTAAGGGCCGATTTATTCAACCTCTCCGTAAAGTATTCTTCAACTATGTGCTCGTTGAATTTACTGATCCCCTTTAAAGTGAACATTCACAGATTACTTTCCTTTCGGTAAGGCTACTTGACAGTTTACAGGTCGTAAAATATATCAGCCCTCAGTGAACAAAAAAATTGTATACCTCACTTGAATCATTTTCAAAGTTAGCCTTGAATTATCAAGCCATTCTATTATAATATTAGTAAAATCTGTTCTTCAGAGGTATTCATTGTTAAGCATGCTAAGCAACAAGCATTTAAGAAACATATACCTGAAGTTCCACGGGAAAACTATATACATAATATATACCTACACACATGTTATATTGCATCACCTTCTACTCCTATATTTTAAAATATTCTGCAATTAGAAAAATTAAAATGTTTCGTTAAAAATGCCTATTATATAGGTACACGCTGGCATCCAAACACCCTGATGATGGATCGTAAGAGACCCATGATATCAGGAAAACAGAAAAGTGTTCAAAATTCACTGGTCTAAGCGTAATTCAACTGTTTTTTTTGTGCAATAGTATTATGCAAATGTTATGTGTAAATAGGTAAAAGTGGCTAAGGGCCAAATCTGAATAATAGGGTAGGCGCAGAAGTCATTTGAAATGTAATTCATGCAGTTTTGCTTGCTAATGACATGTTTATGATTATACTAACCATTCTAGGTCTTCCCTAAGGAAATCCCACAGAAGCTCCTAGGAGAGTCAGTTTTGTTCTGTGTATATTTTATTAATGTATTCTTACGTCAGCTTAGTCAAGGCACTGGGTGGTTTTCACCTAAGTACATGATGAATAGAATACTTATCCCGTAATATATATAGCTTCGGCAAAATGACAAAACAGAATTAAAAGTAAAATGTCAAATTTTGAGTTGGCTTTATTTTTTATAGTCATAGCCTACGCATAACAACCACTTCCTTATTGCGAAACATATTTAAATGCACCTTGAATCGAGCATTTATGGTTTATTTCGTTCACTCCCTGATTTATCGCTCACTCTCGAATTTCAAAACGAGAATATCTTGAAACTTGCTTATTGCAGATACGTCCCTTTGTCATTTCAACGATATGAGAACCACCACCAATTTGTTTGAATAGAAACACTAGATTTTCTTCTTGGCTATTCCACTTTTGAACTTTAAAAATTTTAGTGTTCATGTCATCTTGGTTGCCTCTTATCAATATTAAATTTTCTCATGAGATATACTTAATCTTCACAAATATTCAATCGACTAAGTTCCATATACCTTGTTTTGAATTCTATCTGCAGTAACTCCAAGAGTAACTCATGCATTCTATTTGTCGAAAAGCATTACTTTTTTGCTCTACGTCAACTGGACCTTAATTCATTCCAACCTGAAAGAAAATATTAGGACTTGGATTTCTCTGAGTAAAGTAATTCATTCAATTCACTTCTATTACTTACTGCTGATTTTTAGCCAGAAATCCTGAAGGACATATACCAGATATCTTCTTTCTGAACAACTTTTCCACAGTTCTCCATAATTTGGAATTTCTTTCACATACGTAAACAATATTTCTAGATTCCTCCAATCTTCAAATACAAGGTAATCTCGATTATTTTCAACGGAAGGAATACTCGTTCGTACTTCGTGGATTGAGAATATTTTGTTTACGTTTTGTATTTGTGTTATGTGTTTTGATCAGATGTTGAGGTTAAAACGGGGCGCATGCGATGTAGGGCTATCATCTCCCATAGATTTTTGATGAAATAACACAATTTTCCCATAACATACGCGTAAAAGATATGTCATCATGACATTCATATTTTTATTTTTGACGGTTCTCGCAAAAATACGACCATAGACAACATATCATACGACGATTCGCATCCAGCTACCGAATTCACAAAAGGCTGCTCAGTTCTCCAACAATATAGATCGGATCGTGTTCAAACTTGGAATTCTGCAGTAGACTTAGGTTCTGAAGGCTCCTCCAAAATTTCAGCCATGCCGGACGAATAGTTTATGATATATAGAATTTTTTTCAATTATTTTTAATTATTTTTTTTTTATTTTCTAGTTATACCATCCTCACGAAATTCTGCAAGAATTTTCGCGTTGGCATTCTACAACTAATAACCATGCTTGAATTCAATCGGTTTTGTATTCTTCGAGTTAATGAGGAACAAAAAACAACCAAATTTCAGAAAATTTCAGATGGCTATAACTCTAAAACCTTTTGAACGATTATGCTCATAAACGAACTCAAATGTCGCATTCAGATTCACAACCAAACCTCAAATTTTCAAGCCGCTATCTCTTTCCGTTCTCAGGTTATCGTGACAACAAAAATATTTTTCAATAATTTTTTAATAATTTTCTAGCTATACGATTCTCACAAAATTTCACGAACGTGCTTAGGTCTATATTCTACAACTATTCACCAAGTTTAAATTCGATCGGATTCATTTTGGTTGAAAACAAAATTATTACTCGGAAACCATTGGGCCGATTATACCCATTAACGAACTTGTCCGTCGTATTGGGATGCGCCACCTACTCTGAAAATTTCAAGTCGCTAGCTCTCTCCGTTCTCAAGTTATCGTGGCAACGGCCGGACGGCACCACAGAATTTCACATTTGGGCAAAACTATAACGCGATGTTCCCCAGAACATACGCGCAATAAAAAACTCTTTTACACGGTCAGGCAATTTGCAAAAGCGAATGGTTTTAAGTTTTGTTGGACTCAAGACTGTAGGATTCTATTAAGGAAGAATGAAGGATCTAGGATAGTTAATGTGATGTCAGAAAATCAGCTGCAAGATTTGGTTAATTAATTCTCTCTCTCAATTAATTTCAGGGAGGTTGTACTGCCCTCCAATGGATACTCTTAGTGTATACTATCAGAACTGTCGTGGCTTGAGAACTAAAACTCGTGATTTCTTTACATCTTCTTTGATTTGTGACTATGATTTGATCTGTGTTACCGAATCCTGGCTTAAGCCTCACATAGACAGTTCGGAAGTTATGTGTAATAAATACAACACGTTCAGAAGGGATAGATGCGAGTCAAGTAGTGTCAAGAGGGATGGTGGTGGAATACTTGTTGGTGTGTCGACAAAGATGAAAGCGGAGATGTTAGCCAGCTTGTCGAATGTATCAATTGTTGAAGATCTGTGGATGAGGATAACTATTTCTGAGGGTGTGAAAAAGCTTCTTCTGTGTGTTTGTTACATTCCACCGAATACTTGTTTTGATGCCTACATTCAGTATTTCACTCAAGTTACTGCCCAGATGGAGTTGAATCCTGGTTGTCCTTTTGTGATGGTCGGTGATTTCAATCTTCCTGATTTTTCTTGGTCATATAATAGTGATACAACAGGTTTGGAATGTAATATAGTTCACAATGACTTATATACTGCCTTTAGAGATTTCATCTCTTTTAACTGTTTATTTCAGTTCAATGGCGTGCCAAATGTAAATAATAGAATATTAGATTTATTTTTGTGTAACCGGGATGAAACTGAAATTCAAAAATGCAACTCACCTTTTGAGACCGAGGATTCTCATCATCCTTCTTTGGATATATATGTTAATATAGTTCCTGTTAAAAAATCTTTGAAACTTCGTTCTTCATATAAATTTTTCAATGCCAATTATGAGGGTATTAGAGATGACTTGTGTGGTGTTAATTGGAAAGAGTTGTTATCGGCAGCTGATATCGATGTTTGTGTAGATTCTTTTTATTCTATTTTGGATGAGTTAATTGCTAAACATGTTCCTAAGAGATCTGAGAGGAGTGCTAAATATCCCTTTTGGTTTTCCAGAGAAACAATTGCTTCAATTAAAGAGAAGGCCAGATATCTTAAAAAATTCAAGAGATTTAGGAATAAGTTTGATATGAAATTTTTGCCAAGATTAGAAGTAGATGTAAATTCATGATTCAAAATGACTATGAAGCTCACATTTCATCAGTTGAGCAGAATATTTCAAAAAATCCAAAAATGTTTTGGACCTACATAAGTTCTTTGAATAAAAGTGAGAAAATACCTTCGGTGATGACCTACAACAACTCAACGTTTGACGATGAATTACTCGTTGCTAACGCTTTCTCTGAGTATTTTGCGAGTGTTTTCGACTGTTCGACAAAACCAGTCCTTTATAAAAGGAGAAATACGGATACTTCATCAATAACTATCAACAATATAGAAAATAACTCGATCATAAATAAAATAAATAGTTTGGATAGCAATAAGGGTTTGGGACCAGATTTAATACCCCCTATTTTTATTAAATCTTGTGGTGAACTATTGGTTGAACCACTTTATATAATTTATAATAAATCCCTTCGTCAGGGTATTTTCCCCAAAAAGTGGAAAATTGGCAAAGTTGTCCCCATTTTCAAAAAGGGCAAAAAAAGTAGGATAAGCGATTACAGACCTGTCTCCATCCTTTGTCACTTTGGAAAAATTTTTGAGTCAATTCTGACTGATATTTTCTTTCAAAAAATAAGCTCTAAACTATCAGAAAAACAACACGGGTTTTTCAAAGGACGGTCTGTTTTGACAAACTTAGCGCCATATGTTGATTTTATAACTAGGAACATAGATGGTGGTACACAAGTGGATTCTGTTTATACAGACATGGCTAAGGCATTTGACAAGAAACATCATTCCACTTTGATAGCTATATTAGATGACTTTGGTGTAGTGGGGACGTTTTTGAATTGGATAGAATCTTATCTTACTGATAGAGAGCAATTCGTAGTTGTGAATGGTGTTTCATCCAATACTGTTCGTGTGACATCTGGCGTACCACAAGGTTCTCACTTTGGCCCTCCTTTGTTTGCGATATACATCAATGGTATTTCAAATTGCTTTCTCCATACTCTCTTTGAGTTATATGCGGATGATTTGAGGATATATAAAACCATTCGGTCACATCAAGACTTTGTATTTTTTCAGGAGGATCTTGATCGTTTGTTCACATTTTGCGCCGAGAGATGTTTTGTCCTGAACATATACAAGTGTAGTCGTATAACGTTCACCAGAAAGACCAATATATTCAATTTTCCTTTGTCGCTCGGTGGATGTGTACTGCGGGAAGTGGACCATGTGAAAGATTTAGGAATAGTCCTCGACTCTAAATTTTGTTTTGATTTTCATATAGACAGCATTGTGACTAAAGGTTTAAAAATGCTTGGCTTCATAATACGTTCTACCAAAGACTTCTCTAGTGCTGCCTCTCTCAGGTCTCTTTACTTCTCGCTTGTGAGAAGTAACTTGGAGTATGCTAGTCCTATCTGGTCACCTTTTTATTATAGATATATAGATAGGGTCGAAAGGATCCAGAAGAAATTCATTAAGTGTCTTAACTACAGATTTGATCGCCCTAGGTTGACATGTGATTACAATGATAATTTGAAGATGTATAATATCCTCAGCTTACGACATAGGAGGGCGCTCTTCGATTGCATGTTTCTTTATCGAATTGTGAATAATTGTTTCAATTACCCACTGATACACTTCCTCAGTTTTAATATTACACAATATTCAGATCGAAGGAGAGCGCTGTTCTACGTCTCTAAAGCTAGAACGAATGTTCGTTATCATTCAGTGTTCCTGAGGGTGATGCGTTTTATAATTGGCATATGAACAGTATTGATGTCTTCAACATAAGCTTGGATGGTTTCAAGAAATCTGTCATAGCATGTCTGCAGTCATCGTTTGATTGAGTTGTTAGATCTGATGATGTCTGTCGTTGGCTATCTTTTTCTGTTTGTGAGTTGGTTGGGGGATGTATTAATTTATATTTGGGGTTACCTTTTCATGATGTTATTGAGCCACGTATGCATTTTTAAGTAATTTGTAAAAATTTTGTGAACCTCTGTAATTGGGATTTCCTGTTGAGGTTCCTGCTTAATAAATAAATAAAAAAATAAATAAATAAATAAATAAATAAATAAATAAATAAAGGACGGAAAGATGATACTACAGTGCACAGACAAAAACCAACATGAACAGATGAACGAAGCACTTAAAACAATAAAGGACATAGACATAAGGAAGAACAGAGAGAAACGATCAACTATTATGTTAACGGGGACAACGAAAACCAAGACAAAGAATTGACAGCACAGATACTGAACGAAAACGAGGACATAAGGGACAAATTTGGACAATTATTCAACGAGACAACCACGATACTTACTAGACGGACATGTAGAAATAATTACAAGGAAACCATAACATTGCACACAAACACCACGATGCGAACACTTACTAAAAAAGGGACAATATACATGGACATGATGAGGATTAGGGTAGAAGAGGTAGTTAGCGTGGCTTTATGTTTTAACTGCCACAAATATGGACATGTGGCTAAATATTTCATAGACAAAGCCGACATGGCACAAATGCGGAGAACAGCATGAAGGCAGAACTTGCTGCGCAACTAACCTTGACTGCCCAAATTGTAAGACGGACGGAGTAAACAAGGTCATGAGAAGACACACGGCACGAGTCAGAAACTGCCCAACATACAGAAGAAAGGAAAACCAAACACGACGGAAAATTGACTACGGACAAAATACAGAACGATTAGACCGAAAGTACTACAAATAAACTTGGACAGAGGACGGGAAGCCATTGCACTAATGGCGAAGAAACTGACGGACGAAGACATATATATTGCACTCATACAAGAACCTAACGGACGTGTAACCAACGCACAGGGATACGTTACACACAAATATAGCTCAAAGGGAAAATCACTGGTACTCACAAAAACAACACTAACACAAGTAATGACAAGACGGGACCAGACGAACGCGAATTATACAACTATTGAACTGGCACTGAAAGACAAAACAGGAAAAATAATTATAGCATCGATATGTGACGAACCAGGAGGCAACGAAAACAAAAGACTGACGGAATTCACACAGTTGAACGGACGGAGGATAGACAAACACATACTGGCCGGTGACATAAACGCACATCATGTTGCATGGGGAGGAACAAAGACAGATACAAGAGGAGACAAACTTCTTGAGTGGACAATGACTCACACTTACGACATAAATAATGACACTACCCAAAAACCGACCTTTTCAGGCCCAAGAGGCATCAGCTACATAGACGTGACTTTGACCAAAGGACTAACGATACAAAACTGAATAGTACGAGACAAGGAAACACTACACAAATACATTACGTACAATATAGACTTAAACACGACCAGAAATACAATTAAATACAAAACATATGACTTTGAAATCACCAACTGGACAGAGTTTAAAGAAAAACTGAAGACACAAATATACAGAGAACAATGGAATATAAACAACAAGGAACAATAATTAGAAGAGAAAGCGGAGAATATGCAGCAAATATGTACAAAAATATGCTCGAGACATATAACAACTAAAAAGAGGGACGAGAACAATGAATGGTGGACAAATGAACTACAAAGACCTAGACAGACACAACGGCAGCACAGACGGAACGCTCAACAAGGTACCGATGAGAGTAGAAGACAAAACGAATGGAGAAGATACAGACAAATGAAACATGAGACAAACTATGGATATTTTTGAACAAGGGACACAAAACACCAAACACCAATAAACAAAAAGAAGACGGTAGCTTACCACAGACGACACAGATATAAACACGTACCTGATGGACAAATACTTTCCACAAGACGACAAGAAAAAAGACACGCAAGAAATGACCGAAACTAGAAACAAAAAAATTACATATAACCCAATAAGAGAACCAGACATAACACCGGAAGAGGCTCAATGGCAATTAAAGTACTAAAAAATGGGTTCAAGCCCTGTGGACAGGAGCTTTCTGGCGCTCTAGTTCAAACAGACAAATTATATCTCTGAAAGTATTGGTTTCTCAGAGTTGAGAATTATATCAATGTATTCTTATGATAGAACTGCATCATAAAGAAAATTCAATTCAAATAATAGTTTATTTATCAAGATTAAATGAGAAATTGGAGAATGAGAACTACACCATGTAAGAAATCAAATTAAAATAGCTGAAATGAATTTGACTCTCTCTTATAGAACAGGATGACATGTACGAGCACAGAACATATCGACACACAGAACCTAACCTAACGATATATGAGTATGAACACAGAGCATATAATAAAGCTTAGATATACTGATTATAGCATTCTGTGAAAACAAAGTAGTACGATTCATTATTGAAATTTCGAAAAATCATATCTCCGAAAGTATAAGCTTGTTGGAGTCAATAAAAACAGACAACTTATATCTCCGACAGTATTGGTTTCTCAGAGTTGGGAATTATATCAATGGATTCTTATGAAAGAACTCCATCTTAGCAGAAATTGAATTCGAACATCATAGAAGAATTTAAATTCAACAAGAGTGCCAAAAATTATCAATCCAAAACCAATAGACGAATTCTACCCAACAACGAACTCATCCGAGATATTCATTCCTCAATTCTATGATGAACGGTAATATATATCTTTCCTCAAATCTACTCCAATACACCAATATTCCAGTTTTGTTTTTAGTGGAGATATTCTGAACTCAATATTATTTACTTACCTTTACCATTCCCATCATCATATGGATTGACCATCGGCATGAAAATATCAACCAACAAAAAGTATGATATTATATTATAATTCTCATATTTATACAATTGCTGGAATGAATGACAATGAGACAATGTCATGTCTCAGGAAAATAAGTTGACATTATAACAATTCACAGAATACCCACAGAATAATTATATCATTCAGTGAAAACATAGAAATACGATTTATATTGAAATTTTGAAAATTCATATCTCCGAAATTATTAGCTTGTTAGAGTTAAAAATGATATGAATGGATTCTTATGGTAAAACTGCATATTGAAAAAAATTTCATTTGGAATTTGTTATGTAAAAAAAAATTTTTTTTGTTACTCCGAAACCATCTGTCCGATTTCGCCCAATAACGAACTTAACTGAAATAATTATCTCCCAAACCTACTCTGAAAATTTCAACTGTCTAGCTCATTCCGCTCGAGAGTAATCGTGCCTACGGCCGGCCGGACGGACTGGCCGGCTGGCCGGACAGAATGAATTTCGACCATGGATACTTGATCAGTGAGTCGAACCAAATCGTTTAAGACCATATTCATCGAAAAATTCGAAAATTACAGACATTTGGGCAAATTGATAAGCACTCAGTTCCGAGGAACTAGGGCGCCAAAAAAGGAAAATGCACAGGACTGGACAAAATACCGAACGAAGCAATGGAACACATTTTCGACATCACAAAAGACATACTGACGGACATATATAACAAATGCATGAGATACAGACGATTTCCCAAGGTATGGAAGAGGGCAGACGTGGTATGGATCCCAAAGAAGGACAAGTCATTAAGGCCAATAAGCCTTCTCCCGTCCTTGGGAAAAGTTCTAGGCAGACTGCCGAACAGAAGACTACAACACTGGCTGGACAGTAATAAAGGACTCGTTTAGGGAAGGACACTCGACGATAGACACTATTGACAAACTATTGACAAGTATACAGAGGTACAGAGACAATGACAAACACCAGTTATTGGTGGCACTTGACCTGCGGAACGCATTTAATAATGCATGGACACCGTACATTTCGACGGAAATGGAGGCGGCACGGGTACCAGAAGTGGTCCACAGGTTAAGTGAGGACTTCTTGACAGACAGGATGATAAAGAGCGAACCGGTGACAAAAGGATGTCCTCAGGGGTCATGCCTTGGACCAACCCTATGGCTGCTTGTCGTGCAGGGTTGGTTCAAAATAATGGACGAGACACAGAAGACATGGAGGACAGACGAAGCACAAAGACGAGACGTAGACATTGAATTCACAGACAGAATAGCTACGTGCCTTGCGTTTGCCGTCGACCAAGTCATACTGATACAGGGAAACTCAGCCAAAGTAATAGAAAAAAAAATGGACATACATATGGAACGGCTGCAAACGCTGGGAACCTGAAAGTGGTACGACATACAACGAGGACAAGACAGAGACGATGTTCATGTTCAAAAGACGCAACGCAAGACCACTGACAATAAGGACAGGAGACAAAACTATAGAACACAAGACCACAATAAAGTACTTAGGGTTAACAATTGACAGAAAATTGACATACTTACAACACATATAGGAGACGAGATAAAAAATGGGAAGGACGGCGACAAAACTCGTAGGGAAAATAAGCAGGACATACGGATATGAGAAAGACATTATCAAACAAATAACGGAAAGTGTAACGAAGCCGGCTGCGTTTTACGCCTCTGAGATATGGGAAGTCAACGCGAAACGAGTTCTACTAAGACAACGGACGGATGCTTTACAAAGACCACTGCTTTTGCTCATCAACAGGACATACGCTACAACATCAACGGCGGCATTACAGGTACTGGCAGGGGTACCTGCTTGGTGGGCAGAAGCGAAACATAGACATATAAACTGGATAAACAAACGGGGAGACAACGACAGAACACGAATAAGGACAAGGGACAGGCCACATCTATCCCTGAGACACTTGACCAGCAAAACGAACATTGACAGAAACATAAACAAACTAAGACAATAAAGAAGGAAAGAGATAAAAGGAAAAATAATGAGAGAATGGCAAAATACATGGGACAACGAAGATCGAGGACGAGAACTATATGGACATTGTACACAGATAGGGACGGACAGACTAGGACTTACGTTCAAAGCACAGCAACTTACAATGGGACATGGAAACATGCAGGGATACTTACATAGATTCAACCTGCGCGAAACAGACGGAAAATGCACATGTAACGGACAGGTAGAAGACGCAGGACATATAAGATTGGACTGTACACTAACAAACAGAGAACACATACGGACATAAATAATATAGAAATACGGAGACCTCAACTTGACACTAAGAAAAGACGGTAAAGTTAACGACACAGACATCCAAAAAGCTAACGAGTGGGCAAAACAAGCAATAACAGACACATAACGGACTAACGCACTGACGAGGACAAAAGCTGATGCATACCATCTCGCTGCAGCTAGGAACAAGGAGCTGATGCCGAAAGGCGAAAAGCTGAACAAACAAACAAAGCTATGTGGGATAAATTTCACTCCATTGTTGTTGCAAGTATGATAGGACACACATGTGTTGTCACAATGAGAAAAAATCCAGTTGAACCTTAGATATATGACAAAAATCTGCGAAAGATCAGGATAAAAAAATGGGTTCAAGCCCTGTGGACAGGAGCTTTGGCGCGCTGTCCAAATTTATACCCAGAGCTGTCACCCATCCAGATACCGAACTCGCCTAAGGCTGATTAGCTCCAGAAAAAATGCAGAATACTTTGTATGAGAATTTAACAAAATGAGAAAGTGATAGTATTTCTCATGCTCTTTTTTGCATAGCTAACTATTTTCCACTCATTGTTTGTAAATTGCGAGACTGGTTCCAGAATCAATATGTTCGTTGTTTGATACTTGGTGATTAATATTTAAAGACATATACTTAATTTATGTTTATTAAATGTCTCTGTCATTCTTACATACCGTAATAATCTGATACAACAATGCTATGCGATATAGGTACAATAGGTATATGTCCATTGAGGTTAGACCATAGAATTATTATTATATTATTATGTTGAACACCTTCCCCTCAAAGGTTTAAACGCCCAGGAGTTTTAAAATTGTTCCACAACGGATTATATTGCTGTGTTATTTCTAGTCATTATCTCGGGTTCACTTAGAACATTACTAAAATTTGTCTTGTTCGAACTATTTCTACTGTTGTTTTCCTTACAATCATTTGGTGATAATTGGTTTGGGTCTAATTCAGTTTCTAATGTATATTCATTACTACGGGGTCTGGTATATGAAAATTTCATCTGTTGAGTATTACGTCATAATAATTGACCATTTACTTGCTTTTTCACCCGATAAGAACTAGGTTCTTTTGCCTTTCCCAAGACAATAACCTTTTCCCAGAGTGTATCACTTGATGTTTTTATTACAACTTGATCCTCTTTCTTAAACTAAATATTTTTTTGAATTTGAGGTTATAGCTTATTATTGGTGAAAGATCTCCGAGGTGTATACTTTGTAAGATTTGTACTAGTGATTCTACTAATCAGAGCCTTGTTATTGTAATTCATTACAAGGTCTCTAAAATCTAAATTTCCCTCAATAAGTCCTGGGATTGTGATAAACCATAAGGTAATACCAAATATCTAAATACCAAATGGTGTCACACAGAAGAATTTGTAAGATGACCTGTGTAACTTCAAATCCTTAGATGAGTTAGATTTACGAACTAAAATCTGTGTTTATATTTCATTATATTTTCCTCTAGGAATTATGCTAATGTTCACACCTGTATCTAATTCAACATTGAAATTATTACGTTCATCATTGAATAAGTTCATCCCATGCTTTCCTACGCCTAATAATATATATAATATCTGGTTCATCAGAACTACCTTCATCTTTCTCGATATTCTTAACATTTTTAACATTACAAGATATAGTAATATGATTTAACATACCGCACTTCCTACACTTTTTACGAAGTGCGGGGCATTCACGTGCACCATGTGTCGACTGAGATCGCCTTCATTTGAATTTTCCTTCTTCTGACCTTCTTGTCTACACTTGAAATTTTTCGTTTGTTTATTATACTTCCCTGCAGCTTTAATGTCCTCAATTCGCTCTGGAACTGCAAGTTCCGTTGCTTGCTCTGCTCGCTGGTTCTGCAAAATTCAATTGCTTTCTCCACTGTCAATTTTGGAATTCTCAGTAATGCCTCTCTGGTTACAGGATGATCTTATTATAACTATTTTGTCTTTCAGTGCTTTATCTTCTGCAGTTTGATTTGAGTCGGTTTCATTATAATTACATGTTCGTACTAGATACTTGCATTCAGAAAGGAAATGTTCACATTGTTCATTTTCTTTTTGCACCTTTTTCAAGTAATTATACCTTTCAAAGCACTCATTAACTCTTGGGTTGACATATTTTTCAATAGACTTCATAGTATATTCATCTTTGTTCAGTTCTATCTCTGGGATCACGAATGTGGACATAATTCTTGCAGCTTCTGTACCAATAATGTTTCTGAGTATGGACAACTTTATTGGATCCTGAACTTCGTGCTGTTCGATCGCTATTAAATAATAATCTATGAAGTGTGAAGGATGTTTTCAAAATTTTCCATTCCGTGGCAGCATATTGTCCCTATAAATCGAAATCTGGGGGTCGGCCCCGTGTATCCAGCCATGTTAGGTTATATAGGAATATTTGAATCTTGAAATCGATATTTATTTCATACCAAGTTATGTTATATTTCATAATCTACAAAAAATCTACAAAACTGATTTGTTTATCATGGCACATGTCAGACATGATGACATTAACTTGAACATATAGAATATAGACATACGATCACAGAACAGTAATAATAAAGATCTATGCAAACACGTTATGATTACATCCTTCTATAGCTTGTATCCTTTTTTTGACGTTTGTCAAAAATCAAACAAACTGTTGATTATTTGTTTGGTCGAATATAAAAACAGTGGACCAATACACTGAGATCGTAGGAATATTTCGATATTTCCGTGATATCTTCACCAATATAGATCCGATCGAATTCAAATTCAGAACTTTAATGAGAAATAAGGTTTCGAAGGCTCTCGCAGAATTTCAACGATATCTGACTGATAGTTCCTGAGATCCAGAATTTTTTTTAATATTTTTTTTTTATTTTCCAGTAGCGTGATCCTCACATAATTCTGCATATGTTTTAGTGTCAGTATTTTTCACCTAACTGCCGCATTTTAATTCGATCAGGTCTGTATTCTTCGAGTAATTGGCAAAACAAAATTTCAGATGGCTATAACTCTGAAACCACACGGTGAATGTTACTCATTAACGAACTTAGCCTGCGCATTTGAACTCCAAACCTACTCTGAAAATTTCAACTCTCTAGCTTATTGCGTTCGAGCGTAATCGTGCCTACGGCAGAACGGATGCCTTTTTTCGCATTTGACATTTGGGCAAATTGATAAGCATTCTGTTCACAGAACAGCGCGCCAAAAATCATTGTGGCAGCGTTACATGAGGAGTAAGCATGAAACTGACGTCACTAATCACAGGAAGTATTCTAATCAATCATCTTCGACAATTGAATCGGCAAAGAAGAACTTTGAGAGGAAGTTGGTTTCTGATAAGAATAAGAACAATTTTTCTAAATATTATAGCCTCTCCCCTAATCGCAGATTAGATTAGAGGTGGTTGAGGTTCTACAGGACCCTACTAGCTCCTAACAAAAACTAAAATATGGATGTTAGGTGGGCGCCAGACACCCAACTTCAGAAAAACTCGAATTATATCTTACAAATTTATTCAAATCAACAGTTTTAATATTGGCCAATGTGAAACATGCAATATGAATACTAATTCAGATTAATCACATATGAAATGCTTAAACTACTTATCTTGGAATCGTTTCAAATATAATCACTATGGGCAACTTCACAATGAGTCAACCAAAGTGTCCAATCAGGTTCCTCAAATTAGCAACAGGAACTGGATATTATGGAACTCGAGACTGGACTTCTCCGTCGATTGCTAGGTCCCTCTATCCAAACGAAATGATTCCAACCAGACAGTTGTCCTGGGAAACAACGTAGATATTCCTCCAACTGAATAACTCGTGGTACGTGCCTGACAGGTGGTTCTCAAAGTAGGATTATGAAACTTCCTTTGTACGGAAGCAATTCGAAGATAAAACCAACAACTACAGAATAAGGGGAAAAAAGGTTCCAGATTCGGAACCCTTCATTCAAGGAAAATGGCCACAAACTCAAGATTACTGACAACTCCACGGCCACCGAACAAATGATCATCCACCTCGACCAACCAACGAACCCCTCCAGCTGACCGCGCCGACGTTCAATTGACATCGATAAAAGAATCGACCACGGAGCTAGATCACACACACTTAACAAGTCAGAGGCGTCCCAACCAATACAACCGGGGTACACAAAATGCAACCAAAACTTTCAAATACAATTGGATTCTCAAGATCCCGTTACACTCCCTCACCAAGAAGAGCGCAGGCCAGACGAAGCAGAAAACCATTTGCAAGGGAAGATGAAAAAACCGACAATAGCAAGACAGTAGTCAGATGTTCGACACTGGTCTAGAAGTTGCGCCAAGTGATTCAGTAGACAAGGCCTCGTTCATCTAGACAAACCAACACACAACACACAGTGAACTCCTAATAAAAACCCCAAACCCCAAAAAAATTGAAACCCTGCTCAGGTGCTGAAGGCCTGTCTCTGGGATACCACCGGTATCCGAGAGATCAGGGGTGGATGCCAATTTGACTCCACCCAGATGAACAAGGGGTCATGCCCGGCGGGAACGCAGTCGTTCACTAAAAATCAACTTCATACAGAGAACTTCGTCTCTACTCAAATTGACCTCAACCAAGGATGTTAACTAATTGAAATTGATATCTGGAACCGAGGGAACCCAATTGTTCCAACTGTTTCAGACCCCCAGCGGTAGGGGGAAAAAGAAAAACTAAAAAGAGAAACTTGACAGCACCGGGAGGCACCAATGCGGTCAAGCGTGGGGCATTATAGCCGTGTAGGCTATAAATTAGCGACATCGAGCGAAACATGGTCCGATCATTTCCAACTTCAATCCGAAACAATAGACTGCATCACGAGTACCAAAATCGAAATAAAAAAAAGAATCTCAAACTGACGACAAAATCCTCCCCTACAGGTTCGAATACAAATTCTCTCTCAAACTTAACAGGGAGACTTCAACATCAAAACCACAAGGCGTCTTAAACCCCCAAAACAACAACCAGGCGAAAGAACATGACTAGACATTACTCCACCCATATCACCAATCAATGTTCATCCAATGAACCAAATTAGAGCCTAAAAACAGTCAAAATCAGGCAAAGTTCAATCCGGGCCTAAATAGAACAGGAACTCATCACAGGTGACACATAGGTGCGACGCTTCAAGACCGGCATGATCATAGCAGTTGGAGGAAATAAAAATATACCGAAATATACGCATTCTTAAATTTCAGACTTCAAGGGAAAAACGTCGCAAAACGAATGAATGAAATACACGGATTCAAGTCCAGTAGTACTAAACGGTTACCAAAATAACAACTACATACCAGTAGTTCTGATAAGGGAAAAGGGCAAATATCTCCGAGGCAAAGATGGCGGCGAATAGTTCGAAGGGAAGAGCGGCGACATTTCTGATGCGTAGAGAGGAGAATATCTCCAACTAGAAGAACGGCGAAAATTTTCAGAAGGGAAACAAGTTCGAATGTACAAGAAATTCTCGTCCGAAGACTAATTTCCCAGTTTCATCATGCTAATCGCCACCCTCCGACTCAGAAACATCAACCAAGTCAGGCTTCAGATCTTTAACATGCCAGTTGCCCAAATCACGACCATCCGAGTCTCTTAAATTATAGACCAATCTGGAAACAACTGCACGAACAGTGCACGGAACGAAGGAGCTAGTAAATTTGGATGCAAATTTGTTAGCCGCGTCTGATTGAGTGAAATTGCGTTTCCAAACTCGGTCACCCACTTGAAAAACGATATCCCTTTTTCCCGAATCATATAACCGTTTGTTTCTCAAATAGGCATCATGTAAGCGCTGTCGCATGTTGGCGTAAATAGGAGGCAGTCCCTGTAGGTCGTCACTCCATTTTAATCGACGGGAGACTTCATCTAAACTGTGAAAATTTTGATCAACCCTACCATAAGTATCACCTGAATTTGGAATACGACGCCCAAAAAGCAAAAAGGAGGGGGACACACCCAAAACTTCATGCTTAGCTGTATTGATAGCGTGGGCGATATGTTGTATATTTTCATCCCAGACAGTATGATTATCTGCGATATAGCAACATATTGCAGTCAAAATAGTCCTATTAGAACGTTCACTATGATTAACCTGAGGGTGTCGTTTCGCGTTAAACCACGGGGTGATCTTATAAGACTCCATAAATTGTTTATAAGCTTTGGAATGAAACATGGTGGCGTTATCCTGAACTAAAATCTGAGGTACATGAAATTTCAAGAACACATTCTGTTCCAAAAACGCAATAACTGGCTTAGCCTTAGCATCCCGAAGTGGGTGCACAAATGTAAACTTAGTGAACCAATCCACCACCACTAGCAAATACTTGTTTCCATGTTTTGACCGAGGAAAGGGTCCCATCAAATCTAACGACAATAATTGAAAAGGGAAATTTATATTCTTATAGGATCCCATTAACCCTATTCTAGCCTGGTTAGAACTTTTGTTGGCCTTACACACATCACAACCATTACAATACGTCTGTACCGACCGTTTCATAAATGGCCAATAATAATGCTCAGCGACCCGAGCTAACGTTTTGGAAATACCAAAGTGACCACAAGTAGGAGAGACATGATATTCGCGAATGACTTCTGACCGATTAGCCGTGGGAACAACCAAATACCATTCTGACAAATTGGAATCAATATTGAAACTGTGTGCGACATGTTTGTAAAGACAATTGTTCCTAATTAAATAGTCGGGGAACTTATGTGGGAACTTGGTAACCTTTTTTAACATATCATGATACCAGGTGTCAGGCGTCAGCGTAGCAACATCAATCAAATCTAAGCTACGTGAAAGAGTATCGGGCATTAAATTCAAACAGCCTTTCCGGTGCTCAATATCAAAATAATATTGTGACATTTTTAAACTCCAACGTACTAATCCCATGGCCGGGTCTTTTAAGTTTTTAAGCCACAAAAGGGAGTGATGATCGGTTATGACTTTAAAGTGAGTCCCCTCTTTAAATGGACGGAAATGCTCAATACCAAACAATACTGCCAAAGCCTCCTTTTCCGTCACCAAATACTTCCGCTCAGTTTTAGTCAAAGATCGGGAGGCATATGCTATGGGATGTTCTAACCCGTCAAATTCCTGAATCAGAACAACACCAAGACCTCTATCCGAGGAATCACATTGGCTAGCTAAAATTGGTGCAGATACCAAACTATTCTTTAATTCACCGAAAACAACATCAGCTTCAGGTGTCCACCTAATAGGTTGTCCTTTTTTCTTACCTTGTAAAAGATCGTTAATAGGGGAAGCTACGGATGACATATCTTTGACAAACCTTCGATAGTATGAAATTAACCCAATTACCCTTTTAATGTCAGAGGTGGTCTTCGGAGTAGGTAAATTAACAATAGCTGAAACCTTCTCAGGGTCAGTACGCAAACCGCCAGTAGAGTCAACAATAAACCCAAGATATTTCAAAGACGGCCGACAGAATTGACATTTGTCCAAATATATAGTGAGCCCTGATTGGTTCAATTTCTGATAGACTTTAGTCAAGGTATCCACATGCTGGTCAAAGGTAGTACTAACCACAATAATATCGTCTAAATAAACAAATATTCTATTGTCACCCAGTGGGAACAACTGAAATCAAACTTACTAGCTTGCCCGTTACTAGCTCAGTGACTTATGCTAGCAAGTTTGTTCGTCCGCCTAGGAAACACTTTACCTAAGTAAAATGCCTCATAGAGCGCCTAAGTAAAAAGTATACTACTCCTGAATGTATCCCAAATCGTTGATCTGATGGTAAAGATAAAACCTCTTATTCCCTATCTATATATTCCAACTTTACAAATAAATATTTCAGTAATATATACAAGGATCAATGGTAAGTCTGAGATCGATAAGGCACTTATCTTTGCAGTCTGGGTTCGATAGATGAGGTAGGGCCGTCCAAAATGTCACATGTAGATGTACGTTCTCTTCGGAACAAAGGTACTCCGGTAGTAAGGAAGTTGTCTTCAGCTGTTATTCCAGGACTAAGTTGTTCCTATTAGATATTTCACCAGGTATATGCTCAGGTATTAGGTATTCCACCAGATTGGTGCTCAGGTATTAATATATTCCACCAGATTTGTGTTGAGGTATTAGGATATTCTACCAGTTTATGCTCCGGTACTAAGAAAGTTCTCCAGGTGTTAAAGTCGTCTCCGAATGTTCAATCCGGAACTAAGAAAGTTGTAATCCAAATGTTCACTCCGGAACTAAGAAAGTTATCTCCAGAACTAAGAAAGTCGTCTCCGGAACTAAGACGCCTTTTAAATAGACGTCTTGTAAGAAACAAATAAATTTCCAATTCACACGATTATAATGGATTACGGTAGTACTTTAATTTGCTAAACTCTCTGGTGAGATGTTAACACTTTGACTTTCAGTACTCCAAAGGCCGACAAAGATGTCCGCTTGAGATTGCAGCGGATCGTGCGCATGCGAAACATAAACTCTATCAACGCGCTGGGCGATACATAGAATCTAGGCAAGGCGTTTTTGAGTGTGAATCGAAGCTACCCGTAGACAGTTTTTCGCGATTAAAACGGTAATCAATGGTGGAGCGTTTGTAACGTTACACACACCACTTACCGGGGAAAAAAAATTTTGAAGAAATTTTTTTTATTAAAGGAATAAAATGCCAAATTTTTTTTAAAGTAATTTTGAAAAATAATGAAGAGAAAATTTTTTTAATGATAAATGCGAAATTGAAAGATAAGCCAATTTGTTGAAAGAAAAGTTAAACTTACAGGCCACACAGCATAACTGAATCATAAATACAGGTGAAGTTTATACGGTGCACAAAGAGAGATCAAAACTCAAAAACAAGGAGTATAACGTTTGCGGAACTAGCCGTGGGTTGACAGTTGTTCGTCACCCAAGTCGAGCAGTGCGATTAAGCGCAATCCAGATAAGCAAAATCCTCGTATACCCGACGTTCCAACAAAACCTCACAACACCGATCTGTAACATAGGTGTACGACACAAGAGAAAAGGTTAAAAGCGCCGTTTAGACGCTGAAGGCCATTTCCATCGGAAAAGGGTCGAGAGCGTTGCGGAGCATACGCTGTCGGCCGACTAAACGTCGCACATGCCCAAGCATTAACTAAAGTCAATGACGAAAATAATTATTTCTTTCTCGAAATTTTCGAAGAAATCGGGGTTGAGAAAAAATATTAACATCTCAAATAAAAAGAGAATAAGTGCATAGAAGCTCCGAAACTAGTCATCATAGCCTCCGCAAATAATAAAAAAAGTGAACCACTCAGTTCGAGACGAGAACTGAGCGGCCAGGGCATGGAGGTTTATGGATTGGAGACCAAAACCACTAAAAGACTCCCATCATCCTGTGTCGGTTTCAGCGAACACAAGACGATGTCAATTCCGAGAAGGTAAAAAAAAGAAAAAGTACTAAATCGGTAAGTTCGCAGGTGGAAATCGGAAGATGATGCGTATAGTTATTGTAAAACAATACCCACACGAGCCAAATCCCGAGATCACCTAGCGAGGCAGTCAAAATCGGTAATAATTGACAATGTCAATAATCAGGCAAGGGAAGAGATACTTGCACATCCTGTGTGAACACAAGCTGATGCCAAGTGCCGAAATAGCGTTAGGTAGTAGTTGTTATAAAGTTAAAGTAGTCATTAGATAAAGACAGGATCTAAGACGTGTAGATATAAGAAAAGGTATGTATCGACTCATCGACAGGCAAGATAGTCTACACGAATCAAAACCTGAGATCATCCAGACTAAGGTACTCAAAATCGGTAATAATTGGCAAAAATCAATGGTGGATTAGGTAAAGATATTTCTTCCTGGAGCATTGAAGGATGACGAGTGGCACGATGCATACAAAAATTACAAAATTAAATTTTCCTTTATAGGATGAGGAGTGTGATGCACTGTAAGAAAAAAAAAATATCAGGTTAGGTACTATCGATCATATTCTGAGGCGTCTCTCCAATTTCCAAAGCTCAAGATTTACAGCTAATTTATTTCACAGTAGATGTTAAATGTGTATGCGTAGATGATCTAACTAATAATATCAAGAGATCACTTCCCAACCCAGCCTCTCCTATGAAGTGATACTTAATATTTGAAAATAATGAAAGTTAAATTAGAGAAACAGCTCAAAATCCCGGAAATGAGTGGGGAAGGAAAGATAAGTTTGGGCGCCAGCGATTAAGAATCGCGAATTAGGTTATTTATAAGGTAGCGGAAATAGGGATAGATAATAGGAATAGGTAATAGGGATAGATAATAGGAATAGGTAAGTTAAGGAAAGAGAAGTGTCCGCCTGTCGGTACAAACCACAACTGTATCCAAAGATACGACCAAAAGAATCTCTACGAGACTCACAGATTTAAGAAAACTTCAAAGTAAGTCACGAGCTACGCTCAAATTTCCAATAAGGTACTGCATAGCCGCTCTAAACTTCAAGAAATTGGTGGGCAGAAAGGTACGGTAATTGCCATCAGGCAGGAAAAGATACGATAATTGTCATAAGACACGATAAACGGTAAGTGTCATAAGACATAAGAGATAAGATAGCTGCCAAATTGAAGGCTTGAGAAAGCTTCAAAGCAAACTGCAGACTACGCTCAAATTTCCAATCAAGGTACTGCATAGCTGCTGTGAACTTCAAAAATGAATCTCAACCCTCATGAAATTGTCAGGTAAACAAGAAAAAAAATATATATATACATTTGTACCAACTAGACAGACACTTGCCTTGCGATAGAGGGAGGAGGAAAGGTATTAGGAACTCAAGATACAAAAAAAAACAATCATCATCCCTATCCTGAATCATGTAGTGCGGTTGGCTCAGTGGTAGAGTAATTGACTTGGGAGCGGAAGCCCCAAGTTCTATTCCGAGGCTAGGAAAGAAATTTTCTAGTCACGGTAATCGCCACCATTCACTGTTGGGTCAAAAATTAACAGAGCTGTGCCTAAGGTGGCGTAAGGACACAATAACAAAGCCTACACAGAACACAACTGGTTCTGCTAACTCAGGTCAAGCTCTTAGAGCTTATGAGGGGTCTCCTTGTGGAAGACCCAGGAGGATCAGTATAATAATAATAATAATAATAATAATCTCCACTTTCGTCACTTTGTGTAACGTCCAATTTAATATGTTTTACGTGGAAATCGCCAAGATCATTTCCACTCAAGTCTTTCAAATTATAAACTAATGGAGACACGACTCTATGAACAATGCAAGGCACAAACTTAGGAGCGAGCTTAGCTGAGAAATTCTTAGTCGCATCGGAAAGTACAAAGTTCTTTTTACAAACCCTGTCACCAACATGAAACTGAACATCACGTTTTCTCAAGTTATATCGACTAGAATTCCTCTTATAAGCTTGAAATATTTTCCGTTGTACGGATTCATGGAGATCAGGTAATTTTCTCTGCAAAAATGGATCTAAAACTTTATTACGGACTTCAATTGGATTGTTTGCGTTCTCTGAAATTTTACCATGAAAAGCGCCATCAGTTGTTACATTTCTCATAAAACATAGGTAGGAGGGAGAAAATCCAGTGACTTCATGTTTACTTAGTCTAATAGCTTGGGCTATATGGTATATGTTCTGATCCCTAGTTTTATGGTTTTCATGTATGAAGGATCTTATAGCCGTTGTAATCGTTCTATTCACACGTTCTGTAGGATTTATTTGCGGAAAATACCTCGCGTTGTACCAAATCTATTGGACATTATATTGTCTAGCTAAATTCTTAAACTCTTTTGAAATGAATTTTGCTCCGTTATCAACTACGATTATCTGAGGGACACCAAAAATTAGAAAGACCTGAGTTTCAATAAACTTAACGATACCTTTGGCAGTTGCTCGAGCCATGGGATGCACAAGCACGAATTTGGTGAACCAATCCGTAACGACTAGTACATATTGATTCCCATTCTTTGATCTGGGATATGGTCCCAGTAAGTCTGCCGAAATCAACTGAAATGGAAAACTGATATTCCTGTATTTACCTGTTAAACCTGCTTGAGGAAGGTTATCTGACTTACACGAAGCACAGATTTTACAGTTTCTGATATATTTCTTAACTGAATCACGCATCTTTGGCCAATAATAAAGATAAGATAAACGGGATAATGCCTAACAAACACCAAAGTGTGCTGCAACAGGATCATCATGATATTTCTTCAATAACTCTAATCTATTAGCAGTAGGAATAACAATCTTCCACTCAGGGGAGTCATCAGATAATCTGGACTTACAAAATATATGTTTATACAACACGTTACCATTAACACGGAAATCAGGATAGAGACGAGGATTACTTGTTACGTTTTCCAGCATTTCTCGATACCACCGGTCAGGCTTCAATGCACCAAGGTCCAATACAGAAGTCTCTACAGACTCAGGAATGCGTGATAATGAATCGGCAACAGTATTCAGTGAACCGCTACGATGTATGATCTTGAATTTATGGCATGACGATCTGATTATCCATCTAGCCAGTCGCGGAGAAGGGTTCTTCATTGAATGCAGCCACTGTAGAGAAGAATGATCAGTTATAACAGTGAATTCAGTACCTTCAATATATGGGCGAAATCGATCTATTGATAGTAAAATTGCAAGGCATTCCTTTTCGGTTGTTGTATATTTACGTTGACATTTGTTCAAGGTTTTACTAAAGAAGGCAATGGGATGTTCTAAACCGTCCGTTTCCTGAAAAAGTACCCCACCAACCCCCACGTCTGAAGCATCACAAGCTAGGTAAAATCGCTTAGCAAAATCTGGGCTAGCCAGAACAGGAGTGGATGTTAGAATTTTTTTAATACCGAGGAAAGCTTCATCAGCCTCCTTAGTCCAAACAATAGGTTGACCCTTCCGGCGTCCTTTTAGCAGGTCAGAAATGGGGGAGCATACAGTAGCAAAATCTTTCAAAAATCGGCGATAATAACCTACTAAACCAATTAAACGTCTTATTTGGGTAGTGTTGGTTGGTACAGGATAATTCAGAATAGATTCAACCTTTTCAGGGTCAGTTCTCAGACCTTGTTCATCGACGAGAAAACCCAAGAACTTCAACGAAGGACGACAGAATTTGCACTTATCAAAATTTACCGTCAGGTTAGCCTCTCTAAGCCGCTTGACCAATTCCCTCAAAACTCTAAGATGGGTCTCAAAATCAGGTGTCACGATGATAACGTCATCTAAGTAGTAAAATACAAAGGGTTCCAATGAAGGGCCAATGACCACGTCCATGAGTCTACATAGAGCTTGGGCGGCATTATTTAAACCAAAAGGTAAAACGTTGAAACAAAATAGTCCTCTACCCGGGACTGAGAATGTGGTCTTAAGTTTGGACTCTTCATCGAGCGGAATTTGAAAGAAAGCGGATTTTAAATCAATAGACGATATGTATGAAGCATTGTTCACCTTACTAACGATCGTGTCTATTAATGGCATGGGATATGAATCTTGAACAGTTACCGAATTTAATTTCCTACCGTCAAAACAAAGCCTGAACGTTCCATCTTTCTTGCCGACGATCCAAAGAGGAGATAACCAGGGAGAACATTCAGTGACTGGTCGAATGATATCAAGTTTTAGCATCTCGTCAATCTGACTGTTCAAAACGGACTGCATCGCGGGCGATAGAGGATATTGTCTTTGCCTAATAGGAGGACCTTCAGTCTTGATGGAATGTGTTAACAAATGTGTCCTACCGATTTTATCTTTAGGCCCAATGGACTTAAATAAATTTACTACTTCTTGCAGTTTCTCCATTTGAAAATCTGATAGATTATCTGCGGGTTTAATAGCATGTAGTGCAGCTGTAGAAGTTACTGAGGAATTGAAAGAAAAGTTAGTAAAATCCACAGCGATATTAAACGTTTTAATAAAGTCCATTCCTAGTATCATACGATGGGAGATTGTAGGGACCACAAGGAACTTCAAAGACATAGTCGAGTTGTTAACTTTAATAGGTAGCCTAACATATCCCAATGTACTCTGTAACTGGCCATCTGCTGTAGTCAGGTGAATAGACACGTCGTAATTCAAAGATAAATTTAGTTTCTTTAAGAGATAGAGAGAGGGAGAACCAAGAATAGAGACATTGCTTCCGCTATCGAGAAGTGCTAACACTTTTTCTTCAGAGATACCGACATTAATATAGGGTCTATTGTCGCCCTGTTTATGCAACAGTAGTGGGCATGCGGAGTCAGCCTTAACATTTTCAAAGTTAAATTCATTGTTTCTGACTGGAGTATTACTGGAGAGGTTTGAACTGGATGGTTTTGAGAGAGAGTTGTTATAAAAATTATCGATTGTTCTAGAGCAGTCGTTCAAGTCATCTTTACAGAAACTGTTTATTGTCTCTTGTTCTTTTGAGTGGCAGTTGGTTTTGAGGTACTTGGCTGAATCACCCGTTCTGCCGACCGATGACCAGCTTGTACGTTTTTTGAACAATAATAACATTTTGACTTAACTATGCCTCGCTTACCACAACCGTAACAGAAAATCACCCTTGGCTTTCTACATACATTATATGTGTGTCCGTTGACACCACAATTCCAACATTGAACCAGAGATACCTCGGCAATTGATAAACTTTTGGAAAATTTCTGTTGGAGATCACCCAGTCGTAAGATATCCTCAATCCTTTTACATAATGAAGTTAATTTTGCCACTGTATCTATATCCTGAAGCACTAATGCTTTAACAAAATCGGGAAGCAAGTTGGTTCTAATGATCCCTACCATTTCTCTCTCTGAAGGTTTTGTATTTAATCGGTAAAATTTAGCTTCTAGTGATGTTATAAAAATGGTAACATTTTCGCCTAATTTCTGTTTACGAGACTTTATTTCGCTCATTATCCTCTCGTCATAATTAGATCCGAAGCTGAATCGAAGAGGTCAGCATCTGTACAACCACGTGAAACCTTAAGGGTATCTATCAACTCAAGAAATGGCATTAGAGGCTCTCTACCGGAGAATTTTTTAAAAGCCCACTTATAAATGGGAACCTTTTTTGAAGAAATGGTGGTATTGCTTAATGTGGGAGCTTTGGTAGGTGTTGAAGTAACAGGAGCTGCTGAAGGCATTTCACGTTCGTCCAACTCTGATTCTAAGGTAATAATTTGGAACAATAGAGATCTTTTCTGTTTTTCATCAGAATCTTCTTCAACAGTAATTCTGTGTAACCTAGCTGAACAGTGAGTTAAACGGTCTATGATCCGTTTATAATCATTTTCTGAAGATGTAACCGATAAGTTAGAAATCAACCACCTTTTTAACTCTGTGGAACTGGTTTCTAACTCGTAATCATCCCTTAATTCAATAAAACTACGATCGCCCTTTTCCTGAGCAAGCAAGCCCCTCAAAAGCTTACGCTTCTCATACACAGTTGTTGGTAGCACTTTGCCTATCTGTATTGTCAGTTCATAACTCAACTCGTGAGACTTCAAGTTGTTGGGATTCATGATTCAATTATTCAGATAACAATGAGATGAAAAAGTAATAAGGTAAAAGTTGAAAGATAGTTCAAACATAAAAGAAAATAATGAACTCGAATCTCAGACCCACGACGAAGTCACCCTCACCATCAGAAAAACGCAGAAACACACCCAGGAAAAAATATCACTCAAAAAATAGGTTACTCGTGCCCCACACGTTGTGCGCCAGTGAAATCAAACTTACTAGCTTGCCCGTTACTAGCTCAGTGACTTATGCTAGCAAGTTTGTTCGTCCGCCTAGGAAACACCTTACCTAAGTAAAATGCCTCATAGAGCGCCTAAGTAAAAAGTATACTACTCCTGAATGTATCCCAATTAGTTGATCTGATGGTAAAGATAAAACCTCTTATTCCCTATCTATATATTCCAACTTTACAAATAAATATTTCAGTAATATATACAAGGATCAATGGTAGGTCTGAGATCGATGAGGCACTTATCTTTGCAGTCTGGGTTCGATAGATGAGGTAGGGCCGTCCAAAATGTCACATGTAGATGTACGTTCTCTTCGGAACAAAGGTACTCCGGTAGTAAGGAAGTTGTCTTCAGCTGTTATTCCAGGACTAAGTTGTTCCTATTAGATATTCCACCAGGTATATGCTCAGGTATTAGGTATTCCACCAGATTGGTGCTCAGGTATTAATATATTCCACCAGATTTGTGTTGAGGTATTAGGATATTCTACCAGTTTATGCTCCGGTACTAAGAAAGTTCTCCAGGTGTTAAAGTCGTCTCCGAATGTTCAATCCGGAACTAAGAAAGTTGTAATCCAAATGTTCACTCCGGAACTAAGAAAGTTATCTCCAGAACTAAGAATGTCGTCTCCGGAACTAAGACGCCTTTTAAATAGACGTCTTGTAAGAAACAAATAAATTTCCAATTCACACGATTATGATGGATTACGGTAGTACTTTAATTTGCTAAACTCTCTGGTGAGATGTTAACACTTTGACTTTCAGTACTCCAAAGGCCGACAAAGATGTCCGCTTGAGATTGCAGCGGATCGTGCGCATGCGAAACATAAACTCTATCAACGCGCTGGGCGATACATAGAATCTAGGCAAGGCGTTTTTGAGTGTGAATCGAAGCTACCCGTAGACAGTTTTTCGCGATTAAAACGGTAATCAATGGTGGAGCGTTTGTAACGTTACACAACGCATCCATCAGCCTTTGCATAGTTTGGGGAGCATTCTTTAAGCCAAAACACATACGAGTATACTCAAACAACCCCCTACCAGGTACTTGAAAAGCAGTTTTAGGCCTAGACTCAGGCGTAGGTAGGATCTGATAGAATGCTTGTTTCAAATCAATACTACTCAAAAATCGCGTTTCACGTAAACTACTGAGAATTGAGTCAACAGTCGGGAGAGGATAACTATCCTTAACCGTGAGTTTATTCAAACTGCCTCCGTCGAAACAGGCCCTATATTCCCCGGAATTTTTCTTCACTAATAACATGGGTGAAGACCATGGAGAGTGAGAGGGAACAATTACTCCCTTTGCCAGCATGTCGTCGATTTCGCGATTTAAGTGCTCTTTAAGAGCCGGAGAAATAGGATACTGTCTAGTACGAATTGGCGCAGCATCTCCCGTATCGTGCAACGTATTGCACGCCTCTGCCATTCCTCTCCTTTTGAAACGCCACTGGTTTCATAGAATGCACGTTGACGGACTGTCACCTATGTCTGGTTACTTCTCTTCTATGATCTTATTGTCTGCGTGTGGTAACGAAGCTGACTGTCGACATTGACGTTTTTTTCCGGTCTTTCTCTGAACGAGAAATCATCTTTCGTATATCGTTGAGAATTTTGATCTGAAGTCATCGAGTATCCCAGTGAATTTTCTAAGTTTTAGTTTGCGAGATAAATAATATTTATTCTCGGTAAGTCTATAATTCCTTTAGTTTAAGTAGAGATTTGGATTTTAGGGGAATATTTTGCTGGCTTCTGAGTCATTGCATTGCCTTCCTTCATTTTGTTTCACAGCACATGTACTGCTTTTCACTTTTCATTTCCCCAGGGCAGAATTCCTTCTCAGGTTCACTAATGATTATCGACATAATGTAAATGCCTAATTTTTTTTCTGAGAAGCGAGAAGGAGTTCTGTTGAATTTTTGTGCACATATTCATTTACTTTATTCTCGCTCCTTGGTTGGGACCACACGAGTTAGATTACACTCCTTGGTTGGGACCATATTCACGACAATTCTTGGTTGGGACCACATTTGCTACAAATCCTTGGTTGAGTCCACGTTGTTTGCACCGAGATCATTTGCTGAAGCTTGACTTGCACAGAAACTCAATCATAGCCTGAACCTTGAGTTGAACTGGAGTACGATCAGTGGCTGAACGCTGTAGTAATTTTTGGCTGTTACGTGTGCCTGCACCCACATTTGCCTGGAGATTAATTTATGGTGGAGGAGCTGGAAGCATACCTGTGGTACAGTACAGAGCTGACTTGAGGGCATATTCCGTTACCGAAAGGATCATGTGACACCAGAGAAACATATTGCATTGAAAATGGAACCACGATATGAACATTTCTTTTAAGATAAGTAGTCTATAAGTCTGTGTAGCTTGAGAGATTGTCATTGAAACTGTAAATTAAGATTTGTACACCTAATTCGTTCTATAATATATTGTTAAAAACCTGACTAGGAATCTTGTTGCTGGGGTAATCAAACCTCCCTTGAGAAATCAGTATTAGAATCTCTTGCTCAAATACCCCTAGGGTAAAACGTAACGTTACACTTTTGGCGCACCAAACGTGGGACACGAGAAACCTAGCAACAATTTTCTTCAGTTTTGAAGGACCACCAATCTCTCAGACTTGCACTTTCTTTCAAATCATTATATGCTCCTTTTTCTGCTTTCAATAATTGGAACCTTTGCCATTTCTGTTACTTTTCATTATCTTTTGCTTAAATTATTGGAATTATGAACCCTAAATTCTTGAAGTCTTATGAGCTCGCATGTGGGGTTGCCATACGTTTGGGAAAGGCCGGAAAAGCTGACTCTGACGAAACCGAACAGCAACATTAGGTTTAATTTTAATTCCTTCCGGTGCCCAGGACATTTTACTTGATTGGCTATTGTATTATCGTATTTGTCTATGTGACAATCTCTTTAACTTATTTGAATTGCCGTTAATCTGTTTGAAATGTATTGCGGATATGCAGTTATGACCTTTCGGTTTTGGTGTATCCGACGGTGTATTTTGAGATTTTCCGAATTTTGTGTCAAGGATGCAGTCATTTTTCCTGTGTACCGGATTGAATATTCTTTTTTCCTCTATCTTTATCTTTGCAAGCTTACACTTGCTGGCGCCCAACAAAATTTTGCACTTGTTCTTTTCTTTCACTTCATGGAGAGGTTGGGTTGGGAAGTGATTTCAAGATCCTTTTGTTGAGTCACATTAACTGTTCACTTTTAACATCTTGAGTGAAACAAGCTGCAAAATTCACCAATCTTGTCTTTCTTTCACTTCATGGAGAGGTTGGGTTGGGAAGTGATCTCAAGATCCTTTTGTTGAGTCACATTGACTGTTCACTTTTTAAATCTTGAGTGCAACGAGCTGTAATATTTAACCAATTTTGTCTTTACCTTCCCTTCCTTAAATTGCCCAGATGCACAGACTCTTTATTTTGTTTTAGATAAATTCGTTAGCGTATTATCGTTATAGCATGGCTACGATGGATTATCGTTGTAGCATGGCTATAGTATCGTTGTGGCATGGCTACATTATCGTTGTATCATGGCCACATTATCGTTGTAGCATGGCTACATTATCGTTGTAGCATGGCTACATTATCGTTGTAGCATGGCTATAGTATCGTTGTAGCATAGCTACTTTATCGTTGTAGCATGACTATAGTACCGTTGTAGCATGGCTACATTATCGTTGTGGCATGGCTACATTATCTTTGTAGCATGGCTACATTATCGTTGTAGCATGGCTGCATTATCGTTGTAGCATGGCTGCAATTATCGTTTGTAGCATGGCTACTTTTGTGGTTTATCGTTGTAGCAGGGCTACTTTATCGAATTTACCGAATCGTTGTAGTGAGACTACAAATATTTTTTTTTTTCGCTAAGAATTTGTCTTTAATCAGGCCGAAGTGTATTTCAGATATGCAGATCAAATTTATTTTGGTGTAACTGATCATACATTTTAGGTATTGTTAGATTTTTGGATCTGAAGATTCAAGTTTTATTTTCTGTGCTCTGGTGCAAAATCCTATTTCCTAATCTTTCCTTTGATTTTCCTTTACCTTATCACTTATCTCTTATCAAATATTTGAACACTTATCACTTATCATGCATCATGTCATCATGCTCATGCATTTTCCATCTCTTAGTTTGCCTTCAGCGTATTACAAAGAAAAAAATTTTGCAAATTTTTTTTTCCCTGGTTTGAGGTGTGTGCAACGTATTGCACGTCTCTGCCATTCTTCTCCTTTTGAAACGCCACTGGTTTCATAGAATGCACCTTGACGGACTGTCACCTATGTCAGGTTACTTCTCTTCTATGATCTTAGTGTCTGCGTGTGGTAACGAAGCTGACTGACGACATTGACGTTCTTTTCCGGTCTTTCTCTGAACGAGAAATCATCTTTCGTATATCGTTGAGAATTTTGATCTGAAGTCATCGAGTATCCCAGTGAATTTTCTAAGTTTTAGTTTGCGAGATAAATAATATTTATTCTCGGTAAGTCTCATAATTCTTTTAGTTTAAGTAGAGATTTGGATTTTAGGGGAATATTTTGCTGGCTTCTGAGTTATTGCATTGCCTTCCTTCATTTTGTTTTACAGCACATGTACTGCTTTTCACTTTTCATTTCCCCAGGGCAGAATTCCTTCTCAGGTTCACTAATGATTATCGACATAATGTAAATGCCTAATTTTTCTTCTGAGAAGCGAGTTCTGTTGAATTTTTGTGCATATATTCATTTACTTTATTCTCGCTCCTTGGTTGGGACCACACGAGTTAGATTACACTCCTTGGTTGGGACCATATTTGCTACAATCCTTGGTTGGGACCACACGAGTTAGATTACACTCCTTGGTTGGGACCATATTCACGACAATTCTTGGTTGGGACCACATTTGCTACAAATCCTTGGTTGAGTCCACGTTGTTTGCACCGAGATCATTTGCTGAAGCTTGACTTGCACAGAAACTCAATCATAGCCTGAACCTTGAGTTGAACTGGAGTACGATCAGTGACTTAAAGCTGTAGTAATTTTTGGCTGTTACGTGTGCCTGCACCCACATTTGCCTGGAGATTAATTTATGGTGGAGGAGCTGGAAGCATACCTGTGGTACAGTACAGAGCATACAATTCCAACAAGTTGGAGAATTGGATGCAGTCACTGCACATGCCTGCGACGTAGAAGCATAGCTCAAACAGGCCAAATCAGGTTCCAGAAGATCAGTGCAAGATGGTGGTGGTTTGTACCTAGAAGCACGAAGAATAACGAAATTCTACAACCAGTTACCAAGTTTCAATTCTATCGGATCTGTATTGGTTGAGGACAAGATTAGTACTTGGAAACCGTTAGGCCAATTATGCCCATTGACAAACTTTTCCGTGGTATTTGTACACGCCACCTACCCTGAAATCTTCAAGTCGCTATCTCTTTCCGTTCTCAAGTTATCATGACAACGGCCGCTTGGAGATAATCTAATTTGACCTCGGATTATTCAACAGAATATCGAAGATAGTCGTTTGAGACCATTTACGAACCTTATAGACATCTGGGCAAAATAATGGCATCAGGCTGTATCCCAAAACATGTGTCCCAAAAAACGAAAAAGAAAAGTTACGGCTACCGGAAGTGATCCCGGCAATTTCAGCTCATTAGTCCAAAATATTAACCTTTGCACTATAATAGCTGTAATTAGGATCCGTGATAAAAGGCGTATATGAATATCTGGAAAATATCATCGTGTTACATATTATTCGACGGTTTATATTCCTAATCTTCACCTAGTTTCCCGTTCGAAAACCGCCCGTATCGGCATATTTTGCGTGAAAAATTTGAAACTTCGCCCAATCTAATCCAACATAAGGATTTCGAGTTTTTTGATTGCTCGAAGGAAATTCGAATTTTTCCGAAAAATACCAACCTTCATTACGTCGATTTCGAATATAAAAATTTTGAAAAGGAAAACTCCACATATTTTATAGAGTGGATCGATCATTCGACATAAATTCGCAAGCTCACGTGCTGTGACCACCCTCCAAACGACCCTTAAATTTTAAAATAAATTCCCAAAATTCCCGATTTACTTAGGAAAAATACTTCACTTTCAGAAAATTTTTTAAATTATATGGAATTTTTCCAAAGATCGCCGCTATAGCCTCATCGGCAACTTAAACCATCCCCTTGTCCCACGTAACCTCAAAATTTGCTCTTTTCCACCTTTTTCCCTCGAGACGTACCCTCATTTTCACACATTTTCGCTAAGCAAAATTCTTAACGTCCGTTGCCAGATACTGAACTCGCCAACGATTCTTGGTTTCCAGTATTTTTTCTATAACTCCTAAAATATAGATGGGATCGTGTTCAAATTTAAAAATTGGCTTTAGAATTAGGACTTAAAGGCTCTCGCAAAATTTCAGCAATATCGGATTGATGGTTTCTGGGATACATAATATTTTTGCACGCTTATTCAATCATTTTTAAAAAATTTTTTAGAGATACGATCCGCACGAAATTCCGGAAAAATATTTGCATTGGCATTCTACAACTAACTACCAAGTTTCAATTCGAACGATTTTGTATTGTTCAAAAACAAACCTTGTATTCGGAAACCGTTCGACCGATTACGCCCGTTAACGAACTTGACCGTCACATTTGGAAGTGGAATCCACCCTGAAAATTTCAAGTCGCTATCTCTTTCCGTTCGAAAGTTATCATATTATCATATGACGAGATGGGGAAATACGAAATATGTGCACTGAAACACAGTACCTACTTTTCAATTAATCGACTGAATCGACATGATCTTGATTTTAAAAATTGTATCCCCTGTTTCTCTCCATTGTACCTACCCATCAAAATGTTACAGTCTTACACGGGGAGAAGGATGCTGAATGCTGAAGCTGATCATACTAATAAAATGTTTCAAAAGATAATATGTTTGGGCCTTCCTAGAAAATCTCCAAGGGTGAAAAACATTTAACATTGAAAATCTATATTATGGAAGGGAAAATCGTTTCTTCCAATTCGATGTCTGCATATTTATTTGAATGCTCATTTGATATTCGGTATTGTGAATATATCGGAACTCTTATAACCATAATTTTTAGTAGAGAATAGTACTAAAAATAACGGAGCTGCCAAATAACTTTTTTTTTTTAAATGCAATAAAAAAAAGCTACTGAATATTTTCTAAAATTTCTTTATTTATTTGAAAGTACAATCCTTCCGGTTAGGAATGGAAAATAATTTCATTCAAATGGCTGCCTCGGCTGGCCAGGCAGTAGCCTACCCGAACGTTCCAATTTTTAAGCACATTATCGATTGTGTGCAGCTGAATTTCACCAATGGCTTCACGAATATTGTCCTTTAAAGCGTCAATTGTCTCTGGCTTGTTGGCGTAACAGTTATCTTTGACGGCACCCCACAAATAATAGTCCAACGGTGCCAAATCGCAGCTCCGAGGTGGCCAAACGAAATCAGCTCCTGAACCAATGGGACTTGGTATGGTGTCATACCAAGGTCTTTATGCAAAATTCATCTCAATGATATCTCTGATATCAATATGTTCAATTCTTGAGAACGACGGTGAATTGATGTTGATGGCGCTTCACGCACACTTTCTGCCACAGCAGCAATTCTCTCGGATGTACGCACTGTTTTTGGCTTTTCACGCTTTAGTTTATCGATGAGGATCCCAGTTTCTTTAACTTTTTTCACAAGATAACGAACATACGGAGCTGACGGTGCTTATCTTCTTCCAAAATCCGTACGTAATTTTTGCACACATTCTGCAACATTACCATGATTTTCAAAGTAATGTCGCAATATTTCCCTGCGTTGTTCAAGCGTATACACAACCATATTCGTTGAGCAGAAGGATAGAACTAATTATCTGTCAAATCAGACATGAGCTAGGTGTTACCATTCACGAAATAAGCACTCGTTGAAAAAAAATTGTTTCAAGCCCTGTGGACAGGAGCTTTCTGGCGCTCTAGTTCAAACAGACAAATTATATCTCCGAATGTATTGGTTTCTCAGGGTTGGGAATTATATCATTGTATTCTCATGATAGAACTGCATCATAAAGGAAATTCAATTCGAATAATAGTTTATTTATCAAGATTAAATGAGCAATCTGAGAATGAAACTGCACCATGGAAGAAATGAAATTAAAATAGCTGAACTGAATTTGACTCTCTCTTATAGAACAGAATGAAATGTACTAGTATGAACACAGATCATATAATAAAGCTTAGATAGAATAATTATAGCATTCTGTGAAAACATAGAAGTACGATTCATTATTGAAATTTAGAAAAATCATATCTCCGAAAGTGTTAGCTTGTTGGAGTTGAAAATGATATCGATAGATTTTAATGGTGAAACTGCATCTTAAATAAGAATTGAATTTGAAATTTGTTGCTTAAAAAAAAAATTTTTTTTTCGTTACCCCGAAACCATCTGGCCTATTTTGCCCAATAACGAACTTAACCGAGATATTCATCTCCCTAACCTATTCCGTTTGAGAGTTATTGTAGAAAATTTTTTTTTAATTTTGAAAATTTTTTTTTCACACTTTGCGGTGATCTGGTCAATACAAAACTTCACATGCGTATAAAGGTCATGATTCTACAATTTGATGCTAAATTTCAGATAGATCGAGTGATCGGTTTCAGAAATATTCATCAAAAATGTGTTTTACTAAAATCGGCCATAACTCCGAAACCGCTTGATAGATTTCGCCCATTAACGAACTTGTCCGAGATATTTACGTTCCGAACCCACCTTTCAAATTTCAAATCCTCTTACTACTTTCGTTCGAGAGTTATCGTGCCTACGGCTGGCCGGACCGGCCGGACAGAATCAATTTCGACCTCGGATTCGAAATTGATTCTGTCCGGCCGGTCCGGCCAGCCGTAGGCAATTTCGACCTCGGATTCCCCTCACTACTGGTCGGCACCTTGACGTGGTGTGGGGGCTTAAGTAGCTGCGAGAATACCTGGAGCGATGTCGACCCAGGTCGACGGGGTCCAGGTTGAGCAGTGAAAACTAAGACTGACCCCCAAGCCACGGTGGAAGAAATCGTGCCAAGGGCTGAATGGCACCTGGGTCAAGTGTGTTACGAACGATTCCCTGAGGACACCGGGTCACCTCCTCTTGTAAAAAGACCTTCCCTCAGTATCGAAGCTCTGCTGAAGGGTGACTGAATATTTCTTCGTTACTCGTGGGAACTATATGAATAATAGCTCGACGAAAATACAAAAAACCCTACGGGTTGCAGTGCAACCTGACACCCAGGGACCGTCTTCGGACGGATCTCAGGGAAAAAACTTGGCGAGGACGGAGAATGAGGGTCCAGCAGCTCCTGCTGCAGGAGACTCGCAATCGAAATCCTTGCCCAAGTTACACACCAGACGGAATCGTTCTGGTGCGGAAAAAAGAAGGGCTCGGAAGGCTCGTGAAGGCTTAGCCGGTCATCAGGCCGGAGAGTCTTCGGACGGGAATTCCCCCCGTAAACAGGAGAGCAGCTCAAAAAGAGATGCTCCTGACAACAACACTGCGCCCTCATGTGAGCGGCCAGCGAAGAAGGCAAAAAACCTTCAGAGTGGGCTCTCCTATAATGAGGTAGTGAAAGTGCCCATGAAGCTAGTCCTGGTACATAAGGACTGGCCAGAAAAGGCGCTCTCCAAGGAGGAGTTCTATGCCGTAGAGCGGGCGGTTGCTGCTGCGATGGACAAGATCCAGTCGGGGCAGTACTTCCCGAGGCTCGAAGACATGGACCTCAACCCGCAAGGGGCGATCATCGCATCTTGTCAGGACAAAACAAGCAGGGACTGGTTGCAAAACAACCTATCCAGGCTTGTTCTTCCAAAGGGCCTAAGTCTCAAGACAATTGGGATGGGGGACCTGGAAAGACCGACGAGAGTCAGCCTGATGGTGAAGGGTGCGCAATGCACTGCACCGACAGGTCTGATTCTCAGAAGGATAGAGATGTCCACTCCGGCCCTGAAAACAAGGAGCTGGAGGATTTACAACCGGTGTGACAGGCCCGACTCGGTGCAGGTCATACTGGGTGTTGACAGGGTATCTTTGGAGGTTCTAAAGGCCTCCAATTACACGGTCCAGGTTGCAACGAGGAAGGGCACCTTCAAGCTCATCCAAGCTGCAGGACCGGGAAAGAATGCAGTCTCCGCGGCTGTATCGGCCGCTCCAGGAATGGGGCCCGCTGCTGTGGCGGAGAGCATTCTAGTTCGGAAGGTAACACCTTCCAATGCGACTGAAAAGTCGCAAAGCGAGATGGAGGTGGTGCTTGCGGAGGCTCCCTCAGTCGGTGCGCCTCTCGCCCTTCCGCAGGTCTCAGGTGGGACATTCGGGAGGGGGGATGGTGCGGTGGCTGTGGGGCCCGGGCGGTGCCCCATTCCATCTAGCCCGCCGGCATTAACTCTGGAGATGCCATCATCTCCGGAGGGCGTGCTGGCAAGACGTGACAGTCGTTCGACTGAGAGCAGTGTTTAACTGTCCTCATGGCGGCCGATATTCATGTCACGCAGATAAACTTGCACCACTGTATAGCGGCAACCGATATTCTTCGGTTGCGGCTGTCGAAGGTGCAGACATTTATAGCTCTGATTCAGGAGCCCTGGGTCAGGGGGGGTGAAGTGAGGGGCCTCTCCTTTAGGGGAGGTGTGCTCTTCTGCGCGCCTAAGGACACCAGTCCAAGGGCGAGTATAATCACCTCCACTGATTTAGGTGCTCAATTATTAAACAACTTTTGTTTCAGAGACCTGGTAGCGGTCCAGATCAAAGACAGCAGGAGACCGCTAGATAACCTGGTGATATGTTCTGCATATCTCCCGTATGACTCACCAAGCCCACCACCAACGAGGGAAATGGAGGAGCTAATAGAATACTGTGAGCGGAAGAGCTGGCCTCTGCTCATAGGATGTGATGCGAATGCACATCACACTCTGTGGGGTAGTAGAGATATTAACTCAAGGGGTGAAGCGCTGGCAGAATTTTTATTCTCCACGAATTTGAACCTGCTTAACCAGGGTACGGAACCGACCTTCGTCACAACGACAAGAAGGGAGGTGCTAGATATCACATTGGGCAGCAGATCAATCGCCAATTCCATAAAGGACTGGCGAGTGGCGAAGGAGGTGGTCTCTATATCGGACCACCGACACATCTGCTTCTCTATATTCCGAAGCAAGAAAAAGGAGGATCCTGAGATCTACAGGAATCCGAAAAAAACGGATTGGACCAGATACCTGGCATACCTTTCTGACAATCTGGAACAGGGAAACCTAAAACCCAAGAACATGAGAGAATTGGACACGGCAGCAGCCATGCTTCAGGAGTCCATAATCTCAGCTTATCACAGCAGTTGTAGACCCCAAGTCCGAAGACTTAAAAGTCAGACGAAATGGTGGACGACTGAACTGAACGACACCAGACGCGAAACAAGGCGTCTTTTCAATAGGGCCATGAGATCAGGCCTAGCGAAGGACTGGGATGATTATAAATTATCCCTGAAAAAATACAAAGGACTGATTAGGCGGTCCAAGCGCGAATCCTGGAGAAGCTTCTGCAGTGGTATAGAGGAAGCACCAGAGGCCAATAGGCTTAGGAAGGTCCTCTCTGTGGGAGGCCCTCCAAGGATTGACTACTTGACTCTTCCTAGTGGGGAGAAGACCTCCTCAGAGGAAGATAGTCTAAGACTACTCCTGAAGGCACATTTTCCGGGATTTAGAGAGAATGACAACACACAGGGTGAAGACCACAGACGAGCTTCAAGTGAGGATTGGAAGTTGGCTTCACTTGTGGTAACACACTCTCGAATTCGCTGGGCTGTCAGAGAATTCGAGCCTTATAAAGCAGCGGGGGAAGATAGCATATTTCCGGCACTTTTGATTAAGGGCTTGGAGCTGCTGACACCCCCACTGCTTCATATACTCCGAGCGAGTCTAGCCCTAGGACACATACCAAAGTCCTGGAGAAAGGTGAGGGTTGTGTTCATACCCAAGCCTGGAAAGACGTCATATACTCAGACGAAAAACTTCCGACCAATAAGCCTCTCCTCCTTTTTAGTCAAAACGCTGGAGAGATTGGTTGAACGATATATCAGAGATGGAACCTTAGTGGCTAGCCCACTACATCCAACTCAGCATGCCTATCAGATGGGCAAATCAGTAGATTCTGCTCTTCATTCAGTGGTCAGCTGCATCGAGAGCGGACTACATTATCGAGAGTGCACTCTTGCTGTGTTTCTGGACATAGAGGGTGCATTCAATAATACTGCATTTGGAGCTATGCATAATGCACTAACCAAACATGGGGTTCCTTTTGCAGTCTGTCGATGGGCAGGATCCCTTTTAAGGGACCGCAGCATAGTGGCTCGTCTAGGCAGCTCAACCATTAGGGGAACACCAGGCAGGGGATGCCCACAGGGTGGTGTTCTATCACCTCTTCTGTGGAATCTGGTCCTGGATGGGCTCCTGGTTGAGCTGGCGGGGGCTGGCCTAAAGGTTGTAGCCTATGCAGATGATCTCGTAATACTAATCAGAGGAAAACATCCAAATGTCGTCGCTGATCTTATGCAGGATGCTCTGTGTAGGATTGAGCGATGGTGTTTGAATAACGATCTTACGGTTAATCCTGAAAAAACAGAGATGGTTCTCTTCGACAGGAAGAGGGGGCCCTGTAACATAAGACTACCAAGTCTATTTGGAGTAGGGCTCAATCTAACAGAGCAAGTTCGATATCTGGGTGTGATACTGGACCACAAACTACTGTGGAACAATCACATTGAGAAACAAACAAAAAAGGCCGAGATGATCTTTTGGTCTACTCGGAGAGTAGTGGGAAATGGATGGGGCTTTAAACCACACATTATTCACTGGTTGTATACTGTGGTGGTGAGGCCTATCCTAACCTACGCATCATTGGTGTGGTGGACTTCTTTGAAGAAGTCATATATCCGCAACAAATTGACAAGAACTCAGAGGAAAGCTTGTTTAAGCATCACAGGTGCTCTGAGATCTACTCCAACAACAGCTATGGAGTGCCTGCTGGGGCTACCTCCCCTGCATCTTGTAGTTGAGGAGGGGGCTATGAAGACAGCTTTAAGAATCTGGGAACAGGGACAGTGGCGTGACAGCGGAATGTTCAGGGGACACGCGTGGGCACTCAAGAAGGTGGAGGATGATGATGCATCTCTCCTCCGGAGGAGTGACCGTGCGGGCTCCTTATTCTGCTTTAACGAACCCTATAGGGTGATTGTTCCTGATAGAGACCAATGGGATACAAGGAGTGATCTCCTTAAACCAGAGGGGCCCACATGGTTCACAGATGGCTCTGTAACGACTACAGGGACAGGTGCAGGCATTGTGGGACCTCGAGTGAGCATGTCCATCCCTCTCGGGAAGAACTGCTCGATAATACAGGCAGAACTATACGCTGTTCTTGTCTGCGCGCTGGAAAACATCCGACTAGGATACTCTGGCAAGTACATATATATATGTTGTGACAGTCAAGGAACGTTAAAATCCCTATCTGATGTGAAGATAAACTCCTACTTAGTAGGCGAATGCAGGAAGGCTCTGCGAAGGCTGGGCGCTGGTAACGTTGTAAAACTCATCTGGTGTCCGGCTCACTCGGAGATTTCAGGTAATGTTAAGGCAGATAAGCTGGCGAAGCAGGGGGCTCGGATACCATATATAGGTCCTGAGCCTTCACTTCCAGTATGTCGTACCTATGTTAAAACATTCTTCAAGAATCGTTTGGACAAGAATTTCTCCAGTCTATGGAACATGGGAGTAGGACTCAGGCAGTCAAGGCTTCTCATTAAGAAACCATCGTCAAAGTCTGAAGTAAAGAAACTTCTTTCACTCGAAAGAAGAGAACTGAGCCTGGTGACTGGATTACTAACTGGTCACCAGTTCAACAAACATCTGAATAGGATGGGATTGGCCGATAGCGCTCTGTGTCGCTGGTGCAAGAGCATGGAAGAAACAGCTGAACATATTCTGTTCGACTGTAACAACCTTAAAGAATTGAGGGTCATACACCTAGGCAACCCAACACCTACGATTCCTATGGTGAGAGGGACTTCTCCTTTTAAGCTCGCGGCATTCCTGTCAGCGTGTTTTTTGGAATGAGTCTCACGAGTCTGTCAAGCGGAAGAACAATGGGCCAGAAGGCCTCAGTTCAGCCTGAGACGGCACCGCGGAAGAAGAAGAAGAAGACCTCGGATTCTTGATCAGTGAAACATTACAAACATTTGGGCAAATTGATAAGCACTCAGTTCCGAGGAACTAGAGCGCCAAAAACGTTAGATGGCGGACCCTTTATATTGAATATAGGTATCTGTCATCAAATGAATTAACAGACGCGGAGAAGCTCATGGAATTCTGGAATTGACTAGATGTAGATCATGAGTGGAAACATTGGATATCCATATCATATTATTATATCATGTGCATACAGAACATATATGTTCTTTCACAATATATATATTGTGAAAGTTAAACACTACTGACGAAATAAACTTTTGATATATTATGGTATGTGTTGGATGGACGAATACAGCCCTAACTCCACGGCCGGTCTTTCTGTTGTGGCGATTCCTACTTATTATTGCGCGTAAATTCTGGGGAACATCGCGTTATTATTTTGCCCAAATGACTGTAATTTGCGAATTTTTTGACGAGAATGGTTTCAAACGACTAGGTTCAACTCACTGATGAACGGAAAGAGATAGCGACTCGATATTTTCAGGGTAAGTGGCACATCCCAATACGACGGACAAGTTCGTTAATGGGCATAATCGGCCCAACGGTTTCCGAGTAATACTTTTGTTTTCAACCATTATTAATTTGATGGAGTGATACTTGGTGAGTGATTGTAGAATACAAACGTTTGTGAAGTTTAGTGAGAATCGTATCGCTAGATAGTTAAAAAAAAATTATTAAAATATATTATTTATGTCACGATAACCCTCGCTATAACCTGAGAACGGAAAGAGATAGTGACATAAAATTTTCAGGTTAGGTAGTGCATATGAATGCGACATTTGAGTTTGTTTATAGGCATAATCGGCTGAACGGTATTGGAGTTATGCCCAACTGAAATTTGGTGGTTATTTCCTCAATAGCTCGAAAAATTCAAAACCGATCCAATTCAAACATGGTTATTAGTTGTAGAATGCCAATGCGGAAATTCTTGCAAAATTTCGTGAGGAACGTTTCACTAGAAAATTAAAAAAAAATCATTGAAAAAAATTCTATATATCAGACATTATTCGTCCGAAATCACTGAAATTTTGCGAGAGCGTTAGAACCTAACTCTACTAACAGGTTCCAAATTTTAACACGATCGGACCTATATTGTTGGAGATCCGAGCAGCCTTGTGTGAGTTCAGTAGCTGGATGGGTGACCGCTGCCTCGATAACTTTTGAACGAAAGGAGATAGGGACTTGCAATTTTCGGGGTAGGTTGCGCATCTGAATGGGAGGGTTAAGTACGTTTTTGAGCATAATCGGTCTAACGGTTCCGGAGTTATATCCATCTGGAAAATTATTTCCTCGATAACTCAAAAAATATAGACTCAATCGAGTTGAAACTTGTTAACTAGTTGTAGAATATCGACATGAAGACGAGTGTGAAATTTTGTCAGAAACGTACCACTAGGAATTTTTTTAAAAATCCGAGAAAAAATCACGAATAAAAATATTGGTTCAAGCACTGACGTGAAGTCAGAAGCTTTTGCACGTATGCTCTATTGTCCATTCTCCTATATTGGTTACTTTTAATCGAATTTACCATGGTGATTTATATTGTATGTTCTCCTGTATTGGACACTCTTAATCGAATTTACCTTGGTACATTCGAATTACAGACAATAGAATTCACTGTGGTAAATTCAATTAAGAGTATACAATACAGAAGAATGGACAATAGAACATAAACGCAAAAACTTCTGACTTCATTATTATTATAACACACGAAAAGATACAAAAGACGTTGTACTGCTAGAGCGACAGCGAACCTGCAGTTAGCGATTAACGATTTTTCGGTATTCGAATTGTCGTTAACCTGTATAGGGGAAGTCCGGGAGAGTTGAACCGCTTTTTGTTCAAAGTAACGTATTTTCTTATGAATGAGTCTTAGTGACTCAATTATTATAAAATAAAGTATCTTATTAATTTAGGCTCACTTATGCATAATTACTTTTTCGATATTATTGTACTAAAATATGTTATATCTATTTGAATGAAAAATGGGATATGAGTCAACTCTCCCCAGCCGTAGGGACACTCGAACCGCAGTTTGGGGAGAGTTGAACATTGCTTTTTAAAGGGAAAAATAAAAACAGTTTCCAGCTTAAATCACTGATATATTAAACAAAACATCACAAAATTAAATTGAATGATGAAGAAACACAGTTCTTATAAAAAAAAACAAAACTCAACATATTCTTGAATATTCCAAAATCAACATAATCATTAAACATTTTATTAATAAAATTAAACATTTCAGCGTATGCAAAACATCTTCGTCTTTACACTCGGTTTCACTATCATCATTGACATTTTAATCTTTTTTTCCTTTTCTAGATTTCTTTCTCTGGGATTTCTGTTTGAACCTTGTCTAGTTTTCAATGTTTTCTTTCCTTTAGTTTTTACTGGAACGATATTTTTTTTGTCATCTTTCAGTTTAGCATTTTGTTTTGTTTTTATTATTTTCTTTCCTTTCTTATCAGTGCCTTCTTGAACGTTCTTATTAGTTTTATTAGTATTATTTTTATTTTCTGATTCACTATCGCTATTCTAAAAACTCTGTTCTTAATATTCATCTTTTGGTCTTTTATTAAATCATTCCTCGTAACATTGGACCGTAATGCATTTTACTGCAAGATAGTTCGTACCAGGAGTTTTTCTTCAGAAACAGTAAATATTTGTGACTCTTTATACTGACTATTTTTCCTTCAAATTCTTAGTTTACTTCTTTTTATCTATTCCATAATTAATAGATGATTTTCTTAAAGATGCATCCTCTTTTATCTCACATATATAGCTTTTTCCAATTCTGTGACAGTATGCTTTTATCTTTTGCGTGTTGCTTCAAAAGGCTTGTGTCGAAAAGACATTTTTCATGCAATTAACCTGTGAGGGAAAATAAGATTGAACATTGAAAAAAACAAGTAAAATGCATATAGAACTTGCGTGTTAAGTTTTCCGAATTGTTTTTAAATTTAGTAAAAAAAATTTAATTTCAATATAGAGAGAGAGAGAATTAACTATATTAGCATGCGACCGAGCCAATTTCAATATATATTAAATGAAACTGCAAATATCATCATACAAACAATATAGAGGGAGACATGAACCACTGAGCATATCTCCCGCACTCGCCATGGTGCAAGTCTCCCGCATGTACTACTTTGACATTACATTTTACTCACAGAAAAAACGATAAATCTTAGCGAAAAAGTACTTAGCACATCTCAAATTACAATAATCAGGCAGTACAATAGTAATAACACACAATACGTACCTCTATAAATACGGTCGCAATCTCAAAATAACATAAATCAATAAAATTTACTCCGCTGTAACAAATACACTTTTTCGAACCTGAGAGCCAAACAAACTGGCCATTGTACAAAATGACAGCTTGCTGGTTATTGGCGTCCCGTGCTGTACCAATGACCGTCTTGACGTTTCATTAGCGCGAAATTTAAATTGAGTTTTGATAGGTGGTTCAACTCTCCCACCTGAGCAAGTCTCCCGGTTTTCCCTACTATTAACTCTTTTCATTTCATCATTGAGCGATTTGATTTTTCTCACAGGGAAATGAACAAAAAATGATTTTCCATCTGGAACTTGCACTGGGAAATAGAGACGAGCAAGATATCGATCATGTACCTTTCAATACTCGTATCATGGCCAGACTATATTTTGTGATACATTGGTATATTTGGCCAAAAAGGTGATAAATATTCTTCATTAAAATTATGGTTATTTTAATAAAGTTATTGCAAACAAGATGCTGCTGTTCTTATATGTATGACACTGTCTGCTATGTATCAGCTATGGGGATTGTGGAACTCAGTTGGCCCGTGAGCTCAACTCGTGGATCAACAGACGGCTGGTGATTTGATGCGTCAGGAAAATTAACACTTCCACGCTGTGAATCTACTGAATAATATGTTGGTACGCCAAAGATGGACTACGAGTAGCAAAGTAAGCAGAGTAATTCAACGCATTACCAATAACATGATATGATAGAAATTTAGAGCATTTTATTTTTCGTTGAATGCAAGCATGAAGAAATAACTGAAATCCTTTCATTGAAATTTATATTGTTAATTCTGTCTTAAAAGAATGGACATAAATGCTGTATCTTGATACTAAGAAAAATAAGTTCGTTCTGTATTTATCTCAATACAAGTTTTGATGATGAATCATGAATCAATATTTAAGCATGTCTTCATGCCTAATTCGGATTCCACAGAATTCAACATTAGCGCCGGCTATAGTACAAAAAGATAACTACGACGAACTAAATCAGTTCAATAATAATTATTTTGTATATTTCAGAAGTTTTTAAAAGTTGATTATTCACGAGCAATAAATGATATTCAAGAATATTAGGGGTAGTGGGATGCGTGATTTTATGTTCTGATTTCTCTCCAACTAGTCGGAAATGCGCTAAGGTATTGTTGGTACTTTCATTAATATAGGTCCGATCGAGATTTGATCTAGAACTTGACTATAAAAAAGTACCCACATTGCCTCGATAGTTTTTCAACTAGTTCAAGAAAAAATTTTGAAGGCTTTTGCAAAATTTCAGCGGTATCTGAACTGTGATATAAGTCAAAAAAGAATAAGAAGAATCTATGAAATCATTGAAATTGTGAAACTAACTCATCTAGATCTTCGATAGATATTGAACGTCGATTTGAAATAATCATTTAAACGAACTGCTATTCCCATAAAAAAAAAATTTTTTTTGCGCGCTTGTTCAATTGTCTTTTTACCTATATTGGATACTCTTAATCGAATTTTACATCAATATAGACAGTTTTCTCAGCTTCCATCAAATATGAATACATATCATACCATTTTAGTTACAGACTTGAGTATTGAAAGAATTATTTAAGATTACAGAATTTTTAATTCTGATATATTCATTATATCAAAACTGAAATTCATATCTAATAATATACGAAAAAGCAGGTGTCAAGTAATTTTATTGGATCGACTTAAGTTCAGTAGATATACTATTCATTCATCAAAGTTATTATTTCGATAGAATGGAGAAAAAAATTGGATCAAGCACTGATGTGAAGTCAGGAGCTTTTGCACGTATGTTCTATTGTCCATTCTCCTGTATTGGACACTCTTAATCGAATCTACCATTGTGAATTCTATTGACCGTTCTAGGGCTTCAGACGAGACGAGAATAGGCAAGAGTATAAAAAATCTCGCCTCGCTCTCGCCAATTACCAAAAAATTCATTCCCGTTCTCGTCTCGTTATCAGTTGTCTCGTCTCCTCTCGCTTAATTCTGAAAAACGAGAAAAAATATTACAAAATAAAAACGAAATTATATACAATAATGAATAATTTTGAAAAGATATATTTATTACGCTCTTATACAAAAATATTTGTACAGGATGATTCACTTATCTTGGTAACCCCAATTTTCTCGGAAACGGTCAAATATTTTTTCATTCTGTAAACGGCGTTTTTTACAAGTCAATGTTGACTTGAGATGCGCGTGAAATTTAGCGTGAAAAATTTAGATGGCTGGCGTCGCGGCGCCGTCAATTTTTTTTTCCCAGGTACATACCTTTTTTATTATAGCGCTCGAAAGATGATTCGATTCTAAATTTCATTTCTGGATACCATTTTTTCCCATTTCAAACCGTTAGCGATCTACGGGGTGTTTTATGTTAATTCTATTCCATTTTTTTTTCTGAATTGTGACAATATGCCCTGTTTTGGAGACATAGATATGATTTTGTTTCTTAATGTTTCAAAAATGCTTCTTAACAAACTATAACTCTTTTATTATATTCAGTAAATAATATATTTTAATAACAATGAACGATTGTTTTAATGACAAACTAATCAGTTTAAGTCATATGTTCTATATGCATACCATTATGATCCATACATCAATTATATCTTTTCCTTATTTCATTATAAGTAATTTTTGCCAGAATATTAGTGTTTACATCGGCGCATGCGTTTGTCATTCTTACTTTTAAATGGTCTAAATTACTAGAATAAGTTTTGTATACCATATTTTACATCAGGGTGCCCCGAAGAACGTAATCTAAGGGCGTTAGGACCGGTGCTCTTGGGGAACTTCTGAACCAAGATCATATCTATGTCTCCAAATCAAAGCATATTGTCACAATAAAGAAAAAAAAATGGAATAGAATTAACATTGGGATTACCAAGATTTTACCAAGTGAAACACACAAGTACATATAATTTTTAATTTAAAACACTGATAATTTCAACATTTGAATTACTCGATGACCAAAAATTCAAACATAATCAGGCTTGCATCACATAATTTCTCAATGATGTAGGTACGTGTTTTTGCCATGATCATACCTGCTGTGGAAAATAAGCTTTAAACAGGTACGGATGTAGCCATTAATAAATCCTCGGCCAACTTGGAAAGTGTAGGAAGAACTTTTTCATCACTCTCCGCCACTGTAAAATATTTTGATTTCTATTTGCTCTTTCTAACATCAAATATTCTTCAAACTCAGCTTTCCAATATTTCGAAAGGTTTGTTGATGTTTTGAATAGGCTATCGATATCGATACATTTTTTAATAGAATTGAATAATTTGGTATTATTTTCAAAGAATACCTTCCCAGTGGGTAGATCATTGTGGGTGTTCTTGGCGTATTCCTCATAACACTTTTCGAAACATTTCTTTACCAGTTTTATTATACGTAGTTCCACAGATGTATACAATAATTGGTCACATCTTCACTACAAGGAGCACAAGAGAATACATTTCTCCAGATATTCAGATGGAGACGAAATTTTCAAAGCATTGGGATTTATGGGCAATAAAAGTTGTCTGTTAAGTATTGAATTCATAATGGTATCTGTTTTTATGGTTGTGAATTCAATTTTTTCTTGAAAAATAATCTCAATTATCGCAAGGTCATAATGAATTAATAATCTTCTAACAAATCGTAATTTCTATAAAGATCGATGCATAATATAGACAAAATATATTGGTAATTATAGTGGAAACTATTCATATTCAATTGTTTTCTGTGGGTGTTGGAAAAAGTCGAGTCGTATATAAAACTTCATACAAAAAATTTAACATGACCAAAAACTTGACTCTCGTGTTGCGGTGTATGTGGTCTCGGTATCGCCTATAATATATTTAAAAACGTCTCGTCTCGTCTCGCTTTTACGAGACGAGAACGAGACGAAACGAGAAAAATCTCGCTCTCGCGTGAAGCCCTAGACCGTTCTCATTTATTGAACTCTCTCTTAATCGAATATCCCATGGTAAATTCGATTAAGAGTGTCCAATATAGGAGAACAGTCAATAGAATTCACCATGGTAAATTCGATTAAGAGTGTCCAATACAGGAGAATGGACAAGAGAACATACGCGATAAAGCTCCTGACTTTACGTCAATTTTTTTTTTCGTGAAGTCAGTAGCTTTTGCGCGTAAGTTCTATTGTCCATTTTCCTGTATTGGACACTCTTAATCGAATTTACCATGGTGAATTCTATTGTCCGTTCTCCTGTATTGGACCCTCGCTTAATCGAATTTACCATGGGAAATTCGATTAAGAGAATGTTCAATCAATGAGAACGGACAGTAGAATTCACCATGGTAAATTCGATTAAGTGTCCAATACAAGAGAATGGGCAATAGAACATACGCGCAAAAGCTCCTGACTTCACGTCAGTGCTTGAACCAATTTTCTTTTTCGTGAAGTCAGGAGCTTTTGCGTATTGAAAATGACTATTCTTCAAACGATGTGTCAAATTATTACCATATTCCATATAGAGAGACATTCTTATGATAAAGAATTAAAATTGTTTGATGGCTAATATAATATATCGATAAGCAATAATTCAAAGTTTTTCTTTATTTATAGAGGATAAAAAAAGCAATACACATTTGTGATTATGGATATTCTAATAATTCATTCCCCAAATGGTAAATAGCTAATATTGTTTCATTTGGTTCTCCAGATTAGCTATGATTTCCAGTATAATTATGACAGTTATTCATACAATACTTGCGTTCTAATGATTCATTCCCCAAATGGTAAATAGCTAATATTCGTCATTATATATCCGTTATAAGAAGCTTAAATGCTTCTCTACCCATCACGAGATTTAATATCGACAAATGCGCCTCTCACCTCACAAGATCAGACAGTGTGGTTAATTTAAAGATAAGTTTGGAAGCCTTCAGAAATATTTCAGCGATATCATATTAAAAATAATACATAACCTTTCAAAAGTCCCCTCTCACAAATATACTCCTCTGTAGACGCATGGATCTCTTGAGAAGAATCGCCTTCGCTATTTTTCAAAGATATTCACTCTTGTTAATAGAAACCCCTTCAATATTTAGTTTCCTCTCTTTCAAAACCAGGTCTGACCGCTACAAGACCATAATGAAGAGCTATCATCTCGCATAGATTTGTGATGAAATAATGCGATGTTCCCCAGAACATACGCGCATGGTTTTGAAGATTCTCGTAAAATTTCAGCGATTCCCATCCAGCTCAGATCTCCAAAATATGGATCCGATCGTGTTCAAACTTGGAACTTTTGCAGTAGAGTTAGGTTCTGAAGGCTCTTGCTCTTCAGCGATGCCGCAAGAATAGTTTCAGATATAGAATTTTTTCAATTATTTTCAATGATTTTTTTGAAAATTTCTAGTGATACGATCCTCACAAAATTTCGCAAGAATGTTCGCGTTGGCATTCTACAACTAAAAACCATGTTTGAATCATATCGGTTGTGTATTTTTTCGAGTTATTGAGGAAATAACAACCAAATTTCAGATGGGTATAACTCGAAAACTATTTGGCCGATTATACCTGTAGATGAATTCAAATGTCGCATTCAGATGTACAACTTAACCTGAAAATTTCAAGCCGATATCTCTTTCCGTTCTCAGGTTATAGTGTCATAATTATTTTTTGCGCGTATGTTCTGGGGAACATCGCGTTATAGTTTTGCCCAAATGTCTGTAACTTTCGAATTTTTTGACGAAAATGGTCTCAAACGATTGAGTTCGACTCCCCAATGAAGAATTCGAGGTCAAATTTGATTCTGTCCGTCCGGCCGTCCGGCCGTTGCCACGATAACTTGAGAACGAGAAGAGCTAGCAACTTGAAATTTTCAGGGTAGGTGGCGCATCTCAATACGACGGACAAGTTCGTTAATGGGCATAATCAGCCCAGTGGTTTCCGAGTAATAATTTTGTTTTCAACCAATATAAATCCGATCGAATTGAAACTTGGTGGGTAGTTGTAGAATATGATCTTAAGCACGTTTGTGGAATTTTGTGCGAATCGTATGGCTAGAAAATTTTTACAAAATTATTAAAAAATATTTTTGTTGTCACGATAACTTGAGAACGGAATGAGATAGCGGCTTGAAATTTTCAGGTTAGGATGAACACCAGAACGCGACATTTCAGTTTGTTTATGAGCATAATCGGCCAAACGGTTTCAGAGTTATAGCCATCTGAAATTTTCTGAAATTTCGTGGTTTTTGTTCCTCATTAACTCAAAAAGTACTGAACCGATTGAATTCAAACATGGTTATTAGTTGTAGAATGCCAACGCGGAAATGTTTGCAAAATTTGGTGAGGATAGCATTTGTAGAAAATTTTTAATAAATCATAGAAAATAAAAAAAAAAAATTGTATATATCAGTAACTATTCGTTTGAAATTGCTGAAATTTTGCAAGAGCCTTCATAACCTAACTCTACTGCCAAGTTTCAAGTTTTAATACGATCGGTTAAATATTGTTGGAGATTCGAGCATTCTTGTGCGAGTTCAGTAGATGGGTGAGCGTTGCCTCGATAACTTTCGAACGAAAGGAGATAGGGACTTGCAATTTTCAGGGTAGGTTGCGTATCCGAAAGAGAGTGTTGAGTTCGTTTTTGGGCATAATCGGTCTAACGGTTTCCGAGTTATACCCACCTGGAATATTATTTCCTTGATAACTCAAAAAATAAATATTCGATCGAATTGGTGCTTGGTAAATAGTAGTAGAAAATCAACATAAAGACGTGTTTAAAATTTTGTAAGAATCGTATCCCTAGAAAATTTGAAAAAAATGACGAAAAAAAAAATTTCAAGAACCGTACCCCTAGAAAATTTTTAAAAAGTCACGAAAAAAAAATTGGTTCAAGCACTGACGTGAAGTCAGAAGCTTTTGCGCGTATGTTCTATTGTCCATACTTCTGTATTGGACACCCTTAATCGAATTTACCATGGTAAATTATGTTATCCATTCTCCTGTATTGGACACTCTCAATTCGAATTTACCATGGTAAATTCGAATTTACCATGGTAAATTATGTTGTCCATTCTCCTGTATTGGACACTCTCAATTCGAATTTACCATGGTAAATTCGAATTAAGTGTCCAATACAGGAGAATGGACAACATAATTTACCATGGTAAATTCGAATTTACCATGGTAAATTCGAATTGAGAGTGTCCAATACAGGAGAATGGATAACATAATTTACCATGGTAAATTCGATTAAGGGTGTCCAATACAGAAGTATGGACAATAGAACATACGCGCAAAAGCTTCTGACTTCACGTCAGTGCTTGAACCAATTTTTTTAATCATTTCCTTTTAAATTGTTAACTGATACGATTCTCACAAAATTTTGCGGACGTCTTTATGTGTGTATTCTTCAACTACTCACCAAGTTTCAATCTTATCGGATTTGTATCGGTTTAAACCAAAATTATCACTCTGAAACCGTTAGGCCGATTATGCCCATTAACAAACTTGTCCGTCGCATTGGGACGCGCCAGCTACCCTGAAAATTTCAAGTTGCCATCTGTTTCCGTTATCAAGTTATCTGACGGACAGAATCAAATTTGACCTCGAATTCTTCATCAAGGAGTCGAACCCAATCGTTTCAGACCATTTTCGGCAAAAAAATCAAAAATTACAGACATTTGGTCAAAACGATAACGCGATGTTTCCCAGAACATACGCGCAAAAACGAAAAAGAAAAATTTCGGCTACGGGAACCGATCCCAAATTGCAATTACTTACCTTTGAAATATTTTCACAAGACTTACGTCTCAAGCAATTTTATGATATCATTATCTCGAAACGCATTTTAAAAGTAATTACCGAATTTTAATTGGATCGGATTTGTATATTGTGCGTTACAGAAGAAATAACAACAAAATTTCAGATAAGTATAAGTAAAAATCCATTCAGCAGATTATGCCCATTAACGAACAAAAATGTCAAATTAGGATGTGCAAACTAACTTGGAAATTGCAAGTCGTTATCTATTTCCGTTCTCAAGTAATCGTAAGATACATAATATTTTTGGGTTGTTTTTTTAAAATTATCTAGTGCTACAGTCCTCACAGAATATCACATACGTCTTTATGTCTGTATTCCACAACACTAGTTATCAAGTTTTAATTCGATCAGATCTGTATTTTTTGAGGTATCGAGAAAATAATATTTAAAATGGGTATAACTCCGAAATTATTGGGTCGATTATGCCCATCAAAAATATAACTCTCCCATGCGGATGCGCAACCTACCCTGAGAATTGCATGTCGATATCTCTTTACGTTCTAAAGTTATCGTAGGAACGTCCACCCATCCAGCTACATAACTCACACAAGGCTGCTCTTATCTCCATCAATATAAAGCCGATTGTGTTCAAACTTGAAACTTAGCTGTAAAATTAAGTTATGAAGCGTCTCGCAAAATTCCAACGATTTCCGACTGATAGTTTTTGAGATTACACTTTTTTTCAATGATTTTAAATTTTCTAGTGATAGGATCCTCACAAATTCCTCAATAATTTGCGCGACGGAATTCTACAACTGATTACCATGTTTGAGTTGGATAATATAAGTATTTCTTGAGTTAATGAGGAAATAACAACAAAATGTTAGATATATATAACGCCGGAACCATTCGGCCAATTACGCCTATCAGTACACTAAAATGTCGTATTCGGATGCGCAACCTCCCCTAAAAATTGCAATTCGCTACTTCGTGCCATTCTCAAGTTATCATGATATAAATAATATTTTTTAATAATTTTTTTTCATTTTCTAGTGATACGATACTGATAAAATTTCACATACGTCTTTTTGTCAGTATTATATAACTGGATACCAAGGTTCAATTTGATCGGATCTGTATTTGTTAAAACAAAAATTTTTTGACAAACCGTTCGGCCGATCACGCCCATTAATGAACTTGTTAGTCGCATTTTGAAGTCGTTATCTCTTTCCGTTCTATTATCGTTGCAACGGCCGGTCATAATTGAATTTGACATCGAATTCTACATAAGAGAGTCAAACCTAATCGTTTGAGACCATTTTCGCCAAAAAATTCGAACATTACAGAGCACTATAAAAGTAACTACACTCTTGTCCACTACAGTTTTTGTCGTCTGACATATGTTTCGGAAACAAAGTTTCCATCTTCAAAGACGAAGCGTTACTAGTTACAAGTAACGCTTCGTCTTTGAAGATGGAAACTTTGTTCCCGAAACATATGTCAGACGACAAAAACAGTAGTGGAAAAGTTACTAGTTACAAGTAACGCTTCGACTTTGAAGATGGAAACTTTGTTTCCGAAACATATGTCAGACGACAAAAACTGTAGTAGACAAGAGTGCAGTTAATTTTATAGTGTTCTTAATAAGTCCACAGTGAACTCAAAATAGAATATTTATTTATTTATTTAAAGAAATAAACGGGATACACCCTTTAATACAATATGTAACAAATAACACGAATAATTGTGTGCAACACAATGAAGTGGACAAGATTTACAAATTTCAGTACAAGCATATTGACAACGAAAAGCATTTCATAATAGTAGACAGTATCAAATTTTAATTTAAATTTAATTTGAATTTAAACTGAGGCGAAGGTCGAAATGCAGAAAAAAGAAAGAAAAAGAAAAGTCTCAAAATTTCAAGTACAAAGTTCACGCCACAATCGCCCGATATATCTCCTCCCTTAAGCCCAATGAAGACCGATTAAGAAAGTCAATTCCCGAGACAGATGCAACGTTGACGTGACTGCTAATCCTTGGAACAGGAGAGTTTTTGGAATAATTAAATTTATAACTGTGGATATGAAGAAGAGTTCTACCTCTGGTCCGCCTGGGAGGAACCAGAAAGCTGAAAAGCTCAAGCAGATCAGGGCAGTTTAGTGCCCCACAAATCAACTTAGAGAAAAATATTACATCTCCACGCTTGCGTCTAAGGAACAATGAGGGCAGATTGATTCTCGATCTCATGAGTGAAGCTGAAAAATTTATCCTCTCAATGCCAAGGCGAAAGGAAATATGCATAAGAAACCTATTTTGCACCCTCTCAATCCTCTCAGAGTCTGTGTACGTATAAGGAGACCACACAACTGAAGCAAACTCCAGCGTCGGCCTAACAAGCGTCACAAAAAGATACCTAAGTGTCTCCTCCGACTGGAAATCTTGCGAGTGTCTGATAATGAATTCAAGCAACTTTACACCCCTATTTATAATATAATATACATGAGGCTTGAAACTCATGTTACAGTCATATAGTACACCCAAATCTCTGATTTGGTCCACTCTTTCAAGGAAATTGTTAGACAATGAGAAAGTGCAGTCAACTCGGGACTACCGCGACATATGGTTAGGTGCTTGCACTTATCGAAATTAAGATGCAGTCTATTATATTCACACCATTTCACCAATCTGTCAAGATCAGCTTGGATATTACGAGCATCCTCTATATTGTTAACTGCAAGAAAAATTTTGAGATCATCCGCAAACATCAGGAACAGAGAATGCCAAAAACAACTGGATACATCATTTAGAAAAATTAGGAATAGTAGAGGACCCAAGTGGCTGCCCTGAGGAACACCAGAAGTTACCAGAATTGCGTCAGATAACGCATCCCTAATCTTAACAAATTGAATCCTAAACTTGAAGAAGGACAGCAGCCATCTGAGAAGGGCACCCCATATTCCAAATTGGATAAGTTTAGATTCGAGAATTGAGTGGTCGACAGAGTCAAACGCCTTCGAAAAATCGGTATATATGACCTCAACTTGACTCCCACGCTCCAACGCATCAATGGAGTACTGCGTGAAAAGTATCAAATTTGTTTCGATACTTCTGCCTCTCAAGAAACCATGTTGCCGAGGAGACATACCAGGCAAAATCTTCCCATAGACTCTATCATACACCAGGAGTTCAAACAAGTCAGGAATAGCACCTATGATGGAAATAGGGCGATAGTTACTTACATTCAGTTTAGTTCCTGACTTATGAATAGGCCTGACAAAGCTTTCCTTCCACTTGGATGGAAAAGTACCGGATTCAAGAGATCTGTTGAAGACAATTTGAAGAGGTAAAGCCACGGATGAAGAACATCTGCGTAGAAAAATAGTGGGAATCTGAACCGGACCAGGGCCCTTATTGACATCCAAGCTATTTAGTTTTTGCAGAACCTCGGTCAATTCAAGTTTCAAGATACCACCCACATCACAACAAGAAGTGGAGTCGCCCTCCATCATCCCAGAAGGTGGATAAGAGCCTGCAGCAAAAACTGACTGGAAATGACCTGCAAACCCATTAGCAATGTCCCGATCATTGTTGAGCCATTTCTCACCATACATGACCTCAGAAGGAATATCGTTATCATGACGTTTTCCATTAACAAAATTCCAAAAGGCTTTGACATTATTCTTTATATGGCCCTCCACCCGATCAACATAGGAGGCGTAACAAGAATTTGCAAGCGACTTACATTGGGCTCTCAGATTGCAGAACACAAGATAATCATCCCAAGACTTAGATATTTTGTATTTTTTATGAAATTTTTTCTTCTCTAATACAAGCTGCTTCAAGTCGTGCGAATACCATACAGGAAATTTAGTTCACTTTAAACGCGTTTTAGGAACAAATACATTAATAGCCTCGTAAATATAATTGTAAAGAGTATCAACCAGGACATCAACAGAAGCATCAACCGGCAACGAATTAACCCAATCAATTGAACTGAAATAGACATTCAAACTATCAAAATCGCTATTCCTGAAATCATATGCAGTGATCTCATACTCATTGTATGCATTACTAAAGAACTTGAAAGTAAACGATAGTGCAGGATGATGCGCATCTAATTTAGAAAGAACATCAACCGCACAATCAACTACGGTATCGTGTTGTTGGGTGAAAACCAAGTCCAATACTTTGCCATGAACATTCTCTACTGCATTTGCCTGGTGAAGACCATAGAACCCGAAGGCCTCAACCAGAGCTTGAGCACGCAAATCGTTCACACCACCAAGACCAACACCCAAATCGTCATTCACCCACACACAATTACCCAAATTATAATCACCAGCTATAACCACATAGTCCGGTTTGACAGATTCCATGACATGTTCAAAGTTGGAACAATGACTCTCAAAATACTCAATACCAAGCAAAGGAGGCATGTATGCTGCACCGAACAAAACACTCTTAGTACCACGGACTAAGACAAATAAATCCTCCACGTTCTCATTAGGAGTAAGAATAATTTCAGATCTGAGACACTTTTTAACAGCAAGCAGGACACCACCCCCCATCGTTTTAGAACTTGATTTATGCGAACGATCACAACGATAAATATGATAATTATTATGAATTTGACGTTCGGAATTCTTAATAGATTGATCAAGCCACGTCTCAGTTAGAATAATAACATCATATGAAGAAATACTAACATTTTTATAGAACTCGTACAACTTAGATTTACCCCTTATACTACGCACATTCTGATAATATACCATTACTTCACTCAACTCCTCCCCTGCATTACCACGGGATCCTGTATATTGTTTTTTGATGATTTTACAAGCTTAGAAACTCCGTTAAAATATTTTATAGTGAGATGTTCTCCATTAGAACTACGACAATTTAATTCCTTGCGTAAATCTTTCAAGTGTTGGATCTGCATGGGAGTAAGGTCCGAGTGAAGTTTCACACTTTTATTTGAAATTTTGTTTCTACCCTTCAAGACTTTAATTGCTGACTCAGAACATTCCATCGTGATCTTCAGGGAGGCATCAGAAGGATTTCTCTTGCCAACTCTAACGGCCTTGATGGCTTTGAGGTTTGGATCAATTTCATCCAGCATATGATTAACAGGTACCAAAAGGTTTGTGACGTTGTTTTCTATAGGCAAGTTATAGACCATAAAGTTCCTTGACCTCTTTCTACGCTCCTCGATTTCAACATAAAGTTCATTGGCCGAAGTTGGGCTATTTTGGCTTTCGTGAGGGGTCAAAGTACTCATTCGCTCAATCTGTGTCTTGATCAAGGATACACCATTATCGAGGGAGGAAATCTGAGCAGTGTGAGCTTCCACTTGACGAGCGTGCTCTGCGAGAATCCGATCATGATCAACTATGTTAGCGCTGCAAGCCGCCACCTCAATCGAGAGCTGAAGCTGACTAGATTTAATGGACTCAATATCGTCCCTCATGCAAGAGATATTTGAAGAGAGATTGTCAAGCTTTGCCATAAGAAGGTGAAACTCTCTCATAGTTACCGGAGCCGCATCATCCTGAGCCTGCTGAGACGGAACTGGCTGGGAGACGGAAGAGGTTGAATTTGATTTTTTATTTCTTCTGGTTGAAGTGCAATAATGGCAAGACCATTTTTTATTAAGTTCAAGCAGCGTCTTGAGATCAGTACTTGTTATATTTGCACATACAATGTGAAAAATATGCCCACAAGAATGGCACAGAATACTTTCGTCACTCTGTGAGATGGTTTTGCAGCAACTGTGACAAGGCATTCTTCAGATCGGACGAACAGGAAAAACGAGTAAAAAGAGAAGTCCGTAGGTGTATGGCCCGCCTAAGCAATCAGATCCAGAGACAAGAGCATGTATAGTCGAATTGTTATTGTCGAAATGCAGGTTATTTAACAACGGGGAAAATGAACGATTGCAGAAAAACAGAAATACCTCATTGAAGGAGAGTTTAAATCAACTGTAACGCAGGTTGCGCCGAAGATTTCACGAACTTTTGAAATTTAAATTCGCAGTTTACGTTACCAAATAACTGAAATTCTCAGGAGCACTTATCAAACTATGTTCACCATCTAAAGCGTAACACACATTTGAACATCGAACATTTGAATATCGAACATTACATACATTTGGGCAAAATGATAGCTGTTCCCCATGACCGTAGACATGATTTTTCTAATTTATCAAATCGAACTGCAACATCAAATTCATTTCAACTTCGGGACAAATATGAAAACTCTTTAACAAGTTTGTTGCTACATTGTAATGAAGTGAACCAGTACAATGAAATCATTACAACATTCGATTTTTGCCATTATCTCCAATCATAAAGATTCATTACTTTTTGCGTGCGTGTTCCGCAAGGAACAGCGTGCTATCATTTCGTCACAATGTCTGTATTTTTCGAATTTTTTTTCGAAAATGGTCTCAAACGATTGGGTTCGACTACCTGATGAAGAATTCGAGGTCAAATTCAATTCTGTCCGTCCGGCCTGGCCGGCCGGCCGGCCGTTAGCACGATAACTCTCGAACGGAACGACTTAGAGCGTTGAAATTTGCAGGGTAGTTTTGTAGCGTTAATATCTCGGACAAGTTCGTTAACGGGCGAAATCCACCGAGCGGTTTCGGAGTTGAGGCCATTTTTAGACAAACCGTTTTTTATGAATATTTCCGGAACCGATCACTCGATCTTTCTGAAATTTGGCATCAAATTATAGAATCATGACCCTTATATGCCTGCGAAGTTTTGTTTTGATCGGACGGCCCTAAAATGGCAAAAAAATTTCAAAAATTTTAAAATTTTGTTTTCATGATAACTCGAAAAATACTGATCTGATTAAATTGAACTCAGTAGTTAGATGCAAAAGACCAATGCAAACAAGTAGTATAGGAGGCGGGGTTCTGGGACTGAGGATGGCATGTCCATCAGGAGAGACCATCATCGCTGAAGAAGTAGACAATGACCAGAAGGTCTTGAGCTGAAGACAATGACCAGAAGGTCTTGAGCTGAAGACATTGACCAGAAGGTCTTGAGCTGAAGACAATGACCAGAAGGTCTTGAGCTGAAGACAATGACCAGAAGGTCTTGAGTTGAAGACAATGACCAGAAGGTCTTGATTTGAAGACATTGACTGGAAGGTCTTGAGATTGGAGGCAATGACCAGAAGGTCTTGAGATTGGAGGCAATGACCAGAAGGTAAGTGTAATAGTGTGTAACCTATTGTCGAGTGTGACCACCTGTCAAGTTCATAGATTGTCAAATTTACCACACCCGCAGTTTCACCTGTTGTCACCACCTGTCAACTTGTCACCTGTCGTAGATTTCCCTAAATGGCCACACCCTAAAGTCAAGTGTAGGTGAAAAAGTTGTAAAGTCGTTGCGAAGATTCGAACCCGTGTCGTATGCGTCAAGAGCAGCGATTTATAGCGCTAGGCCACTAGAGCGTAGTCTAAAAACGGAGTTGATGATGATGATGAGCACGTAGTGAACGGTCTAGCCGAGCCTGTTCAAATTTTGATTTTAGAACAGTAGATTCGAGTAGCCCTTAGGGTATGCATCATAAGATGGGAGAATATATGAGCAAATTAGTTTCCTATGTTCAAGTATTTTGCTTTCCTCATGTGAGAACTGAATGTGATTGTTGTTATTGCATTTATATATCGATGAAAAAAGACGAAGAAAAAGAAGACTCTACTGACATCAATCTGGATTTAGATGAGAATGACAGATCTCACAGTTTCTCAGAAAAATATAAAATGAAACTATTGAAGACGGAATGTGATTGTTGTTATCGCATTCATGTATCAAAAAAAGAAGAAGGAGATGACACTATTGACATCTATCAGGATATTGATGAGAATGATGGACCAGATAGATTCTCCGAAAAATATAAAATGAAACAAATGTAGTCAATAAATATTTTAATAAATACATAATACATCTTTTCTTTATCACACTAGACAATACTAGTTCTCGTGTATCGTCTCATCAGAGTCATAATCGCTCTCAACGATGTCAGGAGGAAGATCGTATATTATCCTGATATATTTTTTTAAATAGTCGGGTAGCTGTGTTCTCTCCAAGATACGGTTGATATCGTTTTTGCTTAAACGTCGAGGAGTCCTGCATATTTGTACCATCATTCTAAAATCCCTGTCCAAAATTGGCCTTTTCTTCAAGAACGCAATCAATACTCCGGTTCTTCTTGGGCCTTCCACCATTATTCTCAATTTCTCCTTTTAATATTGCTGTTGAACAAGGAGACCGGTTCAATTCGTCTTGATGGTCCTCTCAGTTTTTCAAACCGCTCTTTGTCATAGAACACCTTATCCCACTTCTGTTTTACCTCGTTTGAGAGACGATTCTTAAAAACAAAAAAAAATAATAATAAATAACTAAAATTAGCTGTTTTAAATACTAAAGAAAAAATTAACAATAAAGCAATACTCACAAATCCAACTCCCGAATTTGAATTGGGCCAACAGCATATAGGTCGATATGAACAAAGGGGAAATTAATCTAAAAACCCCCATGGAACTGTATCAGTTTGTTTAGGAAATATGATTCTTTTATCATCGAATGGACTGAGTGCAATTTTTTCTTGGTTGACCGTGTAAACCTGATGTTTATTAGAAACTATGGTTTGTTGCGAAACAGACAATTTGTTAAAATTAAAGAGACTGTCATAATAATCTTCAAATGTTATAAGTTTCATTGCTGCTCTTCTAATACCCTTTGCTTTTTTGAATACTCCCAAATTTGAAATGGTATGAAGAATATCAGTATTATCAACTTTCATTAATTTAAGAGCTTTGATAGTTTCTTTTTTTTCTGATTCGCTAACCTGTAATTTTATGCTGTATAATTTGGATCTGAGTCCAATGAAGTCTGTCATAATTTTGCTATTATTTTCATCCTTCATAAGACCCAATACTTTTTTATTTTTCAGTGGCATCCCGTAAATGTTGTCAGGAGGGTAATCAGAGGTATCGAAATATGTGATATCTTCCTTAATGTGATAATAAATATCATCTAATGTGAAATGGTAGATGAGACTATCAGTATCTGTATAAAGTAATTTTGCGCAAGGGCCAAACTTCTTACTAATGTATTCGTAGTGAAAATTATACAGATAAATTTTTGATAAATCTAATATACTCATTCCTAGGTATATTGGTTTATTGAATTTGATTGCAAGTCTTTTCATTTCAATGAGGACCATATTTTCTGAAAATATGGTACAACTATGAAAATTAGGCTGTGAAATGTAATAATTAGCACCAAATCTCCCGTTCCATCTAGTGACTAATTTAATATCACGGTATTTTCTAACATTCTCTATGGTTTTACCGAAAGGAGAATTATTCATCAGTTTATAAAACATTTTTTCAAATTCATTTTTGCTTTCTTTTCGTAATTCAGTGTTCAATTCAATATATTTCTTCATGAATGGAGATTGTTTGAATTTCAAACATCTGTGAATCTTTTCCAGCTTCAGTCCTAACCTTAGCACTAACTGTAAATGTTTACAATGAATAACATATTTCTTCTTATCATAGAGTGTTGTCAGTAATTTAGGTGTGTTGTTATAAGAAAAAGGGGGAACTAGATGTTGAGGGCAAAGGGGTAAATCTTTATGCGCCTCGAAAAGACTTTTTGGATAACTAAGGTCAACTTCTAAGATATACCCATAATCTTGACCTTCATCATCATCATCATCATTACATACAAAAATGTTTCTTTCATTATAAATATCTACAGGTTCTATCCACTGGAATTCTCCAATTGGTAAAGGGAGAGTCATAGCAGCGCCGTATAAATTATTTACATCGAAATACATAAGAAATGAAGAAGGTTGTTCTGAGTCATAGTTCATCATGTATTTGTTGTTAGCATGTCCGTATCGATTCGAGCATTGAGAGATACCGCCCCGTACACCCTTCTCTATAAAATTAACCATTTCAATGTCATCCAATAATTCCAATTCAACACCTGTTATTTTCAACATCGCATCGAAAGCTAGACCAGGAGCAGTATAATAATGAAGACAGTCAAGTCCATACGTGTTCATGCATGTAGAACGAAAATTTTCAAAAACATCTGCTAATAAAAGTACATCCGTTTTAAGATATAATTCTGCATATTGCTTGAGGTTCTCTATTTTAAATACTTTCCAAACTTTTTTAGCGTGATCATATTCTTCACCAGAAATTCCTTCATTTTTTAAATGGCTAAAAAATTTGTCCTTGGTAGGTAACCTAGTTTCCTCCAATATCTTCCAATTCTTAAAATACTCATAAGGAAAAACCCCCTTCCTAGTAACAAGGTCAAAGTGAACCTCATCTTTATCTTCATAAAATTTTTTGGTTTTTTTTTCTTATCTTTGGTCAGATAGGAGGCTAAGTCATCTAAACTACACGGCATAAATCGAAATGAGTCTAAAAATCGAATATTCACACTCGTATTTTCAATGTATTTAGTGAATGATATGTATTTTTCCTTATTTTGCGGCAATATTATCATTTTTCCCTTTATTTGAGTGGCCAAGGCTCTAATCAAAAAATGACTATCATAATTAGTCATGTTGTGACAAATCAGTGGTATGGTATGAGAAATTTGAAAATTTAAATTACAATCAGAATGAGCTGCACCTCTATAATTGCCAGTCAAATGGCAGTGGTCTCTGACTTTAACATCTTCCTCAGATATTGTTTTTCCGCAGCAAATGCAAACAGTAGCCGAAGAAAATGATTCTTTTTCTGCACGAGACATAGGCTTTTGTGGGATCTGATTATTCAATATACCTTGTAACCAGTGGGCAATGCTCTCAAGTTTCTCAATGAATTTAAAAATGCAGTCTTTTCCTGTAAACATGAAAAATTTTGATAGAGAGTCATTATAGCAACATTTTAGATAAAAAGCAATACTGAAAGCCTCGTGTTTTTGAAATTTCCTCGTCTTACTAATGTTAGGATTGTGTTCTTTATAGTCAATTAACAAGCTCTCTATATCTGCATAAATGACAAATGGAACAGGAAGCTGGTATTTGAAATTTTTATATTTCATAATTTTTTCCTGTTCTTTAGGAAATTTTATTCTATTGAAATTCAAATTCAAACAATCACCCAAATGTTTCTGTAAATTTTCCTCCGATTTAAAATGATTCAAACATCTCTCACAAAAATATTTTCGATTCTTCTTATTACCTCCCTGTGAATTTATTAAGCGTGACAAGTTTTTAATATAAGCAAAATGATAATAAACATCCCTCTCTAATTTAAATTCAGATAAATCCACTTCATCGTTGGGATTATAATCATACATAAAAGTTTTATGATTTAAATGCTCACACGTGAGCAGGAGTAAATTGATTCGCTTGGAAAACTCAGTTTTGCTTAATATTAATGGAACAATTTCATTTTTTTCTATTAGAGTGAAAACATTTATAGTCAATCTGTTCTGCATTTCAAATTTGGGAATATCTTTCAAGTCAATGGGAAACTCAATATTTTCAAAATTTAAATGATTTCTAAAATCAGGATATGAAGAAGTACGTGAAACGTTTTTATAATGTGGTGCTTCAAAAAGTGCAGCCATGATAGACCACAGAAAGCAATAAACATCATCATTTTTTATATTTATTACACTCTTGGTATTTTTAATGAAAGGAGGCAATTCAACGAACGTAGATACACCAACACCAATAGGATTGAATTTGTTAATATTTACTTTCAAATATAAAATTTCATACAAGCTCCAACCGCTATCTACTTCTTGAAATGATTCTAATTTATTCAAAATTTTATCTGTGACATTCTCCTTGTACCATTCTTTCAACTCTGTATTCCTATCAATAATTTCACTTTTTGTCGAAAAAAATTTGAAAGATGTATCTAAAGTTTGAGGTTTCACAAACAAACCAGCAAATATTGTGTTTACCTTCAACAAACTGTTCACTAATTCCTTCTTAATATGAATAGAGAAACTTCTGAAACATTTGTCTAGAAATTTTTTAGGATCTTTAATTTTCAAATTCGTTATTATACCAGTTTTGACTCTATCGTTGAAACATGATTCTATGGTCTGCCAAATAATTTCCTGTCTTCTATTTCTCTTTTCGTTCAATTTGATTTTAAAATTTTGTAGATAATTTTTCAGAATACACAAGTTTGACTCTAATCTCGGAAAATTATTGATACATTCATATTTTCTCTTGATTGACCTAGTGAGAATTGAAATAATTTTCTTCAAATAGTTTATATATTTTTTATATTCCTCCTTTGTTCTTATCAACCTACTCACCATTTCAATCTTTTGGATAGTCTCTGAAGACAAGTGATCCAACGTTTCTGAGTTCATTTCTTTCTGAGAGAGAGAGAGAACAAATCAAATGAAAATGAATAAATTAAAAAAAAAAAATTACCTTTTCTATGAACCACACACACACACTTCTGGAGATGTAGATAATTAACAAGCTTCAGAGAAACTAACACTTGTCAGGAGGTCCTATTCGATTTTATATATTCCCTCCTACATCCTAGTGTAGATTTTTTCAAAGTTTTGCTTTGTCAGCACACGTGTCTAATAGTCTATCTTCTTACTACATTGTTGCAGGGACGATTAATCAGTACTTTCAAACATCCTGTTGTTTATTTTCCAGTTTTGCTTTCTCAGCACACGTGTCTACTAGACTATCTGCTTTACAACATTGTTGCAGAGACGATTAATAGTACAATCCAACATCCTAGTGTTTATCTTCAAATTATGCTTGCTCAGCATACACATGATACATGATATCAAATTTTCAATGCAAAACTTGCACCCAGATTTGCGATAAATACGAACCAAAATTGAGTACAGTTTCAGTGATCTTATTTTGAATCAATCGCGAACTATGTCTTCAATACCCTGCACTATCGTTGTATTCAGTACGGATACTGATAATTTAAGCATGAAAATGCTCGAAGTGGTCATTAAACAGCTGTTTCTGTGAGTATTTTCAAAATACAATATATAGATATATATATGTAATATTTAATTTTCTATCGATTTAACCGGCTATGTTCATTTATTTTGATTTGTTCATTTCTTCTATTCAAGATATGGTGTAAAGGATATTTCCACAAAAGGAAATAAGATATTTATTAAATTGTCTTATTCCCCACGAGACAGAAAACTAAAGGCAAAATTCGGAAATCTACCTATCAAATATATTCGCACAAAGACGGATAATGAGGAGGAATTCCAGTTGCTTGAGTCGGTAGTGAGACGATATAAATTCAATCTAGTCGATGAAGAGGCTGATGATTTTGATGGACCATCGACTTCGAGGAAACCATCCAGCATTAAAATGAAACCTGCACATCTACCACTAGAAGATGTGGAGGCGGTTGTTATGTCAGAAGAGGAATAACTAGAACCGTCTGTGAAAAAAGTTAGAAAATAAGGAAAAAGTAAAATAAAAAATTGTTGAATATTCTTTTTTTATTTTTATTCATTATAACATCTACAATGCAAATACCAAAGTTTCAGGTTATAAACATTTTCAAGAGCACAATTCAAATTGTTTTCCAAATGTAAAGAACAATGGTTAGATTTGAAGATATCTTTAGCTTTTTCAAACGAGAAGCATCCTTGTTCTTCCAAGTCAATGACAGGCACACTGTTCCTCAATAGATTCATTACCCAATCAACTTTCCATCTTCCTTTTACTCCTATAGTTGTTGTTGCTGTTTGATCGTTTGATTGTGTTTCAGCTTGGTGTTTATCAATACAATCTTGTATGAATTGTGAGACCTGCTCGAGTGATATACTGTCCTGATAATAATTTCCCCATTCCAGTCCATGTGTTGTACAAGTTTGCCATCCTATTTTTTTCTTCACTTGATTGGTAAAATTTCCCATGGGAAAAGGTAATTTCACATGTGCAAAAGCAAATTTCTCATTATCTGTGTTCAATACTGCCACTTCTTTACATATGAAGTCTGTTCCACTGTGAAATCCTTGAATATCAAGCAGCAACATTTTTAAGCGATTCTAACACGACCGGTGAGTGGTTCGTAACTCGTGAACTGTTCATGTAAAACTAAACAGAAAGCTGAGGTGTTTGCTGGAACGTCTCCTAATGTTTCAAATTCAAGACGCGCATCTATTGTTCCTTGTTTGATAATTTCTGATTGATATGAACAATCAATTACAATGAGGGGGGCATCTGTCTTGAACTGATTAGGTTTCAACAAAGGTTCACACATCATTTTTTTGTTGAAATAATATGATGTTTGGAATTTTGCATACATATCATAAGCAAGAGCATATTGCTCTTGACCAAAGTTCAAGTTTAAGTTTTCATAAGGATATGACTGAGAGTTTAAAAATAACTTGATGTTTCTCAAATTGCAATGATCGAATCTGGTTGCATCCTTCTTGATATTACTTCTCCTGTCCGTTTGTAACCCGAAAATAATGAATCTAGGTCTTTCCAAGAATGTAGAAGATTTCAACACCCATGTGAAATTATGGTTCTGTGGTAGTACAGGATACGTGAACAATTCCCATCGTCTATGAGATATAGAGAGTGGTGTATTTTTTTCAATTATATTCATCAACTTCAATTTTTCATAATCGGAAACGGTGTAATGTGGTACACGCCATACTATTTTCGTGAGTTTGATTTGTCCCTTCTCTACACCTGTCGCCTCCATCATACAATTGAGATCATCACTCGATCTTATCAATACAAGTTCTTGTCGTACATTCAACAGAACTTTCTTGAAATCTTCTGCAAATCCCAGAATCATGGACAAAGGTATACAAACATCAAAGGAACCAGTGTTTTTATCATAACCTTTAACATCATCGAATGGGCACCAGCTTGCATTCGTAAGAGCAGTACTCTCGTTTGGTGTATGTGAAACATATCCCTTCATTGTCAATGTAATTCCTGGATTCTTTACCCTATCCACAATTACACCACCCAATTCCAAACGTATTTCTTCAAATAGAAATGCAGCAAAATTATTTGTTAAATGGCATGTTTTCAAAGTTGTCTGTTCTCCCGCTTTGAGGAATTTGCCTTGCATTTGAAGATAACTTTCTCCTGGTGCTGTGAGCAATTCTTGCTGTTGAATCACTATCCTGTTTTCATCATTGTATTTCACTTCTGCCGCTGTATACGACTGATAAGAATGATATTCAATATTCGTTATAGAATTTTCCAGATTTGCACTTTCCCTCACATTCAATATGTTATTCATGATTTTCTCTTTTTATTTTGAATCCAAGTGATTTAAGAAACGTCTTATTTTCCGATGTCAACTCTGTAACAGCCTTCTTTACACTAATTCCTTCCCTCTTTAGGACGGAGTATTTGTGTTGTTTATAGAATGGAACGTTGAATCTGAGGACCATTATACTTTTCTCAAGTGTAATGTTACACCAATCACTTCGTTTCTAAAATTAATAGGTCGTGCAATCTGATCCACTATTTTAAGGGTGATATTATGAATGACATGCGTATTTATCGGTAAATATATCACATTTTGAGGATTTTCCACTATTTTGTACCCAGGTGAAACAGTTGGATAGAAGGCATGTATAGTATGTACAGCATTTCCGTTACTGTATGAATTTGAAACAATATTGCACTCTATTCTTATCATATTGACTTTCATAATATCTACAGGAAAATCAGACTGGTAGAATTTATTTGGCTTCAGCTTCTTCTTTTGAAATCCTAATAGTTGACCAATAGAATTTTCTGCTGAAAAGTCGATTGCTTCTGTACATTTTAGTTCACACTTCAAAGTATTATAGTTAGCTTCCAAACGTAATACAACCTCATTTCCATTTGTTGTTAATTGAAGTATTTTAAGAGCCTCTGACAGGAACTTGCTAATATCCTTAAGTTCATAACTTCCTATTGGAATAGTCACCACTTTTCCATTTCCAAAATGAAACTTATTGTTTGTTTCATCAACATTAGGTATAGTATTATTCACACTGAGATTTGTTAGGCCTATTTCATAAGTCAAAGTCTCATCCAATATAATGGGAGGGTTAAAATCTACACAGAGATCGGCTGTTTCTTGGCCAGTGAAAAAAAAATAATAAGACATGTTGTTGTTGTTGTCACTTTGGAGGTGTAAATAAAACTAGGTATCAGTTCATGAAAATGGAGATATATTGTTTTCATATCTTGAATACATGTAATTTAACCAGTTTTTCCAATCAGAAAATCAATGCACAAATGACCACAGTTGAAGGAATTGAAATCTTGATAACGGTGATGATTGTATAATATTTCACAATGCCCATTGGAATTGAAATATTTTATTGCATCCCTGGGTGGTTGTAAATTTCCATAACTATCAAAGTAATGAACAAGTGACCCTCTCTTTCTGTATGCTGTCCAGTGTGACCCTGGTTCGCGTTTTCCTTGCAAATTTATTATCCCCGATTCGTTTTTCTTTATTTTACGAGGCAGAGCATCACGTGAAAACACCCCACGGAAATCTCTCACATTTCCCTCTATCATCGCCTTTTCAATATCAATATTACTTAACGGTTTGTTTGGAAGTTTTATGGATTTTGTCTGCCTAAAAAAAGACCCAGTCCTTTTTTATATGGTTTCAAGAATAATCCTCTTCCAATTGCAATAGCTTCCATTGTTTTATTATGTCTTTGTGATTCGGTCAGTTCTTCATTGGCTGCTTTTGCCGAATTCACAGCCTTTATGATACTTGCAGCTCCACCACCAAGAGCACCTAGAGCACTCAATCCAGCGAATATAGGAATAAGGGGTAGGATGCCTCCAGTTTTAGGAATTTTCACTATTCGTGTGGGATGTTTTACCTTATTTTTATGGGTTTGAGCGGTTTTCAATGCAGCTAGTACAGCACCATATAACGTTTTAGGTTTATTTCGTTTTAATTCATTCTGAATTTTTCTCTTGATAATTTGAAAACTGATTTTTTTATTAGATCCTGTCTTTTTCTTCTTCTTCTTAATAGACAGATTTGCTTTCATTGCGTGTTCTACTACTATACACTTCTTGACCGAATGGAATTCAAATCTATACTACTAATTTTATTTTTTGTCTCTTCAATTTAATTTGATTTTTTTGCTAGCTTCCCCATAATTGGTAGTTTCTTCATCATCAGTAAATTCTAATTTACGTTTACATGATGCTGCGCTAATATTATTATTGCTTTGTTGTAGTTTCCTTCTTTTTGGTATGATTTTTTCTTTGATAATATTTTCGTTCTTCCTTTGTTTTATGTTGATAATTTCTTCAATATCGGTTGTATCATCAAGCTTTCTCTTCCTAGTACTACTACTACTACTAGTAGTAGTAGCATTAGACTGTATGGGGATATTTGAAATATTGTCATCATGATCCAAATCCATTTTATTTTCAATCAAAACATTTTCTTGCGATTTCAATGGAATTCTCTTCTTTTTATCGAATATCTTTCTTTTAGGAGGATATCTCTTTCTTTTATTCATACTTTGATCTGATTTAGATTCTGCTATTCTTTGTAAACTTATCGATATAATGCCTTTCATTTTTTCTAAGTCTTTTTCGCACTGGTTCAGTATTTTCATACATCCGTTGCGTCTAGTAGGTAAACCCATTCCAATCTTTACTTTTGCTTTCATTGCACCTGCCACTCCTAAAGCTGCAATTTTTTCACCAACACCAGAATTTTTGGAGTGAAAGCGTTCAAGAGCTTTTTTAGCTAATATCTTATCTGCCATGTGTCGTGCTTCCAAATCTTTTGAATTGGAATAAGCAATATCGTGGTCTCTACACGCGCTATCCAATCCATTTATCCCCTTTTCCCCCCTACGTAAACGTTCTTCTAGTTTAGTATTAGGACCACAAAACTGGTATCCAGGGAGATGCAATTCGTAAGGAATAGCAAATAGGGTCTTATCCAAGAAACCCCCTCCAGAAGCTATTTTACTATCCATGAAGTTGGTTTACGAACGCAATATCAATTACTACTGATTCAAATAGTCATCAGGGGCTTCATTATATACATTCATTGCTTTTTCGTTTACTTATAATCACGTGTTGTTGATGGTTCTCAACATGAAAATTGTGAAACAAAAAACATCTCTACAAATCGAAAACAATGACCTTATTCCAGCACAAACTATAAGACATAGCGTTCTGTTTCCTTCAACCTTACGATGTTTAGTGATTGGACCGTCAAATTGTGGAAAAACAAACGTTATAATAAGCCTCATTGAACATCGCAATGGCTTGAAGTTTAAAAATATCTATGTTTATTCGAAAAGTTTGTATCAACCTAAATATGTGTACCTGAAGAATCTTCTGGAACCTATTAAAGGGATTGGATACTTTGACTGTAGCAACGGAGAAGAACTGATGAAACCTTCAGAGGCTGAACCATTCTCAGTCTTCATATTTGATGATGTGGCTTCAGAGAAGCAAGATATCATACGGGATTATTTCAGTATGGGAAGACACAATCAAATAGATTCCTTCTTTCTGGTGCAGAGTTATGCGCGAATCTTTAAACATCTTTTAAGAGACAACGCTAATGCTCTTGCAGTATTCAAACAAGACGATCTTAATTTACGTCACATCTACAATGATCATGTTAATGCTGATATGACTTTGGAGAAATTCCGAAAGATATGTTCGATATGCTGGAAACAACCATTTGGATTTTTGTTCATTTTGAAGGATTGTGAAATTGATAAGGGACGTTATAGACTAGGCTTTGATCATTTTATTCTCTTGGAAGAGCTATAAATGGATCACTCTTATCCGCATCTGTTCAATACCTGAACTGTTCTGATCAACTTCTGTTCAATAGCTGTTCTTGACCTGATCAACAACTGTTCTCTGAGCTGTTAAATACCTGCTATTTACCTGTTTGAAATGGATAGTTTGATGCGAAGGAATACTGAGAAACAGAAAATGCTGAAGAGGAGGTTAATTGAAAAGAGGAAGATAATAAGGGAGAAGTTGAATTTATTGAAGCAGGGAGATTTCTTGCAGGAATCTATGCTGAATCCTATTACCAAACATTTAAAAAATATCGAGGAAAAAATTGTTCCATCGAAGGAAGAGATTAGCCAACTAAAAGAAGAATCCTTACCTAATATATCACCATCTGGACCACCACAATCACCTCCTAAAATAGAAATATACGAATATGGTAATGAAAAAAATGAGCCTATAAAACATATAGAATCTTCGAGAAAGAAACTTCCACATTTCTCGAAAAGCAATGATGATGATACCTTTTTAATCGATGAAGAAGATTTATCAGGAGTTGAGGAAATTTTACAAGAGGATAGAGCAACTAAAACGTTCGATGATAAGAAAATATTCAAGGAATATCTAGAACAATACAACCCATTACCACGGAAGTATATTCGAGGACTTTTAACCGATAATTCTGATAATTATGATCATAAATATGGTATAAGACATGATGATATCATTGAGACATTTTCTATAGGAAATTCTCGTATCCATATAGAGGACAATGACATAATTTTACAAAATAAACGATATAGAGGAACAGTAGGGTTATATGAATTACTTTTCAAAAAAGCTCCGAACAATTTCAAGAAAGAAGACCTGGAAGTTTATAGGGAAATTATTTTAAAATCAAATGCACATAAAAGATATTATCAAAGTAATCAACAAGTCGATGGTAGCAAATTACCTAAATATAAGAAAATTATAAGTCCTCTGGTTAACGTCCACGAAACTCCAAGATCGTTATCTGTTGGAGGTGGTTTGTCAGATATGGGGGATGTAGGATTACAGAAGGAGGTAAATGGTCAATCCATTGACTACGTCTATTGGGATGATCCTAATGAACTTGTTGATCGATTACGATTATTGTTAGCATCCGAACAAGCTGGTCACAATAATCATAGAAACGAAATCGTCAGTCTAATAGAAGAACTAAAAGAAGCTGGTATTATAGCATGAAGAAAAAATCAATATCGGTTGTATCATCAAGCTTTCTCTTCCTAGTACTACTACTACTACTAGTAGTAGTAGCATTAGACTGTATGGGGATATTTGAAATATTGTCATCATGATCCAAATCCATTTTATTTTCAATCAAAACATTTTCTTGCGATTTCAATGGAATTCTCTTCTTTTTATCGAATATCTTTCTTTTAGGAGGATATCTCTTTCTTTTATTCATACTTTGATCTGATTTAGATTCTGCTATTCTTTGTAAACTTATCGATATAATGCCTTTCATTTTTTCTAAGTCTTTTTCGCACTGGTTCAGTATTTTCATACATCCGTTGCGTCTAGTAGGTAAACCCATTCCAATCTTTACTTTTGCTTTCATTGCACCTGCCACTCCTAAAGCTGCAATTTTTTCACCAACACCAGAATTTTTGGAGTGAAAGCGTTCAAGAGCTTTTTTAGCTAATATCTTATCTGCCATGTGTCGTGCTTCCAAATCTTTTGAATTGGAATAAGCAATATCGTGGTCTCTACACGCGCTATCCAATCCATTTATCCCCTTTTCCCCCCTACGTAAACGTTCTTCTAGTTTAGTATTAGGACCACAAAACTGGTATCCAGGGAGATGCAATTCGTAAGGAATAGCAAATAGGGTCTTATCCAAGAAACCCCCTCCAGAAGCTATTTTACTATCCATGAAGTTGGTTTACGAACGCAATATCAATTACTACTGATTCAAATAGTCATCAGGGGCTTCATTATATACATTCATTGCTTTTTCGTTTACTTATAATCACGTGTTGTTGATGGTTCTCAACATGAAAATTGTGAAACAAAAAACATCTCTACAAATCGAAAACAATGACCTTATTCCAGCACAAACTATAAGACATAGCGTTCTGTTTCCTTCAACCTTACGATGTTTAGTGATTGGACCGTCAAATTGTGGAAAAACAAACGTTATAATAAGCCTCATTGAACATCGCAATGGCTTGAAGTTTAAAAATATCTATGTTTATTCGAAAAGTTTGTATCAACCTAAATATGTGTACCTGAAGAATCTTCTGGAACCTATTAAAGGGATTGGATACTTTGACTGTAGCAACGGAGAAGAACTGATGAAACCTTCAGAGGCTGAACCATTCTCAGTCTTCATATTTGATGATGTGGCTTCAGAGAAGCAAGATATCATACGGGATTATTTCAGTATGGGAAGACACAATCAAATAGATTCCTTCTTTCTGGTGCAGAGTTATGCGCGAATCTTTAAACATCTTTTAAGAGACAACGCTAATGCTCTTGCAGTATTCAAACAAGACGATCTTAATTTACGTCACATCTACAATGATCATGTTAATGCTGATATGACTTTGGAGAAATTCCGAAAGATATGTTCGATATGCTGGAAACAACCATTTGGATTTTTGTTCATTTTGAAGGATTGTGAAATTGATAAGGGACGTTATAGACTAGGCTTTGATCATTTTATTCTCTTGGAAGAGCTATAAATGGATCACTCTTATCCGCATCTGTTCAATACCTGAACTGTTCTGATCAACTTCTGTTCAATAGCTGTTCTTGACCTGATCAACAACTGTTCTCTGAGCTGTTAAATACCTGCTATTTACCTGTTTGAAATGGATAGTTTGATGCGAAGGAATACTGAGAAACAGAAAATGCTGAAGAGGAGGTTAATTGAAAAGAGGAAGATAATAAGGGAGAAGTTGAATTTATTGAAGCAGGGAGATTTCTTGCAGGAATCTATGCTGAATCCTATTACCAAACATTTAAAAAATATCGAGGAAAAAATTGTTCCATCGAAGGAAGAGATTAGCCAACTAAAAGAAGAATCCTTACCTAATATATCACCATCTGGACCACCACAATCACCTCCTAAAATAGAAATATACGAATATGGTAATGAAAAAAATGAGCCTATAAAACATATAGAATCTTCGAGAAAGAAACTTCCACATTTCTCGAAAAGCAATGATGATGATACCTTTTTAATCGATGAAGAAGATTTATCAGGAGTTGAGGAAATTTTACAAGAGGATAGAGCAACTAAAACGTTCGATGATAAGAAAATATTCAAGGAATATCTAGAACAATACAACCCATTACCACGGAAGTATATTCGAGGACTTTTAACCGATAATTCTGATAATTATGATCATAAATATGGTATAAGACATGATGATATCATTGAGACATTTTCTATAGGAAATTCTCGTATCCATATAGAGGACAATGACATAATTTTACAAAATAAACGATATAGAGGAACAGTAGGGTTATATGAATTACTTTTCAAAAAAGCTCCGAACAATTTCAAGAAAGAAGACCTGGAAGTTTATAGGGAAATTATTTTAAAATCAAATGCACATAAAAGATATTATCAAAGTAATCAACAAGTCGATGGTAGCAAATTACCTAAATATAAGAAAATTATAAGTCCTCTGGTTAACGTCCACGAAACTCCAAGATCGTTATCTGTTGGAGGTGGTTTGTCAGATATGGGGGATGTAGGATTACAGAAGGAGGTAAATGGTCAATCCATTGACTACGTCTATTGGGATGATCCTAATGAACTTGTTGATCGATTACGATTATTGTTAGCATCCGAACAAGCTGGTCACAATAATCATAGAAACGAAATCGTCAGTCTAATAGAAGAACTAAAAGAAGCTGGTATTATAGCATGAAGAAAAAAAAATGGAAAGAGCTATCAGAGCTGGCGATGATGTGAAGAGACGAGTTGTTGATGAAATTCATAAACCTACTAGGATCAATTTCAGGAGACGACATGTTTTGTTGAAATCTTTGAAAGACCTATTTCAAGCTGATTTAGTAGAAATGATACCATATGCAAAGGAAAACAAAGGTTTTAAATATATACTTATGGTGATCAATTGCTTCTCTAAATATTTATGGGCTTTTCCTCTCAAAAACAAAACTGCATCTGAGGTTGCTGGTAACATTGAATCAGTTTTCAAAGAAGAAATACCTGTTAATCTACAAACTGACATGGGAAAAGAATTCTTCAATAAGAACTTTAGAGATCTCATGAAAAAATACGGTATCAACCACTATTCTACCTACAGTGAAAAAAAGGCATCTATCGTGGAGAGAGTCAACAGAACTATAAAAAACTGGATGTGGAAAGAATTCAACTATCGTGGCCATTACCGTTGGGTAGACTTTTTACCTGATTTAATTAAAAAATATAACAATACTAAACATAGAACTATTAGCATGAAACCGTCACAAGTGAAAAAGAAACATGAGAAGATACTATTGAAAACAGCATACAATCATATCAAACAAAGTGAGACCAAAACAAAGTTTCACGTTGGCGATCATGTGAGAATTTCTAAAATGAGAGGTGTATTCGATAAAAAATATATGCCTAATTGGTCCACTGAAATTTTCACCATACAGAAAGTTCAACTGTCCAATCCTACAACTTATTTACTGAAGGACATCAACAATGAAGTTATAAAGGGGGGATTTTATTCAGAACAACTTTTAAAAGTCAAGTATCCTGATGCTTATCTTGTTGAAACAGTTCTCAAGAAGAACAAAAACAAAATGTTTGTCAAGTGGTTAGGTTTCAATTCAAAACATAACAGTTGGGTAGACAAAAAAGATGTATTATAGTGTTTATGAAATATATATATATATATATATATATATATAAAGGATGTATCAAAATATCAGGAAATAAAACACGAAAAATTCAATAATTCTTTATTTTTTCCTTCATAACCTTATTTATATAGGTACTTCTAAATCTATATCTATTGCTTTTTCTTGAACCTCTTCAGCAGAAACCATTATTTTTAATATTTTCCATTTCACTCTTTATATAGGTATTTTCAACATCTATATAAATTGCTTCATAATCTTCATATTGATCCTCTTCAGCAGAAACCATAATTTGAATTATTTTACATTTTCACTCATACATGTAAATGAAGCAAAAGATATCTCCATCGGCAGCATTAAAATTTTTCCTATATTCCTCCCATGTATACGTTGCATTTCTGTAGACCAATCTATCATTTGACAGTTTTTTCATATCATATCGTCCGCAATACATTGCACTTTTTCTTGGAGCAATAGGGTAATAATTCAAATGACTCCCAATAACGTAGCTGATAAGTTGATTTTTCATATTTTTTATCGGTGTTCCATTTGTGAATGCAATTTCGTTAGAATAAAATGCAGGATATCGCTGAACATTTAAACCTTTTTTGGAATGCTCAAACAGAACGAAAAATCCATTTTCATCTACAGGGATTGTATAATTCTCAACCTTGACCTCCCGTTGAATATTCGCACTGGAAGCATCCTCGATATTATTAATTCCAATCAGAATAATTAATGAGACTACCGCCGTAAACATCTTGAGGTTATCGTAAGAGTTCAACGAGTACTATGCGTCTCTCACACGAGACAACCGTTTTTATACTCTCTGTTATCTTTTAATTTCCTAGAATCATTTGAACCTGGCTCGGCTAAATCAAAATTTGAACAGGCTCGGCTAGACCGTACACTACGTGCTCATCATCATCATCAACTCCGTTTTTAGACTACGCTCTAGTGGCCTAGCGCTATAAATCGCTGCTCTTGACGCATACGACACGGGTTCGAATCTTCACAACGACTTTACAACTTTTTCACCTACACTTGACTTTAGGGTGTGGCCATTTAGGGAAATCTACGACAGGTGACAAGTTGACAGGTGGTGACAACAGGTGAAACTGCGGGTGTGGTAAATTTGACAATCTATGAACTTGACAGGTGGTCACACTCGACAATAGGTTACACACTATTACACTTACCTTCTGGTCATTGCCTCCAATCTCAAGACCTTCTGGTCATTGCCTCCAATCTCAAGACCTTCCAGTCAATGTCTTCAAATCAAGACCTTCTGGTCATTGTCTTCAACTCAAGACCTTCTGGTCATTGTCTTCAGCTCAAGACCTTCTGGTCATTGTCTTCAGCTCAAGACCTTCTGGTCAATGTCTTCAGCTCAAGACCTTCTGGTCATTGTCTTCAGCTCAAGACCTTCTGGTCATTGTCTACTTCTTCAGCGATGATGGTCTCTCCTGATGGACATGCCATCCTCAGTCCCAGAACCCCGCCTTCTATACTACTCAAACACTTCTGCAAAATTTCGTGAAGATCACGTGACATGAAAAAAATAAAAAAATTACTACTATTTTGCGGAATACTTTGCTTAAATTGCCGAAACCTATTTTTTTGAGGTTCATCCTGCCCTTTCCGGGCATTTGTCGTTGTGCGCATGCACAGATGAGAAGCCATTTAACTGCTGTAGTTTTCGTCAGAGAGGATTGGGGTTTTGGGGTGACGGATGCTATTCCTCCATAGAATCCAGATCCCTGATGAGGGTCTGCGCATGCGTAGATTAAAGATGCGATATCTCCACTAGTGTTGGAGAATCGGAGTTTTTTGTAAGGTGTGTTATTTTGAGAGGACTTTTAGCCGCGAGTAGATTGCGTATGCGCAGAAGATAAGTGACTGTTTTTGGGTTGGATGGGTTATGTTGAGAGTGCTCAGTCGATATTGTGAGGTTTTAAAAGAATATCCATAGCAATTCAGTGCAAGGACAAGTCAGTTTGGGGGATGTAGCGTTGTTTCCGAGTTAAAGTGTCCGTACCGTGGCCTTGAGGCTAATTTTGAAATTGATATTACCCCTTACAGGCATTTTTCGTTATGCGCATGAGCAGACCATCAGTGATTTAACTGGTGGTGTTTTCGTCAAAGAGGATTGGGGTTTTGGGGTGGCGGATGCTATTCCTCCATAGAATCCCCTCTTGATGGTCTGCGCATGCGTGGATTAAAGATGTGATATCTCCTGAAACAATAGTGTTGGAGAATCGGAGTTTTTTGTAAGGTGTGTGATTTTGGGAGGATTTTGGTAGGCGCAAGTAGATTGCGCATGCGCAGAAGAGAAGTGACTGTTTTTGGATTGTATGGGTTATGTTGGGAGTGCTGAGCCGATATTGTGAGGTTTTAAAAGAATATTCATGGCAATTTAGAGCAATGAGAAGTCAGTTTGGGGGATGTAGCGTTGTTTCTGAGTTAAAGTGTCCGTACCGTGGCCCTGGGGCTAATTGTGAAATTAATGTTACCCCTTACGGGCATTTTTCGTTATGTGCATGAGCAGACCATCAGTGACTTAACTGCTGGTGCTTTCGTCAGAGAGGATTGGGGTTTTGGGGTGGTGGATGATATTCCTCTATAGAAACACCTGGTGAGCGTTTGCGCATGCGTGGATTCAAGAAGCGATATCCCCTGAACCACTAGTGTTGGAGAATCGGAGTTTTTTTGTGAGGTGATTAATTTTGGGAGGACTTGCAGTCACGAGTATATTGCGCTTGCGCAGACGAAAAGTGAATGGTATTGGGTTGTTTGGGTTATGTTGGGAGTAATGAGCCGATATTGTGAGGATTTCAAGGAATATTCATGTCAATTCAGTGCACGGACACAAGCCAGTTTGGGAGAAATAGCGTTGTTTCCGAGTTGAAATGGCTGTATGGTGGCTCTGAGGCAAATTTATAAATAACTATATTTGGTAGATCTATATTAAAATACGTTCGGATTTGGAGAAGATGCAATTGCGTTCCTAACGGAGGTCCCACAACCGCAATTTTTTTCGATCTACGGTAAAGCTAACAGCCAAACTGTATTGATAGTATTTGTATTGATACGCAAGTTGCCTGGTTCTGATCGGCCTCTACGAATTATGATGAATTCCCCACAGGACGTCTACACTGTCCTGAAGAATAGGAAGAAGCTCAAGGCATCGAATTCAAATATTTCAATTTCCGCGGATCAAACTAAAATGCAGCGCGACTATTATAAACAACTAAAAACTGAATTGGATGATAGGAAATCTAAGGGTGAACCATTTTAAAATCAAAAAACTAAAATTCGCAGTCGGCCATGTAAACATAAGATCTTTAGTTAAAGTTTTCAATTCATTCTCAGATATTGTCGGATTTCATGATCTGGATGTCATTGGCGTTACCGAAACTTGGCTGACTGAGTATCACTCCACTGATGACTTTAGTTTACCTGGCTTTAATTTTGTTCGATTGGACCGTAGTGGTGTTGGTGGTGGAGTTGGATTTTATTTTAGAAAAAATATAAAATATGAGGTACTTGAAATGAATATTAGTCGCGAATTGGAGATTATACTCGTAAATACCTTCATGAAATACATCGCATTGAAGGTTGGTATAGTGGTGGTTTATAGGCCGCCATCATCTAACGTTGATGGCTTTTTGGATCAGTTGTATTCTGCTCTGGAAATTTTGTGTATGAAATCTGACAGAATCATTCTACTGGCAGATTTGAATATTGACTTTTTGAATATCGATTCAAATAATGTTTTGAAACTGAGAGAAGTGTTTCATACATTCTCTCTCATCCAGACCATAGAACAGCCTACTAGAATAACTGCAACTAGTGCAAGCTTGATTGATGTTATTGCTCTCAGTGAGGGATTTGGAAACTACGAATGCCGTACAGTAGATATGTACACATTGACGGATCACATGATGGTTATGTGTACGCTTTTCTTTAGCACTGTTTGCGGAATCACGTCAACGATGAATGTGAGACGGCTCGATTCAATTTCTGTTGAACATTTTAATTATAGTGCTTCTAGAATGCCTTGGAGGTGTGTCTGTGATGCTGATGATGTCCATAAAAAGGTAGATATTTGTAATGATTGTATAATGAAATTGTTTGATGTATATGCTCGCATTGTACAAGTGAAAAAAACTCATATTAAACCGTACAAATTTAAGCCATACATAACAGATACGATTAAGTATACCTATGATAAAATTAAAGAGTAAAGCTCATAAAAAATATATTAAAACTAAAAGTGTAAATGACAGATTGTATTTTGTGCAATTAAGAAATGAAGTAGGAAGAGCTATAACGGCAGAAAAAAAGGCTTATCTAAGTTATGAGTTGAATAAAAAGAAAAATTCCTCCAAACAAATTTGGAACAAGTTGGGAAAAATGGGTGTTTGCAAGTCAAAAAATATTGAAATACCAGAGGCCTTGAAAAATGCGAATGAAATAAACAGATATTTTATCGAAAAAGTGGGAAATCCAAGATCTGACCATGAAGTGATGAATTTTTATCGTTCAAATAAATTGCACGATAATGTGTTTTCCTTCAAAAAAATTACTGACATCGATGTCATGAAGAAGGTTGACATGATTAGATCCGGGTCACCTGGAATGGATGGTATAAGTCTGAGAATGATAAAGATGGTGTTGCCTTTTTGTTGTGATGTTCTGTGTCATATATTCAATTATTTGATTTCTACTGGTACTTTCCCCGACATCTGGAAGTCAGCCTTGGTTTTGCCGTTATCTAAGAAAACTCTTCCCGAATCTTATTCGGATTTGAGATCCGTAAGTCTTCTATCTGTACTATTGAAGATTTTTGAAAAAAATTTAGTTGAGCAGATCAGAGAATATTTAGACTTATATAATATACTTCCACAAGTTCAGTCGGGATTCAGACCAAACCATTCTACAAGTACAGCACTCTTGAGCGTTACTAATGATATAGCATATGCCTTAGACAATGGTTTAGTGGTTTTACTCATACTCTTGGATCAGAGCCAAGCATTTGATCTGGTGGAACACTCATTACTTCAGGCCAAGATGAAATATGTAGGATTTAATGTTGGAGTTCTGAAGTGGTTTAATAGTTATTTAAGTGATAGAAAGCAGGTAGTTAAGGTAGATGATAGTATATCTGAGTTGAGTCATGTTGAGTATGGTGTTCCGCAGGGCAGTAATCTGGGGCCATTGCTGTTCGCAATTTACACATTTGATCTTCCTGGTATTTTTAATAGTTGCTCCAGCCATCTCTATGCTGATGACTTGCAGGTCTATATGTCTTGTCAACCCTATGAGCTTCCGCGAATTGTTGAAGTGATCAATGGTGAATTGGAGAGTTTAACACATTGGTGTGCTAAGAATGCATTGAAAATCAATGCAAGCAAATCAAAGGCTCTTCTTATTCGAGGTGGGATGCATGCTCGCAACATTGATGTGGAGGACTTTAATTTATCAGTTGGGGGCGAGCGGGTACAATGGGTTTATGAAGCTAATAATTTCGGGGTGTGGTTCGACAGTGATTTAAGTTTCAGAAGACATACCTCAGAAGTGAGGCGTAGCTGTTTCGTGAGGTTGAAAGGTTTGCAGAGGTATAAATATGAACTGGATGAGACAATTAAGCTACAACTAACAAAATCACTGATATATCCAATTTTCGACTACTGTAGTGCAGTATATTTTAACTTTTTAACAAAAATGTATAAAGAAAGACTACATAAAATTCAGAACTCATGCTTCAGATTTGTTTGTTGCTGCTCATATAGAGATTCTATCACGCCCTTCAGGAGGAAACTCAATGAGCTAAGTTTTAGTGAAAGAGCGGAATACCTATATGTTTTTTTGTTTAAACTTCTAAGAGGGCAATCTCCAGAATATCTTTACAGCAGACTAGAAACTCGAAGTACAGCACATAATGTTAACATCAGATCCAAGGATCATTATAGTATTCCGAAGCATAGGACTGTTAAATACGAGGGTTGTTTTGATTATATGTCGCAGAAATTGCTGAACAGTTACATTTCTTTGGTTAAGAATAGTAGTTCTGTGGGAGCATTGAAAAAAAAGTTGAAGGGTTTAATTTTGGATGTTTAGATTTCTTCAAAAGAAGATGGAAGAGAAAAGAATTTATTTTATTTTATTTATATATTTTTATCTTTTTATTGTTTTTTGTTGCTATTTATCTATTTAGTCATATTTTGGTTTAAATAGTTTGCATTGTATCAGGAATTTAATACCTATAGTACAGTATGTTGTCAATTATTTTTTGACGGAGTGGAAGATTGGTGTACCAAACTCTTACCATTTGTATAATGAAGTTTATGCAATAAATATTATTATTATTATTATTATTATTGCTATACTTGTTAAAGGAGTTTGAAAAAAAAAGCACTGACGTGAATTCAGTACTCTTTGGCGTGCGTGTTCACGGTGGCTAATTTGAATTGAATGATGAATACTTCAAACTCAGTGGATAGAGCGAGCCGAAGATCTACCCAAAGGATAGTGGACATCATTCACTGTCGGTTCAAAAATTAACAGTGCTGTATCTAAGCTGCCATCTGGATAAAGTAACAAAGTGGGAAAAGAACACAAGTGACTCTCCTTAGTCGCACAAGCTCCTAGAAGATTTGGGAAGGTCAGTATAATCCTAATCATGTTTATAGCACGCGCGCCAAAGCAGATTGACTTTTTACACTTTTTCTTTCATTGTTAAGTCAATCTGCTTTTGCGCGCGTGCTTTAAACATGATTAGGATTATACTGACCCTCCCAAATCTTCTAGGAGCTTGTGCGACTAAGGAGAGTCACTTGTTTTCTTTTCCAACTTTGTTACTTTATCCTGATGGCAGCTTAGAAACAGCACTGTTAATTTTTGAACCGACAGTGAATGATGTCCACTATCCTTTGGGTAGATCTTCGGCTCGCTCTATCCACTGAGCTTGAAGTATTCAACATTCAATTCAAATTAGCCACCGTGAACACGCGCGCCAAAGAGTACTGACTTCACGTCAGTTCTTTTTTTTTTAAATCCAGAACTGTGCTGTGAAGTAAGCTTTTGAAGGTTCTTGAAAAGTTTCAGCGTTATCTGACGGATAGTTTCTGAGGAATTCTTTTTAAATAATTGATGCTGACGAAATTCTGCAAAAGTATTTTTGTCGATATTTTTCAACCAACAACTGAGCTTTACTTCGATCAGATCAGTATCTTTCTAATTAGTCCAATCCAACTTTTCCAGGGACTCCTCCTAACACAAAAACACACAGCAAAATGAGTACAGCCATTTTTGAGTTTTCGCGAGACCTACGAAAGGCAATTGGTTCTTTGACAAGACTCAAAACACTGAATCGATTGGCATACATAGATAATATTTTCGATAATCGAAAATATTATCTATGCGCTCGTATTATCGTACAGAACAGAAATTATTTAAATCAAATGAGCGCAAAGTTTAGTTTTAGTTGGAACTTTATAAAGTAGCTCCGAATGGGATGTTGTCACGTTATCTCTTTTGAGGCTGATTTCTCAATTGCGAGTTAACTCGAGGTTGCGAGTTACGTATGTATTTAGCGATATTCATGAACGCGTAACACTCGGGTTACCCACAACCTTGAGTTAACTCGCAATTGAGAAACCGGCCCTGAATAACGGTAATATGTCTCACTCCTAACTCGGAGCTTATCAGAGATTAAGCTGAGCAGGAATTTATAAGGCTGACGGAAATACTGCCGAAGAAGTGTTGATTCCGGGAAATTGAATACACGTAAGCTCGTTCGAGAAGTGAGGTTATGGTCGACACAAAAAGAGTATATCCAAAGCTTTCGGTGCGGGGCGCTATCGGGCTTCGATTTCACCGGATATGCCCCGACTCTGAGGTCAGGACAGTCGCCTATATCTCATGGTATAATTTCCGTAAGGTCGGCAACTAATAACGGGTCCTTTTGCATAACTAGGGGCGACGACCATCTTATACTTCCTTTCTGAGACGGTCTCACGAGTCGGTCTCATCTTAAACGGGTCCCGAAAGCCGCCGTCGCTGTCGTCCATCATACGTGGGGGAATTATCTCCGTTATGCTTTCCTTTTATACCGCGTCACGTCACTTGCTAGTCTTTGGGAGTTTCACGTTATTCTCGGGCCTTTCCATTTATCGGGGATGTTACCATTGTGGTCGTTATCTGAAAGCTCATTTGCGGGTTTGAGCATTTCGAGGAATCTCAGGTAGATAAGACGTAATTGATTATTGAATTATTGCGGTACTTAAAGGGGGGCCAAAGTATGTGACGGATTGGAATACGATAAGAGGGAGATGAAAAGCCGATATATAATTTAAGACTCCCAAGCTTCATAAAATCATAATACTATGGCAATTAATGTAGGGTGAGTATTACGGAATTTTTCAGCTCACGTATGTACATATGAAGTTAGAGTGATCCTTTCGGAGATCTGGAAATATACTTATAGCAAAAAATTCTACCAACGTGTTATCAATCTGGAAACCTTCCTAAAAAGAAATACGAGGTGTCCCGCTAACATTTATATGTAGATTTATCATAGCAACTTTGGAAAACGGGAAAACGAATCAATTAATAATTTTCCGGATATTTGATATGAATTTGTTCATCTTCGAATAACGGTTGTTAATTTGTTGCTACTTCATTTCATTAAACTATTCCACATCGCCTCTGCGTTCTGAAACACAGATTCGCCCAGTGCACAGTGGAAATCCACCCGGCATTGGCATAATCCATCACCTCAGTCTTCTTTACAACAGTCGCTCCAGAGGTGGCATATAATTTAGTATTTGCTTTCAAATCAATGAAAACTGACTTAGCATATGGCAGTAGATAATCAATTTTCACCGCGAGATCAGGATCGTTTGATAGGATGAGATCCAGTAATAATATTGTTTGATTAACAGGATATCTCTTGGGTTTTTCAATAAGTTTCGATATAATCTAATCCTGCACCATACGGGCAAACTTTATACGGTCCGATCTGGGCAAAGGAAAATTTAATAGAAGCCAGAAGATGTCGGCTAAAATTACACGCAATGAATATGTTTTTTCTAACAACTTGTTGTTGCAGATTACTTATGAGAATAGAATCATACGCAAAAGTTTGGGGCCCATAAGCAGCTCCGGCAGTGAGCATGAGATCATTATATTTGATCCCAGGAAACACATACAGCTCTCAGAGATATCTCAGCGACTTCTTGCCAGGAAAATGTAAGAACTTTTGTTTCCTCTCTAGGAAGTTGAAGAGTCTTTGTTTCTCGTCCTGATATCCGCCACATGGGATCAACTCAGTGAGGTATCTTCAATATCCCAAGTGGAAATTCTCAAATGTCTCACATTGTGTACCAAATGGGGTAATTTGCAGTTACCTCTCATATAGGGTCCCTACGATCTCGTATGAAGCCGTAGTTAGGGCCCCAATTTAACAAGATATATGCGCAATTTTAAAGGTACTAAAGCGTAAGAGAAATGGGTTGTAGAGTGAATGCGGAGTAGATAAGAAAAAACAACAAGAAGGACAAAATTAATATAGATGAAAGAAAATCAACTTACCGAATTTCCTTCAAAAATCTGGCTTCGACCTTCCTTTGTCCTTGCAAAAGAGGGATAGTAGCAAACAATTATCAGGAAATGCGGACTTCGGCATTGGAATCCACCCAGATTCATATATATTCATTCCTGCGCATTAAGTACTAAATCCAGGATGTTTTCACATTCCTCGTGGTGTCCGCAAGGAATTCTAAATATAATTATGCAATTAGCCACGTTTGGCACAAAGAATGTACGCAGGGATCTATGTTTTGAGTGGTCCACAACGGGGAGCTTGGTTCGTTGAACGCTAGGTGTAGCTTCTGTCTACTTTGTACTCAGAGGTTGTTCCTGGAGATGATAAACCGGCTTCTTCGAGGTGTATTATTTCATCAGCGTTGAGTTGTGCACCACTGACGATTCCTAATAAGGATGAAACCGCGGTATGTTGATATTCAGCGTTGATGGAATTACACTTTGTGGATAACTCTCAACTTTGGTCCCTGCTACTCCTATTTTTATTCATGTCTAGTGGTTAGCTTTCCATAAAAGCGAAACCCCTTTTTGATGTATATATATATATATATATATATATATATATATATATATATATATATATATATATATATATATATATATATATATATATATATATAATATATGTGTTATCGGGAATGTGGTCAGTATAAGAAATTGGAACAACAATTTACTTCAAATTCTCAATATTTCGTCAAAATATTTTCGACATCATCAGGACAAAAACTAAAAATTTTTTTTACATATTATCACTGAGATCATGGGCAAGACAAAACAAACAATCAACTTACAAGACTAGAGTTCCATTCTTAAAATTAAATTTTGAGTATTCATCGCCAAAACTACCACTATGCTGTATTTAGTACAAAACTTAAAATCAACCAACTACATGTCTATGCAGTAAACAATTATTAGGAAAAAAAAAAAAAAAAAACCTTAAGAAACATATTCGGTTCGATACAGGATAAACAATCTCAAAACTGAAATCAAGTGACATCTATATGACCTAACGTGTATTAAATTTTATTTATGATATTACAATGAATGTTATTAAGGTTTTCTGTATCTGTTTTATAGTTAATGACATTTTTATTTTTTTTAATGTGTAACATTTCGAGAAATAGTCTGTTTTTATAATTACTTTCACGTTCCAAAATTTTAACATCCCCAAAATCAAAATTATGTCCAGTTGTTTTTGTATGATGAGCCAACGCACATGAATTTTTTTCAATCCGGCAGTCACTTTTATGCTGAGTGATACGATTCTTTAGCCATTGTTGTGACTGTCCTATGTAACATCCCTGACATCCCAAACATGGTACTCGGTACACTGTGTTACTGGTGAATTCAATTGGTGTTTTGTCTTTTATATTGGTGAATAAATGAGAACCCTTTAAAATATTGTAATTAGCTAACTTCAATTGTGGAAATTCTCTAAATGCATTTATAATTTGAGAAAATTAATATTTCAGTCCAACCACTTCTATGACGGTCCAACTGACGAGGTAGTAGTGAACCAGTTTAAATATAAAAAAATACCTTACGTGAAAAAATTAACGCAAGGTATTTTTTTATATTTAAACTGGTTCACTACTACCTCGTCAGTTGGACCGTCATAGAAGTGGTTGGACTGAAATATTAATTTTCTCAAAATATGTTTTGGGTATCCATTATTAGCAAATAAACTAACTAACCTTCTCAAATTGGCTTTTAAATACTTTTCATTAGAGATATGTGTGATTCGATTTCTCATTGCAATCACTGTGTTTAGCTTCTGATTGTTAGGATGGTTTGAATAAAAATTGAGAAATCGTCCAGAGCATGTTGGTTTTTGGTACCAGTCTAACACCACAACATTATTCGAGTCTCTGATAACCAGAGTATCTAAAAAAGGTACACTTTGATTCTTCTCAAGCTCTAACGTGAATTGAATGTGCCTGTTAAAATTATTAAAAATATTTAATGTATTTTCAGTTTGATTTCTGGGAACCGCACAAATTAAGTCATGAACAAACTTGTACAAGAAAGGTAATCCGAAAGGTAGCGTTGGAATAACGGATACTAACAAATAATCTAAGACAATGGTAGCCAAAATTGGACTTAAGGGTGATCCCATGGGTGTTCCAAAAATTTGCTTAAAGAATTTATTGTTGAAACCAAAGTATGTATTGTTGAAAATGAAATTTATCAGAATAAAAAAAATATCCTTTGTTAACTCCACATGCACACTAATACTGTCCCACTTCATATCCAAAATTTCTATTATTAGTTCTAGGGGTATTTTTGTGAATAGGGACACCACGTCCAACGAGACAAGAACAAAATCAGCTGGTAAAATAATGCCATCAATGTTATTAACAAAGGTAAAAGTGTCCTTTATATTGTATTCATTACTATCCTCAAAAGCCCGTTTCAATGTGTCAGCTAAAAACTTAGAGATGTTATAAGTTACCGCATTTATTGAGCTTACATTGGTTCGAAGGGGTACATCTTCTTTGTGAATTTTCGGTAAGCAATATAATTTAGGGATTGAAGCGTTATGATTTCGAAATGACCTTAACTGCTGTTCATTAATTTGATTTTTTGAAAACAGCATTTTAAGTATATCATTTAGTTTTTTTTGGACGGATACTGTTGGGTCCTTGTTCAACAGTAGGTAAGTTGAGGAGTCACTTAAAATGAATTCTGTTTTTTGAATATAATCATCTCTGTGCATTGCTACAGTACAACCACCCTTATCAGCTTGAATTATATATATTTCTGGGTGCGACTTTAAGAATTGCTGTGTTTTTTTGAAATTCAATTCAATTCCCGTGCCTTTGTTATTATGGTCTTCCTGAACGTAATTTGTTTTGATGTCAACGGTACTTGCCCTAATTGAATCCCTTTGTTCCACTGGAATTTCAGCAACTATATTTTCAACATCAGTGATGAAATGTTTCAGCAATGACTTGAAATCTGTGCATTGAACACTAAATTTTGGACCCAGAGACAGAAAATCGGAAACATCGGAAGGGATATCAAGGTTGGAAATATTCCGGAACCATTTTGAACTGTCAAAAAATAATGTATCATGATTACTTTGTTTTGATTTCAACTTTTCAAATTTCGCGATATTACCAGATTTAACTTTGTCAAAGTGACACTTGAATTTTCTATTCATGCTGGCATCATAATCTTCAAATGTTTTCTTGAGAAGAACAGACTTCACTTCAGACTTTAAAGTATTAGTTTTATGTTGTAGTCTCGAAATGTCATTACAGGCAAGTTATCTCCAAGGATAAAATCTTTACACTAATTTTGTGAATAAAATTTTTGAGTTGATTTGTCAGTCTTATATCATTTTCAGTGGAAAGTGATGCATGCAGACCTCTTATGTTGTCTTGAATATGTCGAGGTAGAACCCTTGCAGATCGGAAGCGCAGTAGAAAATTTCGGCGATTTTGTTTGTTGGCTAGTTTAGAGTTAGTATTAGCCCATTCTTTAAGTTTCCTCGTTGTGTCACAACCATAAATTTCACTAACATCGTGATAAAATCCCATCATCAATAATAATCAATCTTCAATATTGTTTTTTTCGACCAAACTCAAATATAATATATGTGTTATCGGGAATGTGGTCAGTATAAGAAATTGAAACAACAATTTACTTCAAATTCTTATACTGACCACATTCCCGATAACACATATATTATATTTGAGTTTGGTCAAAAAAAACAATATTGAAGATTGATTATATATATATATGGATTCGTAGTTCGTTCTCACCTCCGTTAAGTTCATAAGGCGACCTGACCTCCGGGTGAAGGGGAAGTCCTATCGAAATAATTCTTGTTTATAGATAAAGAGGGGAAGATAAAGAATTAGGATTCCTAAAGAGGAGAAATGATTTTCTCCAAAAAAATTTTCCTTATACGAACCAGACGTTGTCTCCTCCGCATATATTTCGTATTGGTAGTACGCTATTACCTCCTGCAAGGTTGTCAGATCTTCGGAGGCCACAACGTACGATGGTTTGATATTATCTTATATATGGAATGCAGCTGTTACTCCTCCGTTTGATTTTATGAGCAGTTAATAACATGAAATGGATGAGTTATAAACATACCCTGGGAATTCCACAAGCTTCAAATTTAGCAGGCAAGAATTAATGTATAAGTTTCATGATCCAGCTAGGAATAAATGAACATCGATTCGAAAACTGAAAATCTATCATTATAAACTGCAAATCATAGCATTGGATTCAATGCAATTAGTATTGACAAGTTTTATGGCATTCTTGAGTATTTGATTCCGATAATAAATTTCGTTAAAATTTATAATATTTTGTCCACGAAGTTTGTAACGTTGTTGTTGTTAACAAATGTTAACTATCAATAGGTAAATTCAAAAGATTCATAGGCTTTACAGTAGCTCATATTTTCGGTATAGAATATCCCATTATGTAAAAAGTTACTGATTGAGAGAAATGCGTTCTTGGAATTGAATGAGTACTCTGAACGGAAAATGTTGGCATTATTTTTCTTCACAACACTAAAATGATTGAACGAAAGATAATGATTCTACTTTTATTTATTTTCCATTTAAAAAATAGACCTAATTGCTCATCTTTACGTGAAGATCTATCTTGGAATTATTCTTGTCATTTTCCTGGAATATAAATATCTGAAGTTAGCTGTACTGCATCTAGTATACTTATAACTTTGCAAATATCTCATTCCGCTATCTTCATATCATCGATTCTCTATAAAGAATAAGTAAAATATTGAATTACGAAATTCTTTAGGAATTGTAAGATAAAAAACGTCAAAAAAAGTTATTGGGAAATCAAACTACTCAGATTTTATCACATGAAAACGTCGACAAAGTCTGTCCTAATTTCTTTGATAGTTTTCCTGAAATTTTTCATCAACTACTTCCAAGTACCAATACGCCGTGACTGACTAATAAATAATTCCATAAGAGGAAAATAATTCATTCAAAAATAGGTTCAAGCACTGACGTGAAGGCAGGAGCTGTTGCAGGTATGTTCTATTGTCCATTCTCCTGTATTGGACACTCTTAATCAAACATACGCGCAAAAGCTCCTGACTTTCGCAAGTTTTTTAAAATTTTCTAGGGGTACGGTTGTCCCGAAATTTCACACACGTCTTAATGTCGATATTCTATAACTAGTTAATAAGCTTCATTTCTATTATATTCCAGGTGGGTATAACTCTGAAACGGATTATGCCCAATAACGAACATAACTCTCCTATTTGGATGTGCAACCTGCCCTGTCCCTATCTCCTTTCTCTCGAAAGTTATCGAGGCAACATTCACCCGTCCAGCTACTGAACCCATACAAGGCTGCATGGATATCCAACAATATAGATCCAATCGTGCTCAAACTTGCAACTTGGCAGTAGAATTCGGTTTTGAAGCAACTCGCGAAATTTCAGCGATGTCGGATGAACAGTATCTGATATATAGAATTTTTTTCAATGACTTTTTAAGAAATTTCTAGGCATAAGATCCTCACGAAATTTTGCAAAAGTTCTTGTGTTGGCATTCTATCGGTTCTGTATTTTTTTAGTTATTGAGCAAATTTCAACCAAATTTCAGTAGCGTAAAGCTCCAAAACCGTTTGGCCGATTATGCCTAAGAACAAACTCAAATTTCGCATTCAGATGCACAACCTAGCCTATCTCTTTTCGTTCTCAGGTCATAGTGACATAAATAATATTTTTTTTATAGTTTTTCGGTTATATGATTCTCACAAAATTTCACAAGCAACCTTGGATGTGTATTCTACAACTACTCATCAAGTCTCAATTCGATTGGTTTTGTATTAGTTGAAAATAAATCCAATCGTTTGAGACCATTTTCGGCAAAAAATACAGACATTTGGGCAAAATGATAACGAGATGCTCCCCAGAACATACGCGCCAAAAAAATAACTGGTCTTATTGAGAGAGGAATATTTTGAACAATATAGATTTGATCTACATATAGAGAGTTCAAATCTGGAATATGGAATACATTTCCATCTTCGATACTTCATATGGGGAAGTAAGAGTGTGTTTGGGTTATAGGTCAATGAATATCGTATCTCGTATCAGATGTAACGGATCAACTATAATTTGAAAGATATGTGCACATTGCATAAGCGCCAAATTACCCTTAAGCGGCCCATACGCTCAATATTATTGTGCAATGTGGATTGCACAATATATTGACAGTGGCCCTTAGACAGTCAATATTATTGTAATTGTACAATAAACATATTGATGTTGGTTGGTGCGATATTGATGGTTGTGCAATATATTGCGCTATTGCGCAACCTCTCAATACCGCCCACACACGATCAATTTATATTGCACAAATCAAAATATTGTACAATAATATTGAGCGCGTATTACATTGAGTTGAAACTGTCTCATGGCGGGATCTCATTCGATAATGGGGCTTTGTCTTAAAAGATGATCGTCATTTCTGAATCAAGTGCTTAACACACGGGTATTGTTATACAAATCAAAAATGTTTGTATGCACGTCTATCAGAATAGGTATTCCTACACGAATCATAGTCATTATTTTTGGCGCTCTTGTTCCTCGGAACAGTGTGCTTATCAATTTGCCTAAATGTCTATTATTTTCGATTTTTCGACTGACAATGGTCCTAAACATTTTACGACTCACTGAACAAGAATCCGTGGTCAAAATCGATTCTGTAACCACGATAACTCTCGAACGGAAGAAGCTAAACAGTTGAAATTTTCAAAAAGGTTTGGGAGATAAGTATCTCGGTTAAGTTCGTTATTGAGCAAAATCGGCCTGTTTCGGAGTAACGAAAAAAAATTTCTTTACATTACAAATTTCAAATTCAATTTTTTTGAGATGCAGTGTCATCATAACAATCCATTGATATCATTCTCAACCCTGACAAACTGATACCTTTAGAGAATGATTTTTCAAATTTTCAATAATTATTCTTGATTCTATGATTTCATAATAATAATAATAATAATAATAATAATAATAATAAATTTATTCCCCCTCAGGGGCTCTGAGATGTGTCTCAGAGTACGGGCTTAGCAAACTCGAGGTACCTTAGCTACCTGGCAGTAGGTATAAAACGCAAAATCGCACGGGGGTACTACTTAGTAGCATACGGGTGTGACAAGCCCGCGAACCCCGGTTGTATCTCAACCAATGATGTGTAACCAACTAAGAGGCTTCCGAAAACAACTGCTGCCAGGGGATCACCAAGACACGTCTGGGGTTGGTGCTAGGCGTGACAGCATGCGAACCACCAACGGCAGGATGCTGAGTCATACAAGAAACTACAGCTTCCGACGAGGACATCGAGGAGGAGAGAGAAGTTGCCGGTCGCATAGGGAATCTGCGCTCGCAAGAGCAACGCGTAGTCGGACCCGGCAACAGGAACAAGACCACGCAAAGGGGACGCCACAAGTGGACACCCGAGCAACATGAAAAACTGTCTGTTTTATACCGAAGATCCAGACCAGAAAGAAGGGGATATATGGGTAGACTGCATGGTCTGTGGTGTGAAAATAATCCAGATCTTAGCTTTATGACTCAACAAAACCTGCGAGACCAGGTGAGCCATCTGAAGAAGAGAGAAATCCTGCAGCAGCTTCAAGAGCCAGAAGGAATAGAAGAACAAGCTGAAGAGCAGGTGAGAGATGCTCGGAACCAACAGCTGCAATCCACGATTCAAAGGAGAGAAGAACATGATGGGAGGCAGGTGAGAGATGCCGCAAACATCCAACCTCCAATGCCTGGATCGCAAGTCGAAGCACTGGACATGGAGCAGGTGACAGCTGCCCCATTCCGAGTGGAACATCCTGCACAGTGCAATAGGCGGAGAACGGAACAAGTGAGAGATGTTCCGGAACCAGTCATCAACAGAAAGGAAGCATTCGAGGCTGCAGTAGGGGATCCGAACAAAACGACTGCACGGTTGAAAACGAGACTCCAGGCTGAAGACCTAGCCATGATGAATAATATCATCAACGATCACCTAAGGGAGGACTGCTCACTAGAAGATGTCGTGGCTGCAGTGAGAGCTGCTACTTCACTTCTATGCCCTCCAGGTAGAACAACAACAAGGGATGACAAACATAGGTCAAGAATGAAGAAGCTATATAAGAAGATGAAGATCGTGAGGCAGCAAGCATCTTGGTACCAATGTATCATAGATGTTATGAAAGGACAACTGAAGCCTAGCAAGAAGATAGAGGTCATGATGGGGGAGCTACGTGCGTTGCACCGTACGATTAGCTTGCCCATATAAATCTACTGAAGCAGAAAGCTGTCGATAAGATAAGATCACTAGCGGCATCGAGGAAAAAGCTGATCAGGAAGCAGAAATGGATAGAGGACAACAACACATTCACCGCAGAACCCTCAAAGCTATTTCAGCCTAAACAAATAGAGGCAGAAAACTCGCCATCGCCAGAAGAAGTCGAACGGTTCTGGAAGAAATTGTAGGAGAGACCAGCGGAATCCAGGGATACTCCAGCACTTCACAGATTCCAGATATTATGCGATCAAAGTCTGCAACCGACAGAAGAAATGACTGAAGTAACAACCAAAGAAGTTAGACAAGCCCTAAAGAACAAGAATGATTTCACGGCACCTGGACTGGATGGGATCCAGAACTACTGGTGGAAGAACTTTCCAGCTACTCATCAACACGTAGCCAGATTATTCAGTGGGATAATAATTCACCGTGAGGCAATTCCATCATGGTTGGTTAAGGGCAGAACTGTACTGATACCAAAATCAGGCGATCTAGGACAGCCAAAGAACTATCGCCCTATCACGTGTCTCAATAAGCTGTATAAAATACTCACAAGTGTCCTTCAAAACCGGATTCTAGAGGTTAGTGCACCAGTGTGGAACCAAATCTACGAGCAAAGAGGGGCACGGAAAGGAGTACAGGGGTGCAAGGACAACCTACTCATAGACAAGAGCATTTGTAAAGATGCAAAACACTACAAGCGCGATCTACATACATCCTGGCTGGATTACGCGAAAGCATTTGACACATCGTCGCACAGCTTGATATTACAGCTGATTGAGATGCTCAAAGTCCACACTAACATCGTCCATGTGATGAAAAACATCATGGCGCTATGGAAGACTAAGTTCGCCGTTCGATTGGAAGGTCGAACCACGTATACTGGATGGTTGAAATACAGGCGAGGCGTATTTCAAGGAGACTCGCCAAGCCCGTTACTGTTCGGCATAACACTCCTACCATTAACAACGGAGTTGAGGGAAAGCAGAATAGGGTACAAGGCCGGGCCACCAGGCATGAGAGAACATCTGGTTCCACATCTCCTGTACATGGACGACTTAAAACTGTACGCTCCCTCCAAGGCAGCGCTACAACAACTTCTTGACATCGTTGCGGAATACACCACAGCAATAGGAATGTCATTCGGTTTGGAAAAATGTGCTGTTTTCCATCTGAGCAGAGGAAGAACTGAAGAAGTAGGAGAAGACATCGAATTGGAAGGAGGAATAATCATTCGGCACCTCGATGAAGAGGAAAATTACAAATTCCTTGGAATGCAACAAAGAGGCGCACTGGAGACAACTCGAATCAAGGATGCTTTAACAGCCAGCTACAAAAAGAAGATCCGAGATATATGGAAATCACAGCTGTCTGGTAAAAACAAGGAGTCAGCTACGAACATCTTGGCAGTTCCGATAGACACATACTCTTTCGGAATAATCAACTGGACAGTTAATGAGATTCTCGAACTAGACAGGGCCACACGTAAAGTGAAGAACATGAATCGGAGCCTGCATCCCAACTGCTCGGTTCAAAGAATATATCTCCCACGAACTCAGGGTGGCAGAGGTTTGCAGAGTTTGGAATACCAACACCATCAACAAAAGTTGGAAATGGCAATAAGGATATTGAGAAGTGAAGACCCGCTTCTCAAAATGGTAGCTTATCATGAAATCAGGAACCAAGGAGCTTTCCTATTTAGAGCTGGACGGAGAGCCTTGGAAAAACTCAGCATAACTGGAGTATCCATCGACTATGAGCTAGTGGGAACACCTATCACGCCAACAGACCAGAGAAGAGTAGGCAGAGAGATCAGACAGGCACAACTGAAGACGTTACTCGAAGACCACATGAGTAAAAGTCTGCACTCTATATATTTCAGGAGTTTGAAAGATCAGGGCCTATCGGAGGAACTATCTATTGCGTTTTTGAAGTCGGCTGGTCTAAAGTCGGAAACGGACGGATTCGTTATGGCTTGTCAAGATGGAGTGATAAATACAAGATGGTATAAGAAGAACATCATGAACCCCAACAACTTGCAGAGCATGCCACAGTCAGCAGGAAACTGTCATGCACATCTTGTCTGCTTGCAGAGTCCACGCTCCATCAGGATACACAGAAAGACACAATGCGGCACTTCGGATTCTCTACTTCCATCTGAGAGAAGTTTATGGTATAGACAAGGAGCCAGTGCTAACATTTGTGCCTCTGGAAATTGAATCAGTCATCGAAAATGATAGAGCTCGAATCTTCTATGCTTTTCCAACAACTCGGCAGATCCATGCCATCCAAGCCAGATATAGTACTGGTGGACAAATATTTCAGGGAATTGTTTGTTGTCGAATTTTCCTCCCCCGCTGAAAATAATGTGGTGATAAAAGAACAACAGAAGAGGGAGAAATACAAGGATTTGCTGTTTGAGCTGGGAACCCTCTATCCAGGGTATAAAGTAAAAATGGTCGTTCTGATCATAGGATGCCTTGGCGGAATGAGAGCGAACTATGTGACAGAATTGAAGATTATTCCGGCCTGTACATCCTTGGCCGAGGTTTTGGCGAACATAATGCAGAAAGCAGTGTTGCTCGGGTCACTACGAGTGATGAGGTCCCATCAACTATGAAGGCCACTTGCAGCTCATCTCTTTTGTTAAGGGACGCTGTAAGGGCAGGACGAAGAACAGTCCAAGAAGAGTGAGAGGTTTTTTAGTGAGTAACCAAATAACATCTGGAGTCTCACACTGCCGCTTGCGGCGCCTATAAAAGGTTTTTCCTCTTACGTGACAAAAAAAAATTATTCAAGTATACTCATACATACAATTACACAATTTCATTTTCAAGAATCAATATTTACGACAAACACAGCAGTTTATTGATTCGAATCTGGGACAAATATATTCTGGATTAATTCCTTTTTATTCCTGTAACAAGTTTCAGTCCGTCACCTAAGCTCGGCGCTTGTGTGTGATCGAACTTCCCAGGTTCAAAAATACAGAGTGTAATATCTTATGTTGCGCTGACACGTTTACAAAATTTCCCAAGAAGATTAAACAACCAGTAAATGAAACAGTACACCGAAACAAAGAAGAACGGAGTAACAAAAAAAAAATCAACTCGAAAAATGAAATGGATGCCGAAGAGGATCGAGACCAGAATGCAGACACAAATATAAAATTAAAAAGAAACTACCGGTTACAAAAACTAACAGAAGAGCCTTAGTAATCTGCTGTCATCGGAAATTATATGACTTCTCAACTGTACCTTGAACGATCTTGAAGGCCTCGGTTGCCTTAGCTCCCTGGGTAGAAGGCTATACAGCTTCGGAGCGTAGTATATGAGTGTCCTCTGCTTGAAATTTCTCCGGCAGAAAGGGATCTCCGGAAAACCTGCCTGTCTGGTTTGGTAGTGAAAATCTTTTTCGCTATAATGTTTTTTCATCCACAGAATTGATTGATACACGAAAATATTTCTAATAGAAAGGACATTTGCTTCTCTATATAAAAATTCAGTCGGATGCATGCGGCTCTTCTTCAAAATTACCCGAAGGATAATATTTTGTGTCCTTTCTAATGGATCCAATGTACTGCTATAGCAACCCCCCCATGCAATGATACAATATCTCAGGATGGACTCAACCAGAGCCCTGTCGGCAGATAGAAGATATTTTCGCCCCAATATATCCCTTAATGCACGGAACTTATAAACCAGAGCTCTGACTTTTTTCACTAAGACTATTATTTGTTCTTTCCAGTTCAAATGGTGATCGAGTTCCACCCCGAGGTACTTAACTACTTCCCTTCTACCGATCCTTTCGCACGGACAGCGCGAAATGTTTGCGCAATCACTGTCGTGCACCCTTAGCAACTTTCTGTCGGGTTGATCAACAATTGTAGCAGAGAATGTTATAAGCTTAGTTTTCACCATATTCATGCTTAGAAGGCAGTGATTCAAGAAAACTTTAATCCTTTGCATTGCCGATTCCGCCGATTCAAATACTTCATTCCATGTTTGACCCTCAATGACTGCCACGGTGTCATCTGCGTAAGATATTATTTTACCATCTATATCTAAACTGCCAATATGATTAATATAAATCAAGAACAAAAGCGGCCCCAAAACCGTTCCCTGGGGAACTCCCATGATAACAGGCGTGGGGTCACTAACTTGTTTCCCAATTTGAACCCTCTGCATCCGGCCTTCAAGGTAAGTACGGAATAAATTCAATGAAGTTCCTCGAATAACAATATTCTGCAGTCTGTCCAACAGTACCTTATAATTCACGGTGTCAAATGCCTTCGCTAAGTCCAAAAAAATAGCGAGGCACTTTTTATTGCTGTTATTTGATGACACAATAACTTTCAGAAGTTCAGAAATAGCATCCTCAGTGCTCATATTCTTTTGGAAACCGTACTGACTTTTGCTCAAGATGTTGTGCCTCGATAGAAAGGATGTCAGGCGGGACTTCATGCAATGTTCGAATACTTTCGCGAAATTATTGATCAGAGTGATGGGCCTGTAGTTAGTAGGCTTTTTCTTACTACCAGTTTTATGTACAGGTATAGTTGACGATTCTTTGAACTGTCGTGGAGTTACACCCTTTAAGAGACAAAGATTTATAACGTGCACAAGGGGCCTAATGACATGTACATGGCAGTGCTTCATAAGACGCACCGGGATGCGATCTGGACCAGCAGCAGCATCCGACATCAAATTTTTAATGATAGATATTAATTCATCTTCAGAGAATGGATTCATGAAAAATGAATAACTGTTTGATTTGAATTTTTCCGGTATTTGATTTGTTTTCTTTATTTACCTGACCATTTCCTCACCAACACTGGCAAAAAAAATGTTGAAATAATTTGCGACTTCTCTATCCCCACTCACCGTCCGGCCTCGTTCGTCCTCCAAAACAATTCTCGCGTTGCCCCTATTCTTTCCACGGTTAGTAGCATGATCGATTGCCTGCCAAATTTTCCTGATATTATTCCGAGCCCCCTCTATTTTGTCCCTGTAATAATTATTTTTAGTGATTTTTATCAACTTATTAAGATAATTTCTATATGACTTGTATTCTGCAACATTCGCAGTACTTTTATCTTTATTGATTCGCTTCTTTAAGAAATCACGGTGACGTATAGAAACGATAAGTCCCCGCGATATCCAGGACTTAATTTTACAGTTTTACCTCGTGACAATCCTCGATTCAGTATTCTGCTTAACGTATCTATTGAATTTTTGCGCGTATGTTCTGGGGAACATCGCGTTATAGTTTTGCCCAAATGTCTGTAACTTTCGAATTTTTTGACGAAATTGGTCTCAAACGATTCAGTTCGACTCCCCAATGAAGAATTCGAGGTCAAATTTGATTCTGTCCGTCCGTTGCCACGATAATTTGAGAACAAAAGAGCTAGCGACTTGAAATTTTCAGGGTGGATGGCGCATCGCAATAGAACGGATTAGTTCGTTAATGGGCATAATCGGCCTAGTGGTTTTCGAGTAATAATTTTGTTTTCAACCAATATAAATCCGATCGAATTGAAACTCTGTGAGTAGTTGTAGAATATGAACCTAAGCACGTTTGTGAAATTTTGGGCGAATCATGAGGCTAGAAAATTTTTAAAAAAATTATTAAAAAATATTTTTGTTGTCACGATAACCTGAGAACGGAAAGAGATAGCAGCTTGAAAATTTCAGTTTAGGTTGTGCATCTGAATGCGACATTTGAGATTGCTTATGAGCATAATCGGCCAAATGGTTTCAGAGTAATAGCCATCTGAAATTTTCTGAAATTTGGTGGTGTTTTGTTCCTCATTAACTCGAAAAACACTGAACCGATTGAATTCAAACTTGATTATTAGTTGTAGAATGCCAACGCGAAAACGTTTGCAAAATTTGGTGAGGATACCATTTGTAGAAAATTTTTAATAAATCATTGAAAATAAAAAAAAAAGTTCTATATATCAGTAACCATTCGTCTGAAATTGCTGAAATTTTTCAAGAGCGTTCATAACCTAACTCTACTGCCAAGTTTCAAGTTTTAACACGATCGGTTGAATATTGTTGGAGATTCGAGCATTCTTGTGTGAGTTCAGTAGATGGGTGACCGTTGCCTCGATAACTTTCGAACGAAATAAGATAGGGACATGCATTTTTCAGGGTAGGTTGCGCATCCGAAAGGGAGCGTTGAGTTCGTGTTTGGGCATAATCGGTTTAACGGTTTCCGAGTTATATCCACCTGGAATATTATTTCCTTGATAACTCAAAAAGTGAATATTCGATTGAATTGAAGCTTGGTAACTAGTAGTAGAAAATCAGCATAAAGACGTGTTTAAAATTTTGTAAGAACCGTACCCCTAGAAAATTTGAAAAAAATGACGAAAAAAAAAATTTTAAGAACCGCAACCCTAGAAAATTTAAAAAAAATCACGAAAAAAAAATTGGTTCAGCACTGACGTGAACTCAGAAGCTTTTGCGCGTATGTTCTGTTGTCCATTCTTCTGTATTGGACACCCTTAATCGAATTTGCCATGGTAAATTATGTTGTCCATTCTCCTGTATTGGACACTTAATTCGAATTTACCATGGTAAATTCGAATTAAGAGTGTCCAATACAGGAGAATGGACAACATAATTGTCCATGGCAAATTCGATTAAGGGTGTCCAATACAGAAGAATTTGCCATGGTAAATTATGTTGTCCATTCTCCTGTATTGGACACTTAATTCGAATTTACCATGGTAAATTCGAATTAAGAGTGTCCAATACAGGAGAATGGACAACATAATTGTCCATGGCAAATTCGATTAAGGGTGTCCAATACAGAAGAATGGACAACAGAACATACGTGCAAAAGCTTCTGACTTCACGTCAGTGCTTGAACCAATTTTTTTTTTCAAAAACATTTCATAGCTAGATTCAGGTTCGCCCTCACTGAGAATATCGCTCCAGCTTTCTTTAGCTAAAGCTTTATTCAAATTATCATAATGTGTAAATTCAAGTTTGAGTGGTTCAGAATGTTTTTCTCTTACACTTACATTTAAGTTAAAGCTCAAGAAGAGCATATAATGGTCTGTAACAGTAGACCTAATGATAGCCGGGGGACTTCTTTCCCGCTTCCGCCACTCTTGTTGGTTTATTAATATACGATCGAAAACCCAAATCGCCGAGAAAGCCTAAATAATCATTCAAAGTGCCCACATCGTCCGTCTCCAAAAGATCTATGTTAACATCACCAATAAACAATTCCACCATTTGTCCTTGATGTAAGATTTCCGAAAAACGATCAGCCAATTCCGTCACATATAGGTTTTTGTTTATAGACGGCGGTCTATATGAAGCTGTTATACCAAAAGTAGTGCCGTTCACAACAAATGTGAATCTGATCAGTTTAGTTTCTGTGAGCTCAACGATACACTCCTCACAATCAATAGTGTCCCTTATGTAAGCCACTACACCATCGTTTTGGTTGATTCGGGAGTTGTTATATAAAATGTCAAAACCCTCGACAGCAAAATCACTTACCTCCCCTATATTCCACGCCTCCGAAAGTATTATTATGTCCACATTCTCCACGCCAAGATCCTCTAAGTATATCAAAAATTCATCGAGATTAGGATTTTACTCCTAATATTAAGATGTATAATATTCAAAGATTGTTCGTTCACCACATTTTCCGCTCTCAAGTCAACCACCGTCTCGCACTCTAGGGTATCAACCTCCTCAGCACCCAAAAGATCAAAATCAAAATCAATCATTATCTCAGTTGCAAATTTTCATAAATGAAAAAGAAAAACCCGAGGAAAATCGAATGAGTCTGAGGGAAACTCCCAAGTATGTTACTTAATTAACAAACAATCAAAATATCCGTAATATTGAGCCCAAAGAGAAATAAAACAAAAATATGAAAATTATAAACATTCAACTTATTCATCGAAAATGCACTACAGCAAACTCAACATGCTAAAGATGTTCAAAAATATTTATAACTTAATATTATGTAAATAGCATGAACCAATAAAAATTTCCCACCTCAAACACAACACCGATACACTCAGTTCTGTATCAGAGCCAATATCTGTTAGTAAACCTCACCAACTTTTTCCACGGTCAGAGAGCTGCAATTTGTTCCTTATTATTTCCGTATTGCCATCGATGTTTGCGAAAATTGTCCCATTGATTGACCAAACGTTTCTTCTACCAAATACAACTTTTGCCTCCGTCATCAATTCCACCCCAATTTTTGTGAGATCTTCGCAGATGAAGACTTTTCTTCCTTTGAATTTCTTGAGGTTCTTCAGAACACTACTTTTATCTTCGATGTTTTTAAATTTTACAATGACAGGCCGTGTTTTTCCAGGCTTAACCTCTCTTCCTATCCTGTATGCATTGATTTCATCTGTTGGTATGTTTGAGATGACACATTTCAGCAGCTCAGATGTTTTGTTCAATATGTTCTCTACTTTCTCTTCGGGAATTCCATGTATACAAATGTTATTTACTTTATCGGCTTGATAAATTTTATCAATTGTTTGTTCCAGTGAATCAATCTTGGTTTGTACGTTTCGTATATCTTCTTCAGTTTTTCTCCTATGAAGGTCGAGTTTATCGTTGATTCCTTTGAATAAACTTGACACGAAATCTCTGTCGCTGAATATTTCGATGATAGAGTCCTTGGTGAGCTGTTTTAATTCAGCTTTATCCTGTTGGCCTCTAGTAGGACCCATATTTAGCAGGATTATTAATTTCGTTTAGACTTTCACTAACTTTCTGAATACTTTTATTAATAATAAACCCGATTAAAAATTATTGTAACTTCGTACCCACTTTTTCGATCAAGAACTCGCTTGATCTAGTAGAAAAAATTAAAAATATTTCCCTACCGGCCAATGCAAAATTAGTGTCTTTCGATGTTGTTAACCTTTTCCCTAGTATTCCACCCCAGGATACAGTGAAAATAGTTAGGTAGAGAAAAACAAAGTCAATATAGTGATTCAGTCCGAAATACTCCAGCTTTCAGAAACGTGTTTGAATCAAAATTACTTTAGTTTCAACGATAAGATTTATACTAGCGATGAAGGACTTATCATGGGGAATCCGCTCAGCCCCCTTTTGGCAGAAATATTCATGGACAATCTAGAAGCCATCGCTAAAACACATCCTATTTTTTCCAAATTCGTATATTGGTTTAGATACGTAGATCATGTGCTCGCGTGTTTTAAAGGAACAGACCGGCAACTGAAAATATTTGTAGATTTTATTAATAGCATTCATCCAAATGTCAAATTCACAATAGAAATGGAAAATAATGGTGCAATTAATTTTTTGGATTTAACAATAACGCGGAAAAACAATCAACATGATTTTTCAATATTTAGAAAACCATCCCATACGGATACAATCATTCATCGATCCTCGTGTCATCCATTCGAACATAAAGTCGCGGCATTTCATAGTATGTTACACCGGCTAATAAATATACCTTTATCCGAAGAAAATTATGGTACAGAATTAGAAATTATCGAACAAATAGCGGTGAACAATGGATATAACACAGAGTTAATCAGAAAAATGTTGACGAAAAAACAATTTAGAAAAACAATTAGTTTAGTATTTCCAGAAATTAAGGATAAAAATAAAATATTCAATAGCTTAACATTTTGGTACCCCGAGTCAACAACTTAAAAGGTTTCTTCAAAACCAACAGGTGAATATCTCATTCCGGACAAATAATAACCTTGCCAAACTCATAAAGAACAATAAATCGAAAAGGAACAAAGAAGATAAATCCGGTGTTTATCAATTAAATTGCGGCAGTTGTGACAAATCATATATAGGAAAAACTGGTAGAAATTTTGGCATAAGAATAAAGGAACATCATCACAGCTACAAAAACAACAAAATTCTTTCAAATTATTCGAATCATTTATTAGCAGAAGGACATAAGTTTAACCCGGATTTCAAAATTCTACACAATTTGAATAAAGGTGCGCAACTCAATTACTGGGAAATGGTCGAAATAAATAGGGAAAAACATACGGGTAATTTAGTTAATGAACAATTAGATCTAAATTTTTCACCGTTACTCAATCTATTCAAGTAGAGAATCAATTTATAAAAGCATTAGGAATGAATTATTGTTAATGTGTACAAAGAAACCAGCAGTGAAATCTCATGTAATTAGTTTTAAATAATATGTAATGTAATGTAATTTGTTTTAAATAGGTTTCTCATGTTGTAATTAGTTTTAAATGATTCTGTGTCCATATCATCTAGGTATAGGGAGATAATAACTTGTTAAGAATTTAGTATGAGGTAGTCTGATGAAGTCGCTGTGTCGACGAAACGCGTCACAATATTGAATAAATAAGTGTAAATCGTATATAATTTTTCATTGAGTTAATATGGATTTGCATCAAGTAAAAGCCACAAGCATTAAATTTTTACTTTTATTAACCTTTTTGGAGCTCGCCTCGGACACGACCTTACTCGCCGCGCATATTATTTGAAATAAATATAGAATACTCAAATTATAATTTTTCTGATGTATGTAAATCCAACACGATCTGAGTCCTAGACCTACGTTTTGAAATTAATTACGAAAATTCTTGAAAAATGACGTACAGTGACCAAATTGGAAAAAGGTTACAGCACGCGGTGTTCCGAAGCTGTCACCCATCCAAGTTCTAACCACACCCGACGCTGCTTGCCTTCAGTATTCGGACGGTATCTAACATATTCATGGTGGGTTTGACAAAGCTTCGATTAGCTTAATTGTGGATTAAATTCAGTGGTTGCATCAAAAATTAACTGAAAATTTATATGGAATCACACTGATTTGGCAATTAAGAGCTGTAAACATGATTTCTTCCTCTAATTCTGCAATTATAATTATGATGCATTTCTATCAGAAGAATCCATTGATATTATTCCCAAGTTTGAGAAACCAATACTTTCGGAGATATGATTTGTCAAAGTTTGAACAAGAGCGACAAAGCTCCTGTCCACAGGGCTTTCCCACATGTTCTGGGGAACATCGCGTTATCATTTTGCCCAAATGTCTGCAGTTATTATTTATTTATTTATTATTTATCGTATGGCTGCACATGATATAAACACATAAAAGTGTATAAAAATATGTTTCGCTGGCAGATCTTGAGTCTTGATCCAAGATTTCTTGTCGATAGGTCCCGAGATGGCCCGATTGGGTTCAGTGTCGCGCCAGGCATCATGTACTTTAGCCAGGAGATCAAAAGATTGTCTGGCTGCCAAATTTGATTGTTAGCTCTTTAGCGTTACCCAGGGTGCACCATCGAGGCTGAAAATGGTCTTAAACGATTTGGTTCGACTCACCGATCAAGAATCCGTAGTTGAAATCGATTTTGTCCAGCCGGCTGTCCTTTAATATGATAACTCTCGAATTAAAGAAGCTAGAGGATTAAAATTTGCAGGGTAGGTTTGGAGCGTAAATATAACAGGTGAAATCAACCAAGCGGTTTCGGAGTAATGGCCGTTTTTAGTAAAACATTTTTTAATAATATTACCGAAGTTGATCACTCGATCTGTCTGAAATTTTGCACCAAATTGTAGAATGATGACCTTTATGTGCCTGCGAAGTTTTTTATTGATCGGGTTGCCGTAAAGTGTCAAAATAAAATTTGAAATTTTTAAATTTATTTCTACAATAATTCTCGAACAGAATCAGCTAGGCAGTTGAAATTTTTAGAGTAGGTGTGGGAGATAAATATCTCGGTTGAGTTCGTTATTCGACAAAATCAGCCTGATGGTTTCAGAGTACCTAACGAAAAAAAAATTTTTTTTTATATTACAAATTTCAAATTAATTCTTTTCAAGATGCAGTTTCACCATGAAAATACACTAATATCATTTTCAACTCAACAAGCTAATACTTTCGGAGATACGATTATTCGAAATTTCAATAATGAATCGTACTACGTTTTCACAGAATGATGTACTAAATTATTCTATCTATGAACTATTATATGATCTGTATTCTTACATGTCATCTTATTTTCGTATGAGAGATAAATGTCAAAATTATTTCTGGTTCGTTATTCTTGATATAAACTACACCTCCTGTTCTAGAAAACGAAGTATATTTGAATGCAAAATGACCAATGAAATAACCTTAGCTATCGTAGAATTATGAGGATGATATGATATTATACTTTAAAGGTGATAATATAATGCCCGTGGATGATGATGGAAATATATTCTTTGGTAAGATACATAATCAAATTGGGTTCAGAATATCTCCAGTAAAAACAAATCTGCAATATTGTCTAAGTTTTAATTGATATAATATAATTTTCAGAGTAGATTTGAGGAATGAATATATCGGAAAAGTTCATTATTGGGGAGAATCAGTCGGTTTGAATTTAATTTCTTTCATGATGCAGTTCTATCGAAAGAATCCATTTATATCATTCCCAGAGACCAATAATTTCAGAAATATGATTAGTCAAAGTTTGAACAAGAGCGCCAAAGCTCCTGTCCACTGGGCTTGAACCAATTTTTCATTTTTTTTTAATATCTCCGATACTACGCACTAGATCTATCTGATTAGTCTGACTATTCTAAATTTCATATTTTTGTTGGTGAACAAATACAAATATTCGAATAGGTAGTCGAAATTTTTGCTTCACACAAAATTCCGATCCCTAGTATATACGGGACCGATCGAAAAAGTGTAACTACAGAAACGATTCAAAAAGGGGATGAATGGTGTGTGGAATTGTATTTCAATGAAAAATTGTAAAATCTTACTTTGGGAGTTCTGCATATGAACAGGATGGTTTTGAAGAAACTTAACATTTCCGTCGTGTCTTACACGGACTGAAAAGTGTAAGAATGGTGGATATTGAATAAGTGGATGAGCGATGTGAGGAATTTTAAATTTTGTTTCAAAATTTGACTGAATGTGAAGCGGTAAGGGAGGTACTGAAGAGCATTATTACTTCCTCATGTCAATTATGTGTGTGCAAGCCTGTTTCGAGAAAATAGCGTAGTTTCTGAGATGAAGTGTTCATAACGTGGTCCTTGGGCTAATTTTGAATTTTACGCTGCCCCTTTTGGATATTTTTCGATCTGCGCATGAATAGATGAGAAGTGAGAAAACTACTGGAGTCTTCTTCTGGGAGGAGTGGTATTTTGAGGTGCAGGATTATATTCCTCTATAGAATCCCCTCGAGAGGTCCGCACATTTGTGGATTAAAGTTGCAATATCTCCTGGACTTTCTGTGCTGGAGAATTCGAGTTTTGTGTGAAGTGTGATTTTGAGAAGGCAGTAACGAATGGACTCCTTATGCGCAAAGGACAATTTACTGTTTTTAGGTTGTACAAGTTAGATTGGTAGTGCTCTACATCTAGCGGTCATGGGCCCGGTGCTGAACCAATATTCTGAGTTTTTGAGGAAAAAGGTTATTATGTGCACGCACGTGCACGTCAGTTTCAGAGAAATAGCGTTCTTGCCGCCAATTTTGGAATTCATGGTGCCCCTTTCGGGCAATCTTCGTTCTGTGCATGAGCAAGCGGTTTGTTTGCGGTTATGCGGGCCGGCAGCATGAAAGAGAGCACTTTCAGTGACAAGTAAACTGCGCATGCGCATTAGTGTGCTGGCTATTTTTTGTATTTCTTGTGCTAGGATGGAAGTGAATTCCGTGGATAGGTCATGGGGGTCTGATACTGAGTAAACATATGAGTCTTTTGTGTCCTATTTTTCATGGCGAATTCATAAATAACATTATTTGAATGATCTTTATCAAATTTTATTCGGATTTGTAGAATGGGCGTAAGCAACTTCGTTAATAACGAGGGTCCCCTGACCGTATACCTTCCTCTTGTGCGTGTGTTCCGCAAGGAACAGCATGCAATCATTTTGCCAGAATGCCTGTATTTTCGGGTTTTTTTTGGAAATTGGTGGTCAAACCATTGAGTTCGACTCACTGATGAATAATCCGGGGTCAGATTCAGTTCTGTCCGTCCGTCCTTAGTCACACAAGCTCCTAGGAGCTTGTCCTCCCAATTCGCGCGTGCCCCTCCCAATTCTTCCTCAAGGAGATCCCTCAGAAGCTCCTAGGAGCATGTGTGACTAAGGAGAGTCAGTTGCTCTATCCTTATGCCAGCTTAGACATAGCACTGTTTATTTATGACCCGACAGTGAATTGTGTCTACTACCCTCTAGGTAGATCTCCGGCTCGTTTTATCCACTCTGCTTGAAACCCTCATCATTCAATTCAAATTAGCAAACGTGAACACGCGCGCCAAAGAGTACTGACTTTACGTCAGTGCTTTTTTATATTTTTTCATTTTGACCGACGGTAAAACTAATAGGCGTAGACCAGACTGTAGTAACGAACAGAGTTATCATAAAAACTTGAAAAGCACTAATCTAAAGTCGGTACTCTTTGGAACGCTTGTTCACGTTGAATAATATGAATTGGATGATAAGTAATTTGAGCTGGTGTAAGAATATGGTGACAAAGCCTACACACAACACGACTGATTCTCATAACTCTCACAAGCTCCTATAGGAGCTTCTGAGGATGTTCACTTTGGAAAGGACCTAGGTGGGTCAGCATAATCATGTTATCAAAAAGTGGGAAAACTCTGTGTACAGGGGCTTTGGCACTCTTGTCAAACTACTTGTCGAACTTTGAAACACCTAGGTCTTCCCCGAATGGACTCGTCAGAAGCTCCTAGGAGGTTGTACGAGATAGGATAATCAGTCATGTTCTGTGCTGGTTTTGTTATTGTATCCTCACGCCAGCTTAGGCACAGTACTCTCGATATTTGTCCAGATAGTGAGTGGTGACCAATAGCGTTTGACTAGATCTCCTGTTCACTCTATCCACTGAGTAAACATATGAGTTTGTGTCCTATTTCTCATGACGAAATAATAAATAACATTATTTGAATGATCTTTATCAAATTATATTCTGATTTGTAGCATTCTACAATTGTTGCTTACGCCATTGCCGTAAGCAACTTCGTTAATAACGAGGATCCCCTGACGCACACCTTCCTCTTGTGCGTGTGTTCCGCAAGGAACAGCGTGCTATCATTTTGCCACAATGCCTGTATATTTGGATTTTTTTTCCGAAAATGGTCCCAAACCATTGAGTTCGACTCACTGAGCTTGTACGAGATAGGATAATCAGTCGTGTTCTGTGCTGGTTTTGTTACTGTATCCTCACGCCAGCTTAGGTCCAACACTCTCCATATTTGACCAGACAGTGAGTGGTGACCATTAGCGTTGGACTAGATCTCCTGTTCACTCTATCCACTGAGTAAACATATGAGTCGTTTGTGTCCTATTTCTCATGACGAATTAATAAATAACATTATTTGAATGATCTTTATCAAATTATATTCGGATTTGTAGCATTCTACAATTGTTGCTTACGCCCATTGGCGTAAGCAACTTCTTTAATAACGAGGGTCCCCTGACGCAACCTTTCTCTTGTGTGTGTGTGTTCCGCAAGGAACAGCGTGCTATCATTTTGCCACAATGCCTGTATATTTGGATTTTTTTCCGAAAATGGTCCCAAACCATTGAGTTCGACTCAGTGAACTTGTACGAGATAGGATAATCAGTCGTGTTCTGTGCTGGTTTTGTTACTGTATCCTCATACCAGCTTAGGCACAGCACTCTCCATATTTGACCAGACAGTGAGTGGTGACCATTAGCGTTTGACTAGATCTCCTGTTCACTCTATCCACTGAGCGAGCAATCATCAGACTTTTTGGTTTATGGGCTATGGCCTTCCAAGCCAATATCTTTTCTGGAAAAATCGGAGAAGTAAATTTATTCGACATTCATTTGTTTTTCATTCGAAAAGCATTGATGAATATTTTCGAATTTTGAAAGCTTACGAATAGGTACACACATCTTCAAATCACATCAATAGTATAACGAAAAATAAAATCTATCATTTATTTGGATCACTAGAATAAGCGACGTATTCCTCTTTTGAAAATACCATTACATTCAATAGGTTTTGTATTTCTATTGTTGAATATTCTTAATAACTACCCGAATTTCGGGGAGAAATATTCTATGAGGGAAAAATATCAATAAAACTCAATATTTTTTACTCTGATTTTTTTTATAGTCATATATTTGTGAGACTATTTGTAATTCATGAATATTTCCCGAGACAAAATTACAGATCAATATGACAAGGGGAGGGTTGACCTAGAAAAATTATTTCATATCGAACTCCGCACAATTGTGGGAATGAAGAAAAATTTCGGAAGAATTTCGGAGAAAAATTTTTCTTTAGACTTGAATTTTCAACTTTTGCATTCATCATTATATTCAAGTAAATAGAACTTTCATGAAGTCTGGGTATAGTCTGGCTGCTTACTTTCCTGAGTACGTCTGAAGAATTGCGGTGTCGTGTTTGTTTCCCTTTTTCGCGCGCTTCTTTTCCTGGCTCTGTCTATCAATCTGATCAAAATACAGTCTTTGACGTTTAGTTCCGACTGCCTTATGAACATTCCGAGGTCAAACTTAATTCTGTCCAAATGTCCCGGATGAGCGCAATCCGTTAGATAGTTTCAGAGGTTAGACCTATCTGAATTTTGTTTTTCCAAACACTCTAAAACTACTGATCTGATTGAATTGAAACTCGGTAGTTTGCTGAAAAATAACGAAACAAATATGTTGCATGCAAAATTTCGTAAGCATTCAGAAACTTATTTTACAGCCAAATTTCAAATTTAAACTCGATCGGATTTATATTGGTGGAAATATTGGAAAAATTATTTTCTTTCCTGGAAGCTCAGTAGCCTCAGATGTTTTCAGTTCCTGGATGGCTTTAAATTCGATCAAGTTCACTGAAGTATATTGACTTCACGTCCATGATTTTCCAGTTATTTCATGTTCCATATATTATTTACGCAACAGGACGAACAATTTCATCCAAATGATTTTCATTTGAATGATTTTCATTTTTATAGACCAAGAAGATATATTAGAGCGTTTAAATTTTAGTCATATCTAATACAAACCAACCGAGAAATAAGTCTGTATTGAAATGTATGTGTGTTCTCCAAGAGAGCCAATTGAAGAAATCATTTTTCTTGTGGTCTTTCCTCTTTACTTGATTGTGCTATATATGAAAAAATAAAAAATAAAACAATGACGTAAGGTAGGTGAGCTTTTGCGCGGTTGTTCATGTTGACAAATCAGAATTGAATGATGACATAAACAAGCACGCTAAAGAAGACTGGCCTCACATAAGCGCTTTCTAATATTTTTTTTCTTTATGCTAACGAAATATTTCATGCGTCTATTTGTCGGTATTTTTCAAATAACAACTGGGTTTCAATTCGATCCGATCAGTATAATTTGAATTATTAGAAAAACAAAATTTCGGATGGCTATAATTCCGAAACTATTCAAAGAATTTTACCAACTAATGATACTAACCGAGATATTTATGCCCCAAACCTACTCTGCAAAAGTGAACCCTCTAACTCATTTCGATCGAGAGTGATCGTGCTTTATTTGACCGTGGATATTTTATTAATCATTCTGATTATTCCAAGGAACAAGCGGGCCAACAAATCAAAAACTGCTCACCTCATTGGGCATGTAACAAGCACTTAGCAGAATATACCCAGTTGAATGCTAGAGCTATAAACTCTCGTCTATCACTCACGATTCACGAGGTGATTATTTTTAATAGCTTTTTGCGCGTATGTTCTGGGGAACATCGCGTTATCATTTTGCCCAAATGTCTGTCACTTTCGATTTTTTTTACGAAAATGGTCTCAAACGATTTGGTTTGACTCCCCAATGAAGAATTCGAGGTCAAATCTGATTCTGTCCGGCCGGCAGTCCGGCCGTTGCCACGATAACTTGAGAACGGAAAGAGCTAGTGACTTGAAATTTTCAGGGTAGGTGGCGCATCTCAATACGACGGACAAGTTCGTTAATGGGCATAATCGGCCCAATGGTTTCCGAGTAATAAATTTGTTTTCAGCCAATATAGATCCGATCGAATTGAAACTTGAGTAGTTGTAGAATATAAACCTAAGCACGTTTGTGGAATTTTGTGAGAATCGTATCGCTAGCAAATTATTAAAAAATTATTAAAAAATACTTCTGTTGTCACGATAACCTGAGAACGGAAAGAGATAGTGGTTTGAGGATTTCAGGTTAAGTTGTTCATCTGAATGCGACATTTGAGTTTCTTTATGAGCATAATCGGCAAAACGGTTTTACAGTTATAGCCATCTGAAATTTGGTTGTTTTTTGTTCCTCATTAACTCGATTAATACATAACCGATTGAATTCAAACATGGTTATTAATTGAAGAAGGCCAACGCGAAAATTCTTGCAAAATTTCGTTAAGATAGTATTTGTGGAAAATTTTTAAAAAATCATTGAAAATTGAAAGAAAAATTTCTATATATCAGTAACTATTCATCTGAAATTGCTGAAATTTTGCAAGAGCCTTTAGAAACTAACTCTACTGCAAAGTTTCAAGTTTTAACACGATCGGTTAAATATGGTTGGAGATTCGAGCAGCCTTGTGTGAGTTCAGTAGATGGGTGACCGTTGCCTCGATAACTTTCGAAAGAAAGGAGATAGGGACTTGCAATTTTCATGGTGGATTGCGTATCCGAATGGGAGAGTTGAGTTCGTTTTTGGGAATAATCGGTCTAACGGTTTCCGAGTTATACCCACCTGGAATATTATTTCCATGATAACTCAAAAAATAAATATTCGATCGAATTTAAGCTTGGTAACTAGTAGTAGAAAATCAACATAAACACGTGTTTAAAATTTTGTAAGAACCGTAACCCTAGAAAATTCGAAAAAAATGAAGAAAAAATTTTCTGTATTGGACACCCTTAATCGAATTTACCATGGTAAATTATGTTGTCCATTCTCCTGTATTGGACACTTAATTCGAATTTACCATGGTAAATTCGAATTTAGAGTGTTTAATACAGGAGAATGGACAACATAATTTACCATGGTAAATTTGATTAAGGGTGTCCAATACAGAAGAATGGACAATAGAACATACGCGCAAAAGCTTCTGACTTCTCGTCAGTGCTTGAAGCAATTTATCTTTTATTAATTATCTTTTGGTGGATCTTTACTACTTGGTAGCTCTGGTTACTTGATATTAAAAGAAAACACTTGTGCTTGATGTTTCTTTATTGTAAACTGGTAGTAGAAAGATCGTCGTCTTTCGTAGCAGTGGACTGTCTTAATTCGTTCTTGTCGTCGTAATGGCCGTGCCTAGCCCCGTAGTACCTGCACCTTTTGTCTGCGCAATAGGGGTTGATGTGGCTTATAATTGCGACGTTGCCACGGTAAATATTTTGGCCTTAACATTAAACAGCCGGCCTTGAAATACATAAGTATTTCAACACAAAATAACATAAAACAATATGACAAAAAAGTAAACTACAATGTTGAAACATCTTATAAACTATGAAATAAACTGGGAAATATACAACATATACAATACAAATGCAAATAAACAACAAATTTTAAAAGGCTTAACTACTAAAATAAATGTTCAGAATTTTCTTCAATGGGAAGAACACATAATTTTGTGATAGCGCGTTTTAGAATGTTACCATCACTGAAACGAATGGACACCACGCGCACCACATTCTCACTTCCAGGATGCATTTCAACAACTCGTGCTCTCTTCCACATTAAGGGGGTAAGTTGTCTTCCTTAACGATGACCATTGTACCTTCTTTGAGAAGATTAGGATGATTTTTCTTCCACTTCAATCTTACTTGAATACCATTAATATGTTCAACGCTCCATTTCTTCCAAAAAAGTTGAACCATTTTCTGCCTTTGCTGGTATAGCTTCAATCTATTGTCAGGAACAGCCGTGTAATCACTTTCTGGTAAGCTAGTTAGAGGCCTACCAATCAAGAAGTGAGCGGGAGTGAGGGGGTAGGAATCGTCTGGACTAGAGGATAGAGGGGTAAGTGGCCTTGAATTTAGAATTGATTCTATCTGACACAATACCGAATTGAAGTCGTCAAAATGCAATTTGTTGCTACCTACTACTCTCTTTAAATGATGCTTTATACTTTTGACTGAGGATTCCCATATACCACCGAAATTAGGAGCCCTAGGAGGGATGAATTTCCATGTGATATTTTCTTTAGCGAAATGTTCACTGATTATTTTTTATGCTTCTTAAAAAAATCAAGAAGCTCATTATTTGCACCGGTGAATTGCGTGCCATTGTCCGAAAAAACCATTGATGGTTTTCCTCTTCTTGCAATTAATCTTTTAAAACAAGTTATAAAGGCTTCAGATGTCAATTCCGTAACAACCTCAAGATGCAGAGCCTTCGTAACCATGCAAACGAATATGCTTATCCATGCCTTTGCTATGCTTGGATTTCTTGTTTTTCGGTCTTTTATAAAAAATGGACCTGCATAATCACATCCAACATTCAAAAATGGAAATGCTTTTCTTAGTCTTTCTGGGGGCAAGTTACTCATAATATATTCACAAGGTTTAGGCTTAGCTTTGAAACATACTATACAATCGTGCACAATCTTGCGTGCTAAGTTCCTACCAGCTATTGGCCAAAATCTTTCTCTTATAGAAAATAACAAATGTTGTGGACCGCAATGTAATAATCTTTGATGTTCTCTCATCATAAGAGATTTAGTGAAGGTATGGTTTTTCGGTAAAATAATAGGATGCATTTTGTCATAGCCTAGTTCAGCTTCAGAGATTCTACCACCTACTCTTAAAATATTGTCATCATCAAGAAATGGACATAAATTTGATATTGAACTGGAATGGCGTACAAACTTTTGTCGTTTTAAATCCGAAATTTCCTCACTGAAATTATTTATTTGTGCTAACCTCAGCAAAGATTGAAGTGCCAAATTCAATTCCTCTATTGTTAATGGACCAGTTCTTTTACTGTTTGTTCCTTTTGTATTAAAGGAAAATCTCAAGCAATATGCATTAATTCTTATTAATTTGTTCAAATTTAGAGTTCTTTCGAAAATTGATTCGTCAAAGATATATGCGACATTTGCTAAAATTTTAGTTTCTGACATTTCGCCTAATATAATTGTAGGTTTGTCATTAATTGGATAATTTTTCGATTTTAACCATTTTGGTCCTTGAAACCAAAATTCATTATCTTTTAATTCTTCAGTTGATGAACCTCGCGAGATAATATCCGCAGGATTGTCTGTGGAGTTAACATGATGCCAATGCTCTACTTGACTAAGACATTGTATTTTTGCTACGCGATTTGCGACGAACGTTTTCCATCTGTCAGGAGAACCATTTATCCAATGATACACTAATGAGGAATCTGTCCAACAATATATATTATGCAGTTCGATGTTTAAGGCATTCTTGACTTTATGCAACAATTTTGCGCCTAATAATGCGGCACTCAGTTCCAATCTAGGCAATGTAAGCTGCTTGATTGGTGCTACCCTACTCTTAGAACATAGCAAATTGCATTTTACTACTTGCTTATTTTCACTTTTTATATAAATACAACTTCCGTAGCCTTTTTGTGACGCATCAGTAAATAAGTGCAATTCAACATGATTAGGATTTTTTATTAAAACATGCCTTGGAATTTTGAAATCTCTTAACGCCTCCAAATCATTTATAAATAAAACCCAGTTTTCTTTGAGCTTTTCCGAAACTGACTCATCCCAACCACATTTCTCTTTCCAAATCAATTGCAATATAAATTTTGCCTTTATAATTATAGGGCCTAACAAACCCATTGGATCAAACAATTGACTTATGGCCGACAAAATGGATCGCTTTCTTACTAACTCAGTCGTTTTTAATTTACAAATTGAATATTCTATTGCGTCTGAATTTGCATTCCACAATACTCCCAATGTCTTACTTTTTTGATTCTCACTTAATTTGAGCACGCTAGATTCAACATTTGTGTCGATATTAAAATTCTTTATAAGGTTTGGAGTGATAGTTAACCACTTCCTCAACTGAAAACCTGATTCTTGTAATAAACTGGTGACTGTTGACTGCAATTGTATGATAGTTGATTCATTATCATCTCCATCTAAATAATCATCTACATAGCAGCTTTCCTTGATAGACTTGGACGCTGCTGGATGTGTTTCAGCGTTTTCATTGGCTATCTGTTGTAATGCTCTAGTCGCTAAAAAGCTCGAAGACTTACTTCCGTAGGTGACTGTTAGTAATTCGTAGCATTTTAATTTTTCTGTTTCATTTTTTCGCCAGAAGATCCTTTGGAATCTGGAATGTTTTGGATCCAACCATACTTGCCTATACATTTTCGATATATCTGCTGTCATGACAAAAATAGGTAGGCGAAAACGAAGTAAAATGTCAATTAATTCGCTTTGAATTGTTGGCCCTGCCCTCTGAACATCGTTTAATGATAGGTTTGTATCCGTCTTGGCCGAAAAATCAAATACCACTCTGCAAGGAGTAGTGTCGCTTTCCTTGAGCACAGGATGATGAGGTACATAATAAACCGTTTCGTTATCCTCAAGTTCATCTGTATTGCTGTTTATTTCTTTCAAATGGCCTAGTCTTTCGTATTCCTCATTAAAATCTATGTATTGGCGCTTTAGATATTCGTTTTTTGACAATTTCCGTTCTAGAGCGTAAAATCTAGTAATTGCCATATTTTTATATTTTCCTAACTCCTTCAAATTAGGCATAAATGTAATTTTTACTACAAGCCTCTTATCAGAGGCCGTGTAAAAATTGTCTATGAAATGTTTTTCACAAAGATCATCCTTAACATCTAATTTTCCGCATTCTTCGACTTGCCAGAACATTTCTAACGTTTTGTTTAAAGATTCATTAGACTCTGCATTTTTCAAGCTTAAAAAACTAGAAACCTGAGATATATTCAAATTCGATCCTACATAATTGAGTTCACCCCCTACAATCCAACCTAATTTACTATTTTGTGAAATTATTCCATTGTCTAACTTGACTTGTTCCATGTTCAAAATTTCATAGAAGAGACCCACACCGCATAATATGTCTATCTCACTACTTTTATTGAATTCGGGATCGGCTAAAATTCTATTTGCTGGAAATACGGCCTAATTTAAGTTGTAACTTCTGCTTGGTATTGATTGTGTAATCTTTGGTAAAATTAGACATGACATAGTTTTAGAATAATCACCTACTAGCGCTTCCATAGTCACATCAACCTTGTATTTTGAAATCATGCTAAAATTGTTTCCTATACCTGAAATAGAAAACTTAACCGGAATTTTCTTAAGGTTTAATTGTTTGACTAGGTTTTCATTTATAAAATTGCTTTGGGATCCGGGATCTAGCAACATTCTTGCCTGTATATATTCGCCTTCACTATTAACTACCTTGATTAAAGCAGTTGATAACACTGATATAGTGTCTCCACTTGTTATTGCTGAATTAGATATCGAGTTAACAATTTCAGATAGTTCAGAACTATTCCGCGTATTTTTTTGAACAGAGATATTAGAAACAGTATCATAATGTAATAGAGTATTATGAAACTTATTGCATATCTTACAAGCTGATCTACGACAATCCTTTACGCTATGATTAGGGTTCAAACAATTTTTGCATAAATCACGTTTGCTAACTTCATTATTATTTTTATCTACACTCAGGTTTAAAAACCTTGTACATTTAAAAATAGAATGCTCCTCTTTACAAAAATAACAAGCGAATGTTTTCACTGTACCTTGACTAGACACAGTAAAAGCCTTTCTTTCTTTAGCACTTCCGTTGTTGTCATATCTTTTTTCCGATCCGACGCTTAATTTTTCCAATATAATGCATTTTTCTCTGAGAAAGCAACCGATTTCTTCAAACGTAGGGAGTTCACCCTTAAGCTTATAACATTTCCAATCTCGCCTAGTACGATTGTCAAACTTGGAAACAATTAAATATATTAAAAGGGTATCCCATTGCTCTACTGGTTGACCTAAATTTTGTAACGATCTTATATTTTTCGAGAAATTATCATACAAATTTCTCAACTCGATTCCGTTTTCTCTTGTTATTGAACTTATGCTAAATAAATTGTTGACATATGTTTCAATTATAAGCCTTTTATTCTCATAAGCTTCCTTTAAAATTGTGAAAGCTACTGCATAATTCGCACTTGTTACCGGAATTGACTCGAGCTTTTGCGCAGCTTCACCACTAAGACATGATAATGGAACTTCTGAATTGAATCGATTGAAGCATTGTTATGAACAATTGAAATGAATAAATCTCTAAACTCTAGCCATTTTTCGATTGAACCTGAAAAACTAGGTAATTTCAATGCTGGCAATCTTGTATTTTTCTTATTTTCGCTGTTGCTCTCTGAACTATTTGAGATATTCTCATCATTTGTTGTTGAATATTGGTTAATTATATGCGTTATTGTAGCAACAATTTCGAAGTATCTTTTTTCGAAACTGCTGCGCTCAATTTCTTCATTAGCTACAATTTCATCGGTTTTTTCTGACTCGTCGGTCTCTAGAATATATTCGATCTGGTATTGTAAATTCTGAAATTCATCGAAACGCCTTGTAATTGAATCTTGACGACATTTCAATTGGCAAATTACCTTATCGTCAATTGTATTATTTTCAAATATTTTAGTGAATGCCTCTAAACGCATGAGTTCCCCCTTTGCAAATACCCCTCTTGTATTTCAAATCCCTTAAATTTGACATGCTAAATGGATCTAAATTGCCACTGGGAATGAATGGATGGAACAAATGAAAAGGTACTCACTGTTTGTATAACTTGAAAACTTGAAACAATAGGTTTCGCTTCAGCTCGTGCCAGTATTCTTCACAAATTCAATCGGGCTCGATGGACCAATTTTATGGTAGCTCTGGTTACTTGATATTAAAAGAAAACACTTGTGCTTGATGTTTCTTTATTGTAAACTTGTAGTAGAAAGATCGTCGTCTTTCGTAGCAGTGGACTGTCTTAATTCGTTCTTGTCGTCGTAATGGCCGTGCCTAGCCCCGTAGTACCTGCACCTTTTGTCTGCGCAATAGGAGTTGATGTGGCTTATAATTGCGACGTTGCCATGGTAAATATTTTGGTTTAACACTACTAACTACTGAGTTTCATTTTGATCACAAAAGTAAGTTTCTAGTTATTATGATAACAAAACTTTCTAATTCTTCTTCTCTCTCCCTAGTTCCCGATATATATAGAAAACTGCATATTCAGGTTGTAATTCTACAAACTGGTGCTCAGTATCAGTTGGATCGAATGATTCGGAAAAAATATAAATAAGCATTGGTGTGAAGTCAGTACTCTACGGCACTTACTCACGTTGACTAATTTTAATTTAATGATGCGTGCTTCTAGCTCAGTTAGTAGAGAGTTTGACTCGGAACTAGGGAATCCAATCCCGCAATTGCTGGATCCCGTAAATGCGGGATCCCGCTGAAATTCTGCGGGATCAACATTGCGGGATATTCCGTGCGGGATTTGCGGGACTTAATATTTAAATTCCGTATTCGACAATGAAAGCGCAAACGTCCTACTTAGAAAAAGAAAAAGTACTTTTTCGTCCACTGTCGTCACTATGAATACGGCATGATACGATTCAATACAAACACAAGTGCCTGTCAGAATAACTGTAATTTACTGTGGTCACTATGAATATGGCATGATACTGTTCAATACAAACATAAGTGTATATGAGAATAACTGCCATTTGCTATTGTGAAATTATTTAAGGGGTCCAAAATTCATAAAAGTATGTAGAGGTCGACGAAAAAATGAAGTATGCACCTGGGCGAAAAACTGTCTATTGCCTCGCCTGCTTGCTATCCTCGGCTTCTCCTCAGAGAAAGCTCGATAGTAATAGACAGTTGTTGGTCATTGGTACATAAAAAACCTCATATGCTACTACTAAAGTATGTTTTCAATTGCATAAGACGTTTTTGCGCGTATGCTCTGGGGAACATCGCGTTATCATTTTGCCCAAATGTCTGTAATTTTTTGCCGACAATGGTCTCAAACGATTGGGTTCCCAATGAGGCGGACAAGTTCGTTAATGGTTATAATGGGCCCAATGGTTTCCGAGTAATAATTTTGTTTTCATCCAATACAAATTCGATCGAATTGAAACTTGGTGAATAGTTGTAGAGTATAAACCTAAGCACGTTTGTGAAATTTCGTGAGAATCGTATTACTAGAAAATTTAAAACGAATTATTAAGAAGTATTTTTTATGTCACGATAAACTGAGAATTGAAAGAGATCGGCCAAATGGTTTTGGAGTTATACCCACCTGAAATGGGTTATTATTTCGTCAATAATTCGAAAAATACAAAACCGATTAAATTCAAACATGGTAATTTGTTGTACAATGGCGACGCAAAATTCTTGCAAAATTTCGTGAGGATCATATAACTAGAAAATTCTTAAAAAATCATTGAAAACTATTGAAAACAATTCTTTATATCAGTCACTATTCGTCCGACATCGCTGGAGCCTTCAGAACCAAACTCTAATGCCAAGTTCCAAGTTTGAACACGATCGGATCTATATTGTTGGATATTCGAGCAGCTTTGTGTGAGTTCAGTAGATGGATGGTTGACCGTTGCCTCGATAACTTTCGACCGTTGCCTCGATAACTCGATCGAATTGAAGCTTGGTAACTAGTTGTAGAATACCTGTATTATACAGCTATTATACAATAATACAGGAGAATGGACAATAGAACATACTTGCAAAAGCTCCTGACACATTAGTGCTTGAACCAATATTTATTAGCATGTTTAATAGTTTGAGTACAAAGATTACATATATTGTTAACAATCCCGCATTTTAGCGGATCCGCGGGATTGATAACTTTCATCCCGCGCTTTTGCGGGATTGAGATTTTGGTGCGGGATTGGATTCCCTACTCGGAACCACAGGTCCCGGGTTCAATCACGTGGCTCAGGCGTAAGGATACAATAATAAAGAATACACGGAACGCAACTGATTCTCCTAATTCGAAAAACGCCCTTGGAACTTCTGTGGGAAGACCAACCTGTCACAGTGAAATCCTATAATCATAATCATGTCACTATCAAGCGTGTCAGAGCAGACTAACCTAACTTTATAACATTTTCCATAGTGAAGTCAATCTGTTTTGGCGTGCTTGTTAATGAAATAATTATGATTATATTATTTTAGTTATCATCAGTTGTATTCTATGCAGGCTTTGCTAGTCTGTTTTTACGCCACCTAAGGAACAACACTGTTGATTATTAAACCAAGAGTGAATGGTAGCCACTACCGTATGTCACTCCTAGCCACGGGATTGAACTTGGCACCTCCAGTTGCGAGACAAAAGCTCTATTCATTGAGCTGGCACTCATATCAAATTTGTCAAAGTGAACAAGCATGCCGGGGAGTACTAATTTCTCGTCAGTGTTTGATTATATTTACTCTGAATAACTACACAGTTTCAATTTGATCAGATCAGTATTTTTCAAGTTGGGAAAGCGATAATTCAAATGGCTATAACTCCGAAACATTTCGTTCGAGAGTTATCTTACTTACGGAAGGCTTGAAAGGATTGGGTTAATTTTCTCTTCATCAATAAACATTCATTTAACTAACTTATTGTATTAATAACAACTATTAGAATTATCATGCAAAATATTACACCTGATTCATCTCTAGATTATGAACAAAACAATAAAATCTCATTTCCTAGCATCAATTGATATCATGGTTGGCATAAAAATATCCAACGGATAAACACATAGGATGAGAAAAAGAATCTTTCAATTCGATGAAGAAGTCAATGTTATTGTTTCTGAATAGTTCTCCCTAATAACCTACGAAAGAATGCCATAAAAAGTTGCTTTGAGAATGCCGCCTGGGAGCATATGGTACGAGAGCGCGTGAAAAGCAACGTTGCCATTTCTGGAGGGCACTACGCTTGGCGCGTATCCTAGAGTATTTCCTTCGTATACTGCTCGGCACACTAGCGCCCGTGATATACCTACTCTCGAACTAAAAAATTGTACTGTATAGAAATGGGGTGCGTAGTGACCTCAAATCAATTTTTTGATATGTTGATCCCTGAAGTCTCCTGAGTCCAACAAGCTAAGAAACAAGTCAAAACGTTGTCACCTCCGATTTCGGAGGTGACTACGTTATATATGAAGTGACAACGCAAAAGGAGTTTCTATTTCTCACATATAAATATATATATATATATATATATATATATATATATATATATATATATATATATATTTTTATATATATATATATATATATATATATATATATATATATATATATATATATATATATATATATATATATATATATATATATATATATATATATATATATATATATATATATATATATATATATATATGTCTACCAGTGCCTGGCGCGACGTCTTCTAGTGCGTTCCGGGGTTTGACGCGACATGACGGGGTTTAGCGCGACGTCGCGCTAAATCTTCCATAATTTTACTAGTTTATCGGTGGATAGCGCTACATTACAATGTTGCCAAACTTTACAAAATTACCCAATTCAAAGATTCCATATTTGCTGTAGGTGGAATTGAATATAATTTTCGACTCAACTAAAGAGTGAATTATTAAAAATTGTTCTTAGTGGAAAAAATATGTTTTTCCATTAGTAACAGTCCAATTTCAACTCCAACATTCTGTTGAACATTCATCCAATTGAAGGTATACTAAATAATGAATTTTCAGTTTGTCCTTACTTTGCTCTCCTGTTTTTGCTGTTGAAATATTTATTTTTCAAATGTTTTTATAAATTATAAGTGCTGGTCCTCAGGGATATCTCTAACAAACTATTTTCTCGCTCTGAAAAAAATGCAAAAGACTGATGTTTGGTCAGTCAGTTTTTGCACGCTTCTTCATCTTGGTTGATATACGTTTTATGAAGATGAACAAGCTCACTTCACAGGCAGTGTTGTCTGGGATTTTGTCCCGACAAGCTTCCGTAAGGCTAGCCTTATCTGCATCCCTAAAAGGGGGAAAATTAGCTCACAACCTTACTCATGCATACCGATTAGTCTTACGTCTTTCGTTCTGAAAATCCCCTAGAAGATATTGGATCGCTACGTCAGGGGCAGTTTTCTTACAATGTATCCACTGAGTGTGTACCAGCATACCTTCCACAGTTGGCTTATCTATGCAGCTCTCATGGACTTGCTCTGTGGAGCGGCATGAACGAGGAAAATTCCAATAGATAAGATCCATGTTGGATAACAAACTCATCACGGCATCCCTATATAGTGATCTAGTAAGATTCGGGGCTGGGAGGAGCTGGCCACAGTTACAAGTACTTTTCCCTCTGTATGGTCTCTCCTGGTTGAAGATCAGTTCAATTATAGGCATGCATGATGTGTATTTTCAAGCGTACGACGATAACACAGTCAATAATGGCATGGGCCATGATGAGAAGGTCATTGTCGAAATCCTCTCAAAGGTTCTAACAGTAATACAAGGTTGCTGTGAGAGGGAACAGATGAATGTGGACCATAAGAACTTTATTGTTCCATTCACAAAAGGTAGCTGAATATGGATTCCCCCATTCTGAATCAAGTTCACATTCCCTTTGCGGACGAGGCTAATTATCTGGATGTAATTCTATATAAAAAGCACCTGAAAAGGTTATTCACAGGAAAAGGCACTGCCTCTGGGCGTGACAGTGGAATGAGGTGTGTACTAGCTCCAAAATAGTTTCACTGGCTGTATTACACCTACGGCAGTATTGATTGGTGCGATTGCTCCTTAAAAGTGGAATCTCAACTCAATCTTACTGAATTCCGAATATGCGTGCATGATGGTGACGAGAGCCTTTCGCTCCACCCCCATCCCAACTATGGAGCTCCTACTCGACGTGATCCGAATGACGGGATACATTATTTCATATGGCTCTCAATGAACCTGATATGTTGAGGTTCATGCCCGAACCTCTGCACGCTGACTTGGAGGCCAACGACACAGTGAGCATGCAGTCTGGCCTACCTACAATTAAAATCTACACAGAGTGACCCTACCGTATTGTATTGCCCAGAAGAGAACACTTATCATTCAATCATTGAAGGGCACAACTGACTTTACATAAGTGATTTTTGCATTTTTTATCAGTTTGCTGCTTCGGAGTTATACAAATCTGAAATATATATTCCTCAAGATCTCAATTAGTTAGTTGTAGAATACCAACGCGCAAATTTCGTGAGGATCCTACGAAGGCGTAGAAGGACCACATATTTTTCTTTACATTTCCGAGTTATTGGCGCTCTAGTTCCTCGGGACTGAGTGCTTATCAATTTGCCCAAATGTCTGTAATTTTAGAATTTTTTGATGAAAATGGTCTTAAACGATTTGGTTCGACTCACTGATCAAGAATCCGTGGTCGAAATTCATTCTGTCCGGCCGGCCGGCCGGCAGTAGGCACGATAACTCTCGAACGGAATGAGCTAGACAGTTGAAATTTTCAGAGTAGGTTTGGGAGATAAATATCTCGGCTAAGTTCGTTATTGGGCAAAATCGGACAGATGGTTTCGGAGTAACAAAAAACAAATTTTTTTTATAAGGCAAATTCCAAATTAAATTTTTTTCAATAAGCTGTTTTACCATAAGAATCCAATAATATCATTTTTAACTCTAACAAGCTAATACTTTCGGAGATATGATTTTTCAAAATTTCAATAATAAATCGTATTTCAACGTTGTCACAGAATGATATTATTCTATGTATGAATTGTCATAATGTCAAATGATGTTCCTGAGACATGATATTATCTAATCAATCGAAGAATTGTGAGCGAAGTGAGAAAAATCTCAGTTGTTTGCTCCGAAACTAGGTTTTCTCAGAAAATTCTTACATTTCGGAACGGAACATGAAGTAAGAGATCTGAGAGTAGTGAGATTGCTTTTCATCCATAGACATAGATATAACTCTCGAACGGAATGAGGTAGGTAGTTGAAATTTTCAGAGTAGTTTAGGGAGATGAATATCTCGGTTAAGTTCGTTATTGGGCAAAATTGGCCAGATTTAATTTGATTTCTTCCATGGTGCAGTTCTCATTCTCATGATTCCTCATTTAATCTTGATAAATAAACTATTATTTGAATTGAATTTCCTTTAGGGTGCAGTTCTATCATATGAATACATTGATATAATTCCCAACTCTGAGAAACCAATACTTTCGGAGATATAATTTGTCTGTTTGAACTAGAGCTCCAGAAAGCTCCTGTCCACAGGGCTTGAACCCATTTTCTTAAAGAATTTTTATAGAGTATTTTGAAAAATACATAATTTCGCATAAGAAATATTAGCAACCCTACGTTTGAGACCTGCCAGGTTAAAATCCGAAAATTACAGACATCGGCAAAAATAGCAGAGACCTATGGTGAGGTGGGTTCTGGGGTGTAAGTAGGTAAAGAGAAATAATAATACCTCGTGTATATTCTAGGATTTGATTTTTTTTCTTTACGCGATCAGCTGCAGCATGACGGTGTGAACTTGTAAATTTTTGGTTATACAATTGGCGCCCAACTTATAGGCCAGCCTTGACTATTGATATTTCTATGTGGAATGAAGTATTTGTCTCATCCATTCACTTTCCAAGCACAGAACATTTTATATTTGCCTATTCACGATGTGTGTGAATAAGTAGGGCTATATATTTCCCAAAATAGGAAAAATGGTTTTAGGTTGCATCAGGTTCCAATCCGGATAGTTTATACAGTGCTTCCCAGCAACTCCGCACCAGGAGGGACTATTCTTTTATATTAAATTGTGGATTTTACTTATTACTTAAAGTTGTTGCATCAACAATGATGTAACAGTAGGCTGAGTGTGACTTCCGGTCTGAGCAGAAATCACCATTTGTAAACAAAAATGTCGACTATCTCAGAAAATTTGAACTTTTTGTATGGGAAGTTCTAAGTAAACTTGTTTTAAATTGCAATTTTGATCAATGTACAAAAATTCAGGTCGGATAACCACAAAAAACATTTTTACTTTTTCTGCTTATAACTCTTTTTTGAGTTTAATTGAATGATTACTGGAAGGAATTTTCATAGTCTGCGATCATAGAAAATAATTAACTGGCATTGAAATTGAACTAACGATGGTTTTCCATGACAAAATTCTATATCAATCCTAAATCTAGCAATAAATTGGCAATTTGCAGCAAGATTTGCATTCTTGAGATTCTTTAACATGAATTGAATGTGAAATTGAAAGATTTTAATGGCAAAAGTAAGAATGGGATCAACTTTGCACCAGAATGAAATTATTTTTAGGGAAAATCCGAGCAAATGTCGGAAAACCAATTTCAAACAAAATTTGCTAGTTGCAATCATATTCATGCTGACACTAATGTCGTCTAGTTACTGACAAAAAGTCTATTAGGTAATAATTCAATGATTGGAAGAGTTATGAGCAAAAAAGAAAAAAAAATTGTTGGTTTTCCGACCTGAAATTTGGCACACGGATCTTAATTGTTATTTCGAACAAAAGAGAGTTCGAATATTCCGAGATACTGGACATTTTTGTTTGATAATGGCAATTTCCGTTCAAACAGGAAGCCTCAGTTGGCCGCGATTTATATAATTTTTTTTCATTTTGGAAGCACCCACTTTGTGTAATACATAAAATTCGGAAATATTAATAGAAAAGAAAAGTCCCTCTTTGTGCAGAGTTGTGGGGAAGCACTGTATATGTATTGATATTGATTCAAAAAAAATTGTAATGTAGGTACATATATGACAGACTGTTTGCTTTCGAGAAAATAGACTCATTGTGGTTTTCGGTAATCAAACTTTGATAGTCTCATTTGAATCTCCTGTATATCAGAACCTAATGTTACCTAAAAAATACCATTAAATACCTTTTTGGAAACCAATTCCATGAAACCGATATGAAGAGGTGTATTGCACTCTCGAGAAATACACCTTGTGTTAGAAGCCGTCATCAGTCATTTTTTTCGCTCTTGTTCCTCGGAACATAGTGCTTATTAATTGGTCCAAATGTCTGTATTTTTGGAATTTTTGGCTGAAAATGGCCTTACCTATTTGGTTCGACTCACTGATCAAGAATCCATAGTCAAAACTGATTCTGTCCGGCCGGCCGTCCGGCCATTAACACGATAACTCTCGAACGGAATGAGCTAGACAGTTGAAATTTTCAGAGTAGGTTCAGGAGATAAATATCTCGGTTAAGTTAATTAGTGGGCAAAATCGGACTAGTGGTTTCGGAGTAACAATTTTTTTTTCACATTACAAATTTTAAATTCAGTAGATGCAGTTTCATCATAAGAGTCCACTGATGTCATTCTCAACTCTGACAAACTAGTACTTTCGGAGATATGATTTTTAAAAATTCCAATAATTATTCTCAATTCTATATGATTTCATGGAATATAGTCCGTTTAAGATATATTGACATCAAGGGTGCCTTTGGAAAATCGAAATTCAGTTGGCAACGGTCGATCTTGTTATATTTCAAGTCACATAATTTAGGTTGCTCTCGCATTGAAAATTACCAGCAGCTGATGATCTGTCATTTATTATTTATTTCTTGACAATTTGGATATAACGAAAATCGAGTTTGATTATTTCCGCATCCTTGTACTATTAAAAATGTCTGGAATCGATTACGACACCTATGGCCTAACAAAAAGGGAACGCGAATCAGTATATGGATGTTACTGTGAATTCTTCAGGGACTCTGCAGATATTACCGCCAGCATTGCTCTAGTGTTCCAGGTAAACTGTTATTCAACCACTAAAAGTGATTTCTGATTATTACATTGGCCATAATATTTCAGATTTCTTCAAGTACTGTTCGAAGAATTCTTAGGAAAGGAGAAGAAGAGACATCATTAAAACCTGGTAGCAGTTGTGGAAGAACTCTTGTGATATACGACTATACATTTAAAGAGACATTAAATTAAATTAAAGTTTTTGTGAATTTGAGAGAACACTTCACTTTGATTTGTTCTTTCCTTCATGAGCTCTATGAACTGAGCAAATCAAAGTTTGAATTAGAATTTTAAATCATTATGTATTTCAATATAAATTATAATACTAAAACGACAATTCATAGGAAAATGGCAAATAAACTTTTCTGTTCCTAGTTGCAATTGAAATCCATAAAACTCACAGCTTACGCAAAAAAAATGACACAGTAAAATTTTGGTTCCGATTTTTTTTGTGGAAAAATAAACCCTTGATCTATTATTATCATTGCATAAAGATTATTGTATAATCTTTTACAAGCTATTACTTTCCAAGTTAAATTAAGACAGAAATAATAAGTCTGCTTAAACACTGATGAATTAACTCTTCTTCCAAAATAATGTTCCATTATTCAACCCACCTCTCAATAATTTATACTGACGAAGTAATAATAATAACATTATATTAATGAAATTATTCAATAACCAATATTGATTCAATAAATGAAAAGTGAGTTTCTTATGGGCTTTTACAGCTTCATTGATTCTCCAATGGCTTTGGATAAGGAACCTAAGTTCTAAGATATATTGAGATGCACATGATTATTATGTCAAAAGGTTCTTCATCCTGCACTAAAAAAAAACTATGCAATAATTTGTTCTTTTTTATTATAAATAATGATTTTTCCAATTACTTGAAATGGTTTCTGGGTATCAACCTCATATTTATGTTTGTTTTGTCAGTCTACTGCAGTTGAACTTGGAAAATTATAATTTTCCAAGTTCAACTTCCAAAATCCTTCCAAAATCTCAGGATAAAATATTTTCGGGATTTGAATTTCCAAAGTACATCACTAATGCATTTATAAGGGTCTTCAATTAATGACAAATAGGAGATAGCATTGAAAATATTCAAGGTTATATTAATAATTCATTTCTCTGGTTACATAACAGTAACCTTTTTTTAACCAGAAATAAAGCACCAACTACACGTTCAAGGCCTACTTCGATGTCAATATATCTTAAACGGATTATATATAAATCCAACATGTGATGACCTACGTTTTGAATTTTGAATCCAAATTGAAAAAGTGGGAAAGCCCTGTGGACAGGAGCTTTGGCGCTCTTGTTCAAACTTTGGCAAATCATAACTTCCTAATTGTCTAGCTTCTATCGGAAGAGAAGCCATTCAATTTTATTGGTCAGCTGGAATCTACGTTAAAAAATAGTGTATTTTAATATTACATACTTCTGCTTTACTTACCGAATATCTCGGGAAATTAGCATTTTAAGCAGTAGTCTGTATTATAAAAAATACACAATACACGTAGACTCCAGCTGACCAATAAAAAAATGGGTTCTCATTTGAAAAAAATGTGTTTTGGGGTTTTTATCATAACTGACTTCAACATTGAGATAGAAACATCCTGTAAGTTCAATTGAATGTTTAATTAATGAATGAGAAGAAGCTATGTCTTCCGATAGAAGCTAGAAAATTAGAAATTTTCATGCAAAAATCCACAAGTTATTAATATTGGAATGAAGCCCTATTTGAGAAAATTTGAAGGGTGTTTTCAGATTTCACACGAATTTTCTGAGGATAATATGTAAGTGACATATTAAAACAATGTAGAATTCAATGGGTGATCTGATTATCAATGGAAAAACTGAGTATTACATTTAAAAAATGAAAATTGGTATCATTTCCGATAAACCGGAAGTCGGACGAATCAGATTTTTTTCCAATAATTCACCTCTCCTAACAAAGCTTAACTATAAAATTCCAAGTTTTTATCTCGAGTCTTTCTTCGAAATATTCTAACGAACGTCCTTCGTGAATCACTCTGTATATTTCTCCGTAAACTTCGGTAGTATCGAGACGGTTAGTGTCAAGTAGGTATTAGATAATATTTTACAATATGCCATCTTCATTTCATTATTATTTTTAAAATTTTTATAATGCCTATGTCTATAGGGTTTCCCATTTCGAAGGCAATATCTTTTACTTGTAGGGGAATAGCTTAGAACATGCATGGCGTGTTCCGATATTCTTGAACAGTATTGCGCAGAAAAATTGAAATGAAATACTGAATACTGAAATTCACTGGCAACGCTTACTATCACTAAAGAGCGTTCCGAAATGACATACTGCAGCCAGTAAAGCAATATTGGAACACAATTATATGAAAAATTTCCCATCAATTTTCGTCGAACTGTGGAAGTATCACCTCCTGAAATCATTTGCATCAATTTACGAACAGTCTGTATATCACAAAACTCTGCTCAAATTTCCATACGTAAACAAACTGAAACACTCTTGAGTATTTTGCAGCCTCATTTATTATTCGAGAATTTCTACCCATTGCATACAAATCCCGGGAAGAGATCGTGCACCTGCACCCCAAAAAAACCCAATTTTAATGCGCATAGCATGTTGACCATCTGCCGAAAGACGCACTTCAGTCTCACACGATGACGTAAGTGTAGGCTATGCGAGTAATTCAGAATAATTACGATATCACATAGGCGGATCCACAATACGGATTTTGGAATATATAATATGAGTAAAAATTCGTTAAAAATGCAAAAAATGAAAGTTTCTTCTCACAAAATGTCTGTTAATCTTATTTATAGGTACATGTTCGGCTCAAGCAAATATTTACTTCATAAGGTTTACTCTTTTCATTGTCACCGCTGATGCTTAAGCTTTAAAATTATTTTTGGAGCGCTTGTTCCTATCGTTCTTATAAATGTTTGTATTTTTCGAATATTTGGCCGAAAATAGTCTCGAGCGTTTAGTTTCGATTCACTTAAGAATCCGAGGTCAAACTCAATTCTGTCCGGCCGTTAGCACGATAACTCTCGTACAAAATGAGTTAGAGAGTTCGAAATTGCATGGTAGATTTGGGGCATAAATATCCCGGTTGAGTTTTTTTCGGAGTTATGTCCATTTTGATTTCAACTTTTCTGCGCGCGTGTTCCGCGAGGAACAGCATGACCGGTATTTTTTGTATTTCTCGAACGCAATGAGTTACAGGGATGACATTTGCAGGGTAGTTTTGGAGCGTCAATATCTCATTTAAATTTGTTAACGGGTGTAATCCAACTAGCGGTTTCAGAGTAATGTCCATTTTTAGTTAAAAATTTGTTCATCAATATTTCCGAAACCGATCACTCAATCTATCTGATATTCAGCATCTAATTGTAGAATTATGACCTTTATATACATGCGGAGTTTTGTATTAATCGGATTGCTATAAACTGGCACCAAAATTTAAAAAAAATTAAAATTTTGTTGTCTCAATATATCGAGAAATACAGATCTGAACACCTCTGCAAAATTTCGTGAGAATCACATGACTTGAAAAAATTCAAATAATTACTTCTATTTTGCTTGAGATTCCGAAATCTATTATTTTGAAGTTCATCTTGCCCCTTCCTGGCATATTTCGTTTTGCGCATGAGCAGATGAGAAGTGATTTAACTGCTGGAGCTTTCATCTGAGAAGATTCAAGTTTTGGTGTGGAGGATGCTATTCCTCCATAGAATCCCCTGGTGAGAGACCGCACATGCGTGGATTCCAGATGAGATATCCCCTGAACCTCTGGTGTTAGAGAATCAGAGTTTTGTGTGAGGTGTGTGATTTGGAGAAGATTTTCAGCCACGAGTGGATTGCACATGCACAGAGGAGCCGTGGCAATTTTTGGGTTGAACGGCTCATGTTGGGTGTGGTTTCCGTCTAGCGGTCATGGATTTGGCGCTGAACCGATATTGTATGGTCTTAAAAGAGAGTTCATAGCAATTCTGGGCACGGACAAGTCAGTTTCGAGGGAATAACGTTGTTTTCGAGTTGAAATGTCTATACTGTAGCTCTGGGGCCAATTCATAATATATCTATATGTCGGAGATCTATATTGAGTTACATTCGGATTTGAAGAATAGGTGCTCGCAATTGTGTTCCTAATTTGAAATTCCTGTTACCCCTTTCGGGCATTTTTCATTCAAAGAGTAAACAAGAAGTGATTTAACTACTGAACTTTTCGTCAGAGATGATTGGGGTTTTGAGGTGCAGGATGCTATTCCTCCATAGAATCCCCTTGTGAGAAGTCTAATGGTGACTACTACCCTCTGAGAAGATCTCCGGCTCGCTCGCCAAACTTCACGGTTATCCGTGCAATGGAAACAGATAAAAATTCAATTGAAAGGGATTGCATGCTAAGCGTGCATTCTATCATCTCACCTGCACACCTGTTTACACAATATACAGGGTGGCCGGACGATTGACGTCCATAAGAAAAAACAGGTCCCTCATTTCATGGGGTATTCGAATCACCCCCATGTATATTATCCGATTTTTCACGGTTTCCGAGTTATGAATTTTTTTATGAAATTTGAGAAATTTCAACTTGAACATCTTCAAATTAAAAAAAAAAAGTACAAGACTTTTCTGATATTTTTTTGTTGTAAATAGATCGCCAGGAATTGTACTCTTATACATAAAATAACCAGCATCGTAACTTTGATAAAAATTATGGAAATGTTGGTCTCAAGTGAGAAAGTTACGTATTTTGGATCATGATCTAAATTTTCAAATTTTAATTAAAAATGTAAACAGGTTACATCATGGTTTCTTTGTAGGCTTAAAAACTGCGCTCAACACTCAGCTTTCAGAATCATTAATAAAAAATGGGTTCAAGCCCTGTGGACAGGAGCTTTCTGGCGCTCTAGTTCAAACAGGCAAATTATATCTCCGAAAGTATTGGTTTCTCAGAGTTGGGAATTATATCAATGTATTCATATGATAGAACTGCATCATAAAGGAAATTCAATTTAAATAATAGTTTATTTATCAAGATTAAATGAGCAATTGAATACGATAGTACGATTTTTCGTGAAAAGCAGCAAGTTGCGATGGACGTTAAAAGAAAAACACCCTGTATAGAGGTTTCTAAAAAATACATCATAAGAATCCATCCAAGATTCATATTTAGATAACGGTTTGTTTGTGTCAAAAATCAAATCAATCGCGTAATATTGTGCCGATAGAAAAAGAACATCCTGTATAGTAATGGTTTATTTTCAACGATAAGAGCTTCGGAAACAAGATTAAATGAGCAATCATGAGAATGATAACTGCACCATGGAAGAAATCAAATTAAATCTGGCCAATTTTGCCCAATAACGAACTTAACCGAGATATTCATCTCCCTAAACTACTCTGAAAATTTCAACTACCTACCTTATTCCGTTCGAGAGTTATATCTATGTCTATGGATGAAAAGCAGTCTCACTACTCTCAGATCTCTTACTTCATGTTCCGTTCCGAAATTTAAGAATTTTCTGAGAAAACATAATTTCGGAGCAAACAACTGAGATTTTTCTCACTTCACTGACAATTCTTCGATTGATTATAAAATGTCATGTCTGAGGAACATCATTTGACATTATGACAATTCATACATAGATTAATATCATTCTGTGACAACGTTGAAATACGATTTACATTGAAATTTTGAAAAATCATATCTCCGAAAGTATTAGCTTGTTAGAGTTAAAAATGATATGAATGGATTCTTATGATAAATCTGCTTATTAAAAAAAATTTAATTCGGAATTTGTTTTGTAAAAAAAAAATTTTTTTTTTTATTACTCCGAAACCATCTGTCCGATTTTGCCCAGTAACGAACTTATCCGAGATATTCAACCCCCAAACCTACTCTGAAAATTTCAACTCTCTAGCTCATTCCGTTCGAGAGTTATCGTGCCTACGGCCGGACCGGCCGGACGACCGGACGGCCGGACCGGCCGGACAGAATGAATTTCGACCACGGATTCTTGATCAGTGAGTCGAACCAAATCGTTTAAGACCATTTTCATCGAAATATTCGAAAATTACAGACATTTGGGCAAATTGATAAGCACTCAGTTCCGAGGAACTAGAGCGCCAAAAATGGTACTCAACAGTCTACTTTTGCTAGAATTAGCCTTCAAAGTCAGCGAGGTGGAAAAAATCAAAGAACTAGACGTTTACTCAAAAATTATTTTTTGCCATTTTAAGATTTTTCTGATCCAGCTATGATAGAAATTGCTGAAAATTAATGAAAATTAGCTTTATAAGAAAAGTTTTAGATAAGAAAAAGAAAAAGGTATGGCAATAAATCACACATCATGTAGATAAAAAGAAATTTATTTATAAATATTACAATAGGTTTTCAAAGTGGCCACCTCCAGCCACAATACACATTCTACACCTTCGCAAAAAATTTTCTATCAGTCGCATAAAACCTGCCCTGTTTTCTCTTAGGTCACGTTCGGCTTCTCTTATCTTCAGTCGCAGTTCGTCTTCATTAGAACATTCTCGGGCGTAAACGATTTCTTTGAAATAACCCCTAACGAAAAAATCGATGGGATTGAGGTCAGGTGAGCGTGGGGGCCACTTGATAGGTCCGCTTCGTCCGATCCATCTGTTAGGGTATCGTTCATTCTTTTTTATTATAATGGAACTGGCCCTAAATAAATAAAACCCCCAAATGTTTCAATATTAGCTTTTTGTAGTAATTTCAGGTTAGTTAACGAAGGGAGTTAACCTAGAGAATCTTAAAATGGCAAAAAATAATTTTTGAGGAAACGTCTAGTTCTTTGATTTTTTCCACCTCGCTGACTTTGAAGGCTAATTCTAGCAAAAGTAGACTGTTGAGTACCATTTTTTATTAATGATTCTGAAAGCTGAGTGTTGAGCGCAGTTTTTAAGCCTACTAAGAAACCATGAAGTAACCTGTTTACATTTTTAATTTAAATTTGAAAATTTAGATCATGATCCAAAATACGTAACTTTCTCACTTGAGACCAACATTTCCATAATTTTTATCAAAGTTACGATGCTGGTTATTTTATGTATAAAAGCACAATTCCTGGCGATCTATTTACAACAAAAAAATATCAGAAAAGTCTTGTACTTTTTATTTTTTAAATTTGAAGATGTTCAAGTTGAAAATTCTCAAATTTCATAAAAAAATTCATAACTCGGAAACCGTGAAAAATCGGATAACATACATGGGGGTGATTCGAATACTCCATGATATGAGGGACCTGTTTTTTTTTTATGGACGTCAATTGTCCGGCCACCCTGTATAATGGAAAATAGGAGCTTATTGATGAAACGAAATTTGATACATAGTACAAGTTTCTGTCTCGCTGGTTCCACTGATCGGACAGCACCTATCATTCTGACAAAATGTTCGTAATTTTCGAATTTTTGGCCGAAATTAGTATAACACTTTTGGATTCGACTAATTGATGAAGAATCCTAGGTCAAACTTGATTCTGTTCGTCCATCCTTAAGCACGACAACTCTAGAACGAATTGAGTTAGGAAGTATGAATTTGCAGGGTAGGTTTGGGGCATAAACACCTGGGTTAACTACGCATCGGAGAGAACATTTTTGGGAGTAAAGTTTGATATTTCTAAACCGCGCATCCGCTAATAATGAATTTCGCCCACCCCACACCCCCTGTACGTAGGAGACGGGCTACTTTTGAAATACTACTTGGTAACCTCTATTTATTATAGCAAAATCATATTCTAGGTCAAAAAATACGTATGATATGTTCGTATAATAAACTTTTGTTTATTTGCGAGATAAAGGCCGCAGTACGCGTAACGAAGGCAACAAGAGGAAAAGCAGATAAAAGACCAATCAATCATGTATTTAGCAATTCTTAACAGGCAATGATGGCAATGAATGTTAACTACATGTTTATTTTGTGCTTTTAATCTTGTTTCCTAAGTTGCGTGTAAAGTGCCATCTATAGCAAATGAGCGAACAATTTCCTGGATATCCTCTATTTTTTGACATAGAATTTGATTGGCCATAGAAAATGAGGACTGTTTCAGATTTCAAAGTTACTCCTTTCCCTGCCTACATGAGGTGAGGGAATGGGAGAACTTCAGTACTACCCGATGCGTTCTTTAGACATCAAACTTTTGTCACTACATTTTTTCTCTGCGATGCGTTGTTTTCGAGTAAAGATAAAATTTCGGGTTAATCGCGGTATAATCGGAAATATTACAGACAATAATTGCAACCACCATAACTGCGAATCCACTGAGCTGATTTTTCCCATTAAATATCCTTACCGGAGCATTTCGCCTTCAAATCTTCCCTACGAAGTTAAACTCTCTAACTCATTTCGTTCTATATAGATATCGTGCTTAGTTTCTTCATTTGATTAATATCATATTTCGGGGGATCATCGAATGCCTTCCTCACCGTCCACAATAAAGCGCGGGATACATGAACTTTTTCATATAGGATTGGTGCAATTTTGAGGTTATATATGTATAAAATAAATATATCGTTTTGAGACTTTTTATTTGGAGGAATTGTGATTATTGGTTGATCGTGAGGTCAGTGAATAATCCGTATAGTTGTTGGGTCCACAGTTTTTCTGTATATTCCAATATTTCGCGATTTGCTTCAGTGCAGACTTTACAGGGACTGTTTGAACCTGCCCGTCGACTGGGATGACCAAACAGAAACATAATAGGATTATTCTAGATTACAATACAAATCTAGAATATTCCTATTATGTTTCTGTTTGGTGGGAATACTTTCTTTACAATACTATATTATTGCATGTGCATAATGCAAATATTCTCATATATGAACATATGAAATCAATTACGTTTAAATTATGGTGGCTTTACTTGATCAAAACCCATATTAACTTTTCAGTTAAAAATTACACATGATTTACACTTATTTATTAAATATTTTGACGTGCTTCGGCGACACGGCGTACAAGAGTAGGATATAGGTAGGCTGAAGGTGTCTGTGTGACAAAACGCTTATCAATATAGAATATATATATAAGAAATAACTGTAAATCATATATACCTTTTCAATTATATTAGTCATGGACATTTACTACTTATTCTTCAGAAATGAGTTAAGGTAAGTAGATTTCATAATTCTTCTATATAAATAGTAATCCATTATCCATTGTTCAATATACAACAACTTTTTACTAAGGACAATAATACGAGTAATCATCGTTTCGAATATTATAACAATTCATTTAAAGCTTTCAATACTCATCAACTATTTCTGGAAAACAATTACACTTGTTGTATCGCTATGTTCAACTATTCATTCACTTGTTCGAAAATATCTTGCCTAGAGATTGTCTAAAATAAACTCAAATATCGAATTAGATAACTATAATACCAATTTTTCGTTTGAATGTGATTGCTTTTATAAATAAGACAGTATAATGAAATTTCACAAGTACTTGCAAACATATTTTGTTTTTAATTTGTTATCTCTGAGGTTGCATTTTTTGACTTCAAGATATTTTTGTTATGAAATATGTTTTGAAATATCACAAAAAACAGACATTGATGTAAAAAAATTGGTTCAAGCCCGGTGGAAAGGAGCTTTTTGGCGCTCTTGTCCAAACAGACAAATTATATCTCTGAAAGTATTAGTTTCTTTGAGTTGGGAATTATATAAATGGATTCTTATGATGAGAACTGCATCAATTAAATTTGAAGAAAGTGTCGTTTAAAAAAAATGCTTCAAAAATTATCATTTGAAAAAAGAGCAATCTGCAATGCATTAATCCTTCAAAATTTGTCATTAAATTTATTTATCAAGATTAAATGACCAGTCTGCAATTATTCAAACTCGTGGAATGGGTTGTTGCAACTTACACTCGGTGCATAGTTTTCACAACTCGAAATACCTAAGGAAAGTATCATCGGAATGTCTAGAGTCTAGAGCGAGGCTGGGGACAATCATAGCAGACGAACAAATTAATTTAATAGTTCAAAATATATCATTAAAATAATATCCTCTTTTCATAATTTAAAATATAATAGTTCATACCAATTACACATTATTTTCTGTATTATGGACCTTAACTCAAGAAAAAAGGTTTGATACACAAATGTAGATCCATATTTCAGCATTTTTTTTGCTAGCAACTTCATGAAAATACTGTATTTAGGAACATGCCTCACAACTTAAGGAAGTAAAAGGTATTATTAACCTCAGTGGTCAACGAACAGTAATTTCTTTTGATGGTTCCATTATGTTCTTCTTTCCTATTGCATTCATAAACTACATCATTAAAATGATCCAATTATAAATCTTCTAAAATATCATCCCCAATAAATTATTCAATATGTAATGAGTCAATATTATTTTCGGTTTCAAAACAGAATAAGAATCGGATACTTGTTTTCCAACAGAAAATATTTTCAAACTATAAACTGACAGGTCCCTAATAGCTAGATAAGATGACATTTATGAACAGTGAACACAGACAGATTCTGTGTTCACATTCTGTGAATACATAGAACTACGATGTATTATTGAAATTTTGAGAAATCATATCTACGAAAGTATTAACTTGTTAGAGTTGAAAATGACACCGATGGATTCTTATGATAAAACTGATTCTTAAAAAAAATTGAATTTGAAATTTGTAATGTAAAAAAATTTTTGTATTTCTCCGAAACCATGATGCCGTTTCTACCCAATAACGAACTGAACCGAGATATTTATCACCCAAACCTACTCTGAAAATTTCAACTGCCTAGCTCTATCTGTTAGAGAGAAAATTAAAAAATTTGAAAATATTTAATGCTAAATTTCAGATAGATCAAGTGATCAGTTTCGGAAATATTCATGAAAAGCCGTTTTTACTATAATCGGCCATAACTCTAAAACCGCTTGGTGGATTTCGTCCGTTAACGAACTCGTCTGAGATATTTACGTTCCAAACGTACCCTGCAAATTTCAATCCTCTAGCTACTTCAGTTCGAGAGTTACCGTGTTAACAGAAGGCCAGCCGGACCAGCCAGCCGGCCGGACAGAATTGATTTTGACCACGGATTCTTGATCAGTGAGTCGAACCAAATCGTTCAAGACCATTTTCATCAAAAATTCGAAATTTACAGACATTTGGGCAAATTGATAAGCACTCTGTGCCGGGGAACAAGAGCTCCAAAAACAAATGAAAAGAGGGAAGTTGTTTCACTTCGGTCGAATCTAAGCGAGTATCCGGAGCAGAGCGGCTAAGCGTGGATTCATGCAGCATCAAATAACAATTATCAAGTAAAAAGTATCAAATAACAATTATGAATTACAAAAATGCAGCATTCATGCACTCAAATTAACAATTAAGAAATAAAAACCCACAAGTCAAAGATCCGAGGTATTAATTTTTCAAAATAACCTCTGTTCCCTCATTATTTGAAAACAAGTGTTTAAAATTCAATTTTCCAATGTGATAACACGGAACCCACATAAATACACACCAAATAAATAAAATATTTTACAAATTGAGGTTATATTTACATCATCGGACAGTCTAATTTGCGTTCAGCTTCGCACGAGTTGCGTACAAGTACAAAATCTCGTTCAACTAAAGAAGAAAGTTAATAGTTGGCAAACTTCTACTTGTTACTTCTTAATTGATAATTGCTACTTGGCTGCGTGAACACTCTCATTGAGATATATGAAGTTCAACTTTTACTCACTATTTGTAATTTTTTTACATTTTATCAGCATTTAGCGTGAATATAGAGTATTTATGTTTTGGCGTATCATGGTGAATGGAACTTTTTGAAATTTTTTTTGGGTTTACTACAATATTTTTTTTATTTATATCTTCGAATGATTTGAAAGGACATTTGCCGTCCTTACACACCTTTGAAAAGGACAAAGGACGGTTGGCAACCCTAGTTATAATAGCAAGGAATTGCTTTTAACCACTCTGTTCCGGTTACTTGCTTAAATTCCACTTTTGACTATTATTATCCCCTGAGTTCCTGAGTAGTGTCACAGAATCACAGATTCACAGATCAGCCATTGTGCGATATGTCATTAACTGTTATTCAATCAGAGTTGCTGAAAGCTATAGATAGACGAACGAGTTTAGGTTAGGGTGACCAGACATCCGTCATTGCGACGGACAGTCCGTCATTCAACAAATATAGCTATCAATACAGTTTGGCTGTTAACTTTACCGTTCATCGAAAATTATGGTCATGGGACCTCCGTTAGGAACGCAATTGCCTCTTCTCCAAATCCGAACGTAATTTAATATAGATCTACCGAATATAGTTATTTATAAATTCGTCCCTGAGCCACGATACAGAAATTTCAACTCGGAAACAACGCAATTCCCGGAAACTGACTTGTCCGTGCACAAAATTGCCATGAAATTTCTCTTAAAACCTTGAAATGACGGCTCAGAACCAACTAACCGCTAGACGCAAACCACTCCCAACATGAACTATACAATCCAAACGTGTCATCTGCGCATACGCAATCTACGTGGCTCAAACTCCCCTGAAAATAACACTTCACTCAAAATTCTGATTCTTCAACACCATTGGTTCAGGAGATATCACTGCTCCAATCCACGCATGCGCAGACACTTCCAAAGGGATTCTATGGAGGAATAGCATCCAGCACCTGAAAATTCCAATCCTCTCATTCAACTCCAGCAGTTAAATCAATTCTTTTCTGCTCATGCGTGAAACGAAAATTCTCCGAAAGAGGTTACATGAATTTCGAACGCAATTTCTTCGCCTATTCTCCCAATCTAAAAGTAATTTAGAATTGATCATCCAAATATAGTTATTTATAAATTGGCCCCAGGGCCACACACAGATTTTTCAACTAGAAAACAACGCAATTTCCTCGAAACTGACTTGCTCGTTTTCAGAATTATCTTGAATAATCTATTAAATCCTCACAATATTGGCTCAGCATAAAATCCATGACCACTGGACGTAAACCCCACCCAACATAAGCCATAAAACCCAAAGACAGCCACGTCAGCTCTGCGCAAGCGCAATCTACTCGTGTCTGAAAGTCCTCTCAAAATCACACACCGCACACAAAACTCTGATTCTTCAATACCATTGGTTCAGGAGAGAGCACCTTCAATCCACGCATGCGCGGATACTCCCGAGGGGATTATGTTAAGTAATAGCATCCTCCACCTCAAATCCCCAATGCTCTCAGGCGAAAACTCCAGCAGTTTCAAAATTAGCCCCAGGGCCACGGTACGCACGCTTCAACTTGGAAACAACGCTATTTCCCCCAAACTGACTTGTGTCCTTGCACTGACATGACAATTGACATGAATATTCTTTTAAAACTTCACAATATCGACACAATATCGGCTCCCAACATAACCCATACAACCCAAAAACGGTCACTTCTCTTCTGCGCATGCGCAATTGACTCGCGGCTGAAAGTACTCCCAAAATCACATACCTTACAAAAAACTCCGATTCTCCAACACTTCTCTTCTGCGCATGCGCAATCTACTTGCGGCAGAGTGTTCTCAAAATCACACCATACAAAAACCTCCCATTCTCCAACACTAGTTTTGTTTGTTTTGTATATTATTATACTGATCCTCCTAGGTCTTCCCGAAGGAGACCCCTCATAAGCTCTCGAAGAGCTTGAGCGAGTAAGGAGAACCAGCTGTGTTCCGTGTAGGCTTTGTTACTGTGTCCTCACTCCACCTCAGGCACAACACTGTTAATTTTTGACCCAACAGTGAATGGTGGCGATTACCGTGACTAGAAAATTTCTTTCCTAGCCTCGGAATTGAACTTGGGGCTTCCGCTCCCAAGTCAAATGCTCTCCCACTGAGCCAACCGCAGAGAAATAGCTTCCGCCACCACCAAACCCCAATCCACTCTGACGAAAACACAGGCAGTTAAATCACTGATGGTCTGCTCATGCGCATAACGAAACATGCCCTTAAGGAGTAACATCAATTTCAAAATTAGCCCCAGGGCCACGGTACGGACACTTCTACTCGGAATATCGCTATATCCCCCAAACTGACTTGTCCGTGCACTGAATTGCCATGAATATTCTTCTAAAACCTCACAATATCGGCTCAACACTCCCAACATAACCCATACAACCCAAAAACAGTCACTTCTCTTCTACGCTTGCGCAATCTACCCGCGGCTGAAAGTCCTCTCAAAATCACACACCTTACAAAAACTCCGATTCTCCAACACTAGTGGTTCATGAGATAACGCATCTTGAATCCACGCATGCGCGGACCCTCACCAGGGTATTCTATAGAGGAATAGCATCCGCCACCCCAAAACCCATATTATCTCTGACAAAAACACCAGCAGTTAAATCACTGATGGTCTGCTCATGCGCATAACAAAAAATGCCCGTAAGAGGTAACATCAATTCCTAAATTAGCCACAGGGCCACGTTACGGACACTTCAACTAGGAAACAACGCTACATCCCCGAAACTGACTTGACCTTGCACTGAATTGCCATGAATATTCTTTCAAAACCTCACAATATCGGATCAGCACTCCCAACATAATCCATACTACCCGAAAACTGTTACATCTCTTCTGTGCATTCGCAATCTACTCGCGGCTGAAAGTCCTCTCAAAATCACACACCTTACAAAAAGCACCGATTCTCCATCACTAGTGGTTCAGGAGATATCGAATCTTTAATCCACGCATGCGCAAACCCCCACCAGGGGATTCTATGGAGGAATAGCATCCGCCTCCCCAAAACCCCAATCCCCTCTGACGAAAACTACAGCAGTTAAATGACTTCGCATCTGCGCATGCGCATAACGAAAAATGCTAGGAAAGGGCAGCATGAACTTCAAAAAAATTGGTTCAAGCACTGACGTGAAGTCAGAAGGCAGTTTTTAGTAAAAAGGTTTTTTATGAATATTTCCGGAACCGATCAACTCGATCTATCTGAAATTTGGCATCAAATTGTAGAATCATGACCTTTATATGCCTGCGAAGTTAGGTACTGACCGGATGGCCATAAAGTGGCAAAAAATTCTTAATTCGAATTTACCATGGTAAATTCGAATTAATTGTCCAATACGGGAGAATGGACAACATAATTTACCATGGTAAATTCGATTAAGGGTGTCCAATACAGAATAATGGACAATAGAACATACGCGAAAAAGCTTCTGACTTCACGTCAGTGCTTGAACTAATTTTTTTTTGCGTGATTTTTTTTGAAATTTTCTAGGAGTACGGTTATTAAAATTTTTTTTTTCGTCATTTTTTTCGTATTTTCTAGTGGTACGGTTCTTACAAGCTTTTGAACACGTCTTTATGGTGATTTTCTACTACTAGTTACCAAGCTTCAATTCGATCGAATATTTTTGTTTTCAGTTATCAAGAAAATAATATTCCAGGTGGGTATAACTCGGAAACCGTTAGACCGATTATGCCCAAAAACGAACTCAACTCTCCCTTTCGCATACGCAACCTACCCTATCGCCTTTCGTTCGAACGTTATCGAGGCAACGGTCACCCATCTACTGAATTCACACAAGAATGCTCCAATCTCCAACAATATTGAACCGATCATATTAAAACTTGAAACTTAGCGGTAGAGTTAGGTTATGAAGGCTCTTGCAAAATTTCATCAATTTCTAACGATTAGTTACTGATATATAGAATTTTTTTTTTTTATTTTCAATGATTTATTAAAAATTTTCTACAAATGCTATCCTCACCAAATTTTGCAAACATTTCCGCGTTGGCATTCTACAACTAATAACCATGTTTGAATTTAATCGGTTCAGTACTTTTCGAGTTAATGAGGAACAAAATTCACGAAATTTCAGAAAATTTCAGATGGCTATAACTCTAAAACCGTTCGGCCGATTATGCTCATAAACAAACTGAAATTTTGCGTTCTGGTGCTCATCCTAACCTGAAAATTTCAAGCCGCTATCTCATTCCGTTCTCAAGTTATCGTGACAACAAAAATATTTTTTTATAATTTTTTTAAAATTTTCTAGCCATATGATTCGCACAAAATTTCACAAACGTACTTGGGTTCATATCTTACAACTACTCACCAAGTTTCAATTCGATCGGATTTATATTGGATTAAAACAAAATTATTACTCGGAAACCGCTGGGCCGATTATGCCCATTAACGAACTTGTCCGTCGTATTGGGATGCGCCACCTACCCTGAAAATTTCAAGTCGCTAGCTCTCTTCGTTCTCAAGTTATCGTGGCAACGGCCGGACGGCCGGCCGGACAGAATCAAATTTGACCTCGAATTCTTCATTGGGGAGTCGAACTTAATCGTTTGAGACCATTTTTTTCAAAAAATTCAAAAGTTACAGACATTTGGGCAAAACTATAACGCGATGTTCCCCAGAACATACGCGCAAAAATAGGCTTCGGAATCTCAATCAAAATATTCCGCAAAATAGTAGTAATTTTTTGAATTTTTTCATGTCAAGTGATCTTCACGAAATTTTGCGGAAGTGTTTGCTTTGGTCTTTTGCATCTGACTACTGAGTTTCAATTCAATCAGATCAGTATTTTTCGGGTTATCGTGGAAACAAAATTTTAAAATTTTGGAAAAATTTTTTGCCACTTTATGGCCATCCGGTCAGTACCTAACTTCGCAGGCATATAAAGGTCATGATTCTACAATTTGATGCCAAATTTCAGATAGATCGAGTTGATCGTTTCCGGAAATATTCATAAAAAACCTTTTTACTAAAAACTGCCTTAACTCCGAAACAGCTTGGAGGATTTCGGCCGGTAACGAACTCGTCCGAGATATTTACGCTACAAAACTACCCTGCAAATTTCAACGCTCTAACCCGTTTCATTCGAGAGTTATCGTGCTAACAGCCGGCCAGACATAATTTAATTTGACCTCGAATTCTTCATCACGGAGTCGAACCCAATCGCTTTCGACCATTTTCGCAAAAAAAATCGAAAAATACAGACATTGTGACGAAATGATAGCACACTGTTCCTTGCGGAATACGCGCGCAAAAATGAGACTGGTTGCATCGGTTTAGTTGCGGCGATTATTTGGTTGTATATGCGCGCATTCGTATTTAAGGATATGTGTTTCATTTCTGCGACTAAACGATCGCACGACAAGAAAATCACATGTGCGTGCCTAGATTAACTCCACTTTTCTAGGACGAAAACTCCTAAAGTTATATCACTTTTCATCTGCATATAAGCAGACGATCCTCACGAAATGTTGCCTTAAAGTCTTCGTGTTTGTACTTTTCAACTAACAACCAAGTTTCAATTTGATCCGATCAGTACTTATTTATTATTAATTACTTCGTTATTGAGAAAACCAAATTTGATATGGCTATAGTTCCGACACCATTTGGCGAATTTGGCACACCGAAGAATTTAACTGAGATATTTATGCCCCAAACCCACACTGCAAATTTCAACTATCTAATTAATTTACTTCGAGAGTTATCGTGCTTATGGACGGGCAGAATTTGATTCGATCCCGCATTATTCATGAGCGAGTCGAACCTTACTCGGACAAAAATTCCAAAATGACAATTGGGCAAAACAATAGTAGGATGTCCCTGGTGGAATAATTCCGCAAAAACAATTCATGCCAAAATGATCCGAGGATCACTCTAATAACACAGATTCTTTTAATCGCCTTGATTACATAGATAAGTTATTCTTCATATTCATATAGCTTGAACTAATTCGTTTTATGAATGATTAGAACATTCATTCAGGAATATAATAAATCTTCACTTCATATTCTATATTTTCCGGCACTTAGGGCGACATAATGCGACGTTGCCGATATTAATGAAAATTTGGGGCGCTAAACCCTTCAAGACATATAAAAATATCGTGGCGCGCTAAGCCACGGTAGCTATATATATATATATATATATATATATATATATATATATATATATATATATCCCGACATCATTTCAGCGTCATTACATGATACCGACATCTTTGCGTCCCCTTGAAATCGAAGTGTATATCGACGTATGCTGGGTAGACTATCTCCGTATACAGCTCACGATCATTTTGCGAGTCTCAGATCTCAATATACTTGAAAACTGGGGAAGAAAATTTTCTTGTCAACGGTACAATGAACCTTGCGTCCCTACAAAATACCGTACTTTCTGCGTCCGTATATTTATTTGCCGATATTTCGATCATTTCTGCGTCATCCGTATTATATACACGTCAACCATTCGGACATTGCTGCACAGGCTGTGTTGCCAAATGTATGAGGGTTTTTTATGAAGGAATAGACTGATTGGCCTTGACATTCCATTCGATGTGAACGCAGATCTGACCTACACAGATGTTACATTCAACGGATTTTCGCCCCTCTTGATAAGGAAGAAAACATATTGAGTACGGGAATTTTCGATAGGAATTTCTTCTGCGTGTTCGTTGCCTTAATTATATAGAATAGATGAATTGATAGAATAAGATGAGACCTCAAAAAAATTTGGTTGAACAAATTTTAATATGATTTTATAATCTTGTGATAGCACAAGAATTAAATGTAACGTCTTCCCTTTGTGTTAAACTACTTAGTTTTCTTGGACTAATTTTAGATGGATGATTCTGCTGTTCTGAGAAGTAGTTGATTGCAGAGAGTTGATAATGAATAGCCATAATCAATAATAATATAATGCATTGCTTATTATTCGTAATATTATTATTCTCTAGCAAAAGACCGAATCAGCAGAATGACTAATTATTTGAATGAGATTGCAAAAAAATTTTCTGTTTAGCAGTTGATGACTTTTAATTCGACTTTAACTTTTTAACTTGAGGTCACTATTTCAATAACAGATGTTATATATTTTATGAATGCCAAAAATGGAATTTACAATTAGTTTCACTTTCAAACATCACTCTAAGTTATGCAACTTTTTCAATTAGGTAAAAAACGGTTGATTTCAAAGTGTTTATAATGCATAGCCATAATTTAAATTTCGTTGAAATGAAATTCATTATTGCTAATATTTATTATATGTTCGAATCGAGCTACTTATGAAAATGCCCTCGTTTCTAACAACATATTATTTATGTATGAAACACTGCATATTAGTGGAAATATAAATTCTGATTCAGTGGAGTGTTAGTATTGAGTTGAAAGAGGTTCTAGTAAAGTACCGGAACGGAAGAATACCTAAGAGTTATTCACATAAGAGTATGAAATGAAGGCGTGCTAAAACAGATCCTTGTGGGATGGGGTTCATTATTCGAAATTCTGAAGTTATAATTATTATCATCATCAACAAAAACACGATGTCTTCTATCCGGCAAAATATTTTTTGAAAGACGAATCATCTTTCCACACTTCAAAAGCGTATACAGTTTAGGTGCTTAACCATCTTTCTACACAGCAGAAGATTATTCCATAAAAATTATATCTATTTTAAATTTCTTTTTTAAACCTGATTTGATAAAGGTTTTAAAACTGAGAACTTGTTATTTCATTTTTCCCGAAACCGCCTTGGTAATTTTGAAGAACAAGATCCTGCAACTACAAAGCGTGTAGATGGCAAGATAATACATAACAAGAATTACGAAGTAATATTATTTCCGAATTTTTGGAGCAATGCAAGAAGATTTGGAACTGAAATCCTATTATTTATTGAACTAAAAACCTCAGAAAAAATTGCAATATTTCACCTTCATAAATCACACCATACCTTGAGTAGATAGTCAGTATGGTGACAAATGACAGGATATTCGTGTATTCTTTATGAACAAACACTGATCAGGAATGGTTGCAAGAGGTGAATAATTGTAATTTATGCAATGGAGGAATTTTGTAAAACAAGTGCCAGGTGCTCTTTCTAGGAGTTGCCTTGCAGGTCCCAACATCAACTTAAATTTTTCGCTCTATTCATTTCTGGTATAAAAAATATGGCATGCAATGTAAACCAACATATTTCACCTTATCTTCGAGCCCAATATCAAGGTGAATATTAAATTGATCGCCTCTATGGAAACTAGGGTTTGACACATTTTTCTCAAAAATGCTCATCAGTCAGACCTTATGGGATTGCTCTACTTGCTAGTTTCTATTGCATGGTAAAACGGATCGAAGACTTTGATTCAATTTGCCAAAGATATTTTGGTTCGAAGTATAACAAGGGACGAAAGAACTAAACAGATTCATGTAGACTTATAGGACTGTATCGATGTACATTGGCAGGAAATATTTCGAGAAAATCTATAACTACAGCGTGCGAATTGACTTTCACCTCTCAGAGGCATTTTTAGCCGTAAGTAGATTGCGCATGCGCAGAAGGGAAGTGACTGTTTTTAGGTTGTATGGGTTATGTTGGGAGTGCTGAGCCGATATTGTGAGGTTTTAAAAAAATATTCATGGCATTTCAGTGCAAGGAGAAGTCAGTTTGAGGGATGTAGCGACTTGAAATGTCCGTACCGTGGCTCTGGGGCTAATTTTGAAATTGATGTGACCCCTTACGGGCATCTTTCGCTATGCGCATGAGCAGACCATCAGTGATTTAACTGCTGGTGTTTTCGTCAGAGAGGATTGGGGTTTTGGGGTGGCATATGCTATTCCTCCATAGATTCCCCTGGTAAGGGTCTGCGCATGCGTGGATTAAAGATGCGATATCTCCTGAACCACTGGTGTTGGATAATCGGAGTTTTTTGTAAGGTGTGTGATTTAGGGAGGACTTGCAGCCGCGAGTGGATTGCGCATGCGCAGAAGAGAAGCGACTGTTTTTGGGTTGTATGGGTTATGTCGGGAGTAATGAGCCGATATTGTGAGGTTTTAATAGAATATTCATGTCAATTCAGTGCACGGACACAAGTCAGTTTGGGGGGAAAAGTATTGTTTCCGAGTTGAAGTTTGCATAACGTGGCCCTGCGGCCCATTTTGAAATTGATATTACCCCTAACGGGCATTTTTCGTATGCGCATGAGCAGACCATCAGTGATTTAACTGCTGGTGTTTTCGTCAGAGAGGATTGGGGTTGTGGGGTGGTTGATGCATTTCCTCTATAGAATCCCCTGTTGAGGGTCTGCGCATGCGTGTATTCAAGATGCAATATCTCCTGAACCACTAGTGTTGGAGAATCGGAGTTTTTTGTGAGGTGTGTGATTTTGGGAGGACTTTCAGCCGCATGTGGATTGCGCATGCGCAGAAGAGAAGTGACTGTTTTTGGGTGTACAGGTTATGTTGGGGGTGCTGAGCCAATATTGTGAGGTTTTAAAAGAATATTCATGGCAATTCAGTGCACGAACAAGTCAGTTTGGGGTATGTAGTGTTGTTGCCTAATTGAAGTGTTCGTACTGTGGCCCTGGGGCTAATTTTAAAATCGATGTTACCTCTTACGGGCATTTTTCGTTATGCGCATGAGCAGAACATCAGTGATTTAACTGCTGGTGTTTTCGTCAGAGAGGATTGGGATTTTGGGGTGGCGGATGCTATTCCTCCATAGAATACCCTGGTGAGGGTCTGTGCATACGTGGATTCAAGATGCAATATCTCCTGAACCACTAGTGTTGGAGAATCGGAGTTTTTTGTAAGGTGTGTGATTTGGGAGGACGTGCAGCCGCGAGTAGATTGCGCATGCGCTGTATGGGTTATGTTGGGAGTGCTGAGTCGATATTGTGAGGTTTTAAAAGAATATTCATGGCAAGTCAGTGCAAATGTATGTAACGTGGCCCTGGGGCGAATTTAGTATTAACTATATTCGGTAGATCTATATTAAATTTCGTTCAGATTTGGAGAAGAGGCAATTGCGTTCCTAAAAGAGGTCCCATAACCGCAATTTTTTTTTATCTTCGGTAAAGCTAACAGCCAAACTGTACTGATAGCTATATATGCTAAAGGAACTCGAAAAAAAAAGTACTGACGTGAAGTCAGTACTCTTTGGCGCGCGTGTTCACGGTGGCTAATTTGAATTGAGTGATGAGTACTTCAAGCTCAGTGAATTGAGCGTGCCGGAGATCTACCCAAGGGATAGTGGACACCATTCACTGTCGATTCGAAAATTAGCAGTGCTGTATCTAAACTTCCGTAAGGATAGAGTAACACTGTTGAAAAAGAACACAACTGACTCTCTTTAGTCGCACAAGCTTCTTGAAGATTCTGAGGGATCTCCTTGGGAAAGACTTAGCAGGGTCAGTATAATCATAATCATGTATATAGCACACACGCCAAATGCAGATTGACTTAGCTATGAAAGAAAAAGTGTCATAAAGCATTGACGTGGGGTCAATCTGCTTTGGCGCGCCTGCTATATACATGATTATGATTAGACTGACCCTGCTAAGTCTTTCCCAAGAAGATGCCTCAGAATCTTCTAGAAGCTTGTGCGACTAAGGAGAGTCATTTGTGTTATTTTTCAACAGTGTTACTCTATCCTTACGGAAGCTTAGATACAGCACTGCTAATTTTCGAATCGACAGTAAATGGTGTCCACTATACCTTGGGTAGATCTCCGGCACGCTTAATTCACTGAGCTTGAAGTACTCATCACTCAATTCAAATTAGCCACCGTGAACACACGCGCCAAAGAGTACTGACTTCACGTCAGTTCTTTTTTTTTTATTGTTCCATATTCATTCGGCTTCATTTGGAGTACCAATTTAAGCAGATAGTACTTTTGGTTCTCTCATGATCGTAAGAAGGCTTAACTTATAAGGAAAAATATGGGAGAATAGTTTGGGTTGGTTCCTAAAAATAAAAATAGCAGTTTTGCATAAAGTTGGTATTTTTGAGAAACCTCATGCGCTTTCTGCCTGAATAAGTACTCATATTGGAGCCAATTGCGTTGATATTCGAAAGTGAATCACGACGATAGAAGCTAAAGCTTTTGGAAGAAATCAGCCAAATAGCAAATACCTTCTGTTATTATCATTTGGACTTATAGAAATTTATTTGCACCCAAATTGTTGCGAATTTAATGAACGATAAATTCACAAAGAATCAGGTTTTTTCAAATGACCGTTGCTTATGTATATTGAATGGGGTACAAAACTTTTTTCGTTAATTCCACAAAAAGCACAGAAAATTTAGTGATTGCTCTTCAAGTGCCAATTACAAAAATTCGGATTTACTTGCACTTTTGCTGAATTAGTAATTTTTGTGACGGTTTTGACTGACTTAGAGTGCTATTATGCAGCTCACTGACTAATTCACATTGTAATAATTCATGATTATCAATTCTGCTTGGTTTTAATTTATTCAGTCATGTTGGAACGAGTATTTCAGTGAATTTTTCACAATTAAGCTAACTAGTTTTTAAAAATCCTCAACATAATTAATGTTGTTTGATGATTCAGAACATAACATGATGAATCTGAACATAATTATTCGATCTCAAAGTGTACTGAATCTACGTTATGTGAGAATTTGAAATTATCATCAAGCCCCATTATAAATGCTATGGGACCTGAATCGTAGAAAGTCGAATTTTTGTGACCTTGAAGCTTGGAATACTGCTTCAACATGAAAAACGTAAACAACTCACATCTGGAAATCATTGAAGGACGCAGAAATATCGGTTTGATGGTTATCGATATAGGGAACAGTGTTGCCGGTTTTATTGACGCATGAATGTCGGGATGGTGTAATAGTAATATACAATTCGAATATACACTTCCTGACTGCAGCGCCACGAGTGGAGACAACACGAACTACGGTATACAAAAAAAGTACACGATACCGCCATTGGGACGTCATCGCCGTATTACAACGAAATGAACGAGGACGTTATAATAAAGCGTTTAGCATTGACTTGCATTTCTGCGTCCGTATACAGACGCAGCAATGCGGTGGACGCAGAATTACATGTAAAAAACATAATGTATGGACGCAGAATTACAGGAGGGCTATAATATATATATATATATATATATATATATATATATATATATATATATATATATATATATATATATATATATATATATATATATATATATATATATATTAGATTGTTTCATTTTTTGGGATTTTATCCGTGTAGAAATAATCACTTCGAAAATAAGAAATTTAATTCAACGTTTCGATCACAATCTCATGTGTCTTTATCAAGAATGACAAAACTAATATGTAATTACTCTTACACGCCGTCTCAGGTTATACCGGGGCTCTGGCTGTGCTGCTTGGATATTATTCGAGTTTTCCCCACCAGTCCGAGTCTGTGCTGCGCCACTTCTTCCCTCAGACTGTTGTTCGTCCTCGTTGCGGTCACTTGGATGGAAATGGAAAAATTTATTTATTATGGCTTTCCAACCTGCAGACAACGTTAATGCGTCATCCCTTCTATTCATATTATCTGTTTTCTCTATCTCAATCGCCTCTCTCACTTGGCGCTTGTGATACAGTTCTATATTCGCTAGTTGTTTTGTGTTTGCAAAATCTATGGAATGACCGGTTGCTTCTATATGTTGTACAAGAGAGGATGTTGATATTTTCTTCTTAATATTGTTTCTATGTTCATCTATTCTCGATGACATTCTCCGGTTTGTTTGACCTATATACGATTTAGAACAATCGGCACATGGAACGGCGTAAACTCCTTGGTTTTCTAAAGGTATCGTGTCCTTTGGATTTCTCAACAAAGACCTCACTGTTTGGAACGGTCAGAAAATTGGAGTTATGTTGTGGCGTTTCAATATTCGTCCAATTTTGTCTGTAGTGTGTTCCATGTAAGGAAGAACCACCTTTGTATTGGTTAATTCTTCTTCTTCCTGTTTTCGTTGTCCAGTTCCTTCATTCATTATGCGGTTAACTTGGTGTGTTGTGAAACCATTTTTGAGGAAAATTTTCTTGAGATTGTTCATTTCATTTCTTTTGTTGTTTTCATCTGTTAGACGGATGGAACGCGTTGTTAATGTCTTGATGATACCATTTAGTTGGGAAGGGTGATGGTGTGAATTCGCATGTAAGTAGCGGTTCGTGTGCGTAGCTTTCCGATATACCGTGTGTCCAAGCCTCATCGACGAATTCTTGTAAATTAGTACATCCAAAAACGGTAAACTCCCATTCTGTTCTATTTCCATTGTGAATTTTATTCTCTCATTCACAGAATTTAAATGGTGGAAAAACTTCTGAAGTTCCTCTTCCCCGTGCTGCCAAACAACGAAAACATCGTCTACGTATCGGAGCCATTCTAATGGTTCTAATTCTAATGGTTCTAATTGTTCTAAATCGTATATAGGTCAAATAAACCAGAGAATGTCATCGAGAATAGATGAACATAAAAACAATATTAAGAAGAAAATATCAACATCCTCTCTTGTACAACATATAGAAGCAACCGGTCATTCCATAGATTTTGCAAACACAAAACAACTAGCGAATATAGAACTGTATCACAAGCGCCAAGTGAGAGAGGCGATTGAGATAGAGAAAACAGATAATATGAATAGAAGGGATGACGCATTAACGTTGTCTGCAGGTTGGAAAGCCATAATAAATAAATTTTTCCATTTCCATCCAAGTGACCGCAACGAGGACGAACAACAGTCTGAGGGAAGAAGTGGCGCAGCGCAGACTCGGACTGGTGGGGAAAACTCGAATAATATCCAAGCAGCACAGCCAGAGCCCCGGTATAACCTGAGACGGCGTGTAAGAGTAATTACATATTAGTTTTGTCATTCTTGATAAAGACACATGAGATTGTGATCGAAACGTTGAATTAAATTTCTTATTTTCGAAGTGATTATTTCTACACGGATAAAATCCCAAAAAATGAAACATTCTAATATATCCACCCGTGAAAACCTGAAACATAATATATATATATATATATATATATATATATATATATATATATATATATATATCGCGATGGCGTACCATCTGGCTTCCGTATAGATTTGTAGCGCTGTGACATCCTGCAGTATACACGCATGTGTATATAGAGCAACTTAATTGCATCGAGATCACGGTCAAAGTGGGTTCCTACTATTTGGCATCAATGGAATATAGATATATGCCTGGATACGGAATGATATTTACATTTTTTCTGAAGGAGTGTATGATGTTTATAATGGTTCATATGGTTCGCGTACGATATGGCTTCCGATAATTTATTCATCGGTTGGAGAGTAGGCTGCCAGATGTTCCCTTATCTTAGATGTAACAGATAAGACAAATGAATTCGACGTTTTTTCAAGCTCTCTGTTTTCAGGCGGAATTATATTTTTATGTATTGAAAGGACTAAACGTAACAGGTTTCTTGATTACTACGATTCGGATTCAGATTATTTTTTGAGAATAATTTCCTGGATTTTAGTAACTCCCAAAATTGAATTATTTATATTTTTGATTGAATTATTTCTTAAATACAATTCAGTAATTTTTTACGGAAGGTACCTACGATTGTTTGATTTTGAATTAAAGGTGGATTATTATATTTATTACTTTTGAATAATTTTCCAAAGTGTCTCTAATTGCGTTGCTATTGCAACAACATATTTGAAACACAAAACTTCTACAGTCTTTCTTGTGGTTCGAACTGAAGGCTGTTCTCAAAACTGTTTTCGGAGGGTACTTCGACTTATGATATAAATTGGTATTTTTCCTTCCGGCAATTTACAAATTTTGGCCGAAAATAATCTATAACAAACAGTTCAGTCTTAATGCTGAACAATTATTGGTCAAATTCAATTCTGTCCATCTGTCTGTTTGTGTTTTGCCGGCATTGAAAATTGAATACGGAATATTTCGTCGAGTTCTTGAATGTTCTTGGAGGAATAACTTTTTATTTCGATAATTTTCCTGGAAGCTGTATGAAAATTCAAGACTAAAATAATGGAGAAGATGAAATCATCCAAAAATTTTAGTGAATCGTAAAAAATGTCCCTTCAGCTCTTTAACTTAACGATAAGTTTCGGTATGTGTTTTGAATGATTTGATTTGAATTAGAACTGGGTTGGTTGAGAATGTTGCAGAGGTTTCGGTTATATCTTGGGTGCTTTGTTTTTAAAATGCTGAAATTTCAAAAGAGCTCGGAGCAGGAAAAAAAGTGAAAAAACTTTTGAAATTTGGTTCTTTATAATAACTCGAAAAATACAGCTTAAATCGAATCGAAACTTGGTGAATACCAACGGTATTTCCGAACTAAATAGTTCAAACATACCGACACGAAGACTTATGCAAAATTTTGTGAGAATTGTATGCCATTTTAAATTCAAAGTTATTTTTTCGAATATTTCCGAAACTACTCATTTGAATATATTGAAATATTTCGGATGAATTATTTTCAATAATCCGGACTTCTAGCTCAGTAGATAGAACGTGTGACTCGGAACCTAAGAGGGTCACTCTATTCATAAAATCATAATCATGTCTATTGAAAGCGCGCCAAAGCAGATTGACTTCAGTATAAAAAAAAGTAAAAATGTAAACAGAACACTGAGGAGTAGCCAGTCTAATTTGGTGGGCCTGCTAATGAGATGATTATGATTATGCCTACAGTGCTTTCGAAAAGTTACGAATTAATTCAATATTTCTTGAACTGAGAGTTCTTCCAAAAAATCCTCTGATAAGCGATTTTGTTAAAAACAAAGGCACTTTTTGACGATGACCCATATTTGTGAGTTAATCTTTAGTCGAGATATGACTTCATCAATTTTTTTTTTAATTGGCAGCACCCAATTTAGACCATGCCAATTGAAAGAGTCTGTCATTTTGCGTTCACTTCGTCAGAAATATGATTATTAGCTTTTTTTTACTAAATTTAATGGTAATAATTAAAGTAGATGTTGAAAGTGTGCACCGCTGGCTACCTGACAGTAACCAAGGCTATTAATAAATTCTTGCTGAACATGGTCAATAAAATATAAAAAAACAAGTACGATTTCAACTTTTAATCTGACAGTAATAAAAACCGTCCTCGGTCGCTAAGGCAACTGCCAGACAACCATAATTTTTCACAATGTGTACGTAAAAAATGGGTTCAAGCCCTGTGGACAGGAGCTTTCTGGCGCACTAGTTCAAACAGACAAATTATATCTCCGAAAGTATCGGTTTCTCTGAGTTGGGAATTATATCAATGTATACATATGATAGAGCTGCAACATAAAAGAAATTCAATTCAAATAGTAGTTTATTTATCAAGATTAAATGAGCAATCATGAGAATGAGAACTGCACCATGGAAGAAATCGAATTAAATCTGGCCAATTTTGCCCAATAACGAACTTAACCGAGATATTCATCTCCCTAACCTACTCTGAAAATTTCAACTACCTAGCTCATTCCGTTCGAGAGTTATTGTGGAAAAACTTTTTTTAAATTTTCAAAAATTTTTTTTTACACTTTGCGGTAATCTGGTCAATACAAAACTTCACATGCGTATAAAGGTCATGATTCTACAATTTGATGCTAAATTTCAGATAGATCGAACGAACTTGTCCGAGATATTTACGCTCCAAAACCACCTTGCAATTTTCAATCCGCTAACTCCTTTCGTTCGTGAGTTATCGTGCCTACGGCCGGTCGGCCGGCCGGACAGAATCGATTTCGCACTCGGATTCTTGATCAGTGAGTCGAACCAAATCGTTTGAGACCATTTTCAGCCAAAAATTCCAAAATTACAGACACTTGGGCAAATTGATAAGGACTCTGTTCCGAGGAACTAGAGCGCCAAAAAAACAAGTTTCGTATGACAATTGCCCAAAACAGGTTTAAAGTACCTACAAATAGTAGGTATTCCATAAAACATGTATGAAAGAAGATGAGTAATAATATGAAAGAAGATGAGTAATAAATAAAAAATTACCTTGTAATAGATCAAAAATTTCCTGATCTAAGTTCACCAAATTTTCTCCTCTCTCGAACTACAGAATTATGCTTTCAATATTTACGTCATATGTTCAAACATTTTCGGGTGAGGTCCCCGTTGCATCGCTAAAATACGAGTATTTCAACCCCAATATTTTTGAAGTTACAATATTCCCTTCTGTCAAGTTGACATTATGACAATTCATACATAGAATAATTATATCAATGTGTGAAATACGATTTACATTGAAATTTTGAAGAATCATATCTCCGAAAGTATTAGCTTGTTAGTTTAAAAATGATATGAATGGATTCTTATGATAAAACTTCTTATTAAAAAAAATAATTTAATTTGGAATTTGTTTCGTAAAAAAAAAATTTTTTTTTGTTACTCCGAAACCATCCGTCCGATTTTGCCCAATAACGAACTTAGCCGAGATATTTATCCCCCAAACCTACTCTGAAAATTTCAACTCTCTAGCTCATTCCTTTCGAGAGTTATCGTGCGGTCGTGCGGCCGGCCGGACCGGCCGGACAGAATGAATTTCGACCACGGATTCTTGATCAGTGAGTCGAACCAAATCGTTTAAGACCATTTTCATCGAAATATTCGAAAATTACAGACATTTGGGCAAATTGATAAGCACTCAGTTCCGAGGAACTAGAGCGCCAAAAATGGGTTCAAGCCCTGTGGACAGAAGCTTTCTGGCGCTCTAGTTCAAACAGACAAATTATATCTCCGAAAGTATTGGTTTCTCAGAGTTGGGAATTATATCAATGTATTCATATAATAGAACTGCATCCTAAAGGAAATTCAATTCAAATAATAGTTTATTTATCAAGATTAAATGAGCAATCATGAGAATGAGAAAAGCACCATGGAAGAAATCAAATTAAATCAGGCCAATTTTGCCCAATAACGAACTTAACCGAGATATTCATCTCCCTAAACTACTCTGAAAATTTCAACTACCTACCTCATTCCGTTCGAGAGTTATATCTATGTCTATGGATGAAAAGCAGTCTCACTACTCTCAGATCTCTTACATCATGTTCAGTTCCGAAATGTAAGAATTTTCTGAGAAAAACTAATATCGGAGCAAACAACTGAGATTTAACTCACTTCGCTCACAATTCTTCGATTGATTAGTCTCAGGAACATCATTTGACATTATGAAAATTCATATTCATACATAGAATAATATCATTCTGTGACAACGTTGAAATACGATTTATTATTGAAATTTTGAAAAATCATATCTGAGATTTTTCTCACTTCGCTCACAATTCTTCGATTGATTAGTCTCAGGAACATCATTTGACATTATGACAATTCATATTCATACATAGAATAATATTATTCTGTGACAACGTTGAAATACGATTTATTATTGAAATTTTGAAAAATCATATCTCCGAAAGTATTAGCTTGTTAGAGTTAAAAATGATATGATTGGATTCTCATGATAAAACTTTTTATTAAAAAAAATTTAATTTGGATTTTGTTTCGTAAAAAAAAAATTTTTTTTTTGTTACTCCGAAACCATTTGTCCGATTTTGCCCAATAACGAACTTAGCCGAGATATTTATCCCCCAAACCTACTCTGAAAATTTCAACTCTCTAGCTCATTCCGTTCGAGAGTTATCGTGCCTACGGCCGGCCGGACCGGCCGGACAGAATGAATTTCGACCACGGATTCTTGATCAGTGAGTCGAACCAAATCGTTTAAGACCATTTTCATCGAAATATTCGAAAATTACAGACATTTGGGCAAATTGATAAGCACTCAGTTCCGAGGAACTAGAGCGCCAATGACAGGCACTTTCAGTTGGCAGAGTCGAAATTGGGTATTGATATTAAAAAAAATTGACGATGACGTCATATCTCCAATAATGATTACGTCGTAAATATGGGTGGTATGGAAGTGTCTATTGGAAAGTATGGAAGTGTCTGACGATTTTTCAGAAAACCTCTCAGTTTCAGCAATAATGAATTTATTCGTTACTTTTCGGAAGCTCTGTATGATTATGCTGACCCTCCTGAATCCCGAGTCGCATGATATCCACTGAACTTGAAGCACTCATCATTCAATTCAAATTGGTCATCGAGAATAAGCAAGCCAAAGAGAACTGACTTCACGTCAGTGCATTTTGTGTTTTTCCTGTTTTTGCGCGTATGTTCTGTGGAGCATCGCGTTATCATTTTGCCAAAATGTCCGTAATTTTCGATTTTTTTTACGAAAATGATCAAACGATTTGGTTCGACTCCCCAATGAAGAATTCGAGGTCAAATTTGATTCTTTCCGGCCGTCCGGCCGTTGCCACGATAACTTGAGAACGAAAAGAGCTAGTGACTTTTCAGCGAAATTTTCAGGGTAGGTGGCGCATCCCAATACGACGGACAATTTGTTAATGGGCATAATCGGCCCAATGGTTTCCGAGTACCTAATAATTTTGTTTTCAACCAATATGTATCCGATCAAATTGAAACTTGGAGAGTAGTTGTAGAATATGAACCTAAGCACGTTTGTAAAATTTGTGAGAATCGTATGGCTAGAAAATTATTAAAAAATTATAAAAAAATATTTTTCTTGTTACGATAACTTCAGAACGGAGAGAGATAGCGGCTTGCAGTTTTCAGGATAGGTTGTGCATCCGAACGCGACATTTGGGTTCGTTTATAAGCATAATCGGCCAAGCGGTTTTAGAGTTACAGCCATCTGAAATTTGGTTGTTTTTTCTCCTCTTTAACTCGAAAAATACTAAACCGATTGAATTGAAAAATGGTTATTAGTTGTAGAATGCCAACGCGAAAATTCTTGCTAAATTTCGTGAGGATAGTAATTGCAGAAAATTTTTGAGAAATCATTGAAAATAAAAAAAAAATTTATATATCAGTAACTATTCGTCTGAAATTGATGAAATTTTGCAAGAACCTTCAGAAGCTAACTGTACTGCCAAGTTTTGAGTTTTAACACGATCGGTTAAATATTGTTGGAGATTCGAGCAGCCTTGTGTGAGTTCAGTAGATGAGTGACCGTTGCCTCGATAACTTTCGAACGAAAGGACATAGGGACTTGTAATTTTCAGGGTAGGTTACGTATCCGAATGGAACAGTTAAGTTCGTTTTTGGGCATAATCGGTTTAACGGTTTCCGATTTATACCCACCTCTAATATTATTTCCTCGTTTGAGTTATCGAGGAAGTAATATTACTCGTGGGTGTAACTCAGAAACCGTTGAACCGATTATGCCCAAACCCGAACTTAACTCTCTCATTCGGATACGCAACGTACCCTGAAAATTACAAGTCCCTATCTCCTTTCTCTCGAAAGTTATCGAGAAAACGCTCACATAAAGATTCGATCGAATTGAAGCTTGCTAACTAGTTGTAGAAAATCAACATAAATACGTGAATTTACCATGGTAAATTCAAATTGAGAGTGTCCAATACAGGAGAATGGACAATAGAACATACGCGCAAAAGCTCCTGACTTCACGTCTTTGTTTGAACCAATTTTTGCAGGATTTATTTCACCTACCTATTAGTCTTAATTTTTTGTTGGGTGTTAGGATCGGAGGTTTCATAGGAAGAGAATAATATATGATTTAAACCCCTTCATTCACATGATGGATTGAAGTATTACAAAGACTTAGATGATATTTAAATTGGTTCTAGCACTGACGTGAAGTTATGACCTCTTGCGCGTATGTTCTATTGTCCATTCTCCTGTATTGTACACTCTTAATCGAATCTACCACAGTAAACTCGATTAGCAGTGTCCAATACTGGATAATGGGCAATAGAACATACGCGCAAAAGCTCCTGACTATATGTCGACATTCTACAACTAGTTACCAAGTTTCAATTCGATCGAGTCTATATTTTTTGAGTTATCGAGGATTTAATATTTCAGGTGGGTATAACTCCGGAACCGTTAGACCGAGTATTCTCAAAAATGAACTGAACCCTCCCATTCCCAATTGCAAGTTCCTATCTCCCGTTCGTTCGTTATCGAGGCAACGGTCACCCATCCAGCTACTGAAGTCACACAAGACTGCTCGGATCTCCAACAATATAGATCTGATCGTGTTCAAACTGGGAACTTGGTAGTAGAGTTAGGTTCTGAAGGCTGTCGCAAAATTTCAAGGATGTCGTACGAATAGCTTCTGGTATATAGAATGTATTCCAATGATATTTGGAAAATTTTCTAGAGATACGATCCTCGCGAAAATTTCCAAGAATTTTCGCGCTGGCATTCTTCAACTAATTTTTGAATTGAATTGAATGTTTGAATTGAATTGGTTTTGTATCTTTCGAGTTATTGAGGAAATAATAACCAAAATTTAGATTGACATAACTCCGAAATGGTTTGGCCGATTATGCCTTTAAACAAACTTAAATGTGACATTCGGATGCACAACCTAACCTGAAAATTTCTAGGCACTATCTCTTTCCGTTCTCAGGTTATCGTGACATAAATAATATTTTTTTATAAATTTTTTTAATTTCTTGAGGAACACGATTCTCGCAAAATTTTACAAACGTCCTTCTACAACTACTCACCAAAATCAATTCGATTGGATTAGTATTGGTTGAAAACAGAACTATTACTTGGAAACCATTGGGCCGATTATGCCTATTAACAAACTTCCGTCCGTCGTATTGGGATGCGCCACCTACCCTGAAAATTTCAAGTCGGTATCTCCTTCCGTTCTCAAGTTATCGTGGCAACGGCCAGCCAGAAGGACAGAATCAAATTTGACCTCGAATTCTTCATCAGGGAGTCGAACCCAATCGTTAGAGACCATTTTCATCGAAAACTTCGATAACAACAGACATTTAGGCAAAAAGATAACGCGATGTTCCTCAGAACATACGCGCAAAAAAATAGTTGGAGCTTGGAAATTTCTAAGTAAAACTATGTTACTATGATTTTCAAATACTGCCAATGAGACAATTCTCGAATTTCAGAATAGCACTTATCAACGAAATAATTCTGAAGATGTTCGTTAAGTGTCTGACAAAGGAGTCGGTTTTAGACTCCGAAGCGTTACAAAATAGTTCCATCGGTGTTGTTCTTTCGTCATTGTTTCTTGGGCAACATTGTTTGATTCATTGCTTCTGACAAATATCTTTTGTTTCTTACGCAGAAGCAATTCACAAAATAATAATTTTTTATTTAATAGATATTTTCCAGAGTTTCGGAGAGAAAACCCAGAAAGAAACCATTTAATAATTAATATACCTCCCACAGTATTCTTTAATGATTATTTTTCTTGATGTTCTGTGGAATTGACTAGAAATGCAGGAAGCCTAATTTGCTAAATTCACTTCAGTGCTTTTCCAAACTATTTGTCGTGGACATTTCAAATCAACATATTAATCTATTTCATCTGAATAAGTCTTCTTCGGCCTTTCATCAATTCTCCCAACTGATAAAACTTACTGGTCGATTCTTGGAAATTGAATTATATCCGAGCGGGCTCCAACAAACACGCATTTGTATATCTGGCAACCCCGCCTGGATACCACTCTGTACGAAAAATTCATATACAGATGCCACTTCATACCTTTCCTCAATATATATCCAGAGGGAAGCCACATTGTGCGCCAGCTATATATTCAATATACAAGTGTGCTACTTCCACGCCACCTAACGGAAACTCCCTGAACCGTGATGTATTGTTTCATTCAAATATCGACTAAAGTGACCTCCAGCTGATTTTAGGTGCAATGAATTACTGAGGGTTCACTACATCATTTGCGATGATTTCTGGCCTGATGCAAAGTGGCATCCATATATCGGATGCCACTTTACCCCGGATGCCACTTTACCCCGGATGCCACTTCAACCGCGATTTTAACATGGGCGGATGCCAGTTTACGCCGTGACTGTATATATATATATATATATATATATATATATATATATATATATATATATATATATATATATATATATATATATATATATATATATATATATATATATATATATCCAAGGGTTACTTCCAAGACCATTTTTGATTCTATCGTATACAGGTTAAATCGATCATATATAAGGTACTATTTCGAATGGTCATCGAAAAACGGAAAAAAAAATTTCTGATATGAATATGTGTATAGTTCCACGACATTTCATTATATATGTCCAGTTCATCCTTTGAGTATATTGAATTTATCATATATCGATATATATCAACAATGATAATAGAAAATTCCAGAAGTAACCGCCATTATTCAATTTATATCGATTATTTCATTGTACCATGCAATTCCAAGAGGTTGAATGTTCCATAACAATACAATCCTAGATTTGCCAAAAGTTATTTCATAATTTCATATGATTGTGATTGTTCGATCATTTATTTCTTGAATTTTCTCGTACAAGTCAAAGAAACATGCAATTCATACATCAAAAAATAGTCATCTCGGACGAGTTGCATCTATCTATGATTCGTGAAACAAGCATCCGAGATGACTATTCGCTAACTTTAATACTTCTATTCTCGGTATATTCTTGGCAGGTCTGAATTTTTGGCCGAAAATGATCTCAAACGATTGAACATTTGGCTCCCAAACTTTTGTTTGAGAAAATAGTTCTAAGAGATCGGTTTCAAGAAACATCAACAATACAATACAAATTATGTACCTATACCCAACTCGAATAATCTCACAGACAATCATATATGTTTTCATTTATTATAGAAATATAATACAATATTTCCATTTAATATAATTTGTAAGTTCGATGCGGTATGAGGATTAAGTTAGTCGACCCTTAAATATTATTTCATTATCACAAGTTCTTTAAATATGGTTATTAGTTTAATTCCAGTAATTCCACAAATCAACAGGAATAGGAATTAATGGGTTATCAAAAGTAACATATGAGGATAGAGCATCAGGAATGAGATGACGTTAAGGAAGAGTCAGTATATGTAAAGTCATTATCACTTTATTACTATACGACAATAACTTTTTTATTAGGTATATTGAAAATACAATACAGAGTTTCTTTGATTTGATAGTTAACAGCATATATTATAATACCTGCCAAATTTGAAAAGAATCAGTATGACACTTCGGGATTTATGGCTAACCAAAAGTTCAGTGCGAATCAATATTACACCCTGTATCACAGAAACGTAGAGCCTTAGCCCATAATTAATTATGTGTTCTAACTTTTCTAGGTAATATCTATCAACAATGAAACTAGGTACTTTTATTCGTGGGAGAACCTGTATATTCATGAAAAAAATCATCATAAAATGCTCATCAAGATGATGAAATGCTATCAGGTCCTGGAACTATAAGTTACATAACAAGAATGTCGTAGAACTATATATTGCATAGAAAAAATGACATGGAACTATAGGATGTTTCATACTCAGGGGCTAGGTTGATAGGGAGAAAACAGAACACCTTGTATAATTTGATGCTTATAGTTGGTTTTTTAATCCTCCACGATAAATTGGAAAGAAAAAATGCAACATTTGTGTGCCGTTCTAGTGAATAATCATATTCGTAAGGCAAATCTATGAAAACTCAGATGATATTGACGACGAATTGATATTCCATGCTCAGGGTGTTTTGTTAGAAGAGCCTATGCCCATATTTGACAACTGTGTTCTTGCTCCTCTACGTAACAGCTATCAATCATCAAAACATGAACATTTATTCCAGGAACAACCTGTATATTCATGGAATAAATCATTACATGCACATCAAGATCATAAAATTGTTATCAGATCCTGGAACTATATGGTACATAACTAGAATGTCTTGGAACTATATGTTGTATGTATATAATATCGTGGAACTATAGGATGCGTCATACCCATTGTCTAAGTCGAAACGTAATTAATTCGAAAAGAAAGCGAAACACCTAGTATATCGTCAGGCCTAGAGTTGATATTTGATGATTTTAACTGTCTGCACAATAAATTCGGAAGAAAAAATGAACGGTTAATGCAAATCTATAAAAAATTGGTTCAAGCACTGACGTGAAGTCAGAACACTATAAAAGTAACTACACTCTTGTCCAAAACAGTTTTTTGTCGTCTGACATGGTCTTCGAAGATGCAAACTTCGTTTCCAACTTCAAAGACGAAGCGTTACTGACAGTAACGCTCGGAAACTTTGTTTCCGAAACATATGTCAGACGACAGTAAACTGTAGTGGACTAGAGTGTAGTTACTTTTATAGTGTTCATTATAAGTCCACAGTAAACTCATAATCGAATATGTGAAGTCAGAAGCTTTTGCGCGTATGTTCTCTTGTCCATTCTCCTTTATTGGACACTCTTAATCGAATTTACCATGGTGAATTCTATAATCTGTTCTCCTATATTGGACACTCCGAATTAACCATGGTATATTCGATTAAGAGTGTCCAATACAGCAGATCGGACAAAAGAATTAACCATGGTATATTTGATTAAGAGAGTGTCCAATACAGGAGAACGGACAATAGAATTCACCATGGTAAATTCGATGGAGAGTGTCCAATACAGGAATATAGACAAGAGAACATACGCGTAAAAGCTCCTGATTTCACGTCAATGCTTGAACCAATTTTTTTTTTCGTGAAGTCAGGAGCTTTGGCGCGTATGTTCTATTGTCCATTCTTCTGTATTGGACACTCTTAATCGAATTTACCATGGTGAATTCTATTGTCTGTTTTCCTGTATTGGACACCCTTAATCGAATTCACCATGGTAAATTTGGAGTGTCCAATACAAGAGAAAAGACAATAGAATTCACTTTGGTAAATTCGATTAAGAGTGTCCAATAAAGGAGAATGGACAAGAAAACATACGCGCAAAAGCTTCTGACTTCACGTCAGTGCTTGAACCAATTTTTTTTCAATGATTTTAAAAAAAATTTCGGGTGCTACGATCCTCACGAAATTTTGCAAAAATGTTCGCGTTGGCATTCTACAACTAATAACGATATTTGAATTGCATCGGATTTGTATTTTTTGAGTTATTGAGGAAATAACAACCAAATTTCAGATTGAAATAACTCCAAAACCATTTGGCTGATTATGCTAGTTAACGAACTCAAATGTCGTATTTAGATGCGCAATCTACCCTGAAAACTGCAAGTCGCTATTTCTTTCCGTTCTCAAGGAATCATGAGATTCATACTATTTTTTCGTAATTTCTTTTAAAATTTACCCACAACATATTACACACGTCTTCATGTCGATATTCTACAACTAGTTACCAATCTTCAATTCGATCGATTCTATATTTTTTGAGTTATCGAGGAAATAATATTCCAGATGGGTATTACTCCGAAACCATTGGGCCGATTATGGCCAACAGCAAACATAACTCTTCCATTTAGATGTGCAACCTATCCTGAAAATTGCAAGTCCCTCTCTCCTTTCGCTCGAGAGTTGTCGAGGCAAAGCTCACCCATCCACCTACTGAACTCACACTAGGCTGCTCGGATCTCCAACCATATGGATCTGATCATGTTCAAACTCGGAACTTGGTAGTAGAGTTAGGTTCTGAAGGCTCTCGCAAAATATCAGCGATATCGGAAGAATAGGCTCTGATATATAGAATTTTTTTCAATAATTTTCTATGATTTTTTAAAAATTTTCTAGTTATAAGATCCTCAATAAATTTGGCAAGAATTTTTGCGTTACCATTCTACAATTAATAACCATGTTTGAATTGGATTGGTTCTGTATTTTTCTAGTTATTGAGGAAATGCCAATCGAATTTCAGATGAGTATAACTCCAGAACCTTTTTGCCGATTATGCCTATAAACGAACTCAAATGGCGCATTAAGATTCACAACCTTACCTGAAAATTTCAAGTCGCTATCTCTTTCTGTTCTTAGGTTATCGTGACGTAAATAATATTTTTTAAATTTTCTAGCTATACGATGTGCACAAAATTTCACAAACGTTCTTAGGTTTATATTCTACAACCACTCACCAAGTTTCAATTCGATCGAATTAGTATTGGTTGTAGACAAAATTATTAGTCGGAAACCGTTGGGCCGATTATGCCCATTAACGAACTTGTCCGTCCTATTGGGATTCGCCACCTAATCTGAAAATTTCAAGCCGATATCTGTTTTTTTTACAAGTTATCGTGGTACCGGCCGGCCGGACAGAATCAAATTTGACCTCAAATTCTCGATTCTTGAAACGATTGAGTTCGACTCCCTGTCAAACTCAATCGTTTGAGACCATTTTCGACGAAAAATTCGATAATTACACACATTTGGGAAAAATGATAATGCGATGTTCCCAGAACATACGCGCAAAAAGTCAGATGATATTGATGACAAATTGATATTCCATGTACAGGATATATGTCTTATTGAAATTGCATTTGTATATCAAAATTTCTTAGTCCAGTTCTGTTCTTATTCTGTATGGTTTATATCAACATTATGATATCCTGAGATGACAAAACCAAAAGCCAAATTTGAAAGGAATCAGTTTGGAACTTTGGAATTTATGGCTAGCCAAAGGTTCAGTCCGAATCAATAAAACTCCCTGTATCTCAGAAACGAAGAGCCTATGCCCATATTCAACAACTGTGTTCTTGCTCCTCTAGGTAAGATCTATCAACCATCAAACTATGAACATTTATTCGTGGAACAACCTGTATATTCATGGAATAAATCATTATATGCATATCAAGATCATGAAATTATTATCAGGTCCTGGAACTATATGGTACATAACTAGAATGTCTTGGAACTATATGTTGTATACAAATAATATCGTGGAAGTATAGGATGCGTCATACCCATGGTCTAAGTCGATACTTCATTAATTCGAATAGAAAACTAGTATATTTTCAGGCCTAGAGTTGGTTTTTGAAGATTTTACCTCTCTGATCAATGAATTCGAAAGAAAAAATGAACGGTTTATGTGCCGTTCTAGTGAAGAATCATATTCGTAAGGCAAATCTATAAAAAGTCAGATGATATTGACGACGACTTGATATTCCATGCACAGGGTGCTTTATTAGAACTGAAATTGAAAATCAAAAATTCTTAGTCCTGTTCTGTACTGTTTCTGTATGGTTTATATAAACATTATTATAGCCTAAGATGACACGACATGCCAAATTTGAAATGAATCGGTTTGGCACTTCGATTTATAGCTATAGCCAAAGATTCAGTCCGAATCAATAAATGACCCTGTATCTCAGAAATAAAGAGCCAAAGCCCATATTCAACTATTGTGTTCTTGCTCCCCTAGGTCACATCTTTCAACCATCAAATTATTTACATTTATTCGTTGAACAACCTGTGTATTAATGGAATAAATCATCATATGCACATCAAGATAATGAACTGGTTATCAGGTCCTGGAACTATATGTTACATAACAAGAATGTCTTGGAACTACATATTGCATAACAATAATGTCGTAGAACTATATGATTTGTCATACTTAAGTCCAAGATGATACTTCTTTAAAACGAAAAGAAAACGGAACACGTATATTTTCAGTAATAGTTGATTTTCACAAATTTTCGCTCTCTCGTCAATAAATTTAAGAGATACAAATTGGTTCAAGACCTGACGTGAAGTCAGGAACTTTAGCGCGCATTTTCTATTATGGATTCACCTCTATTTGACACCCTTAATAGAATTTACCATCGATATAGACCGTTTTCTCAGCTTTTATAAGATATGAATACATTTCATACCATTTTTCATTCTGACATATATATTCTATCGGAATTGATATTCACGAATTATTCAATAAAATACCTACGAAAAAAACTTACGTACCAAGTAATTTCAGGATAGCATATTCACGAAATTTCGGGAAAATTAGCTCGTCGGCATTCTATAAGTAATTACCGTGTTTTAATTGGATCGAATTTGTATATTTTCAGTTATAGAGGAAATAACAAACAAATTTCAGATGCCTATAACTCCAAAACCTCAAAAATTTCAAGTCGCTATCTCTTTCCGTTCTAAAGTTATCGTGGCAGCGGCCGGTCAGACAGAATGTTTCATTAATTAATTTCACCTCGAATTCAGTTCATCAGTTTGAGAACATTTTCGGCAAAAAAAGTCGATAGTTGCACACAATTGGACAAAATGATAGCTTGCACAAAAATGGAACGTTTGTGTATCGTTCTAGTGAAAAACTGTATTCGAAGGGCAAATCCGGTAGCAAATCTATGGAGAATCAGATGATATCAACGACGACCCCTATCTGCAGGTATTATAGTAGACCCGAAAGTAGAAATCAAAATTTCTGATTCCTGGTCGGTACCTGTTCTGTATGGGTTATATGAATAGATGACCTGATATTATAATACCTGTCAAATTTGAAAACATTCAGTTGGACGGTTCGGGAGTTGAGACTAACCGAAGGTTCAATCCGAATCAATAAATCACCCTACGTCTCAGAAACGAAGAGTCTTAGCCCGTATTGCTTGCCTCATTTTTCCTAAACACCATGGTGAAAATAATATACGTATAATCAGGTCAGAAAAATTATAAAACTCCACCAAAAGCAAATTGCCTACAGATCAGGCAAATCCCCGAGGGAGACAGAAGTGACTCTGCTGACGTGTAGCGGTTATCACAAGGTGGGGTCCTATCACACCTGCTGTGGGGCCTGGTCATGGATGGACCTTTGGGAAGGCTTCCGGCGGCGATTGCATATTTCAGGCATATGTTCATGACATAGTGATATCTGTCAAGAAGTACTGAGTAGTCGAATGCAAGCTGCCCTCAGTATCACCGAAAAATGGTGTGAGGTTGAAGGGCTAAACGTCAATTCCACTGAGACCACCTTGATTCCCTTCATTTGAAGAAAGGATCTGAATCTCCGAGCTTCGGTCCTAAATGGCCGGACTCTGAACCTGTCCAGTGAGTGAAAATATCTGGGAGAAATAGGTACTGGATAGTAAACTCAACAGGGGACAATACATAGACTAAAGGCTTTCTAGAGCCACAGCGGCTATGTGGGACAGCAAAAGGATATTTGGGAAGACATGGGGGACTCAAACCGGAAATGGCAATGTGGTTATACACACCAGTAGTACGACCCATTGTCATCTACGCATCCTCGGCAAGCCTCGTTAATCCATTGGACAAAGAGCAATCCGTTTGGTATACGGACGGATCAAAATAAGATGAAGATATTGGATATATGGACCAAAAATGAAGATATGTGTCCCTGTGACATGAAACATAGGTATATCTTACAGGCCTAGACAGAAGCGGTCTAAATCTCTTCTCAAGAGTATCTGAAAAGGAAACTCAAGGGGGCACACATCTATACTCGAATGGGCAGCCAGGCCACGCTGAGAGATCCGGAATTACCCATCCAAGGTTCCCTACTGCTCTGGGATTGCCGGAATACCATAAAGCGAAAGGCTCATAAGTTGACTATTTTATGGGTGCCATGGCACTGTGGTATTGCAGGAAATAAGAAGGCAGATAAACTTGCAGAAAGGGCGTCCAGGGTAATACCTGCTGGACCAGAACCCTTCTGTGGGCTTGGCAAAGATACTACTGGGCTACGGCCCAACAATGGGAGGTAAATAACAGAACAGCTCCTTGGAAAATTACTCCAGAAATTGCAATGGTAAAAAGGTTCGTGAATTTATCAGCATCCTATACCAGAATAGGTTCCGGTAATGGTCGGACTGCTGACAGGGCACTGTTGATACAACGAATTGTACCTCATCGGCAAGTCGGAAGACGAAATATGCAGGCTCTGTGGATCGGAAACGGAAACTGCCGAACCCGTAGTTTACAAATGCCCAGAGCTGGCCAGCCTATAAGAAGTATACATATGGGTGAGCCCAAGATGCATAGAATAATAAGGTGTCGACACTCCCTACTAATTCCTGTTAAAATTTTCGGCCGAAAAACGGACCTAGAACTGTCAAATCCCGTATTTTATGTACTACTTCACTTTATTAACGATGGTGCCGCTAGAGTCGATTTCGAAGATTCTCTGACAAGCGAATAAATGAAAAGAAAACTAACAAGCGACAAAGTTCACTTTCCACCGTTGCTTGTTCGTAAATCCAAATTAAAAGAATATACTGAAGCAGTTTATTGAAAAATCGATTCACTTTTTGATTAATCAGACATCTGTTCGGACATTATATGTAAACACCATTTGTTTGGAACAGAAATTTCATCTTGCCAAGACATAATGAGGAGAAATCTGTGAAATCATTATTTTTCCATTGCAATAGATCACATCCAATGTCATTAGAATATAAGCATTTAATTTATGTATTTATAAATATATTGAATAATACAGAATTTTCTGTAATGCCTCTACATGATATCTTTCGATATCATATTATTATTCAAATGTATAAATTACCTTTATCATGTAAGGCTCATTTAAATTGAGATTTAAATTGAGCGTTTTACTCATTACTTTCAATGTATAATTTGAAACTTCATCAAAACATTCTCATGTATACAGCATTTTTTCAGTCACCCAATGCACCTCGACAACTTTTTATGTTCTCAGCAATTAGATTGCAAAATATATTTGATGCGATAGCTATTATATATTCAGAACTAAGTACACTAATGAAATATCGAAAAATGATTCATTAAATTAATAAACTAACCAAATAGAGGGTAGTATACTACGTTTCAATCTTTTATTCAATATATATTCGCTAGAAAAATATTTTGAATAAACAAATGTTTTAATTTTCAATACCCTACCACTACCACAAGCCAGTTGGCATTCTTGTCGTATAACAATATCCTTGAAACAAATAATATTATAGTATAAGAGCACCAAAAAGAATGACGCTTCGGGAAAGCTATTCAACTTTGATGAAATCATACTGTGTGGTTGCTCTGAACTTTCTTCACTGCTAGTACTTTCATCGTTGACAAACAATATTGTTAGTTTTCATAACAATCCTTCTCAATGTATAACTGAATTGAATAATGAATATAATTATTAATTAAGAGATATACCTCAATGTTTCAACTGTTAAAACAGTTTATGTTCATCAACCGGAGAGATTATAATAAATCAACAAGTCTAAGCGTTCTCCTATATTGATTTATTAACAATTAAAACGGTATCAGCGATCTTTCAATATTATTATAATATAATAATTAATACCTATCTTGATACTAGAAATCTGCCGCTGATCCGGTAAGAATAAACAATTGTTAAAACGAATAAAAACGAAGTATTTCATTAAAATGGTTCTGAATACTCGTTCAGAGTTCACAAAGCAAACATTTGGCTTGCTTTCGGCGCGGAAAACAAGGACGTTGAACAAAATACTCAAAATACTAAATTTCAGCAATCGGTACGACTTTCCACAAGAAACTAGAATAAACATAACGCGATGTTCTCCAGGGTACGCGCAAAAGATTCAACTTGAATTTAAGATGTCGGGAAATTTGTCCATAAAATTTCTACTGCCGGCATCTATCGGCAAAAACTGAAGTAGAACAAAATCCTTGTATTTTGAAAGTATTTGGACCGCAATTCGGCCGAAAATATGTCAAAGACTGTCTTCACCATGTATTCTAAGCATCTATGGTGAGCCAGTTCTAAAACCTCACGACGTGGTAGCCAAATCTCCTATGGACGTCATCAGGTATCTTAACACCATTGACAAATAGGGAATAATCAAATGCCCCAGGGTGATTGATCCAAAAGATGATTTCTATTAATATATCATAATTAATATATGCTCAATAAAACGATACTCGACAAACTGAAGATTTCATGTTTGAAATTGTATGTTTACATTTCGGAAAGTCCTTCATATTGAATGGATTGGAACTATATGTTCAACTATAAGTTTAAAGTAAAGCTTGTAAATCATTCTAGGGAAACGCCAATTATTTTTCAAAAAATATTCAAGCCTTTCATTTTCTCCAGACAAACGTTGAACCATCCTACATACTTAACGACTTCGAAATATTAGAGTTACCAGAGATATCGGAGGAGGATATGAGGGGAGAGGCATCATGCGGGGCTACACTAACAAATATATTAGAAATATTATTATTTCCAAGACATCCATCCCTTCTGCTATAACGGAAAGAACATTCTAGAAAATCAAATTGTTGACTAACTGAGCGGGGGTACGCTAACAAATATATTGGGAATATCATTATTTCCAAGTCATCCTGCCCTTCCACTATGTTCCCTTCTTCCATACTAGATAATCTATCTAGGCATTCGTATTGCGTATGTGGTATTCAGTAAGATTTCATCAAAGTGCATATTTTTTGGTTATAGCTATTTACCCTAAAGTGGATTTTGTTCAACGTTTGATTTAACCAGTGGTAAGTACATTATATTTATTATAATATCGTACAAAGTTAGGATGGAAACTATAGTTGTGATACAATCAATCGACTCATAATGAACAAACAGAGATCATGCAGCTTTGAGTTGATGGTTTTACTCTCAGATTCATATAATACAAACTTTTTTCTTGTGAATATTAACACGTGGAATGCCATGTGAAACCCATAATGTTGAGAGCTCTATTGGGATAGCGTGACCCTGAGACTACGATCAGCGATGCCGATTCACTTCTTCCTAATATTTTCCAGATGGTTACGCGCGTTCAGCTAGAACTGCTAGAAGTAATGTATACGGTCTCTCTCTAACTTGAAATAAATTCAGTATAGTATAGTCAACAAGTGCTTTTACTGCTTTTAGGTGTAAATTTTCGCTTATTCTCCGATAATTATGATTGAGCATTCTATTCGGAATGGCATGTAGATAGTTTTTGAGAAAATACTAAGGCCGCTCGCAAAAATTGCAAAAGTTATTATCAATTAAGTGAAAAAAAATTGAGGGGCTGTGGCTTTTCGCCAATATCTCAAAAACTATCTGAGATAATTCAAATTTGAAAAAAGATTCGAGAAGAGGAGGGAATTTCTTAAACAAAAGTACCAACTGCCGGAACTAGGACCAATATTTATAATTTCCCCAGAGGGTTGAAAATACTCCAGAGTATGGGTACTCCGGCTTGCGTAAGCCTTGCCCCCTTGAGACCTTTCATGAATAAAAAACTTATTAAATATGAAAATAAATCACTGAAGAAATTCAGGCCCCTGCAGGATAGATCAATGAACAATAATCCGTGGTCCAAAAATGTTAATCGCGACTTTTCAATTAGTTATCCATTAATTAATTAATAATTTTGTGTAGCACGAACATTAACAATGCGAGTGCGATAATTGTTAAACTATTAATCTGAGAATTTTTTCCTTCCGTGGAGTTATTTTTGAAAGTCCTTGGAATAGATTTCCGTTGGAAAATTTGAAAATTTGTTAATTTTCGTTTTGTTATTAACAATTTACTTGAGTGAAAAATTATAAAGCTTTAATAATTTTTTCAAAAGAAAATTTTAAATGATCTCATAGACAACGTATTGGTTTATAACAATTTTTTAAGCAATAGCAGATAAAAATTATTGGAAATAATTTTTAAGTAGTTTCTGATCATAGCAAAACGGATCAATAGTAATATTATAAATTGAAGCTTTATAATTGTTCACTTAAGTAAATTGTTCATAACAAAACGAAAATTAACAATTTTTCAAATTTTCCAATTGAAATCTATTCCAAGACCTTCGAAAAATAGCTACAGGAAACGAAAAGATTCTTAGATTAATAGCTTAACAATTATCGCACTTGCAATGTTCGTGCTACAAAAAATTGTTATTTAACTAATGGATAACTAATTGAAAAGTCGCGGTAAACATTTTTGGACCACGAACTATTGTTCATTGATCTATCCTGCAGACGCCTGAATTTGTTCAATTTTTTATTTTCTTATTTAATAAATTTGAATAATATTTATGCATGAAAGGTCCGAAGGGGACGAGGCTTACACAAGCCGGGAGTACCGATTTGCGGAAGTATTTTCAGCCCTCTGGGAAAATTATAAATATCGATCCTAGTTCCGGGAGTTGGTACTTTTTTTTAGGAAATTTTCTCCTTTTTCCGAATCTTCTGAATCTCAAATCTCAAATTTGAATTATCTCTAGACTAAATAATCAAAGACAATTTTTTTTATGTGAATATGCTGGAACAAGTCGATTAGTATTTCAAATTGCGCTCTTTTTGATTGGAGAAAATGTTACAGCATGTCCCAAATTCTAGATATGACGTCATCGATAAGTCTTTTAAATGGCAATACTTTCTTGTGACTATTCTTAAAGGGAATATCAAATTAAGCCAGCGTACCAAATAAAAAATTCTTACTCCTTGTCGTTAAATAGATATTAATAAAACGTCAACTAGTAATTTGACTATAAAGGGATCACATTCTACTCAATGAAATAAGTCAGGCAGATTAAAAAAAGGGAAGTCAAGAGATATTTGTTTATTATTTATTGTCAAACAAGTAGGGAGAGTAGTATCGTATCGTACCTTTATTGAAAAATAGGACAAAATGGCGTACTTAAGTTCTTCATTTATCGAGAGAGAAGTATCTTGATTTGCCACCCATGTCGCAAAGTACGATAAGCAAGATGGAAAACCATTTCGGGAAAATGGGCATCTAAGAAAAACAAATAACCATAGTCTAGAGTGACTTGACTGACCTGAATTTATTCCAAATAAGAGACTGTATAGTAGAGCATTTCATACCATCATGAAGTCGCTTGGCCTGCGGTTCGAAGAACCTAGGCAGGTATTAGAGCTATTTTGAAAATGTCTTTTTTTGGATCATTAATATTTCTACTTTTTTATTCCAATATTCTTATTGCAATAATGAATGAGAAAGGAAATAATCAATCTATAATTGTTTGATAGGAAAGAATTTCTGTTTTCATTTGTACGACATGCACTTCAAAAAAATGATGTCGTTGCCAAATGTCTGCAATTTAGGAAATTTCTTATCATGATAACCAATCCAGATGCTGAACTTACTCAACGCTTCTCGATTTCAATATTATTCCCATATCTCTAACAATATAGATCTGATCGTGTTCAAATTTTGGAACTGTAGAATTAGGTTTTGAAAGCTCTCGCTAAATTTCAGTCATATTGGAGGGATAGTTTCTAATATACAGAATATTTTTCAATTATTCTTCTAACATTTTTGGTGATGCGAGATCCTCACTAAATTTTGCACAAGCCTTCGTGTCGATATTCTACAACTAGTTACCAGGTTTCAACTCGATCAGATCTGTATTTTATGAGTTACTGGGAAAACAACCTTTCAATTCCAAAACCATTAGGCCGATTATGCTCATTAACGAACTTAGAAGTCGCAAACGGATGCGCAACCTACCCTGAAAATTTCATGTCGCTATCTCTTTGCGTTCGAAAGATATCGTGGTAACGGATGGCAGGTCAGAATAGAATTCTTCATCAGTGAGTCGAAACTAATCGATAAGGACCATTTTCGAAAAAAAAAATCGAAAATTGCAGACATTTGGCGAAATGATAGCACGCTGTTCCCAAGAACATGTACGCAAAAATAGTCTATGCAAAAGTTTTTGTGACCTTTCAAGCATTACTCGGTTGATTGATGCGTTTTTCCACTGAAAAAGGCTCGTCCAGATAGAGAAAAAAAATTCTGGTAGCCATTTACACACTGCCGACTCCATGCTCAAAATCTTATAGAAGTGATAGGGAAGAAAGTAATAGGCACCCTATTTCCCTATTTCATTACATTGATGTCCATGTATTTTCAGGTGACACATCTAGAAAAACTATGTTCACGCTAGTTCGTTTCGACGATAATTCTCTAGGAATTTATCCCTCCAAGAATATAACAAGAAACAGTATAGACAAATATTTAGTTAAACATAGAGGCAGTAAATACGAAGCAGAAGTCATTGCTTCTAATGGTAAGTTACCTTGATATTGAATAATTTCCTAACAATCGCCATATCTTTCGACCGAAAATAACAGACATTGGTCGAAATCGTTCGAAGAATAAAAATTGGTTCAAGCACTGACGTGAAGTAAGGAGCTTTAGCGCGTACGTTCTATTGTCCATTCTCCTGTATTCGACACTCAATCGCGTTTACCATGGTGAATTATATTGTCCGTTCTCCTGTATGGGACACCCTTAATCGAAATTTACCATGGTAAGATTAGATTGAGAGTGTCCAATACAAGAGAATGGACAATATAACATACACGCAAAAGCTCCCGACTTCACGTCAGTGCTTGAACCAATTTTTTTGAAATTTTCTAGCGGTTCGGTTCTCACAAAATTTTACACACGTCTTTATGTCGATATTCTACAACTAGTTAGCAAGCTCCAATTCGATCGAGTCTATATTTTTTGAGTTATCGAGGAAATAATATTCCAGATGGATACAACTCCGAAACCGTTGGGCCTATTATGGCCAACAGCAAACTTAACTCTCCCATTCAGATGCGCAACCTACCTTGAAAATTGCAAGTTGCTATCTTCATTCTTTCGAGAGTTATCGAGGCAACGGTCACATATCCAGCTACTGAACTCATACAAGGCTGCTGGGATCTCCAACAATATAGATCCGATCGTGTTCAGACTTTAAATGTGGTAGTAGAGTTACGTTCTGAAGGCCCTAGCAAAATTTCAGCAATGTCGGATGAATAGTTTCTGATATATCGAAATTTTTTTCCTGATTTTCAATTATTTTTTCTAGTGATACGATCCTCACGAAATTTCGCAAGAACTTTCGAGTTGGCATTCTGCAACTAATAGCCATGTTTGAATTGGATAGGTTTAATATTTTTCGAATTATTGAGGAAATAACAACCAAACTTCAGATGGGTATAAATCAAAAACCGTTCGGCCGATTATGTTTGTAAACAAAAGCAAACGCATTCAGATGCACAACCTAACTTGAAAATTTCAAATCGCTATCTCTTTCCTTTCTCAGGATATCGTGACATAAAAAATATTTTTTAATAATTTTTTTTTAATTTTCTAGCGTTACGATTCTCATGATATTTTACAAACGTGCTCAGGTTTATATTCTACAACTATTCACCAAGGTTCAATTCGATCGGATTTATATTGGAGAAAACAAAATTATTACTCGGAAACTATTGGACCATGCCCATTAACGAACTTGACGACTGTCGTATAGGGACGCGCCACCTACCCTGAAAATTTCAAGTCGCTATCTCTTTCCGTTCTCAAGTTATCGTGGCAACGGCCAGACGGCCGGCCGGACAGAATCAAATTTGACCTCGAACACTCCATCGGGGAGTCGAACCAAATTCTTTGAGACCATTTTCGTCGAAAAATTCGAAAGTTACAGGCACTTGGGCAAAATGATAACGCGATGTTCCCTAGAACGTACGCGCAAAAAGGAGAATTGTAATAACCTACAGGCCAGAAATAAATTCTTTTAAAACGTATTATTATCAAATTTTTTTAGATTCCAAACAATGTCTCGTAAGAATGAAGGAAAATTTATTGACATTACCAGAGGATGTATCGAAAGACGACAGGAAATTGATCCCAAAACCTGATATAGATCCAGATGCAGGGTCATTACAAACTGGGATACACCAGGCTAACGTGTTACATGTTCGGTATCCTCCAAAGCACACAGGAGTTATTGTGACATCAGATATATCTCTTCGGCCTGAAATAATCCAGGCGAAAGACATTTCCGAGTTGAGATGTACTCCCGTAAACTTTCAAGAAGGAGCAAATGAAGTATCATTACCTAGTGATATAAGCCAAGCTAGTACTTCTCTGTTATCTTCTCTTCAAAACTGTTCAATCGGATCTGAATTGATTGACATGAGTGGAGTATCCCTCATTGAGCAAGTAGATGATATGTGCAGCAATGTTCTGTCTTTCTGTGAACTTGAAAATATCGAGTGTTCTGCTTTCGCCGATACTTCTACTAACAAAGATTCTCAAGGTACAGAGAAATTATCAGACCATCAAGATATTCAGCAAAATACATTCATAAATGAAAATATCTGCAGCCGAGATTTGATAGGTGAGAAATATCAATTCAATATAATTATTAGGTTCTTGGGATTGAAAATTTGCCATTCAGATATATTTGAGAACTAAGTTCAAGTTTTCACGTGGCTATTTTATATATACAGGGTGAGTCTTCAATAATCTCATGATATAGGACACTTTTTTATTAATGATATTTCCAAATTCGGCTCGATAAAAAGGTTCTGGTTGTTGAAATTCGCACCGTTTCAGAGGAATTCATCATTGAATGTTATAAAATCAGAAATAGTTCAAGGAATTTCACTTCTTTCATAGGCCTGTGGTTTTTCACCATCACAGTCATAGATAATTTATTTCTATTCAGTTGGTGATTTTATCTCAATGGAATAAATCTGCCAACGTTCGTCGATCAATACATAGAGTTCGTTCACTTATAGAGTTCAATCATTAATGGGATGGGTATGTTATACGATATTTTGTATTAATTTATTAATTTCAAGAGAATTACGTTAATTAAAAAAAAATTATTGTGAGAACGGGGGATGGAATTATTTATAATCTTATTAAATTGGATATTGAATCAAAATCAAGTGGGTATTCAGTGTTTTAATAGTTAAGAACAATGTTATATTCTTGTTACTTGTTATAAATGGGTAAGAATTCAATCATTATAATTAAGTGAATAAATGTAATTCTCGAAACATTTCATTGAATTGCATCATATGATACAGCATTTCGGCTTTTCTATAATACAGAATACAGTTAATCTGTGTTGAACGGTTATACAAAGCACAGGAGTGTATAAGCACATTGTGAAATCTTGTTAGGTTTTAACATTTTACCTGAGCCGAATCTGGAATAATGCAGAATGATAAGGTTGTTTCATTTGATGACAGGAATCTATTATTGAAATTAATCTATAACTTAAAGACTGTCCCTGTATATACAAAGGATTCATAAGGCGAGGAAACGTTCAGGCATGTTGATTTTGCATTTTAGTTTCCACCAATTTTTTTTGAATAATAATATTTCTATTCATATCTTCGATATCTGTCGAGTGTAATTACTTTTTGAAAGTGCATATTTTTCTGAGTTTAACCATATCACATTCGTTTATACAGGGTGTTTCAGAATAAAGTACCGTAAATTGGGGATTGTATAGATCTGGATGAGAAATCAAGAAAAGCTAAATAAGATTTTTCGATAAACCTTCCCGTTAATATTCTACAGGATGATGAAGTGAAAGTGATAAATACGGAATTTAAATATTTAATACTAAGTTAATCAACACATTTCACGCTTTTTGGCATTCTATTTGTTTCATCTGTTTCATTTGAATCTGGCATTATATTCCTTTTTGAAAAATTAAAATATTCATTTCTGATGTTCATTTAAATTTTCATTTGAGATCATGTACTTGAAGGATTAAATTTTAAATATCTCAAAAACGGAAGGTTCTAGAGACATGAACTAAGGGTGGAAAACCATATGGGAATTAATTATGAGTATACATTTTTATAATATACAGGGTACCAAAATAATTTGGTAACCCCGTTGTAATACGTCAATGGATAATCCAAATCTGACGAAATGGCATGTGCTGATTCGTTCTGATAAACTAATACATGCCAATGTTCAAGTTAATATCTAATATATAATTCGAAATAAGTGTCCAATACAGGAGAATGGACAACATAATTTACCATGGTTAATTCGATTAAGGGTGTCCAATACAGAAGAATGAACAATAAAACATTTACGTCAGTACTTGAACCATTTTTTTTTCATGATTTTTTTAAAATTTTCTTAAGAAGGTCTTACAAAATTTTTTTTTCCTAATTTTTTTCGAATTTTCTAGAGGTACGGTTCTTACAAAATTTTGAACACGTCTTTATGTTGATTTTCTACTACTAGTTACCAAGCTTCAATTCGATCGATTCTTTATTTTTTGAGTTATCAAGGAAATAATATTCCAGGTGGGTATAACTCGGAAACCGTTAGACCGATTATGCCAAAAAACTAACTCAACTCTCCCATTCAGATACGCAACCTACCCTGAAAATTGCAAGTCCTTATCTCCTTTCGTTCGAAAGTTATCGAGGCAACGGTCACCCATCTACTGAACTCACACAAGGCTGCTCGAAACTACAACAATATTTAGCCGATCGTGTTAAAACTTTAAACTTGTAGAGTTATGTTCTAAAGGCTCTTGCAAAATTTCAGCAATTTCAGACGAATAGTTACTGAAATATAGAATTTTTTTTTCAATATTCAATGATTTTTAAAAAATTTTCAACAAATACTATCGTCACGAAATTTTGCAAGAATTTTTGCGTTGGCATTCTACAACTAATAACCATGTTTAAATTCAATCGGGTTTGTATTTTTCGAGTTAATGAGGAACAAAAACAATCAAATTTCAGATGGCTATAACTCTGAAACCGTTTGGCCGATTATGCTTATAAACACTCTCAAATGTCGCATCCAGATGCACAACCTAACCTGAAATCTTCTAGCTGCTATCTGTTTCCGTTCTCAGGTTATCGTGACGACAAAAATATTTTTTAATAATTCTCTAGCGATTCGATTCTCACCAAATTTCAAGAACGTGCTTAGATTTATATTCTACAACTATTCACCAAGTTTCAATTCGATCGGATCTATATTGGTTGATAACAAAATTATTACTCGGAAACCATTGGGCTGATTATGCCTATTAACAAACCAGTCCGTCGTATTAAGAAGCGCCACCTACCCTGAAAATTTCAAGTCGCTAGCTCTTTCCGTTCTCAAGTTATCGTGTTAATGGCCGGACGGCCGGCCGGACAGAATCAAATTTGATCTCGAATTCTTCATTGGGGAGTCGAACCGAATCTTTTGAGACCATTTTCGTAAAAAAATTCGAAAGTTACAGACATTTGGGCAAAATGATAACGCGATGTTCCCCAGAACATACGCGCAAAAAGTATTTAACATTTTCACTTCATCAACCTGTAGAATGTTAATGGGAAGGTTTACCGAAAAATGTTATTTAGCTTTCCTTAATTTCTCGTTCAGATCTATACATTCGCCAATTTACGGTACCTTATTCAGTAACACCCTGTATATTTATGTAACACTTCAAGTTACAGTATACTCGTCACTCTTACTAACTACTCAGTACCAAACCGGGAAGATTGGACTCAACACACTAAAGCTCTGCGGACGGTACATCCACCAAAGTAATATAAACCATTAAAATCAGTTTGGAACTGCCGTATAACACTCGGTGAATAGTGTGAATAATTGACTCACCCTTGTAGTAGATACATGGTGACCCAGGTAATGAGAAGGTACATAGGCTTGCAGCTCTTGTGGGTCCGGAACTATGTATGGGTATCCCACATGACATTGCGAAGAGATTAATACCGGACAGGATGGAGGCAATATTAATTAAACTCATTCTGTCTAAGCTAATCTGGCTGGAAACGCTCGAATGTGTTCATTAACAGCGTTTGGTACTAAAGCTTGAGCACTCAAATATTAGGAATGAACCAACCAAAATCATAGGCATTCTGACAACTGTGGGCTGTAGGATCATATGCTAAAATCTGCTGATGAGTATAATGATTGCGCTCTCTGCTTAGGAGAATACGAAAGAGCCATGCACATCGTCTCATAATACACAGCATTTAATAGGAAAGAGATCTTTGGCAATAAGAGACTAGCACAGAACGAACTGAGTGACCAATCCTTAGATTAGATAATGAGCTTTATGCAAGGGCAGAATCTATTAAAGGCACTTTAGTGTTGTAACACAATCCGCCGTATTCACAAAGCGTTCAGTCTCCGTTAAGTCCTAACTGAGGTCCTCAGTTAAGGATAAAAAGGAATCGCAACCTCAGTTAACGTATGTAACGGTGCTGAAGAAGAGCTGTTTCACGTTAATTTTCACTTAAACTGAGGTTGCGATTCTTATTTATCCTTAACTGAGGACCTCAGTTAGGACTTAACGGAGGTTGAATGCTTTGTGAATACGGCGGAATCCGCCGTATTCAGGAGTATTAGGACTTAACGGAGACTGAACGCTTTGTGAATCGTAATTCCGCTAATTAGAAATTTTACAGGTTTACATTGCAAAATGCATAATGAAGTGAATGTTAAGAACTATATACAGGGTGAGTCATTGAACACTGCATTAATTTCAACCAAAGATTCCTCTCATCAAATGAAACACTTTTTTCTTTTACCATTTTTCCAAGTTCGGCTCAGGTAAAAAGTTACAAGCGTTTAAAGATTTCACAATGTGCTAATACACTCCCGCGTATAAATTATCTATGACATTGTTGGCGGACGAGAATAAGGCATGGTAACGTGGTTTACAGCTTGATTCGGGATTCCAACGCTCAGGGACGGATCCATAAAAGTAGTGACATTTCTGGAGTTTTCCATTTTCAAACATTCAATGAAGAATATCTCGAAAACGGTGCGTTTAAGGAGAAATGATAAGGAATAATATAATGTTCTAAAACGATGGAATATTCTTGAAATGACTCAAGAAAAACTTCATATGCTCCATAACTAGAAAACCAGTAGAAGTAGAAAATAACTAATATTTGAAAAATATGTATCATAGTTATAGGAAACTTTACGCCAACATTCATTTTATTCGAAAAAAGGATGTCAATGCTACAAAATAAAAACTGATTTTTTTTTCAAAATTTCAACAGCCTGTATCTTTTTACCTGAGCTGAATTTGGAAAAATGTTGATTAAAAAAAGTGTTTCATTTGATGAGTGGAATCTTTGGTTAATGTAATACAGTGGTCAAAGACTCACCCTGTATACTGTAACTTGAAGTATTAAAAAAATATACGAATCTGTACTTTCGGCTAATTGGTTAAAATAGAATTGCTTATAACTAAGGAATTATTAGGTTGATCTTACCTAATGCTTTCGTAGACATATAGATTAGAAATTTTTTTCATCCATTATTTCCAAACATGCTGATTCGATCGATACTGTCAAACGTCTTCAAACATTCAAAAGAAAATCGAGTGGTAAGAGATTTTTTGCAAGCAGCAATTATGAAACATGTATCGACTTCATAAAACTTTCACAAGATCAGTCTGTAACTTCTATAATCCGCAGGTCAGTTCGACGATTCTGACGACAAAGAAAATGATCCATCGTATGAGGTCAGTCACGATGAAGTTTCGGACGAAGAGAATGATGAGGATCCAATTGATGAAAGTACACCTAGCTCAGAAATTGTAACGAGGAAGAGATTCTCAGATTCTTTTAATCAGCCAAATACATCTCGCTGTGATGATATGGAGATGTATGTTGAGGAATCCCGGGGAAGGAAAGGGGACAAGAAATCAAATTTTTGTTACTTTTGTAAAACAAAACAACAAAAAATTGCGCGTCATCTTGAGATGAAGCATGAAGATGAAGATGAGGTGAAGAAATTCATACACTTGCCAAAACGCAACCTTGAGAGAAGAAATCTGATTTCAAAATTAAGGAAAAAGGGAAATTTCTTGTTCAACACACTTAGCCGATATAATGATGGGGAAATGATAGTTTCTCGTCGCCCATCGAAAATCCTGAAGCGATCTGCAAATGATTTCAAAGCTTGTGCCAATTGCAAGGGATTTTTTTCGAAAAATACATTGAGGTTGCATTTCAGAAAATGTTCTGGAATTGTGAGCACTTCTAAGAGAATTACTCAATTATTGAGTAGGAAAGTGACCTCTAGGGTACACGCAAGAGCAACAGAGGTTGTGAGGAAAGATCTCTTTCCGATGTTGAGAGAAGATGATGTTACGAGACTCATAAGGTTTGATGAGCTTGTAATAGTTTATGCCAATAAAATGACGGAAAAATACCGAAACCCTCGGCACTTCGACATGATAAGGCAGAGGATGAGATTAATAGGGCGTTTTCTATTGATCTTGAAACGACTTGATAAAAGAGTCACTGATTTGTCATCTATTTTTGACCCCACATTTTCTGACAATACATTGAGCGCCATAAACGAAGCCGCTCGTTTCAATACTGTGACATGCATTTATGAGGCTCCAACAGTAGCATTCAGCATTGGGAGTTTGTTGAAGCAACTTGGTAATTTTTTTATTGTTGAATGCGTGAAAACCCATCAGGATATTAAACGTAAGAATGCGAAGAATTTTCTGCAACTCTTAACGCAAGAAATTAATATAAGTATTAATAGGAATGTGACAGAGTCACAAGTGCAGATGCAACGGAGGCAAAAGGTTGCGCTTCCATCTACTGATGATATTAGGAAGTTGCATTCCTATATTTCAAATTTGAGAAAACAATCATTGAATGATATTCAGAAAAAGTTTTCAAGGCAACTTTGGAACCAGCTGGCTGAGACAACGTTGATGTCCATTCAATTATTCAATAGGAGGCGGGCCGGGGAGGTCGAGCGGATATTAATTGAAGATTTCAATTGTCACCAAGGCATTGACGAAGAAAGTGATAAAGATTTATTCATGTCTTTGAATGCCCAAAGCAAGCAGATTGCCAAAAAATATGTCAGATTCACTATAAGGGGAAAATTAAACAGAACAGTCCCTGTATTACTAGACAGCAGTCTACTTGAATGCGTAAAGCAGGTTCTAAAGTACAGAAGAAAAGCAAATGTTCCTGCAGAAAACCCATATGTTTTTGGTATTCAAGGTAGATTAGAACGAGAATTTAAATATCTACGAGCATGTAATCTGATGAGAAAATTTTCACAACAGTGTGGTGCTGAGCATCCTGATAGGCTTCGTGGAACCAAGTTAAGGAAACACATAGCCACCACTTGCATAACCCTCAACTTAGAGGAGCAAGAAGTTACAGATCTGGCTAACTTTATGGGTCACGCCGAAAAGATACATAAAGACATATACCGTCAACCAGTTTTGAGCCGAGATATATTGAGAATGTCGAGATTACTAGAGGCCGCTCAAGGGGCTGAGAGTGGATCTGAAAGTGAGGACGATGTACAAGAAGACGAAAATATGAACGAAAATTCCAAAATACGAATAAGTAAGTAAACCAAACTTAGGGTTACTGTTGCAACATTCCATATCCCATCGACAGTCCGGCCTAACCTACCAACAAAACACCTTCATTAGCCCAAGTCCTCAATGAGTTCCACTGCTCCTCGATATTTATGACAAATGGAAAAAAGTCCTAAAATCTTATGGAGCCTTACCCCGTTCCTTTAGCTTCGAAATGCGGTATATCATTGAAATATGTTCGTGAAAAATATCCTTGATAAGAAAAATGTTTTTTCAGCTTCTATTTGTGACGATACCGACTCTTATTCAGCTGTTGGAAATTCTTCAGGTAAAAATAGGAAGCACATTCGGACAACAAATTCTAACACACAAAATCGGAAGAAACGAAGTAGTGAGTATATCAATAGATTTAGTACATGGAATTATTTGCGAAAGCAGGACAAATCAAAAATATATTATTTATTATATAGATACTTTTCAGAGTTTGGTAGAGAAAACCCAGAAAGGAACCATTCAATAATTAGATAAGATTCTTGACTATTTCATTCAGAAGCATTATTGGGTCTTCATTTAATAATTCTTCAGTTAATTTTTTTTGGTATTTTCATTGGAGAAAAAAAAATTGAGAATAGCAATAACATAAAGTCAGCAACTTTTGATTGCTTGGCTTGCAGGAAAAAAAAATATCTTCAACAATATAGATTCGATCGAATATGTCTTTAAAATTTTCTAGTGATACCATACTCGAGAAATTGTGCATCAGTCTTTTTGTCAGTATTTTTCAACTAACTACCTAGTTTTTATTGCTCGGTATTTTTCGGGTAATTGAGAAAACAAGATTTCCGGTGGCTATAACTATGCAACCACTGGGCGGATTTTGCCCCTAAACGAACATAACCGGGATATTTATGCTCCAAACCTGCCTGCAAATTACAAGACCTTCGTGAATCCAACCCATTCGTTTCAGACCATTCAAGGTCAAAATTCCGAAATTACACTACTTATAATTATGCAGTCTCGTTCGTGATAGGTGAAATTCATTTTGTATTGTATTGATTGTCCTAGGTTTCGATTAAACTTCTCATCTTGTTCTAGAGCTCATACACTTCTGCGAGTTAGGAGATCGGGTATGGTGTATGAAGGATTTACTACTGTATCCTTACGCCACTTCAGGAACAGCGCAGTTAATTGTTTACCTAACAGCGAATATTTGGACGGCCGATGCTGGTTAAACAATTAACAGTCCTGTTTTTGAAGTGGTTGTGTGTACATTTCATTTCTTATAGCTTCGCCATATGGACCAGTTAAGCGCACGAGATGGACTGAAGAGGAGAAGGACCTAGTATTCAGAGAATTTTCTGAATGTATCAAAAACAAAACTCTTCCAACTTTGCAAAGAATCCAGGTAGTTATAAAAGAAAACCCGTTGATTCAGGGAAGAACAGCTCCTCAAGTCAAGACATGGATTCACAATCAATACAGAAAATAATATTCTAAAAAATTTTATTTTGTTTTCGCATACATCGACATTGAGCTCCTTGATACATAATGTTTTCAATTGAGATTTTTATATTTATATATATATATATATATATATTCTGTTTTGACCTTCTTGGAATAAATTTATTTTGTTGTTAGTTATGAAGAATAAAATTTCATCAGATAACGATAGTCTCGTGAAATTTCAGTGTTGTAATAATATATAATAATAATGATAATGTGCTTTTTTTGAAACGATTCCTGCTCGTAATGCATTCCATTCCTAGCATGTTCCTTACCGTTTGAAATCTTATTTCCACAATAATTGCTTAGATACAAAACCGATTAAACTGAAATCCAGGGCTCGATAGTCAAATGGCGGCTTGAACAATTGTTCGGAATTTAGTGGAATGGGAGATATAGTTTTTGAAGAAACAATTTTTTTTTCTAGTTATACGAATCTCAAGAAATTTTGGTTGCTTTGTGCGCGTTGTTACTCCACATCTAATTACTTAGTTTCAATTCGATCGGATCTGTATATTTTGAGTTTTTGAGGAAACAATATTTCATATGGGTATAACTCCGGAAAGGCTCGCGAAAGGGTATACGGTGGGTAATGCCCATTAACCAATTTAACTGTGCGACTTTCAGCTACGAACCTATCCTGAAAATTACAAGTCGCTATCGTGGCAACGGCTGGCCGGCCGGGCAAAATAGAATTTGACCTCGAATTCTTCATCAGCTAATCGGTTCAGGCCATATTCGGCAAAAAATTCGAAAATTACAGACATTTTGGCAAATTATAGCTGGCTGTTCCCTAGAACATACGCGCAACTATGTATAGGAACTATAGTTACAAGTCCTCGAATTATAATTATTATCACCTCAGGCTATCACAATTTTCAAATGAAAAATGAACCATATAGAAAAAGAGTAAAATATTTAGATTAACTTTAGGGTCTAATGTCAAACGTTAATTTCATCTGATTCAGAATACCGTTAATTTTTTTCTTTCAACTTTGTTGAACAGAGAGGGGGAGTATTTAAAAGCCATATCTAATCCTGTATAAATGGTGTTCCGTTTTCTTTTCAAAGACCGTGGGACGAAAGTATACTGAATCGGCCCCAAAAAGATATCAGGCTCATCATTTCAGGAAATGTTGGTACCCATAAGATACTTCGATGCTGCAAGATTCAGATCTTTATCTATTACCGCTTCTGCATAAATAAAAAAAATGCTGAAAATCAGTAAAAATTCTTATTCTCAACACCTGCTGAATCGATTTAAATGACAGATATGTTTTAGGGGGTGATGGTAGTTTCTAGGAAAAAAAATAAGAGCTGTATCGGTTCATAAGATCCTATTTTTTTTATTTTAATTTTTAACCATGTTACGATGACGTTAAAATTTTGATTTACGGGAGAGTTGGTGCTCAAGAAATGATGATTTTTGACATTTATGTCATTCATCATGTTACTCTGCAAACCTGTCAAAATTGAAATTTTTTTAGAAAAATGACCAAAAGACGTAGAAATCAGAACCATATCAAAAAGTTTCTCAAAGAAATGTTGCTCAGAATTTCATTTTATACCAAACTGCCAAATTTCTTAGTGAAATTCCGAAATATTTTGATATTAATATTTTGATGACAGAACGCTAGAGGGAGCTTTGGGTTTTGCGGATATTTGAAATAATTATTCGGAATCTAATTCCAATGAAAGAGACATTATCATAATGCAAATAAAGTTTATATTAATTTAATGTTCCTCATAAATTATGATTTCTATAGTGAAACCTCACAATCTTCTTGCAAACCGAATTATACTTGAGAAATTGAATTCGCAAAGAGCTAATTTCTCCCTGATTATTATTGGAACATCATAAGAAATTAAATCCTTCGATATGACATCAGAAGAATAATTCTCCAACCCTCTAAAATTGCTTTTGAATATATTTACTCGAATACCACTAAAAACGCAATACAGACCTCATCTAAAACATAGATACCTGTGAAAATGAATTCGATTTGACAGGCGCATGGAATAATACACTTTCAAATTGTTTATTTATTTAATGCACCTGCCAACTCGATTTCATTTTCACAGGTAACTATGTTTTAGATGAGGTCTGTATTGCGTTTTTAGTGGTATTTGAGTAAATATATTCAAAAGCGATTTTAGAGGGTTGGAGAATTATTCTTGTGATGTGATATCGAATAATTCAATTTCTTATGATGTTCCAAGAATAATCAGCGGGATATTAGCTCTTTGCGCATTTAATTTCTCAAGTATAATTCGTTTTGCACCAAGATTGTGGGGTTTTCACCATAGAAATAGTAATTTATGAGGAACATTAAATTAATATAAACTTCATTTCAATTGTATTAATGTCTCTTTCAATGGAATTATATTACGAATGATTTTTCAAATTTCCGCGATTCCCAAAGCTCCCTCTAGCGTTCTGTCATGAAAATATTAATATCAAAACATTTCGGAATTTCACTATGAAATTTGGCAGTTTGGTATAAAATGAAATTCTGAGCAACATTTCTTTGAGAAACTTTTTGATATTGTTCTGATATCTACGTCATTTGGTCATTTTTCTAAAAAAATGTCAATTTTGACAGGTTTGCAGAGTAACATGATCAATGACAAATATATGTCAAAAATCATAATTTCTTAAGCACCAACTTTCCCGAAAATTAAAATTTCAAAAAACAATACAGGTGAGCAAATTTGTTTTTACCAGTTCAATAATCCCAAAAGTTCTGTAGTTCTGTATTTTATTATTTCAAGGGTTGAATCATGAAAAAAAATCGACTTTTGAGCAAAAAATCAGATTTAATTTTTTTTCAATATGGCGTACAGTTTTTAAAAATTCCAAAAAATTCATAATTCCATCAAAAATTTAATGAGGAATTTAAAAAAGATAGTTTCATAATTTTACCGTCATCGTAGCATGGTTGAAAATTAAAATTAAAAAAATAAACGCAATTTTTTTAAGGATCTTATGAACCGATACAGCTCTCATTTTTTTTGCTAGAAGCTACCATCAGCCCCTAAAACATATCTGGTATTTAAATCAATCGATTCTGTAGGTGCTGAGAATAATAATTTTTACTGATTTTCAGCATTTTTTTTATTTATCCAGAAACAATAATAGATAAAGATCTGAAACTTGCAGCATCGAAGTATCTTATGGGTACCATCCTATAAGGATGAGCCTGATATCTTTCTGGGGCCGATTCGGTATACTTTCGTCCCACCGCCGGCACGTTTTTTCATATCAGGATATCATAATGTTCATATAAACAATACAGAAAAAGTACAGAACAGGACTAAGAAATTTTGATTTTTAATTTCGTTCCTGGAACAACACTGTCCATGGAATATCAAAATCATCTGATTTTTTATAGATTTGCATTTCGAATATGATTCTTCACTAGAACGGCACGGAAAAATCTTTAAAAACCAACTCTAGGCCTGAAAATATACTAGGTGTTCCGTTTTCTTTTCGAATTAATGAATTATCGACTTACACCCTGAGTATGACACATACAGAAACAGTACAGAACAGGACTAAGAATTTTTGATTTTCAATTTCAGTTCTAAAAAAGCACCCTGTGCATGGAATATCAAGTCGTCGTCAATATCATCTGACTTTTTATAGATTTGCCTTACGAATATGAATCTTCAATAGAACGGCACATAAACCGTTCATTTATTCTTTCGAATTCATTGATCAGAGAGGTAAAATCTTCAAAAACCAACTCTAGGCCTGAAAATATACTAGGATTTCCGTTTTCTATTCGAATTAATGAAGTATCGACTTAGACCATGGGTATGACGCATCCTATAGTTCCACGTCAATATTTCTATACAACATTTAGTTCCAAGACATTCTTGTTATGTAGCATATAGTTCCAGGACCTGATAACAATTTCATGATTTTGAGGTGCATATAATGATTCATTCCTTGAATATACAGGCTGTTTCACGAATAAATGCTCATAGTTCTATGGTTGATAGATGTTACCTAAAGGAGCAGGAGCACAGTAGTTAAATATGAACTTAGGCTCTTCGTTTCTGAGATAGAGGGTGTTTTATTTAATCGGACTGAACTTTTGGCTATCCATAAATCCGGAAGTGTTTAACCGATTCTTTTCAAATTTGTTATGTTTTGTCATCTCAGGATATCATAATGTTCATATAAATCATACAGAAAAAGTACAGAACAGGACTAAGAAATTCTGATGAAAAACCCTGTGCATGGAATAACAATTTGTCGTCATAACATCTTATACTTTATAGATTTGCATTTGAAATATGAATCTTCACTATAGAATGGCACGTAAACTGTTGATTGTTTCTTTCAAATCTATTGAGGAGAAAGGGGAAATCCATAAAAACCAAATCTAAGCCTGAAAATATACATGGTTTTCCGTTTTCGTTTTGAATTGATGCAGTATCAACTTATACCCCGAGTATGACAAATCCTATAATTCCACAACACTATTCCTGTGCAACCTATAGTTCCATGACAATATTGTTATGTAACATGAAGTTCCAGGACCTAATAACCATTTCATAATCTTGATGTGCAAATTATGATTTATTCCGTTAATTTACATGTTGTTCAACGGATTAATGTACATAGTTTCATGATTGATAGATATTACCTAGAAGAATCAGAACACAATAGATAAATATGAGCTTAGGCACTTCGTTTCTGATATAAATTGTGTTTTATTGATTAGGAATAGGCATTAACATTTGGCCAAGTATTATGATCTCAGGATATCATAAAATCTATAGAAACCATAAAGAAAAAGTATAGAACAGGACTAAGAAATTCTGGTTCTGGAAAAAAACCTGTGCATGGTATATCAATACGTCATCAATATTATCTGATTTTTTATAGATTTGCATTTCGAATATGATTCTTCACTAGAACAGCACGTCCTATTGGGATGCGCCACCTACCCTGAAAATTTCAAGCCGATATCTCTTTTTTTTCTCAAGTTATCGTGGTAACGGCCGGCTGGACAGAATCAAATTTGACCTCGAATTCTCGATTCTTGAAACGATTGAGTTCGACTCCCTGTCAAACTCAATCGTTTGAGACCATTTTCGGCGAAAAATTCGATAATTACACACATTTGGGCAAAATGATGCTGCGATGTTCCCAGAACATACGCGCAAAAAGTCACATGATATTGATGACAAATTGATATTCCATGTACAGGATATATGTCTTATTAAAACTGAATTTGAATATCAAAATGTCCTAGTCCTGTTCTGTTCTTATTCTGTATGGTTTATATCAACATTATGATATCCTGAGATGAAACAACCAAAAGCCAAATTTGAAAGGAATCAGTTTGGAACTTATGGCTAGCCAAAGGTTCAGTCCGAATCAATAAAACTCCCAGTATCTCAGAAACGAAGAGCCTAAGCACATATTCAACAACTGTGTTCTTGCTCCTCTAGGTAACATCTATCAACCATCAAACTATGAACATGTATTCGTGGAACAACCTGTATATTCATGGAATAAATCATTATATGCATATCAAGGTCATGAAATTGTTATCAGGTCCTGGAACTATATGGTACATAACTAGAATATCTTGGAACTATATGTTGTATACAAATAATGTCGTGGAACTATAGGATGCGTCATACCCAAGGTCTAAGTCGATACTTCATTAATTCGAATAGAAAACGGAACTCCTAGTATATTTTCAGGCCTAGAGTTGGTTTTTGAAGATTTTACCTCTCTGATCAATGAATTCGAAAGAAAAAATGAACGGTTTATGTGCCGTTCTATTGAAGAATCATATTCGTAAGGCAAATCTATAAAAAGTCAGATGATATTGACGACGACTTGATATTCCATGCACAGGGTGCTTTATTAGAACTGGAATTGAAAATCAAAAATTCTTAGTCCTGTTCTGTACTGTTTCTGTATGGTTTATATAAACATTATTATAGCCTAAGATGCCACGACATGCCAAATTCGAAATGAATCGGTTTGGCACTTCGATTTATAGCTATAGCCAAAGGTTCAGTCCGAATCAATAAATGACCCTGTATATCAGAAATAAAGAGCCAAAGCCCATATTCAACTATTGTGTTCTTGCTCCCCTAGGTCACATCTTTCAACCATCAAATTATTTACATTTATTCGTTGAACAACCTGAACAACCATTGAAAGTCAGTAAAAATTCTGCCAATAGGGATGAATCCCCAGGGGTTTATTTGACTTGTGAAATATATGCATAAGTATATTAATTATACGAAGCGATTCTGAATACCCTATTGGCAGGAATGCTCTGGACTTGTTGATTTAAGAACAGAGTAGTTAAATATGAGCTTAGGCTCTTGGTTTCTGAGATACAGGGTGTTTTATTCAGTTGTACTGAACCTTTGGCTAGCCATAAATCCTGAAGTGTCAAACTGATTCTATTCAAATTTAGCAAGTATTATGATCTCAGGATATCTTAAAATCCATATAAACCATACAGAAAAAGTACAGAACAGGACTAAGAAATTTTGATTTTTAATTTCGTTCCTGGAACAACACTGTCCATGGAATATCAAAATAATCTGATTTTTTATAGATTTGCATTTCGAATATGATTCTTCACTAGAACGGCACGGAAAAATCTTTAAAAACCAACTCTAGGCCTGAAAATATACTAGGTGTTCCGTTTTCTTTTCGAATTAATGAATTATCGACTTACACCCTGAGTATGACACATACAGAAACAGTACAGAACAGGACTAAGAATTTTTGATTTTCAATTTCAGTTCTAATAAAGCACCATGTGCATGGAATATCAAGTCGTCGTCAATATCATCTGACTTTTTATAGATTTGCCTTACGAATATGATTCTTCAATAGAACGGCACATGAACCGTTCATTTTTTCTTTCGAATTCATTGATCAGAGAGGTAAAATCTTCAAAAACCAACTCTAGGCCTGAAAATATACTAGGAGTTCCGTTTTCTATTCGAATTCATGAAGTATCGACTTCGACCATGCGTATGACGCATCCTATAGTTCCACGTCAATATTTCTATACGACATATAGTTCCAAGACATTCTTGTTATGTAGCATATAGTTCCAGGACCTGATAACAATTTCATGATTTTGATGTGCATATAATGATTCATTCCTTGAATATACAGGCTGTTTCACGAATAAAGGCTCATAGTTCTATGGTTGATAGATGTTACCTAAAGGAGCAGGAGCACAGTAGTTAAATATGAACTTAGGCTCTTCGTTTCTGAAATAGAGGGTGTTTTATTTAATCGGACTGAACCTTTGGCTATCCATAAATCCGGAAGTGTTTAAACGATTCTTTTCAAATTTGTTATGTGTTGTCATCTCAGGATATCATAATGTTCATATAAATCATACAGAAAAAGTACAGAATAGGACTAAGAAATTCTGATGAAAAACCCTGTGCATTGAATAACAATTTGTCGTCATAACATCTTATACTTTATAGATTTGCCTTTGAAATATGAATCTTCACTATAGAATGGCACGAAAACTGTTGATTGTTTCTTTCAAATCTATTGACGAGAAAGGGGAAATCCATAAAAACCAAATCTAAGCCTGAAAATATACATGGTTTTCCGTTTTCGTTTTGAATTGATGCAGTATCAACTTATACCCCGAGTATGACAAATCCTATAATTCCACAACACTATTCCTGTGCAACCTATAGTTCCAAGACAATATTGTTATGTAACATGAAGTTCCAGGACCTAATAACCATTTCATAATCTTGATATGCAAATTATGATTTATTCCATTAATTTACATGTTGTTCAACGGATTAATGTACATAGTTTCATGATTGATAGATATTACCTAGAAGAATCAGAACACAATAGATAAATATGAGCTTAGGCACTTCGTTTCTGATATAAAGTGTGTTTTATTGATTAGGAATAGGAATTAACATTTGGCCAAGTATTATGATCTCAGGATATCATAAAATCTATAGAAACCATAAAGAAAAAGTATAGAACAGGACTAAGAAATTCTGGTTCTGGAAAAAAACCTGTGCATGGTATATCAATACGTCATCAATATTATCTGATTTTTTATAGATTTGCATTTCGAATATGATTCTTCACTAGAACAGCACTCAGGCCGTTCATTTTTTCTTTCGAATTTATTGAGGAGAGAGGGGTTCAAAAACCAACTCTAGACCTGCAAATATACTAGGTGTTCCGTTTTCTTTTCGAATTAATAAAGTATCGACTTACACCCTGAGTATGACACATCCTATAGTTCCACGACATTATCTCTATACAACATATAGTTCAAAGACATTCTTGTTATTTAGCATATAGTTCCAGGACCTGATAACAATTCTATTATCTTCATGTGCATATTATGATTTATGACATGAATATTCAGGGTGTTCCGCGAATAATTGTTAGCACATAGTTTGATGGTAAATACATAGATGGTAGGTACCTTGGTGGACCAGAACACAATAGTTAAATATAGACTAAGGATCTTCGTTTCTGACATACAGGGTGATTTATTGAGTCGGACTGGAATTTTGGTTAGCCATAACTCCCGAACAGTCAACCTAATTCATTTGAATTTAGCGGGTTTTGTCAGGTCAGGTCATCATAACGATCACTTAAACCATACAGAAAAAGTACAGCCTAGGGGTATTATTCTCCCGTAGAACGGCTCACATACCGTTCATATTTCCGTTCAAATTTATTGAAGCGAGAGTGGAAAACTGTGAAAACCACCTCTAAGCCATAATATATACATGGTGTTCCTTTTCCTTTTGGAGTAAGTGAGGTATCTTGGGCCCAGAGTGTGACATATCCTATAGTTCCAAGTGATTATTTTTATGAAACATATTATATAGTCCAAAGACATTCTTGTTAAGTAATATTAAGTTCTAGGACCTGATAATAATTTCATCATTTTGATGTGTATATAATGTTTTATTCTATGAACAATGAGCATACAGGGAGCTCCACGAATAACTTTTTCTAGTTTGATGGTGTCAACAGATGGAACCTCAGGAAGTCAGAATATAATAATTAAATATGGGATAAGGCCCTTCGTTTCTGATATGCAGCATGGTTTATTGACTTGGGATGCTCCTTTGGTTAGCCATAATTCCCTAACCGTCAATCAAATCCTTTTCAAATTTGGCAGGTAGTAGGTATCATCTCAGGCGACCAAAATGTTTCTCTTAAGTATGCTGAAATAGCATAGACAAGGGCTAACAAATGTTCATTCTCGGTTCTATTCAAACACCCCGTACATAAAATATCACTTCCTCGTTAATATCATCTGCTTCTTCTGACCCTTCGAAAATTATTCTTCACAAGAACGAAACATAAACCGTAAATTTTTCAAATTTATTAACGAATTCAAATCTTTTTGTCAGTAGATACTACATTCTGTGAAGAGATGTCCTTGAAATCGAACTTATCGATTAAAAGAAATGAAAGAGGTTTTTCAATTTTGAAAATTGAAGTTATGTAAAGATAATTCAATACCCACTAGAATCACTAGATGATAATAATATACAGAAAAGGATGAGTGCTGCTAACAAAAGATCTTTTTCTTTTCAAATATAACATATAACAAACTAAAATAATGAAAACTATTCAAAATTTTTCTTGAAAAATATTTCAAACATTTGAATATTCTCATGGAAAAGAATTTGATTAGAGTATTGTTTCAAAGATTCCTCCTATATTCTCAATAAATTTGAAAGAATGGGTGGTTTGTGTGCTGTTCTGGTTGATAACTTCATTCGAGGGGCAAATCAATGCAGAATCAGATAATGTTAAGGTACAGATGATATTTCATCTAAAGGGTGCTTTATTAGATACTGAATTGAGAATTGAAATGATCATTATGATGGCCTGACATAATAATACTCGCTAAATTTGAATTCAATTAGTTTGACGCTTTCGGAGTTATGGCTAAGCAAAATTCTAGTTCCTTTAAAGTTTTCTTAAGAAATATTTCGGAGATTTTAATAATCTCATGGAAAAGAATTCGAATAGTAAATGAAAGAAGTAAAAACGAAAGCATTGACGTGGGGTCAATCTGGTTTGGCGCGCTTGCTAAAGAGATTATTATGATTACACTGACCATGCTAGGTCTTCTCCAATCAGATTTAACCTCCTTCGAGTAAAGTCAAAATAGTTCCAAGACAGTAAACTTCCAAGACGGTCTTGGCAGCAACCTTTAGACAAAAAATTTATCCAAGGCGGTCTTGGAACTCCACAAATGTCTCGGAAGTATCGAATCGTTCAGAAAAAATGTCTTGGATGCATTCTTTAGATATATATATATATATATATATATATATATATATATATATATATATATATTTTTTTTTTTTTTTTTTTTTTTTTGTTCTTCACCATTTTGGGTAAGGCTATTGAGGACGCCGGGTCTCCACAGACCAAGGCGTTTCTCAGTTGCTCGTCAGGACCCTACGTACGATGCGTGTAGTCCATAGGATCACCTCCTTCTGTGCGTCATCGATCACATGTTCTTCGAGGCCGAGATTTTTTGTGTTCTCCAGCAGATGTGCCTCAACCAGGCCATTGGTGGTAATAATCAACGGAAGAATCGTCGTGCAGGTAAGTCTATTAATCTCTTTCAGTTCGAAGGCAAGATCATGGTATTTCACCATCTTCTCGGTATATGCCTTTTCGATGTTGTCATCAGCTGGAACTGTTACGTCTGCAATAGTTACCTTCCTCTGTATCTTATCGAAGAGTACGATGTCCGGGCGATTATGGGCAATTGATCTGTCCGTCACAAGTGGATGGTCCCAGTAGAGTTTCACTTGTTCATTTTCCAGTATTTCCTTAGGTAAGTACTTATAAACTGGTAGAGTTGATTTGACTAATCCATATTTTTTGGCAATAGCTTGATGGTATGCCTTCGCCATAGCGTTGTGGCGGTCTGTATACTCTCTGGGCGCGAGGATGGGGCAGGACGACGTTACATGCTGTATAGTCTCAGGTGATAGCAAGCATTTGCGACATTTATCTGTGGTTAACCTTTTCCCAATTATGTTTCTTTGGTATGCTCTGGTGGGTACAACCTGATCCTGAATTGCTATTAATCTGCCTTCAGTCTCTGGGAAAAGGTAACCAGCTCTGAGGTACGTGAGCGATCTCTCCCTGTCGACTCTCTTATGTTTCAGTGTTGTTGGGAATCTACCATGGAGTGCCTTGCCATGCCATATGTCGGATAACTCTTGGATGTTGGGTGGTTCACTAGGATTACTGTTCGATAACAGGTTGAGTGCTGTTATATTGTCATCCTCTGCTGATAATGCTTTAAAGAAAGGTGAGTTTTTCGTTTTAAAATATTTCCTCATTTCCTTCACAGTGTTGTAATGCGTGATTTCAATGTTTTGTAGTCCCCGTCCTCCATCTTTTCTAGATATATAGAGCCTGTTGCTGGAGGCGTTTGGATGGTGTATTCCATGTTTAGTTAGAAGCTTCCTTACTTGGATGTCAATAGCTTTTAGGTCCGTGGTTGACCACTTTATTATTCCAAAGGAGTATGCTAAGCATGGCACTACCCAAGTGCTGATGGATGTGAACATTGCTTTGGAATTGAGCTTGCTTTGTAATATTTTCTTCAATCTGCCAAAGAATTTGTGCTTGAAGGCAGTCTTGGCCTCTTTAGTGTTTATTTCTAATCCCTGTTGGATACCCAGGTATTTGTAAGTTTCCTCTGGGCCCAGTGTTCGGATTGTTAGTCGCTCTTGTATTTCCAGCTCTTCTCCTTCTAGAATCTTTCCTTCCTTCATGTGTACCGCAGCGCACTTATCCAGTCCCATCTCCATTTTAATGGCGTCAGTGAAAGATGCCACTATTTTCAGTTCTCTCGTTAGTTGATCTTCGTTGGCAGCATATAGTTTGAGATCATCGATGTATAGTTGGTGGTTGATTTTGATGTTGTTTCTTCTTTCTATTACGTAGCCATATTTAGATTGGTTCAGTAGCTTGCTTAGGAGATTTATAGAGAGACAAAACCATAAGGTGCTCAGTTTGTCCCCCTGGAATATTCCTCTTTGGATCCTGATTTCTTCCGTCGTGTATTTCCCTTTGTTCGTATTCACACTTAGTTTAGTTCTCCATGTTTGCATCAGATGTTCGAGTAGATTGATTACTGTTTCCGATACGCCATATAATTTTAGAACTTTTCTGAGCCAAGAGTGTGGTATGGAGTCGTATGCCTTTTTATAATCAATCCACGCCATGGACAAGTTACGCTGTTTTTTCCTCGCCTGCTTTGTTATAATTGTGTCAGTGATTAATAGGTCTTTACACCCTTTTGCATCTTGTCGACATCCGTTTTGTTCACGTGCCATGATGTTATATTTGCCCACATGCTGCCACAGTTTTTGAGTGAGAACTCCTGTTAGTATTTTGTATACCGTCGGCAGGCACGTTATTGGTCGGTAGTTTCTAGGGTCTTGATTATCCGTACCTTTGGGAAGCATGTGGGTGATGCCGAGTGTACAGGAGTCAGGTATAATTGATGGGTTCTTTAGGGCTTCCTGAAAGAGCTTCGCCAGGCTGTCATGTGTCGAGTTGAAATACTTCCACCAGTAGTTATGTATACCATCTGTTCCTGGTGCAGACCAGTTGTTTGTTTTTTTGAGGACTGTTTTAATATCTTCCTTAGTTATGACTACTTGTTCCATGGTATATTTATGCGATTCAGCTTCCGCTTCCTTGATCCAAAAGGCTTCGTCATCGTGGTCTCCCGCATGGCACCATATTTCCTTCCATGTCGCATGCATTCTTTCTGGTGTTGGGTTAGTTTTATTGCCCGTTGTTGTCCCATCCAGTGTGCGGTAGAATTGCTTGGTGTTCTTGTAGTAGAGTTGGTTATTTTGGTATCTCTTAACCCGTTCATTGTATCGCCTTATGCGATTTCCTAATGCCTTAATTTTCTGTTTCAGAGTATCGCCTAGTATTAAAAGATGCTGCCTTAGATTCTCCTTGCGGCCCTTTATGTGATGTTCTGAGGCTATGCGCGAAACTTTCGTGCATATTTTCCTTGTCGGTTGGCTGTTGTTCAGGTAAGTATGTATCGTGCCTATCGTTCTTCTGAAACTGATTATTTTCCTTTCCAGGCGTGTTCTCCACGGCGGTGTTCTTTCTTCTTTCAATTTGGATTCTCCACTACAGAGTTGAATTCCATTTTCCTCACACACTGTAATCGCCCCCGCGTAAACACAGTCAATCAGGTCTTCAATCGCACAGTTATCTCTTATGTGCGCCTTCATCGCCTTGTTGGTTCTTTCAACGCTTCCAAGGATTTTTCTTGAGCCCTTCAGTCTAGGTATTCTGGGTCTCTTCTGTGGAGACACTCTTGAGTACATCTTCAGGTTCTTCTCGAAGAGTCGGGACGATCTATTGTACTGAGGAGTTGGTTCAATCTGAGGTTCTAGGTGGATTTCCTCATTGCTTGTGTTGTCATCATCTGCTGGAATCAGTGTATAAGGCCTGATACTTTTCCTAATGGCCTCCACTTCAACACTGGAGAATTTTTCCTTCTCCAACATCTGCCTTACTCTGTTGGCGAGAAGGTTTGGGTAGGATGGTCTCCATGGGTTGATTTCATTCCACGTGGTTGTTAGAATTTCTCTGTAGGTTCTTCCTGTGTTTTGTTGTAGTTGTTGAGCAATGAAGTGAGTACGCATTAAGAGGATATTTTCCTCCTGCGACCATCGTACTCTTCCATCTCGTATATCTGGTGCCTCAGCGGGATGGCTTCGAATTCCATCCAAGCTGATGCTCCTTCTTCCTCTTCTATGAGGGTTCGAGTTCGGACGTACGGTGCCATCTCGGGGGGCTGCGCCGCTTGCCCCACAGCTGACCCCATCAGGCTCTACCTCTGGACGGCTCCGAAGAGGGCCAGCCCGCTGCCCTCTACCGCCCTGGTTCATGCTTCTCGTTACAGGAGCTTCTTCTTCTACAGCTTCCCAGGCTGCTGACCTGGGGGCTGGGTGACTGGGGTACGCGGGGTCGTCAGTCCCCGAAGGCATTATGCCTCCCTGCGTATATATATATATATATATATATATATATATATATATATATATATATATATATATATATATATATATATTATTAGTTCTTGAGTTTTCTTGTGCTTCTTTCTTATATAAATTTTAGGGAAAGTTTTCTTGGGTATTGTTGCACGTTGTGTTTGACTAGTAAAACAATATTTACTTTTTCATTTTATAATCCAACATATGTTTCGGCCTTGATTGGCCTTTTTCAAGGATGTATAATATAACAATCTAATACTAATTTTTGACAAATTACAACTGTCAAAATTGAAAACAATGTCATGATTCAAAATATCAAAAAATTTTATCACTTCAAGATAGCGATAGCTGTGTAAGTTGATAAAATTAAGAAACTGGGATCTATATTTTCATTTTCTATCATTTTATTAAATTGAAATATATTTGTGCCAAGTTTTTGGTGTCAGTTTTATGAACGATAAAACTGACACCAAAAACTTGGCACAAATATATTTCAATTTAATAAAATGATAGAAAATGAAAATATAGATCCCAGTTTCTTAATTTTATCAACTTACACAGCTATCGCTATCTTGAAGTGATAAAATTTTTTGATATTTTGAATCATGACATTGTTTTCAATTTTGACAGTTGTAATTTGTCAAAAATTAGTATTAGATTGTTATATTATACATCCTTGAAAAAGGCCAATCAAGGCCGAAACATATGTTGGATTATAAAATGAAAAAGTAAATATTGTTTTACTAGTCAAACACAACGTGCAACAATACCCAAGAAAACTTTCCCTAAAATTTATATATATATATATATATATATATATATATATCCAACTACCTGCTGGGCGGCCATACATTATGAAATTACTATTCTCCGGGCGTCCGGCTACCCCGAAGCGTCCGTATATGGACGCTCTGTTGAAATTCAATGTTAAGATGCTCAGGGGTCTTGGATCGACTCTAAGTGTCGTATGGCAAAATTTGTCGTGGACGCCTGAATATCGATTGGACATGCGAGTCCTGTATACTGCTGTATACTTTTAGTACAACACCTGGCTCGATAGAGGCGCTGCGTACAGTTGGCGTATATTGGTTCCCGTATAGTTTTTTCCAGTCTCTCGATTTGTGGGCGTCCGCCCGATCTGACAACGTGGAGGATCGTCGCTGGTGCATTTAATTCTATTGAATATTAGGTTTGAATTCGTTCTGGAATCTCAAGGTTGCTGAATGGAGGGGTGACATCATGAACACCTGCATCTATGCTGATGGCTCTCGTTTGGGATTCATTGGTTATTTTCTTCTAGAATATCGCATTGGATAATATCTGCGAAATTTTTGTTTAGGGATTTTGAGATATAAGAAGTGAAATATTATTTTCAACCGGATGGACTAATGCCCTCCTTTATTCTGCTTCATCTTCGTTGTGCTTTTATAAAAAGGGATTTTATTGAAAGATTCATTCAGAATGTGAAGTTCTCATACCTAAAACCTCACTATATCTCAAAAAAATTTTATTGTATTATGTTGTGCATGCAATAATATTAAAAAATTTCTCCTTGATAGCTCTCTTGGGGTTTGTCTCAATCGCTAAGTTCACCTCGCTTATTGCAGTGCATGGAATGGTTAATAAAAAATATACTATCTACCACAAATTATAAATGATACTTAAAATAATAAAATGCAAACAATTCATCTGAGTGAAGGAAAGAAGTTTCTGAGACTATTTCGAATGAAAATCGCTGCGGGGATTATTATTTCCTCCTTGATCATAATGAACGTGGTTTCGAAACTATCTCTTATAACGACATACGACTGTTCCCAAGTCGCATTGGTTAAATTCGGAGCTACTAGAACTCGGGGATCCGCGGTCTAGCTCCAGTGGAGATGGGAGTGGGTTTCTAAAAAGGGAACCTAGTAAATGGGCGCCAGGTAAATTTAAGTCTCCCAGATACCCCAGCGTAATGTAATAATTCCTAATTCCACCAAAAGAATATGCACGCTAAAAACAAACAATTTATTCCAGTAGCTTACAACCCAGGTCTTTAGCTTCAATAAAGTAAAACTACTGTGAAACCCTGAATAAGGGTGGCGGAAATTGTACGTAGATAATATTACTATTTGATTCAAATACGCGTCGCTTGAGCTCAGGCGCATCCACGTTTCTTATCTATGATCATATATGACTCTACCACAAATCTTTCCCCAATTTCCGCTTTACAACAACAATAATAATTTATACAATTGATGACAACAAGTTCACGTTATATAAATAGCAGGTATAAGATATGTTTCGAGATATGTTTACTATAACTTGCGTGCTGATTATCCTTATTCCTGAACGTAATACTGCGTCGATGGTCTCGCAATACTGTCCTCTTTCTCTCTGTGCTCGTAGTTTGCAACCCTCGATTGAATGTCCCACAGCGTTGCTTACAGGCCACCTTGTATATACTCGGGATCTGCAACCCTGCGTTGGCTGTCTCACAGCGTTACTTATGGACCACCTTGTATATACTCGAATGCCTCAGTGCTACTCCTCCTGACATAAAAATCCCTCTCTTCCTGACACAAAAAAATCGTGCTGGCACAAAAACCCTGATGACAGAAAAGAAATCATCAGTGACTTCTCTCGGATAAGAAACAAATGAATTTTCCCAACACATAATAATTTCGGTTATCAGAATATTAATCAGACCAATTATTCGTTGTTATGCAATAGTTATAGAATTCGTACATACCCTGATGTTCGGGGTTGTCTTGCACACGTTTGCTTCGAAACCAAATCTGGCCGTGCCTCCACCAAATAATTCTTCAGGCACACAGCGATGTTCTGGATATAGAAATATAATTACGACCTGAATTGTTTCCACTAGAAATGACGAGAATAAAACATCCAACACATACCTGACCAAGCCGCCAAGATCGTTCACGTGTTCAACTCAGATTTGCAAAAGGCTTTTATATCCTCTTTCGAGACAAGTGACGGTTATCTGTTATCCTTCCCAATCAAACCAATATAACCCTCACTCTTAATCCGATTTTCGAAACTATATCCAATTAAGAAGATTCCAATAATTCTACCAGAGTTCCGAAAATACGTTTAACCTATGCTTCCTTCGTTGACTGTTCACAAAATGGACGACTTCACCTGACCGACGCACTCACTAAATTTCAGACTGTCATAATGCAACAATACTGCCAACAGTCATTCGGCCCTTCGAATACAATAATTATTTAGCGTCGATTGGTACCACTGAGACCCAACCTCAAATTCAATATCAACACGAACGATAACCTTATCGCACGCCGAAAGTAAACAAACGGATGTTACAAAATCCCCCCTTGCCTAATAGGTTATGTTTATGTTGAAATAGGAAATTTTTGGAGAATGATTGGCATTTAGTGAATCGGATATATTTGTGAATCGGGTGAATTTTTTTGATTGGTTGCCAGTTTTGTTTTTGTTTTTGATTGCCGATTGATCGCGAGTGAAGAAGCGAGCGCTTGGGTGCTGCCTTGACTATTTTGTGGGTGGTCGTCTGCGTGATCCCGAGTGAGTTTTCAGTGTGAGATCGACTTTAACGTTTTTTTTATATTCAAAATTCCATATTGTTGAGCAGACGAGGTGGGAGCTGAACATCTAGCCCCACGCACTGTTCAACTGGTAAGCGACCATTTCCTTACCATTTTCTGGCCTTAAATTATATTTTTTTGTGTGGCCGATCCCATGCTGATTTCTACATTCGCGGATCATTGCTGGCGGTCATCCCTGAATAGGTTTTGGGGTGGTACCGGGTTGCTTGCGTGTGGGCGAATGAAGGCTATAGGCTATGGTTGATGGAGGCTGAAACCCGAAACTCACCACCTATAGACCTGATGCACATCTGGGTTAGCACAGGCGTCCTGGACTATACCGGGAGCTAGGGGGGTCTGACTTGGCTGTCTTCGATGACAGGGATGCGACGGTACGGCACTCGTTCTTTGGGGGAACCACTTGCAGGAATTATTACATTACGCTGGGGTATCTGGGAGACTTAAATTTACCTGGCGCCCATTTACTAGGTTCCCTTTTTAGAAACCCACTCCCATCTCCACTGGAGCTAGACCGCGGATCCCTGAGTTCTAGTAGCTCCGAATTTAACCACTGCGACTTGGGAACAGTCGTATGTCGTTTTAAATTGGCGCCCAACGTGATTTTTGAATTTGAGTAGTTGTATTAGACAAATTTACACCAAAATTGATATAAATAGTGGTATTCTAGATATTTTTTTGGGCACTTGCTGTATCGTGCTCCACATTGTGCAAAATTGACGTAATTTTTTATATAGGTTTAGTTGTATCGAATAATTGTACAGGTTAGTGGAAAGGTGGTTATTTGATTCGCAAAATGGGAGAATTTAAATTGATTATCAATAGGTTGGATAAAAATCAGTTGATATATGAATTGGTTATTCGGGGTATGTCAGCTGGTACAGTTGAGCATATGCGCAGTAACTTGGCTTTGTTAATTAAGCAGGAGAAGAAGAAGGTTAGTTTCATATACCCAGAGCATCCTTTTTCATTTCAGGATGATAAAGTTGCAATTTCCAACCTGTTAGAACGCTTAGTAACCGAATTTGAAACCTTAGATTTAAATTCACCAAATATAGCGAATAAATTCACAACTGATTTGGTACATTTAATAGGTAGGATAGATAGAGGTGTCCCTGTTAAGGAGGATGAAGTTAGTTGTAAGAATGAATTCTGCAAGAAAGCAAACAATTTAAAGACAGCTTGTACAACTAAATTTTTGGAACTTAAAACATCAGCACCCGATGCATTATATGATAGTGATGGTAATGCGAAAAATGATGATAGTGACGAGTCTGACAGAGATATACATTTTTCTCCCTTCATGCGACATTCATCTCCTCCAAGGGGAAATTCTACGGTTATTACATTTGTAATGAAGTCAATTCCAGTCGAAAAATGGAATTTAAAGTTTTAGGTGATAAAAAGAGTCTATCAGTAAGCGCATTTTTAGAGAGGGTTGAAAAATTGAGATTAGCCCGAGGTATTTCAAAATCGCAATTACTTGGTAGTGGAATAGATCATTTCACGGGGGTAGCATTGCATTGGTTCAGGGAAGTTAGGAAATCTACGGCTACATGGGATGATCTGATTACTAAGTTAAGAGAAGATTGGCAACCATCAGATTACGATGATAAATTATGGGATGAAATCAAAAATAGAAAACAAGGTCCTAATGAGGATATTATAAGTTTTATGTCAATAATGCCATCTATGTTTGATCGGTTGTCTCATACTGTCAAACAAAAAGACAAATTAAAAATCGTTAGGAAGAATTTGCATCCCTATTATTTGGATCGGGTCAACCTAAGTAAAATCAATTCATGGTCTGAGTTAAAATCAGCTTGTCGGCAGATTGAAGATCAGAAGCGATTGGTAGAGTCATATTCAGTACCTTCTAGCAAGGGTTGTTTAGAACCAGATTTAGCCTATATCGATACATTGCCTTCCACGTCCACCAACAATGGCACCGACCCTATCGTGCGGACAGAGCCAACCACTTATGGTGGATTCGCAAACGTAAAATGTTACAACTGTGGCATGGCAGGCCATAAAATTAGGGGTTGTCTCAAGCCGAAAATTTTAAAATGTTACCGTTGTTCAAGGGAAGGGTTCACTACTAAAACTTGCCCATCTTGTAATTCTGATCGTGGACGCAATCCTTCGGGAAACGGGGGGAGTCGTCACTGACCTGTCGCAACAGTGACGATGTTTTTGGCGACCCATGTTCTTCATGTAACACCGTTGATAGCTATAAAGAGGAAAATACTCAACCGTCATTCATACCAGTATTGAGTTATTTAGCAAGCCAGGCGGAAGGGGATAATAGACCCCATCTTAAGGTGGAAATTTTGGGAAAAGGTTTCTTGGGTTTACTGGACTCTGGTTCTTGCAGATCAATAATGGGAAAACCGGGATGGAATATTATTAAGAATATGGGAATATCTCTCCGAACCTCTAATACCAAGTTCTGTAGAGTGGCGAATGGAAATTTATGTACCGTCCTGGGAAGTTGTGACCTACCGGTAAAGTTTAAAAATAAAGTGGTACTCGTGGAAATGTTAATAATACCAGAACTCCCACAGACTTTAATTTTGGGTTGGGATTACTGGAATTTGATAGGGCTGATTCCATCGTTTAACGAGTGGCAATTCTGTAAGAATGATATGGACGTTTATTGTGTTGATGTAGTACAAGGTGAGGAGACTTTGAATCAAAAACAGAGAGAAATCCTAGAATCGATAGTTGAGGAAAATTTTAGGTCTATGGGGGAAGGATTAGGATGTTATCAGTTCGGTTGTGTGGATATTAAGATCGATCCGGATTGTGAACCGATAAAGCAGCGATACTATAGGGTGTCTCCGGTAATGCAACAACATATAGACCGGGAATTGGAAGAAATGTTGAAATTGGGAGTAGTTGAAAAGTCGGAAAGTCCATGGGCATCACCGATTGTATTGGTCAGGAAAAGAGCGGGATACAGGTTTTGCGTTGATTTCAGGAAAGTAAATTCTGTGACGAGGAAGGATAGTTACCCTCTCCCGATAGGATCCGATACATTAGATAAATTAAGAAATGCGAAATATTGTTCGACAATAGATATCAAAAGCGCATATAGGCAGGTACCCCTTTCAGAGTCATCTAGACAATACACCGCCTTCACTGTCCCAAATCGTGGTTTGTTCCAGTTTACGAGACTGCCATTCGGGTTAGTGACTAGTGGGTCAAAATTCCAACGCATCATGGGTGGAGTGATCGGAGCTGATCTTGAACCTTACGTATTCGTATACTTAGACGATATAGTGATCATTTCAGAAACTTTCCAACATCACTTGGAAATATTGGGGGAAATATTTCGTCGTGTTAGGAAAGCAGGGTTCACTTTAAGTAGGGAGAAATGCGAATTTTGCAAGCCACAACTTAAATATCTGGGATATGTGATTGATAGGTACGGATTACATGTAGACCCCGAAAAAATTAATGCTATGCTTTCATTACCAACACCTACCAATGTCAAAGAAGTTCGTAGAGTCGTGGGTACTCTATCTTGGTATAGACGTTTTGTCCCAAATTTTAGTGACCTTATTTCACCTCTCACCTTTTTGCTCCAGAAGAATGTAAAATTTAGATGGAATCCCAAATGCGAGGAGGCCTTTCGGAAAATAAAGCAGTGTTTGGTTTCTGCTCCGGTGTTGAGTTGTCCGAATTACGAGCAACCGTTCCAAATTCAAACTGACGCTTCCGGCTTTGGAATAGCCGCGGTATTATCACAACCTCAACCCGATGGGGGAGAAAAGGTTATAGCATATATGAGTAAGTCTTTGACGAAACCCGAACGAAACTACTCTACTACGGAAAGGGAATGCTTGGCAGTAGTATGGGCAATTGAAAAGCTTAGGCCATACATCGAGGGTATCCCATTCACGGTTATTACGGACCATCATTCGTTAATTTGGCTTCATAATCTGAAGGATCCTGCGGGTAGATTGGCGAGATGGAGCGTTAAACTCCAACAATATGATTTTAAGATTGTGCATAGAAAGGGAAAGGAACATGTTGTACCGGATATGTTATCTAGAGCCGTTCCTATGATAGATACGATACAGGTGGATAATGAAATCGAGGTAACTGATAGGTGGTATAAAGAAATGTTCAGTAAAGTTTCAAGTAAACCTGCGAAATATCCCCAGTGGAGGATTTCAGTGGATGGTGGAACCTTATTTAAATACGTAAAAAGCGATTATTCGGATTTAGCTTTGGAATCTGACGAATGGAAAATAGTATTACCCAAATCGGAACGTAGGAGGGTGATTTCTAGTTCTCATGACCCACCATTAGCTGGTCACCCCGGTGTATACAAGACGTATTATCGTGTTCGGAAGAAGTATTACTGGCCTAAAATGAAACAGGACATCGCTAAGTATGTGAGGAAATGCGCTATATGTGGTGCTCATAAAGTTCCAAACCAGACACCGGCTGATAAATTGGCATCTCACCCTAAACCAAACTTACCATGGGAAATGATTTCTATAGATCTTATGGGACCATATCCTAGATCGAAGAATGGCTTCACGTTTATATTAGTGATCACCGATTATTTGACTAAATTCCCAATAATTGTTCCGTTGAAAAAGGCGACGGCCGTGAATGTAATAAAGGTTTTGGAGAGTTCAGTTTTCCTAATGTTTGGGGTTCCGAGAATAATTATAGCCGACAATGGCGTACAATTTTCGGGAAATAAATTCAGACAGTTTCTTGAGGAATATAAGGTAAAGAAAAAATTCTGTGCCCTTTATCATCCCAGGTCTAACCCAACCGAACGTATGAATCGTTCCTTGAAAACTATGATTAGAATGTATGTGTCGGACAATCATAAGGATTGGGATAAACATCTAACCGAAATTTCTTGTGCAATACGAACCGCGAAACATGAAACGATGAAGGTAACCCCGTTTTTCGCTTATTTTGGGAGATCTTTCAAAGGTTCTGGAGAGGATTATGACCATGACTTAAGAGATAGCTCGGAACCTATAGATTTCAAAACTCGAAATATTGCCTTTCAGCGAGTTTGGGATGATATTAAGAAAAGGTTAGAAAAGGCCAACAATAAGGCGGTTCACGACTATAATTTAAGGCGTCGGTATGTAGAATTTCTACCGAATGAACTAGTATGGCGTAGAAACTTTGTATTATCGGATGCCTCGAAAAATCTGGTGGGGAAACTTACTCCTCGTTATATAGGGCCATTTAGAGTTAGTCGTAGAGTCTCGCCTTGGATGTACGAACTTAAAGATGACAAAGATAATATGAGGGGAGTATGGCATATCAAAGACCTGAAGGCCTGCGAATTGCCGGAAGGATAAATAGGATATGTTTATGTTGAAATAGGAAATTATTGGAGAATGATTGGCATTTAGTGAATCGGATATATTTGTGAATCGGGTGAATTTTGTTGATTGGTTGCCAGTTTTGTTTTTGTTTTTGATTGCCGATTGATCGCGAGTGAAAGAGTTAGCGCTTGGGTGCTGCCTTGACTATTTTGTGGGTGGTCGTCTGCGTGATCCCGAGTGAGTTTTCAGTGTGAGATCGACTTTAACGTTTTTTTTTATATTCAAAATTCCATATTGTTGAGCAGACGAGGTGGGAGCTCAACATCTAGCCCCACGCACTGTTCAACTGGTAAGCGACCATTTCCTTACCATTTTCTGGCCTTAAATTATATTTTTTTGTGTGGCCGGTCCCATGCTGATTTCTACATTCGCGGATCATTGCTGGCGGTCATCCCTGAATAGGTTTTGGGGTGGTACCGGGTTGCTTGCGTGTGGGCGAATGAAGGCTATAGGCTATGGTTTATGGAGGCTGAAACCCGAAACTCACCACCTATAGACCTGATGCACATCTGGGTTAGCACAGGCGTCCTGGACTATACCGGGAGCTAGGGGGGTCTGACTTGGCTGTCTTCGATGACAGGGATGCGACGGTACGGCACTCGTTCTTTGGGGGAACCACTTGCCAGGCTTGGGATGGTGACCGGCTAACCTTGTCGCTAGTGTGGGGGGTTCCTGCTCGTCTGTGGTGACCTCGTCGTATCTTGCCTTGTCTGGGCAGCTTCTGGCTGTGGTGTGGCTCAGGGCCGGCGAGTCCCTCCACAAGGGTTAGGCCCTTGGGACCGGATGTTGCCAGTCGTGGGGCTAACTGGTGAGAATCGATGAATGAAAGGAATGAGTGTTGATGTGTATGATGGAGTATGAACTGAAATTGTAATGGCTGGAATTGGAATGGAAGAGGTGTAGTTTATTAGTGTTTGCTCTTGGTACCTGTCCACGCTCAGTGACCCGAACTCTTTGATTTTTTTTTTCCTGCTAAGTATGTTAATCCATAAGTGAAATTTACTAGGTAAATTTTTTTAGGCAAGGGGGGATTTTGTAACATTCGTTTGTTTACTTTCGGCGTGCGATAAGGTTATCGTTCGTGTTGATATTGAATTTGAGGTTGGGTCTCAGTGGTACCAATCGACGCTAAATAATTATTGTATTCGAAGGGCCGAATGACTGTTGGCAGTATTGTTGCATTATGACAGTCTGAAATTTAGTGAGTGCGTCGGTCAGGTGAAGTCGTCCATTTTGTGAACAGTCAACGAAGGAAGCATAGGTTAAACGTATTTTCGGAACTCTGGTAGAATTATTGGAATCTTCTTAATTGGATATAGTTTCGAAAATCGCATTAAGAGTGAGGGTTATATTGGTTTGATTGGGAAGGATAACAGATAACCGTCACTTGTCTCGAAAGAGGATATAAAAGCCTTTTGCAAATCTGAGTTGAACACGTGAACGATCTTGGCGGCTTGGTCAGGTATGTGTTGGATGTTTTATTCTCGTCATTTCTAGTGGAAACAATTCAGGTCGTAATTATATTTCTATATCCAGAACATCGCTGTGTGCCTGAAGAATTATTTGGTGGAGGCACGGCCAGATTTGGTTTCGAAGCAAACGTGTGCAGGACAACCCCGAACATCAGGGTATGTACGAATTCTATAACTATTGCATAACAACGAATAATTGGTCTGATTAATATTCTGATAACCGAAATTATTATGTGTTGGGAAAATTCATTTGTTTCTTATCCGAGAGAAGTCACTGATGATTTCTTTTCTGTCATCAGGGTTTTTGTGCCAGCACGATTTTTTTGTGTCAGGAAGAGAGGGATTTTTATGTCAGGAGGAGTAGCACTGAGGCATTCGAGTATATACAAGGTGGTCCATAAGTATCGCTGTGAGACAGCCAACGCAGAGTTGCAGATCCCGAGTATATACAAGGTGGCCAGTAAGCAACGCTGTGGGACATTCAATCGAGGGTTGCAAACTACGAGCACAGAGAGAAAGAGGACAGTATTGCGAGACCATCGACGCAGTATTACGTTCAGGAATAAGGATAATCAGCACGCAAGTTATAGGAAACATATCTCGAAACATATCTTATACCTGCTATTTATATAACGTGAACTTGTTGTCATCAATTGTATAAATTATTATTGTTGTTGTAAAGCGGAAATTGGGGAAAGATTTGTGGTAGAGTCATATATGATCATAGATAAGAAACGTGGATGCGCCTGAGCTCAAGCGACGCGTATTTGAATCAAATAGTAATATTATCTACGTACAATTTCCGCCACCCTTATTCAGGGTTTCACAGTAGTTTTACTTTATTGAAGCTAAAGACCTGGGTTGTAAGCTACTGGAATAAATTGTTTGTTTTTAGCGTGCATATTCTTTTGGTGAATTAAGGAATTATTACATTACGGTGGGGTATCTGGGAGACTTAAATTTACCTGGCGCCCATTTACTAGGTTCCCTTCTTAGAAACCCACTCCCATCTCCACTGGAGCTAGACCGCGGATCCCTGAGTTCTAGTAGCTCCGAATTTAACCACTGCGACTTGGGAACAGTCATATGTCGTTATACTCTATTGAATAATTGGAAATATAGTTACGAAACCTCGAGCCGGACACTCAAAATGCGATTACATTTTTAGTGTTCGTGTATGAAATTGAGTAGAACTAGTGAATAATTCATGTTCCTTCACGTCTTTCTACTACATTCCGTTTTCTAAATGTCCACAACCCAGCTGGTTTTGCCTTTTTTCAACATCGACAAGTTCCTTCATTCGCTCTCCTAAAATGAAGCGTTTCTCTATTTTGGAAGAGATTTTTATGAGGATTTGCTGTATTGTTCTCATTACAAGATGAACAATTCTCTCGAGAGTACTACTCAATTTCATCTATATTGTCGTATAATACTTGTACCCACGTTTTACTATAATCTGTGTTTTCGAATACGAACCACTTATTACAAGCAAAAATGTTAATTTACAGAATAAACTTCACCAAGTTTGTATTTTTGCGCGTATGTTCTGGGGAACACCGTTTTATCATTTTGCCCAAATGTCTGTAACTTTCGAATTTTTTGACGAAAATGGTCTCAAACGATTGAGTTCGACTCCCCAATGAAGAATTTGAGGTCAAATTCGATTCTGTCCGGCCGGCCGTCCAGCCGGCCGTCCGGCCGTCCGGCCGTTGCTACGATAACTTGAAAACGAAATAAGCTAGGGACTTGAAATTTTCAGTGTGGGTGGCGCAACCCAATACGACGGACAAGTTCGTTAATGGGCATAATCGCCCAGTGGTTTCCGAGTAATAATTTTGTTTTCAACCAATATAAATCCGATCAGATTGAAACTTGATGAGTAGTTGAAGAATATGAACCTAAGCACGTTTGGGAAATTTTGTGCGAATCGTATGGCCAGAAAATTATTAAAAAATTATTAAAAAATATTTTTGTTGTCACGATAACTTGAGAACGGAAAGAGATAGCGGCTTCAAGATTTCAGGTTAGAATGTGCACCAGAACATGACATTTCAGTTTGTTTATGAGCATAATCGGCCAGACGGTTTCAGAGTTATAGCCATCTGAAATTTTATGAAATTTCGTGGTTTTTTGTTCCTCATTAACTCGAAAAATACTCAACCGATTGAATTCAAACATGGTTATTAGTTGTAGAATGCCAACGCAGAAATGGTTGCAAAATTTGGTGAGGATAGCATGCGTAGAAACTTTTTAATAAATCATTGAAAATAAAAAAAAAATTCTATATATCAGTAACTAATATTTTGAAATCGCTGAAATTTTGCAAGAGCCTTCATAACCTACCCCTACTGCCAAGTTTCAAGTTATATTACGATCGGTTAAATATTGTTGGAGATTCGGGCATTCTTGTGTGAGTTCAGTAGATGTGTGACCGTTGCCTCGATAACTTTCGAACGAAAGGAGATAGGGACTTGCAATTTTCAGGGTAGGTTGCGTATCCGAAAGGGAGAGTTGAGTTCGTTTTTGGGCATAATCGGTCAAACGGTTTTTGAGTTATACCCATCTGGAATATTATTTCCTTGATAACTCAAAAAATAAATATTCGATCGAATTGAAGCTTGGTAACTAGTAGAAGAAAATCAACATAAAGACGTGTTTAAAATTTTGTAATAACCGTACCCCTAGAAAGTTTGAAAATGAAAGAAGAAAAAAAAATTTAAGAATCGTACCCCTAGAAAATTTAAAAAAAAATTGGTTCAAGCACTGACGTGAAGTCAGAAGCTTGTGCGCGTATGTTCTATTGTCCATTCTTCTGTATTGGACACCCTTAATCGAATTTACCATGGTAAATTATGTTGTCCATTCTCCTGTATTGGACACTCTAAATTCGAATTTACCATGGTAAATTCGAATTAATTAATTAATGTCACGTGATCTTCACGAAATTTGGCAAAAGTGTTTGCTTTGGTCTTTTGCATCGAACTACTGAGTTTCAATTTAATCAATTCAGTATTTTTCGAGTTTTTTGACATTTTTTTTGCCACTTTAGGGCCGTCCGGTCAGAACAAAACTTCACAGGCATATGAAGGTTATGATTCTACAATTTGATGCTAAATTTTAGAAAGATCGAGTAATCGGTTCCCGAAACATTCATAAAAAACGTTTTGATTAAAAACGGCCTTAACTCCGAAACCAATAGGTGGATTTCGCCCGTTAACGAACTTGTCTGAGATATTCACGCTACAAAACTACCCTGCAAATTTCAATGCTCTAAGTCATTCCTTTCGAGAGTTATCGTGCTAACGGCCGGCCGGCCGGACCGGACGGACAGTATTGAATTTGACCTCGAATTCTACATCAGGGAGTCGAACCCAATCGTTTGAGACCATTTTCGAAAGAAAATTCGAAAAATACAGACATTGTGACGAAATGATAGCACGCTGTTCCTTGCGGAACACGCGCGCAAAAATAATCTAAATTCCGCAAAAAATTTTTTTTAGTCGAAATTTTGAACGAGTGTTTGCGTCTATGTATTCATCTAACTAGCGAGTTGCAATTCAATCTCATTAGTATATTTCGAGTTATTGTGGAATATAATTTCCTAATTTTCAAAATTTGTTTTTTCCAGCTTACAGTTATCTGATCATAACAAAACTTCGGCTGCATATACTCGTAAGGGCAATAATTCTACCATTTGGTGCCAAATTTCAGATGGATTGAGTGATCAATTTCAGAAATATTAATAAAAATTATTTAACTAAAAATGGCCATAACTCCCAAACCGCTTTGTGGATTTCGTCCATTAACGATATTAGACGAGATATTTACGCTCCAAACCAACATTGCTAATTTCAACTCTCTAACTCATTTCGTTCTAGAGTTATCGTACTAACGACCAGACGGACGCATGCACAGAATTGAACACTATTATTATTTCCTCGCTAAAAAAAGTCTCGAATTCAATCGAATTCATCCTTAGCAGTCTATAATAAGGGTTTCTCAAATATCACAATAGGTTTTACTTGACACGATACATTCTTATAATCAAATAATAAATATGTTTAATATAATATTAAAATCGATTATGTAGAAATCGGTTGAAGATACTAACCAATAATAGTTTATATCCTTAACATATACAACATGGTCAGACATGATATATAACGCAAATCGAGATAGTATCAAGGCAAATTGAACTCTAAGGTATAAATCGGATACCGATAATACAGAAAAACACAGATCTACATCAATACCCATGTTTTCTTTATAGATAAGAGAATAGCTGTTGACGACAAGACTGAAACAAGAATATTATATATCCGGTATTCGACTCAAAGTGACGTGAAATCCTTACTCTTTGGAGAGCATATTCACGTTTACAAATTCGGATTAAATTATGAGTGCTTCAAGCTAAGTGGATAGAGCAAGCCATCTAGTTAGACTGTACTGGAGAGCATTCACTGTCAATAAACAATGCCTTAACTGATATAAGGATACTATACCAAAGTTGATAGAAAAGACAACAGACTCTCCTTGGTCACACAAGCTCCTAGGAACTTCCAAGGGATCTGCTTGGGAAAGACCTAGGAGATTCAGTAAAATCATAATCGTGTCTATAGCAAGTGCGCCAGAGCAGATTGACCTCATATGAAAGCTTTTTTAGCGTTTTTAAATATTTCATATTTTCATAGTGAAGTCACCTGCATTGGCGGGCTTGCTATAGACATAAGTATGATCCTCCGAAGTCTTCTCCAATGGGATTCCTATGAAGTTCATGGGCGCTTGTCCGACTGAGTAGATACAGTTGTTTTCTGTGTTGACTTTGGTACTGTATCTTTATCGTAGCTTAGGCACTGTTTATTAACCTGACAGTGAATGGTCTCCATTACAGTCTGACTAGATCTACGGCTTGCTCTCATAATTTAATTCAAATTCGTCAACGTGAACAACTGCGCATAAGAGTACTGACTTCATGTTTATCCTTTTTCATATTTTTTCAATTTCCTTTCAAAATTTGGTTAATTTCGACAATGTGGTTTTATCGTAGATCAGAATTAAAAACATATAGCAGTTAGGGGACCCCATTAGGAAAGCAAGTGCTTTCGTCTATTCTTCAAATACGTTTCTCCGAATCCACTGTTCACCGAATCTGGTAATTAATAGGACAAACAGGATGGTTTCACATAACACTGTCAATAAAGTTATGAGTTATATGACAATTCTGGCACCAGCCTACTACTTAGACAAAAAAATAAGATGAAGTTCGAACTTGCGTAGCTAGACACGATATTTTTGTAGAGTATTATACAATGTTGGATTCGTATTTTTTTTCCCTATCTCTCCACGGGGAAAACCAATATGGCTTCCATAAGAAAAATGAAAGTAGACTATCGCGTCTCTGAAGCGATGGAAAATAGAAGATATCTGACGACACCATTAGGATCTCTATATTGGATAATGGCTACAAACCGTATCTCGATATTTAGTTTTTTAGGGAAATCTCGAGAACCATTTGAGATTTGAGCCACCTTATATTTCTAACGGTTTTCGATATCCCTGTAGTCCCCATTTAGATAGTTCTAACCTTGTATGTAAATTCGTCTAAAAAAAGAGGAAACAGAAGACTCATATGTTGGCTTAGTGCCAGAATCCCATAATCACGTAAGAAAATTTAATTGCGTTCTAGAACAAACAACACCATAAACAGCCACCTCACTCTTCACCAAAAATGCGTAGTTTTAAAGTTGGCCACAAGGCCACCGTACGGACGTTTCAACGAAAAAGGTCAATATTTTGATGAAACGGACTAGACCGTTCACAGAGTTGCCATGAATTTGCTTTCTAATCGCCACAATATTGGCTAAGAATCAGACCCATGGCTACTAGTCGTGAACCACTCCCAACGTAATATATACAACCCAAATACAGTCACCTCTCATCTGCTCAAGTGCAATACACTCATGGTTTAAAGTCCTTTCAAACAAACGTCACTCATAACTCCTATTCTTCACCAGCAGGGGTTAAGGAGATAACGCATCTTCAATCCACGCATGTGCGGACCCTCACAAAAGGTTACAATTGAGTTATAGAATCCTAAACCTCAAAATTCCATTCCCCTCAGGCGACAACTTCATTAGTTAAATTACTTCTCGTCTGCTTATGCGCATAACGATAATGACCAAATGAAGCGCATGCATTCAAAAATAATCAGAAGACCATGTTATGGAAACTATTTCACAAAATAGTGGAATATTTCTTCATTTTCTTTAGTTCTACGACCCGCACGAAATTTCGAACAAATGCCCCTTCCAATATAACCCATACCACTTAAAAACTATCACTTCTTCTTTGCGCATGCGCAATGCTTTCGTGGCTGAAGGTCTTATCAAAATCACACCACCCACACCAAATTCCGCTCCTCCCAGGAGGAGTAGCATCCTCCACCTCAAAACCCCATACCCCAGTAGTTGAATAACTTCTCGTCTGCTCATGCGCATAACGATAATGCCCGAAAGAGGCGCATGCATTTTGAAACAACTCAAAGACTACGTTATGATCACTACTCTGTAAAATAGTTGAACATTCTTTCAATTTTTCAGTCATGCAATCCTCACGGAAGTTTGAACGAGTGCTTGCATCCTCACTCCCAACACAACCCATAAAACCCAAAAACAGTCGCTTCTCCTCTGCACATGCGCAATCAACTCGTGGCTAAAAGGCCTTTCAAAAACACACGCCTCACACAAAACTCAGATTCTCCAACACAGTGTTTAAGGAGTGACCGCAATCGTCCAAAAATACAGATATTGTGGTAAAAAGATACCACGCTGTTCCTCGCGGAACAAGCACGCAAAAAGCAGGATTGTTTCTCAAGAGCATAAGGTCATATATTGGGGTTAGATTTCAACTCGATCAGATTTGTAGCTTCGGAAATTTTGAAGAAATTAAATTACAAAGGGCAAAAAATCTTCGAAAACATGGAATTTTACCATTCATAAACTTATCCTCAATCCTTTATATCCCGATATTTAACACATTCTGCACCTCAATTATTTCGTGAGCTATCGTGTACACAGAAGGAGGAACATACAGAATGGAATTTTACCATGGGTACTACAAAAGTAACTACACTCTTGTCCACTATAAATTTTTTGTCGCCTGACAGCTATTCTCGTCGTGGGAGACCACCTCCTGCCCTAAATTGCGAATAAATGATTGGACTTTCTGTAGACCGAACCCACTAAACTCAAATTACCACTGATGCTCTGACAGACAGCTCAAGATATTTGAATCGGAAACTCAAAATTTGTGTTACTTCATTTCCTGGAGAGTTGAAATATTTTAATTTTTCTATGAGAAGTACCTACATTCTATGAGAGACTCCCGTACACTTTCTCACCTGCAACTTCGATTCGAAGAAATCGGCAAATGTGTTTTTAAGAGGAATGAACATTATTCCTTGAAACCTCTGCAATACATAAAAATTGAAGCCTATCAAACCATCCTTCCTCTGATAACAGATGCATTACGAAATCGATTTCAGGAATGTAATGAATATTAACATGGATGATCACGCTCGACTTTCCTTCAGTGATTCAGATTCAAATAATAATTTCGAATCAGAAACTCAGATTTCTTTTTGGCCTGAGATTTGAAAGTAGCTAATTGTTTCGCTAGTTATCCCATTTTATCTCCATTTAGTATTATTAATTAAATTTTAAATGGCTCCAAAAGTAATAAACGGATTTTCTCACTTAAGACGAAAGCCCTTTCCATTCGATTTAAGCGTTTATCCTGAAAATATTAAGTCTCTCGGTCATTCCGTTCGAAACATATTGTGTATACTGATAAATTAAAGAGAGAGTTTAGCTTTACCCTCAATTTTAATGAACCTAGTGCTTTCGACTCATCACTTGAAAAAAATAGAGTACTCTAAAATACGTAGATTATTGCATTCAGCAATGGTAAAACCCAACAAAAAAATGAATCAGAATCATGATAGTAGTTTGAGGGAGTATCCGCAAATCCAAACAAAAAATCTATTATTGAAATCTTTCCACGGTGACTCTACACGTCTGGTATAACCAAAACAACGTGAGTCACATTCCTGTCCTATTGCATTGGAACTATTCCTTTTACTCCTGGCAACGTCGCAGGACGCCCAGTGATCGAGCAACTGGGAAATAATATTCGAACGAGGACGCCGACAAATCGAGAGAATGAAAGTTTACGTGTATACTTTGGACGCTAGTGGAGCGGATAGTGAAATGACGCTGAGGGGTGTGAGACTGTAAACAATTATCTGTATCTAAAGAGTGAAAAGATTAAATCGAATTCTATCAGTGAATACTTCAAAGTGGTTATATAAGACATAAGATAATGATAAAAAAAATTGGAGGACGCCCACCGGATGCTTGATGAACGGGCGCCCGGAAATTGGAAGGATGTAAATATATATATATATATATATATATATATATATATATATATATATATATACACTCATAAACAGCCATTCGGAGGCCCAAAAATGCATGTTCCGCAGCTTATCGGAAGCCCGCACCACCTTTGGGAAGCCCGACTTCGGGCTTCCCAAAACTAACGCGTATAAATTGGTCTGGAGATTCCTGACACCTCAGGGACGATTCTCTCAAATTTTTGCCCGGGCACCAAAAATGCCTTATACATCTCAAAACATACGCGATCGGGTTCACGGAACGTCCGCGCTGAGAGCGCTTCGGTCGGTCTGTATAAATTTTATATACATTCTAAAGATTTTACGCATTCTACGAAGCCCGTATAGGTTCATCTGCATATGGCAGTCCCATAAATTTGGCATCATCGGAGATAATAATCTCCCATCCAAAACTATCGCACCACTCACATATTCTAACAGAGTTCGATTAATCGAGAGAACATTGAGGTATAATCTGAAATATCATAGAAGGCTCATGTCAAGTACACACTTTTGTCAGTATTTTACTGTTGCTATCATATACGCAAATTTTACTAGGAGAATATGAACAATTATTTTGTTAATTTCATTTCTCTTCACATCGTGAATTTTGCGAGTATGATCTTGGAAACATCGCGTTATCATTTTGCGCAAATGTCTGTAATTATCGAATTTTTTGCTGAAAATGGTCTCAAACGATTGAGTTCGACTATCTGATGAAGTATTCGAGGACACATTTGATTCTGTCCACTCCGCTCGCCACCCGTTTCCACGATAACTCGAGAACGGAATGAAATAGCGACTTGAAATTTGCAGGGTAGGTGGCGCATCCCAATGCGACGGACAAGTTCGTTAATATTCATAATCGGCCTAACGGTTTCCGAGTATTAATTTTATTTTCAACCGATACAAATCCGATCGAATTGAAACTTGGTGAATAGTTGTTGAATATGAACATAGGAACGTATGTGGAATTTTGTGAGAACCGCATCACTAGAAAATTTCAAAAAAAATTATTAAAAAATATTATTTATGTCACGATAACCTGAGAACGGAAAGAGATAGCGACTTGAAATTTTCAAGTTAGGTTGTGCATCTGAATGCAACATTTGAGTTTGCTTACAGGCATAATCGGCCAAACGGTTTCGGAGTTATAACCATCTGAAATTTGCTGGATATTTTCTCAATAACTCGAAAAATACAGAACTGATTGAATTCATGCTTGGTTATTATTTGTATAATGCCAATGCGAAAATTCTTACAAAATTTTGTGAGGATCGCATTATAAGAAATTTTTTAAAATTTCATTGAAAATTATTGAAAAAAATTCTATATATCAGTAACAATTCGTCCGACATCGCTAAAAAAAAAATTTTGTGAGAGCCTTCAAAACCTAACTGTACTGCCAAGTTTCAAGTTTTAACATGATCGGATATATATCGTTGGAGATTCGAGCAGCCTTGTGTGAGTTTAGTAGATGGATGGGTCACCGTTGCCTTGATAACTTTCGAACGCAAGGAGATAGGAACTCGCAATTTTCAGGGTATGTTGCGTATCCGGAGTGTTGAGTTTCATTATGGGCATTAGCGGTCCAACGGTTTCAGAGTTATACCCACCTGGAATATTATTTCCTCGATAACTCAAAAAATATAGACTTGATCGAATAGAAGCTTAGTATCTAGTTGTAGAATATCGACATAAAGACGTGTTTAAAATTTTATAAGAACTGTACCCCTAGAAAATTTTAAAAAAATTATGAAAAAAAAATGATTCAAGCACTGACCTGAAGTCAGGAGCTTTTGCGCGTATGTTATACTGTCCATTATCCTGTATTGGTCACTCTGAATCAAATTTACCATGGTAAATTCGAATTAAGAGTGTCCAATACGGGAGAATTGACAATATAATTTACCATGTTAAATTCGATTAAGAGTGTCCAATACAGGAGAATGGACAATAGAACATACGCGCAAAAACTCCTGACTTCACGGCAGTGCTTGAACAAATTTTAAATAGCTATAGGGTACTTACATTTTTTTTTACTAGTTAGATGTCAATAAACTAGTGTGAAAATTGATTTTTAACTAATTTGCAAGAACTCATGAAAAGAACAAGTAATTTATTTTGAGCCCCCTAGCAGTCGTCTTTAATTCAAATTTTGCATGGTCCAAGAGGTGATTATTGGTAACCTTAATACGGTATTCAATTCGATCAGATCAGTATGCTTCGAGTTATTGGAAAAACTAGTTTTTGAAATTTCCTAATGTATTTTCTTTGTTCCCAGTAACCCAATCAATACAAAACTGTGCGTACATTCAAGTCGTAATTAAATTAATTCTTTCTGAATTTCAGTTACATCAAATAAGTAATCTCGGAAATATTCGAAATTTACACTAAATGGCCATAATATCGAACCCTTTCGGCCGATTTTGCCCTTCAGCAAATTAAACCGAGATTTTCATGCACCAAACGTACCCTGCAAATTTAATTTATAAGTCATTTCATTCGAGAGTTATAGTTACTATAGATACATAAATTAAAAATTTTATGATCTCCGAAAATATTCGCCAGAGCACGAACATATTTCATACTAGTATTTTATACTCATACCTATATCCCCTGATAAATTAATCGACTTAGTGGCTACTCCGAGGGGCTACTGGCCAGATTTTTCAACCCTTAAATATCAAAATTAAATATCTCCGGAAATATTCACCGGAGCACATGCAGATTTTAAATATGGGTTAATTATACCGATAACGACGTCCACTGAAAATATGATCGGCTTCCTGATGGGTTTCGGGGTAGTGAGTTTAACCCTTAAATTTCATAAGTTATATATCCGGAAGTATTCACCGGAGCACATACAGATTTCATACACGTATTACTTAAACCCATGCCTATAACCCCTGGAAAATTTATCGTCCATCTGAGGGGCTGCACTGTAGTTTTTTAACACTTCACTTTTAAAATTAAATATCTCTGGAAATATTCGCCGAAGCACATACATATTTCATACACGTATTACATATACCCAATACCCATACCCATAAACCATGGAAAATTAATCGATTTTGCGAGGGGTTGCAGGGTAGGTTTTCAACCCTTTAATTTCAAAATATATATAATATCTCCGGAACTATTCGCCGAAACACAAACAGTTTTTGTATGCGAGTTAATTATACCGATAGTTAATTATACCGATAACGACATGCCCTGAAAAATTGATCGACGTTCCGAGGGGTATCGGGGTAGTTTTTCTAACCCTTAAATTTCATAATTTAATATCTTCGGAACTATTCGCTGGAGTACATACATATTTTGCATGTGGGTTGATTATACCGATAACGACATCTTCTGAAAAAAGGATAGACTTCCCGAGGGGCTGTGGCATAGCTTCTCCAACCCTCAAATTTCAACATTCAATATCTCTGGAACTATTCACCGGAGCACATACAGATTTCAGACACTTATTGCATAAACCCATACCTATAATCCTTGGAAAATTGATCAACTTCCCGAGTGGCTGCAGGGTAGTTTTTCAACCTTTAAATTTCAAAATTTAATTTCTCTCTATTCGCCGAAGCACATATTTCGTATATGGGTTAATGATACCGATAACGAAATATACATTTTTCATACACGTATTACTTATACCTATCTTCGAAAATATCTTCGGAACTATTCGCCGGAGTACATACATATTTTGCATGTGGGTTGATTATACCGATAACGACATCTTCTGAAAAAAGGATAGACTTCCCGAGGGGCTGCGGCATAGCTTTTCCAACCCTCAAATTTCAACATTCAATATCTCTGGAACTATTCACCGGAGCACATACAGATTTCAGACACGTATTGCATAAACCCATACCTATAATCCTTGGAAAATTGATCAACTTCCCGAGTGGCTGCGGGGTAGTTTTTCAACCTTTAAATTTCAAAATTTAATTTCTCTCTATTCGCCGAAGCACATACATATTTCGTATATGGGTTAATGATACGGATAACGACATATACATTTTTCATACACGTATTACTTGTACCTATACCGATAACCCAGAAAAATTCATTGAGTTCCCGAGGGACTGCGGGGTAGTTTTTTCAACCCAATTCAGGGGATATAGGTATGTGTATAAGTAATAAGTTTATAAAATCTGTATGTGCTCCGGCGAATAATCCCGGAGATAAAAAAATTTTAAATTTAAGGATCGAAAAAACTACCCCGCAGCCCATCGGGAAGTCCATAAAATTCTTAGGGAATGTCCTGATTGGTATAGTTAACCAACACACAAAATCTGTATCTGCTCCGGCGAATAGTTCCGGAGATAAAATACTGGGTGAAACTTTAAGTTGTACATTCATTTTAACCATAGATTATTAACATCAAATGAAACACTTTTTGCTTTACCATTTTTATAAATTCGGCTCAGGTAAAAAGATACAGGCTGTTGAAATAAAATAGAAACCTGTTTTTATTTTATGGCTTTGACATCCTTTTTCTGAATGAAATGAATGTGTGTGAAGAAAACTTCACGACAAAGTTTCCTATAACTATGATACATATTTTCCAAACATTAGTTTTTTTCCTACTTCTAGTGTTTTTCTAGTCATAGACTCGTGGATTCATAAAACTAAACAAAATTACCATAAAGATGGTAACGTTTTTTTAGAGACCATTTAAGAATATCTAATCGTTTCAGAACATTGAATTATTCTTCATCGTTCCTCCTTAAACGCACCGTTTTTGAGATGTTCTTCATTGAATGTTACAAAATGGAAAACTACCGAAATTTAATTACTTTTATGGATCCGTCCCTGAGCGTTGGAAACCACATCAAGCTGTAAGCCACGTTATCGTACCTTTTTCTCGTCCAGCATTAATGTTATAGAGAATTTATATGCAGGAGTGTATTGGCACATTCTGAAATCGTTAACCATTTTCAACTTTTTATCTGAGCCAAATTTCGGGTGTTTCCGCCAAAAAGTCTGCTGAAATAGTCTGCTAGGTTCATACCGATGCCTCACGACCCCGTTCTAACAATGATATTAGCAAATTGTACTACTCTGGTCCTGATACTTTCAATTACGCAGGTGGAAACTTAACAAAAGGGGTGATATAGTTGCAAAATTCGAAATCCGACAGTTGATTGTTTCAAGATTTATGGATGTTTTGCGCATATTGTCTATATTCACGCCTCACATAGCCTCATGAAATACTATATGAAATTGAAAGTAAATAAAGAAAGCGAAACCACGTGAAATAAATCATTGTATTTTGAAATGAAATAATTCCAAAAATACAAATCTGATCGAGATCAAATTTAAACTTTAGCAGGAAAATACCGGAGACCTTATTTGTTCAGAATGAATCAAGGACTTTTCATTTATTCATGAACAAAGGACGACAAACTGTCCACAAAAGTCCAGGTCACAAATTTCTATCTGAGGAAAGGCCGGGGGTAGCAAGCAGGCGAGACAATAGACAGTTTTTCGCCGAGGTGCATATCACATTTTTTTGTAGACCTCTACGTACAGTTGAAATGATAAAATATTGTTTTTCATAGAGGTCGACGAGGAAATTATTTTTAAATGATAGAGTATGAATAGGAAAAAATTTTGTTGCGAAACTAATTTAAGGGGTGGCTATTTCTTCTATCCCTTGCAAACACAATAGAATACAATTATTGATGAAGATACCTCCCACAGTATCCTCTAATTACTACTTACAATACATAGAATACTACTCAATGCTTTTTTGAATGCCTTCTCGCTCGCATATAATGTCCTATTAATTTTATTCATTGTTTTTAGTTGGTTTAAATAAAATGTAAATTGGTTTTCCGGTGCCATCTTTAGGGGGCTGTATATAATAAAGGGCTGCCAACAAAAACCTATAAAAAACCCACCCTATTTTTTGACAATAAATAACCTCTCAAATTCACAATTATTGATTTACATCATGTATATAGAGACATCGAATATTCAGAACATATCTCTTGAAACAGTTTAATTTGTATAGAATTCGATGGAAATCTAAGGCGATCATAGTGACAACACCGCCGGGCTTCCGATAATCGTACAAGTGCATACTTTTTACACAGAGGGCGTCAAATCCACCTAGAAACATGCCGGGATTCTGAAAATCTTCAATTCATATATTTTTTTGTATATAGAAAATAATCTTCCCCTCTGAAGTTGCTCTTGAAGATATGACTGTTCTGAATGTTTTCCAAAAAAATACACTCTCCTAAGCCAATCAGAAAAGGCGGGCCTCCGGTTGCCTGTGCAACGTACCGGGCCTGGTAGAAGGCGCGTTATGAGTATATATATATATATATATATATATATATATATATATATATATATATATATATATATATATATATATATATATATATATATATATATATATATATATATATATATATATATACATATATATATATATGGAGAGGTTTAACGGGTAATTCCGCAAAAGGAGCAGATTTAAAATAATTCTGCTGGTACCTGACGACACGTGTTTCTGCTAGTTGGCTTCTTCAGGACAGGGCAACCAAGAAACCAAGGAAAGGATGGACATAAAAGTGAAAATAGGTGACACCACACCAGGAGCGAGCAACCAATTGTGCCTTCAGCTCTAGGGCCTCCATTTCGGAGGTAAACTATGGCATCGGCACGGAGGAAGCATAAGCTATCTGTGCGATGCGACCTCAACCCTAGGATATGAAACATAGAAATATGGATCATGCGGAGTAATATATATATATATGGAGAGGTTTAACGGGTAATTCCGCGGGTAATGCGTATCCTAGGGTTGAGGTCGCATCGCAGTAGGAGGAACGTGCGGAGCGAGCGGCGCACCCCTCCGAGATGGCACCGCAAGGCCATTTCCCGCCTCTCCGCAAGGAGAAAGCTCTGACAGCTTGGGTGTTCGTACCGTCCACCCCGCTGCAAGAAGGCCACAGCGGGATAGGCGAACGCGTTGGACAACAGAAGACAACTGCATGGTAATGCGTTCACATTACATAGCTTTGGACCTTGTTGAGACCCGCAATTCCACATATAGGAACCTCCTCTTGGAGACATCTGCCCTGACCGACCGGCATATGCTCAATTACTCTCCAACAGGGTACGGTGGATCCTTGACAACCAAAAACTTTCTCGCGCCGAGCTGGAGTGTATTAAAGCTGGCTGCTACCCTACCACCACGGAGCATGAGACCGCCCGCCCATCAGAAGAATCCAGAAGAAAATCATCTGCAGGGATTAGAAGAAGTGGTCTCCTTCTAAGACAACCCGAAGAAGACACGACAGAGAGATCTTTCATTACTAACCTGATGAGGTACTCTGGAGTAGCAGCGGAAAAAAGGCCAAAAATCCCGCGATTGAAGTGCTCCAGGATGGCACGCGACCTGGCCGCGAGGGTCAACTCAATCATCCCGAGACATCTGGCAGGCGCGGAGACACTTGAGGAGCTAGTAGATGTGGTGTATGCGGGAGCCGTAACGGTCTCTGAATCACTCGGACAGCGAATAGAACATCACCAGGGTGCACCAAAACCGCCGTCGAATCCCCCTTGGAAGCTGCGCCTGGAACAAAAGATCACAGCTATGAGAAAGAAGATTGGAGTAATTCATACTTACCTCAATTCAGCAACACCAACTGCTAAAGTCATTAAAGCTGTTAGGCAAGTAGCATCTGGATCTCGCATTAAGCGCAAGGACCCTACCTTCAAAGAAAAATTGGCCGTCGTTTGCGATCATCTGAAACAAAAAATTAAGGCATTAGGAAACCGCATCAGGCGGTACAACGAGAGAACAAAGCGCTATAAGAATAACAACCTGTTTTATAAAAACCAGAAGCGGTTCTTTCGATCCTTGGAGACTTCAGATGGGATGGGAGATGAACAACTGGAACCTGAGGTGGCGCATGAATTCTGGGCAGGGGTGTGGACGAGGGAGAGTACCCATGATGAGAGTGCATATTGGATAGGTGAGGCGCAGCAGAAGATTCCCAGAATATCGATGGGGGAAATACAGGTGCAGAAGGAGGACATAGTCGAGACACTCAAGAGCTCTAACAACTGGGCATCACCAGGTCCTGACAAACTCCACAACTACTGGTGGAAATACTTCAATAATGTGCACGAAAAGCTGGCGATACTTATACAGGAGGCCCTAAACAACCCCGCATCTGTGCCTGGTTTCCTCACACTGGGGGTCACATACCTCATCCCAAAGGACGGTGACAGAAAGGATCCCAAGAACTACCGGCCGATCACTTGCCTCTCATCGTTGTATAAGATCCTTACTGGAGTGATTACGAAATACCTCGGCAGACATATCAGGGAACATAATATAATCACCGAAGAGCAGGGTGGATGCCGAGAGAAAACGAAAGGGTGCAAGGAGCTTCTACTTATTGACCATATTACCACCAAGCAGGCGCGAAAGAGGCTCCGGAATATCTCTGTTGCCTGGGTGGACTACAAGAAAGCCTTTGACTCCATCCCACATACATGGCTGCTGAAGGTTCTGGAGATGCATGGAGTGGCTGGAAACGTTATACAGCTGCTGAGACACCTCATGAAGACCTGGAGGACCTCCCTATTCGTTCGAGCGGGAGAGACAGAACAAATAAAGATCAGCAGGGGTATATTTCAGGGTGACACATTAAGCCCCATCTGGTTCTGTTTAGCACTCAATCCTCTCAGCATTATCCTGAAGAACACGAAGTATGGATATTTGATAAATAAAAACAGACAGATTGCTATCTCGCATCGCATGTTCATGGACGACCTGAAACTATATGGCGCCAGCCCAGAACAACTCAGAAGAATGCTGGAACTGGTCGCAGCTTTCAGCGAGTCAGTAGGGATGGAGATGGGGGTCGATAAATGTGCCATATTGGATGTTCGGAGAGGAAAGATTGAGGACACTGTGGAGGGAGCAACACTGATGAATAATATCACTATACCTGCTCTGAGTAAGGAAGTCCCATACAAATACCTGGGAATCAAGCAGGCATTAGAAATAAGAAACCCTGAAATGAAACAATCCTTCAGAGAAAAACTATTAACCAGGGTTGCTCTACTCCTCAAGGCAAAACTTAACTCAAAGTCCCTCTTCATGGCCATCAACATCTGGGCGATCCCAAGCATGACCTATTCATTCGGGATCCTCAATTGGTCAACGACTGAGCTGCGTGCCCTGGATAGGAGTGTCAGATCAATGCTGACTAAGTATGGAGTTCGCCATCCCCACTCCTCTACTATCAGGCTTTATCTCCCACGAAACCAGGGAGGAAGAGGATTAACGAGCTTGGAGGAAGCTCATGGGAAAAACGTCAGTGATCTGAGACAACACTTCCTAAAGAACAGCTCACCTTTCTTCAGAGCGATCCGAGAGGCTGATGAAGGAATGTCTGCACTCAGGCTCGGTGAACCGGGATACCAGCTTCCCTGGCCCTCTATAGACGAGCGTATCCAGGAGTGGAGTGCCAAGGCCTTGCACGGCAGATACCCAACCCACCTGCAAAGTAAAGATGTAGAAAAAACAGAATCGCTTGCTTACCTGCGTGCTGGCTATCTTTTCCCGGAAACGGAAGGACGACTCCTGGCGATACAAGATCAAGTGATGCCCACCAGGATGTATATGAAACACATCGCGAAAGAAGCTGTTCCATCAGATCGGTGTCGGAAGTGCGCCCTGGCTGCGGAGTCCATACAGCATATCACCTCCTCGTGCTCCATACTGGCCCCCAGGGATTATCTTGACAGACACAATGCGATGGGGAGGATATACCATCAGCAGATTGCCCTGAAGCTAGGATTACTACAAGATGAGGTCGAACAACATTTCTACTTACCTAAAACCCTTCTTGAGAATCAGCGCTATAGGATATATTGGGACGCCACGCTCGTGACCGACAGAGGAGTGGCACACAACAGGCCGGATGTTACCATCTTCGACAGGGAAAAATAAACATGCCTACTGTTGGACTTCACTGTACCGGCGGATGATAACTTGGCTAGAGCGTACTCGGAGAAAATAACGAAATACTCTGAGCTTGCCTTCCAACTACGTGAAATGCACAAGCTGAAATCTGTAAGTGTATTGCCGCTGATTATATTGGTGAATGGGTTGATAGAAAGGCACTTACCTGAAAACACCCAAAGATTATGCCTAGACCAACATGTAATATCCAGCTCGCAAAAGCAGATCATTTTGAGCACAACGAGAATAGTCAGAAAATTTCTCCAAGGCCCATAACGGCAATGTGCGTCTTGGCCATAGGTCCGGCGTGCACAGCTCTTTACCCGTATAAAACACGGTGGTAAAATATATATATATATATATATATATATATATATATATATATATATATATATATAATATATATATATATATATATATATATATATATATATATATATATATATATATATATATATATATATCTATATATATATATATATATATATATATATATATATATATAGAAACACGTGTCAGCAGGTACCAGCAGAATGATATATATCAGAAAGTATTAATCCGACATGGCTGAAAATTTGCCATTTTCCATGTTTAAACAAGATCGGATCTTTATTGTTGGAGATCTAAGCAGCCTTGTGTGAGTTCAGTAGTTAGATGGGTGACAGTAGCCTCCATAACTTTCGAAGAAAAAGTGATAGGGACTTGCAATTTTCAGGGTAGTTCGCCCATCTGATGGGGATAGCTGAGTTCGTTGTTGGGCATAATAAGCCCAACATTTTCGGAGTTATACCAATCTGGATAATTATTATCTCGATGACTCAAAAAATAAAGACCCGATCGATATAAACCTTGGTTACTACTTTTAAATAATCGATAGAAAGATATATGTGAAATTTCGCGAGGGCCGTACTACTAGAAAATTTTGAAGAAATCATGAATATCTTAGGATATTTTGAGAACGGAAGACAGATAGTGACATGCAATTCTATAGGGATAGGTTGCGCATCCGAATTCGATATTTGAGTTCTTTAATTGGCATAATCAGCCAAATGGTTTTTGCGCGTATGTTATGGGAAACATCGCGTTATTATTTTTCCCAAATGTCTGTAATTTTCGAATTTTTTGCCAAAAGTGGTCTCAAACGATTGGATTCAACTGCCTGATGAAGAATTCGAGGTCAAATTTAATTCCGTACAGTCGGCCGTCCGTTGCCACGATTCAGGGTAGGTGGCGCATCCTAATACGACGGACAATTTCGTTAATGGGCATAATCGACCCAATGGTTTCCGAGTAATAATTTTGTTTTCCACCAATAGAGAGTCCGATCGAATTGAAACTTGGTGATTAGTAGAATGCAAAGCTAAGGACGTTTGTAAAATTTTGTGAGAATCGTATCACTAGAAAATTTTAAAAAATTGGTTCAAGCACTGATGTGAAGTCAGGAGCTTTTGCGCGTATGTTCTATTGTCCATTCTCCTGTATTGGACACTTTTAATCGAATTTACCATGGTGAATTCTTTTGTCTATTCTCCTGTATTGGACACTCTTAATCGAATTCACCATGGTAAATTCGATTAAGACTGTTCAATACAGGAGAATGGACAATAGAACATACGCGCAAAAGCTCCTGACTTCACGTCAGTGCTTGAACCAATTTTTTTTCGTGAATTCAGGAGCTTTTGCGCGTATGTTCTATTGTCCATTCTCCTGTATTGAACAGTCTTAATCGAATTTACCATGGTGAACTCGATTAAGAGTGTCCAATACAGGAGAATAGACAATAGAATTCACCATGGTAAATTCGATTAAAAGTGTCCAATACAGGAGAATGGACAATAGAACATACGCGCAAAAGCTCCTGACTTCACGTCAGTGCTTGAACCAATTTTTTTTTCGTGAAGTCAGGATAGAAAGCAATGATGAAAAAATTAACACATTATTGTCTACCTTCAATTCTTCTTTAGGAGAAGAATACATAATTATTCTTGAAAAATATTACTGGAATTAATGTCATATTTAAATAATCATAGTAAAGAAAATTATAAGTTTAGTTACTGATATATTGAATGAAATTCAATTCAAAGTAATATTCAATTACTTATTCTTAACCAATAAATGTCCATTGATAGATCTAAAGGTGATGATGTAAAACATAAAGATATATTCTCATTAGTGATAGAAAAACTGGCCTAAAATTCTTCTCTACCCATCACGAGATTTAATATCCACAAATGAGTCTCTCACCTTACAAGATCAGAAGCCTTCAACAAAATTTCAGCGATATCATATTAAAAATAATACATAACCTTTCAAAAGTCCCCTCTCGCAAATATACTCCTCTGAAGGCACATGGATCTCTTGAAGAAGAATCGTCTTCTCTATTTCTCAAAGATATTCACTCTTGTTCATAGAAATCCCTTCAATATTTAGTTGCATCCTCCTAAGGAGGATCTCTTTCAAAACCAGGTCTGACCACTAATGTAGGGCTATCATCTCCCATAGATTTTCGATGAAATAACACGATTTTCCCATAACATACGCGCAAAAGATATGTCATCACGACATTCAAATTTTTATTTTTGAAGGTTCTCGCAAAAATACGACGATAGATAACATATCATACGACGATTCGAATCCGCTACCGAACTCACAAAATGCTGCGCGGTTCTCCAACAATATAGATCCGATCGTGTTCAAACTTGGAATTCTGCTGTAGACTTAGGTTCTGAAGACTCTTCCAAAATTTCAGCCATGCCGGACGAATAGTTTATGATATATAGATTTTTTTCCAATAATTTTTAATTGTTTTTTTTTTAATTTTCTAGTTATACCATTCTCACGAAATTCTGCAAGATTTTTCGCGTTGGCATTCTACAACTAAATACCATGTTTGAATTCAATCGGTTTTGTATTATTCGAGTTAATGAGGAACAAAAATCAACCAAATTTCAGAAAATTTCAGATGGCTATAACTCTAAAACCGTTTGGACGATTATGCTCATAAACAAACTCAAAAGTCGCATTCAGGTGCACAACCTAACCTGAAATTTTCAAGCCGCTATCTCTTTCCGTTCTCAGGTTATCGTGACAACAAAAGTATTTTTTAATAATTTTTTAATAATTTTCTAGCAATACGATTCTCACAAAATTTCACAAACGTGCTCAGGTTCATATTCTACAACTACTCACCAAATTTAAATTCGATCGGATTTATTTTGTTCGAAAACAAAATTATTACTCGGAAACCATTGGGCCGATTATACCCATTAACGAACTTGTCCGTCGTATTGGGATGCGCCACCTACCCTGAAAATTTCAAGTCGCTAGCTCTTTCCGTTCTCAAGTTATCGTGACAACGGACGGCACCACAGAATTAAATTTCACATTTGGGCAAAACTATAACGCGATGATCCCCAGAACATACGCGCAAAAAATTATCAGAAATTACTATTTATATCACGATAACCTGAGAAAGGAAAGAGATAGCGACTTGAATTTTTCGGGTAAGTTTGTGCATCTGAATGGGACATTTGAGTTTGTTTATAGGCATAATCGGCCAAACTATTTTGGAGTTATACCCATCTCAAATTATTGGTTGTTATTCCCTCAATAACTGGAAAAATACGAAATCGATCCAATTCATACATGGTTATCAGTTGTAGAATGCCAACACGAAAATTCTTGCAAAATTTCACTAAAAAATCACTAAAGAATTTAAAAGAAATCATAGAAAATCATTGATAAAAATATTCTATATATCAGAAACTATTCTTCCGCCATCGCTGAAATTTTGCAAGAGCCTTCAAAAACCTAACTATACTGCCAAGTTCTAAGTTTGAACACGATCGAATCCATATTGTTGAGTTAGTTCAGTAACTGGATGGGGGACCGTTGCCTCGATAACGAACGAAAGGAGATAGGAACTTGTAATTTTCAGGGTAGGTTGCATATCTCACTGGAAGAGTTAAGTTCGATTCAGGGCATAATCGGTCCAGGGTCTCTGAGTTTTACCCACCTGGAATATTATTTCCTCGATAACTGAAAAAATGTAGACCCGACCGATTTCAAGCTTGGTAACTAGTTGTAGAATATCGACATAAAGGCGTGTGTAAAATTTTGTGAGAACTGTACCCCTTGAAAATTCCAAAAACATTACGAAAAAAATTGGTCCAAGTACTGACGGACAGTCAGGAGCTTTTGCGCGTATGTTCTATTGTCCATTATCCTGTATCGGACACTCTTAATCGAATTTACCATGGTGAATTCTATTGTCTGTTCTTCTATATTCAATACTCTTAATTGAATTTTCATTGGTAAATTCGAATAAAATACATATTTAAGAATTGAAATTTTCTGTGTTCATTGACGATTTTTCGTTGGCTACTGAAGTCTGTCATTAAAATGGTATGAAATGTACTCATATATTATAATAGCTGAGAAAACGGTATATATCGATGCTAAATTCGACTAACAGTGTTATTCCAGAGTTTTATATTTCAGAAACCATCCGTCAGAGTAAGCTGCAATTCCGCACATACCTTTGGGACGCCATATTAAAATCGAGTTACTACCTAATTTCATTTTGATCGACTTTGTATGAGGCGTGAAGGCGTGAATAGACAATGGAACATATATGCAAAAGCTCCTGACCTTACATAAGTGTTCTTTAAGAATTTTCAATCACAACTTTCAAAAAGATAAATGACAATAAAACTCTTCTATAGGAGACGTTCATTTCAGGAGCCTAATATGGTTACGGCAAAAAAGGTTAGATTACACTGATTAGGGCTACCTTTATTTTATTTTTAAAAGGCGAAGGAAAGCTAGATCGACACAATCTGTTATTTGAAAAATCTTCTCGACGTTTGGGTGCTGTGCTGTATGGGCGAAATCTGGTACCATGGATTCTCCAATTCTTCCCCCCTTGAACGACAACGTCTTCAGTGTCAGCGTGTTTACCTGGGTTATTCTTGAGGTCGATGAAGATAATTCTCCTCCGTTTATACAAACGATCTTATTCTTGCGTGCTCATCGTGATGGGGAAATTTCCAATAATTATCCAATTGAACAAAATTCCCCTTATGTTATAGTGTGTCATCTGATTTATCGGTTGTAGGTACATGGGCTGGTCTCGAAGATTCTCGGCTTCTTGATAGGATCGGCTGGCTCTTTAGGGTGCGTTAACTGAAATTCAATTTCTTATTTTTAGTTCAGAGAAATTTTCAAAATGTTTTGAATTTTTATTTAGAAAATTGGACTAGTATTGTCAAATATTGTATTCCCACTAATGATCTTGCACTGACGATCAAGCAAATTTGTTCCTTAAATAGGATTCTTTGTTATGATGTCATGACAGTCTTCTTATACCATGTGGGTTTTCTCAAACAGGACCAAGAGCTGTTTATTCTTTGAAACATGGATTTTCTTGGAACAATTTTCGGCCACAGTTATTTGGCAGTGTTCTAGTATTCTGGTGTTGATAAGGTGCAAACTTTCTTGCTTGAAGACATATTAGAATGGAACTGTCTAGGGTGTGACAGGCTTCATTGGTCCAATATTCTTGATTTTGAATTGTTATCCAGTACATCCTTGGGGGAATTAATTCAATATCTTGGTGATTTGGTATAGGGTTTACTCGGGAATAGTCAGCAATGACTCCTTTAAGTATAATAATTCCAAGATATCTTTTAACATTCTAACATTTCGTAACGATGAACATTGTTGCGATAAAATAGCTCAATTGATTTTGGTTTCGCGCTTTGGACTGTAGGTTCATAAAAAGATTGGTTCAAGCACTGACGTGCAGTTAGGAGCTTTAGCGCGTATGTTCCATTGTCCATTCTCTTGTATTGGACACTCATAATCAAATATATCATGGTGAATTCTATTGTCCGTTCTCCTGTATTGGACACTCTCTTAATGTAATTTACCATGCTCAATTCCATTAAGAGTGTCCAATACAAAAGAACGGACAATACAATTCGCCATGGTATATTCGATTAAGAGTGTCCAATTCAGGAGAATGGACAATTGAACATACGCGCATAAGCTCCTGACTTCACGCCAGTGCTGAGCCAATTTCTTATTTCGATTTTTTTTTTAATTTTCTAGAGGTACAGTTTCTCACAAAATTTTACACACGTCTTTATGTCGATATTCTACAACTAGTTAACAAACTACAATTTCATCAGGTCTATCTTTCTTGAGTCATCGAGGAAATTATATTACAGATGGGTATAACTCCGAAACCGTTGGGCCGATTATGGCCAACAGCGAACTTCACTCTACCATTTAGATGCAAAACCTACCCTAAAAATTGCAAGTCCCTATCTCCTTTCGTTCGGGAGTTATCGAGGCAACGGTCACTCATCCAGCTACTGAACTCACACAAGGCTGCTCAGATCTCCAACAATATAAAACCGATCGTGTTCAAACTTGGAACTTCGTAGTAGAGTTAGGTTCAGAAGGCTCTCGCGAAATATCTGCCATGTCGGATGAATAGTTTCTGATATAGAGAATTTTTTTCAATGAATTTCAATGATTTTTTAAAAAATATCTAGTGTTACGATCCTCACAAAATTTTGCAGGAATTTCTGTGTTGGCATTCTCAAACTAATAACCATATTAAAATTGGATCGGTGCAGTATGTTTCGAATTATTGAGGAAATAAAAACCAAAATTCAGATGGCGATAACTCCAAAACCGTTTGAACGATTATGCTCATAAAAAAACTCAAATGTCATATTGAGATGCACAACCTAACCTGAAAATTTCAAGTCGCTATCTCTTTCCGTTCTCAGGTTATCGAGACATAAAAATATTTTTTAATAATTTTTTTGAAATTTTCTAGTGATCCAATTCTCACAAAATTCCACAAACGTGCTCAGGTTTATATTCTACAACTATTCACCAAGTTTCAATTCGATCGGATTCATATTGGTTGAAAAAAAAATTAGTAGTCGGAAACCATTGGGCCGATTATGCCCATTAACGAACTCGTTCGTCGTATTGCGATGCGCCACCTACCCTGAAAATTTCAAGCCACTAGCTCTCTCCGTTCTCAAGTTATCGTGGCAACGGCCGGACAGAATCAAATTTGACCTCGAATTCTTCATCAGGGAGTCGAACCCAATCGTTTGAGACCATTTTCGGCGGAAAATTCGAGGTCAGAATTATGAAAACCACTTTCAAATAGTCGCCACTTACGTGGTCCATCCCGATGATGCTTCTTCGGGGTTTCTTCACGAATATACCTATTCGGGGTTCTTCCTTTTGGTAATACTTTCTGTGAGATTCACTCAAATCGCCCACTAACTACATGCGTTCAAAAGAACTTTCTTAAAACTAACGCTAAAACTAGTAATTTTCAGTTTATAACTTAGCACTAAACATCGTCTTTGCGTTATAGTTCTTTGGAAATAAAGCGGATTTAAATTTTGCGGTGAGATAGCAAGCATAATCTTTCTATGGCTGAACATACAACTTGAACGTGAAAAACTCGATTATTCTTAAGATTATTTGTGCAGCGTTGAAAATCATCACATATCCTGCACATATGTCCGGAATTCTTGATCTCTCCAAAATATTGCTATCCTTCTTTAAAATACTCCCGGGAAAAAGCAACATAGTTTCCTATTCATTATAAATGAAAAGGAAAAATAGAAATATATATGGTGATTTCTTGCAAATACATACAAGGTTTCTAGCCCAAATGAAATTGACTCAACAATTACAAAAAATGGACAAAATCAAATAATAGGGAGCGGGGCCAACTTTACTAGGGTGCGTTTCAGTACACAGTTGGCAGTTTGCACAGTTTCATCTCGAGCCACATTATCCTTACCAGGATGTAGTTTGAGGAGACGAGCCAGCATACACCCTCAAAGTGACCGATTAGGGAACTCCGAAATCTACCTCAGAGTGCAAGAAAGTTTTTACTTGATTTACCCTCGGCGTTGATAAGGATTCCATTGGAGGTTGAAACATTTTTGGATGCACCAACGAAGGCATGTAGACAATATGGACTTGAGAGTCGTCTAGGTGATAATATCCAAAAGGTTTGGAGCAACAAATATTGTGTAGTTTTAAATCCAGCGTGAAAATTTTCATTATGAAAAAGTTCAACTGTTAATTGCGTAAAACGGGATGAGCGCGGCGAAATCATGGGTTGCTTGGAACTGGTGGATAAATTGGAACAATTAAGGCGACCTCCAACTCGTAGTATTCCATCGTCATCGAGAAAGGCTGTCTGAACGGACGCGGAAAAGAGGAATTTTCCAAATCTCTTGAGAAATCAGCTTGTTGAGTACCGTAAAATGAGGTGACTTCAGACGAATTTCACACTTATTTCCGAATAAAATTTGAACAGTTAATGATAATTTCATGAAATTTGAAGAGGATGATACCTTCATGCTTAGGGAACATCATAAAATATTTTAATTGGATGAAAATCTTAAAAGAATACTTTTTTTTTCGTGTCAAATTGTGTCCGAAGTCACCTTGATAGGTGTGGTGAATTTGGACACTCCCTAGAAATTGCATAAAACGATGAACTACGGCACCAAAAATGTCTGCGGATACAATATTTTTTTTTTTCGAGCCATTAAGTTTTGAATAAAATCAGTTAACAGTCTTTTATTCTCAGAAAAAATACAAAACAAACACGTAATTCTAAAACAACTTAATTTGGCACATTACAGCATTTTTCAAACATAATTAGGAACAAAATAAACTATCAACTAATGGAAAAAAAGAAAATGAGCACAAGAAATATTGCGCTATTGGAAATCAATATCATGAAGTTATCATGTAATTTCTTCGAATTAACTTCTTTTTTGTTCAAATATTGTTTGACAATTAGCCAAATATCGTAATCATTAAGTGTAAAACCCCATTCAGCAGGTATAGTTACAGCTAAACATAGTCTCTGTGTTATTCTGCTGGTCAAAGAGCACCTCGAACTGTTTTTGTATGAGTGCCTTTAATAGCATCATATATGGTAGATTTTGGTGCACCGTGTATGTTTCGGCTGCCTCCCGTAAGAATATTTCATTATTCTTAACATCTCGTTTGGCATTTTGGAGCGATATCTATTGGTAACTTTGACAATTTCGACCTTCTAGCAGTTTTAAGTACATACGCACCATGTCCAAAGTTATACCTAAAATTACCATTTTCTAGAAACATGTGTGTATATAGCATACATTTAAAAAAAAATAGAATGAATCTGATGTCTATAGATTCTTTGAATATGAGGCTCTGAAAAACAATAATAGAGAAAAACCTAAAAACTACTACCTTTTCCAGGCATCAGTTACTTTTTCGATATGTCCTAATTGTCCGAAAATGGGAATTGAACTTAAACGTGTTAAATTGTAAACGGTACTCACCTACACGCTGCAACTTGATAGAAAACGTTAGAACTACTGTTGAACTATAATTTCTCAGTCAAACGAGACACGCACAAGGCATGGTTTAACCTAGGCCCTAAAGTGAATGGAATAAGGTCGTTATGTCCGAAGTCACCTACGGTGTCCGAAGACACCTCATTTTACCGGTATATTTTACCAATATTTTCAACTCTCGTGCAATTTTTTAAGCGTAAGTTCACCTGTTTTTTTTTCATTAGGATTTTTTGCGTTGAAAATGAATCTTAAAATATGAGACAGAATGCACTGAATTGACGCAAAGAATGATTTTAAATTGAGCAAATTGTCCAAATTATTGTACAATCGATCTGAATGAAGTAGACTAATTTTCTTTCCTCATTTATAGGGTAGGAGACATTATGCGAAACATATAGCGATGGAAGTTTGGAATTGCGAAGAAATAGTGGGCCTTGTCACCACAAATTATTATGAATGACATTAGGTGGCAACGAACATCTCGAGGCTATATCTGCAGGGTTATTTGAGCCATCCACATGGAAACAGTTAACTGGAGAATATTTTTCCTATATAAAGGAAACTCTGTGCGCCACAAATGCCTTTATCCAATACAAGGTTATTTGAAATTCAGACCATAGACAAATTCTTGTTATTTTAATCTGATTATTAATACCTGATAAGACAAAATGCTCTAATTTAATGAACATAACGGTAGCGCATAATACCAAACGGGGAATTGTTATCCCTTAAAGCAGCGCAACCTTAGATTTCGCTCATATGAAATGCGTGGAAATATTTTCAGGACTGCGCACTGCGCGAATATAAATTATACGTGCATAACCCTTTTTACTCGCGTCAGAAAAACCATGTATTTCAATGGCGTTATTACTCGAAAGAATGACTAATCGAGGTATCATCAATTCAGTCAATTGTGTGAATTCGTTTCGGTATTGTCTCCAAGTTTTCACGATTTCGTCGATAGGAGTTTCAACCCAACCTAGGGCAGAACTCCATTATCTTTGTATTAAATATTGATTAAAAAATGGGTTCAAGCCCTGTGGACAGGAGCTTTCTGGCGCTCTAGTTCAAACAGACAAATTATATCTCCGAAAGTATTGGTTTCTCTGAGTTGGGAATTATATCAATGTATACATATGATAGAGCTGCATCATAAAGGAAATTCAATTCAAATAATAGTTTATTTATCAAGATTAAATGAGCAATCATGAGAATGAGAACTGCACCATGGAAGAAATCGAATTAAATCTGGCCAATTTTGCCCAATAACGAACTTAACCGAGATATTCATCTCCCTAACCTACTCTGAAAATTTCAACTACCTTTTTTTTTACACTTTGCGGTAATCTGGTCAATACAAAACTTCACATGCGTATAAAGGTCATGATTCTACAATTTGATGCTAAATTTCAGATAGATCGAACAAACTTGTCCGAGATATTTACGCTCCAAAACCACCTTGCAATTTTCAATCCGCTAACTCCCTTCGTTCGAGAGTTATCGTGCCTACGGCCGGTCGGCCGGCCGGACAGAATCGATTTCGCACTCGGATTCTTGATCAGTGAGTCGAACCAAATCGTTTGAGACCATTTTCAGCCAAAAATTTCAAAATTACAGACACTTGGGCAAATTGATAAGCACACTGTTCCGAGGAACTAGAGCGCCAAAAAAACAAGTTTCGTATGACAATTGCCCAAAAAAGGTTTAAAGTACCTACAAATAGTAGGTATTCCATAAAACAAATATGAAAGAAGATAAGTAATAATAAAAAATTACCTTGTAATCGATCAAAAATTTCCTGATCTACGTTCACCAAACTACAGAATTATGCTTTCAATATTTACGTAATATTTTCAAACATTTTCGGGTGAGGTCCCCGTTGCATCGCTAAAATACGAGTATTTCAACCCCAATATTTTTGAAGTTACAATATTCCCTTCTGTCAAGTTGACATTATGAGAATTCATACATAGAATAATAATTATATCAATCTGTGAAATACGATTTACATTGAAATTTTAAAAAATCATATCTCCGAAAGTATTAGCTTGTTAGAGTTGAAAATGATATGAATGGATTCTTATGATAAAACTGCTTATTAAAAAAAAATTGATTTGGCATTTGTTCCGTAAAAAAATTTTTTTTTTGTTACTCCGAAACCATCTGTCCGATTTTGCCCAGTAACGAACTTAGCCGAGATATTCATCCCCCAAACCTACTCTGAAAATTTCAACTCTCTAGCTCATTCCGTTCGAGAGTTATCGTCCGGCCGGCCGGACAGAATGAATTTCGACCACGGATTCTTGATCAGTGAGTCGAACCAAATCGTTTAAGACCATTTTCATCGAAATATTCCAAAATTACAGACATTTGGGCAAATTGATAAGCACTCAGTTCCGAGGAACTAGAGCTCCAAAAATGTAATAGGCGACAAGAATCCTAGGGGATCCTACACACGAGCCAATTCGGATAACTTGACGCGTTTGGTACAACAAATATTTTCAATTAGTTTGACATTGAAGGAAAAATAATCATTTTCTCAATTCCATTGTAGACCTAGCACCTTCAGTGGAGAATCTTCGTTCATATTACTAGAAAATGAAACTGGACGTTGCGATACATGTGATTCGGGCACACCAACTAATATTCCTGATACATTACTCGAAAACTTTCGTAATTCGAAACCACCAAGTTTCAATAGGGAAATTGATTCATGTCTAATCATAATTTCCTGATTTATGGATGGACAAATAAGCACAATATCATCAATATATGAAGATTTGCGAATAGCTTCGTCCACTAAGGGAACCATTTGCCTTCATCTTCAGCCAGTTTCAAGAGAACTCTTAGTGCTAAAAAAGGTGCGGGACTTCCAAAAGAAAGATTCAAAAGGCGATAATCCTGAAGATCGTTTTGTGGTGAAAATCTTCAAATAATGCGTTGATCAAATAATTGAGATTGATCAATTAATATAATGCGCTACATCATTTTAATATCTGCGCATAAAACATAAGGTTGCAGGCGAAAATTTAATGAAAGTCGTGAAATATCCCTCTGCAATTTGGGACCTATCATTAAACTTTCATTCAGTGATTTCTTTCCAGCATATTTGGTTAAGGCGTTAAAAACAACTCTAAATTTCGTAGAAGTCTTATCCGGTTTTATGAATAGTGATGAGGTTGATAATATGATTCAAGAGGAATAAATTAATTATCGCGAAGTAATTCCATATGAACGAGATTTAAATAATCTCGCATAAATTCAGAGTACTGAAGGTACAATTCGGGTTTTATATGAAGCCGTTTTTCTAGCGCATGAAATCTTGAAACAGCATGATCTCGCATGGCCGGAAAATAAGGATTATTATCCCGAAAAGGAAGTGACACTAAATAGCGACCACTTTCATCGCGACGAGAATTCTCCAGAAAATACCGTTTGCAGGTTTCATGAGAATCCACATGCTACAAAAATAACTCACTATCAGCATTCGCTTAAAATTTGTGTTTCCTTAACAACCCTTGGACAAACCTGAGCGAATGCTGATAGTGAGATATTTTTGTAGCATGAGGATTCTCGTCGACCTAAACATGTTCAATATGTGTGCTGAATACTCCACTTCTATTGAAAGTGGCATGACTAATTATGATCATCGTAAGAAACGTGGGATCTTGTGCATACGTATGCAGTAGCCAATTACAAAATTCCATACGTAAGGGTCTATCTCTGGCAAAATATTCTGCACTTCTCCAAATAACCAGTTGTCAGATATTTGATTGCAATGGCAAACTCCTAGTACTAATAGTAGGATTATTTTCGATGATATTCAAAATATTTTCTTCATATTATGCTAAATGCTACTGTTCTCACGTTCGCTCATGTCGATAGTTCGTGTATTCAGAGTTCCATAATCGCGTAAACGTCTTCCATGATATTTTTAACCATACCTCGTCACAGCAGGGCGTGTACTTCCGTGACATTCACCCAATATTAACATCATATCAACGTATTCACACAATGTGTATAACGGTATTTTTGAACATTAAAAAACTTTGCAATTTTACTTTGCAGTAACCATGCAAAGCCTACTCTTCTTTTATATTAACCCACTTTCATTAATTGACTGCAGTTATGATTTACTAAAATTTATTCTACTAGGCAATGGTACATTTTATCCGATTTGAACCGGAATACCGGAAAATCCTAAATTTTCATAATTTCATGTCGAAAGAGTATATATTTAATGTTGAAAAAAGTTTGGGTTATTTTTACCTGGTACAACCATATTTCGGTACACCCTGAATTGAATTAAGGGGTTATTTTCATTTCATTTCATCTAGTATCAAATAACTAGTGAATGTACTACTTTTCAGAGTTTTTTTTCAAAGATTGAAGTTAAAAGATAAATTTTAGATCACTTTAGAGAAATATCTTCTGGGGAATGGAGTGCTATAATTTTGCGCAAAAGCCGTCCGGCCGGCCGTTGCCACGATAAGTTTTGAACGGAAAGAGATAGCGAGTTGAAATTTTCAGGCTAGGTTGCGCATCCAAATTACATGGAAAAGTTCGTTAATGGTCACAATCAGCCCAACGGTTTGCTAGTACAAAGTTTGTTTTCGAACAAAACTCAAGCGATCGAATTGTGAATAGTGAAAAGTGAATAGTTGTAGAATGCCGACTCAAATACTTGTGCGGAATTTCGTGAGTATCGTATTGCTAGAAAATTAACAAAAAAATTATCGAAAAAGCGTGCAAAAATACTATGTATCTCAAAAACTATTCGTCTGACATCGCTGAAACCTTGCAAACCTTCAAATACTATTTCTTAAGCAAAAAGGGTCAGATATGTATTGTAGGAGTTATTAAAGAAATACTGGAAACCGAAAAGCGTTGGGCAAGTTGAGGATCTGGTGACGGAAGTTTAGAATCTCACATAGGGAAAATTTGTGTAATTGAGGAGACGTCTAGATGCAAAAAGGTGGAAAAAGAGGGGATTTTGAGATTACGCTGGGAAAGGGGATGGTTGAGGTTGCCGCTTAAGCTACAGTGGCGACTTTTGAAAAATTCCATATATTTTAAAAAATTCCATATATTTTAAAAAATTCCCGAAAGTGTCATATATTTCCTAAGTAAATCGGGAAGTTTGGGAAAAAATTTTTTATTCACGTTTCGAAGACGGTCACAGTACCCGACCGAAACTTTGGAATAGTAAAAAGCTACCAGCCCGCCGGCTGTTGTTACGATAACATTTTAACGGGGAGATATTTTGTGACGTTTCTCCCGTCTTCATCATGTTGTGTTCCCGTTTTTACTTGCGAAGAAAGAATCTCGGGCGCCACCTCTAGTTTAAAGTATTGAGGACAATGCGGTACCTATGTCCGGTATCCAGAAGCTACAGGCCAGAGAAGGTTATGTCCAGGGGTCTGTTGTTCGTACCCAAATAGAAATTGCCTACATCTGAAAAATACTTCAAAAATTCCTCGGGTGAAATAAAATATACAATATCAATAAAACTTCTGTTCAATAAACAATAAATAATGACATGATGAAATAATGTATAATAATATACAAGGAAAGTTATGCGGGTGGTGAGAAGGCGGAAGCGGGATGCAATATGCGGTAAAAATTCAAGTGGTCAAAGCTCTTACTACCTAAACAATTAGCAATACAGATGCGGACTAAAATAAGCGGTAGAATCGAGATGACGGTGGAAATATGAGTGGAAAATAGTTCAACCTATTCGTAACAACGGTACAACAGTGAGGGTAGCACATACCCTCCAGTAGCCACGGAGATACTTGATGCCCATGCCTATCCCTGAAGCTCATTGCATGACCATCAGGATCTCGAGTAGGGTAAGGTGTGGGGTGATATAGGAGGGTCTGTGCGCCGTTTCAAGCTAACACACACTCTCCAATATCCTCGGAGATATTTGATGTCCATGCCTGCCACTGAAGCTCGCCACAGGATCCCGAGTAGGGATACGAAAGGAGTTGGTTGATATAGGAGGGTTTGTGTGCCGTTTCAAGACAGCACACACTCTCTAGTATCCTCGGAGATACTTGATGTCCATGCCTGCTACTGAAGCTCATTGCATGACCATCAAGGATCTCGAGTAGGGATAGGAATGAGTTGGGTGATATAAGATGGTCTGTGCGCCGTTTCAAGCTAGCACACACTCTCCAATATACTCGGAAATACTTGATGTCCATGTCTGCCACAGAAGCTCCTTACATGACCATCAGGATCTCGAGAAGGGATAGGAAGGTATTGGGTGATATAGGAGGGCCTGTGCGCCGTTTCAAGCTAGCACAGACTCTCCAATATCATCGGAAGTACTTGATGTTCATGCCTGCCACTGAAGCTCCTTGCATGACCATCAGGATCTCGAGAAGGGATAGGAAAGACGCTACAAGACTGTAAATGGACCGTTTCAAGATAACATATATCTTCTTGTAGATTCAGAATTTTTTCAGGACATAATAATAATGCTGCGGTACTATAAGTAGAAGGAGCAGAAGTTACATTACATTCGACTCATTTTTTTTTTTTTACCCAGGAGAAATCCTTCACGGACGAACCATTCCTTGGAACAGTGTGGGACTCCATCTTCTCCTGAATATGTTTACCCACTAATTCATGTCTCCTTCCAGGGCGTCGTTGGTGTTTTGAGTTAGTATTCATACTTTTACTCATGTTGTCTCTCTTTGAGAACTTCTTTTTAATTAATTGGTAAGTGGGACTTCTTCACTTCATTTGATGTCGGTTTCTTCATTGTCCTCCGACAGTTAATAGTGCCATTTTCGGCCGTTTGATCTTTGATGGGTCTTCTGGGTCATAATTCAGAGCCTCTCTGAGTGTTGTGTTCGTGTGTCGTTCGGTGTTTTCCAGGATCTTCTTGTTCCTTTGTCGTATTTGGTCTTCCATCGTGCTCATCCCTAAGTCTTGCCGGATGTTCTTATTCCTGATGAACCAAGGCGCATCAGTTATTTGTCGTAGCAGTCTATTCTGGGCAATTCCAGTTTCTTCATGTGGCTTTTGGCTGTCTCTCCCCATGCAGTTGAACAGTACAAAATGCGTGGAATTATGATGGATTTGTACAATCGCAGTTTGTTACTAATGCTGAGCTTACTCTTTCTAGCAATTAGTGGATGTAGTTCTATTTTCCTTACGGCAATTTTCTGCTGTATGTATTCGATGTGGTCTTTCGACGTAATTTTTCTATCAAATATTACCCCTAGGTATTTGATCTTCTCTTTCCTCGGAATCTTCTCTTCGTCTATCTCTATTTCTTCTGAGGGTAATGTGCTTTTCTTGCTGAATACAATCGCCTGCGTCTTTCTTGAATTCACTTTGATTTTCCATTTGCTCATCCATTCCAGGATGGTGTCTATTGCAGTCTGTGCGTATCGTTTTCCTAGGTTCACGTTTCTTGAATGTGCTAGTATTGCCGTGTCATCTGCGTATGTGAACACTTTTGTATCGTTGGGGAGGTCGCTCGGTATGTCCGTAGTGTATAAATTATACAGCTTGGACGATAATACTCCTCCTTGTGGAACTCCGCCTGTTATGGGAGTTTTGCGGGATCTATGTCTACCTATTTTTACTTGGAAGGATCTTTTCCTCAGGTAGTTTCCAATGATCTTTATGAGCGGTAGGCTTATATCAGCTTCCTTCATCTTGTATAGTAGACCTTCATGCCACATCTTGTCAAATGCCTTCGAGACATCCAAGAAGGCTGCCACGTTTACGTGTTTCCTGTTTACGTTGTGGATTATATTTTCTAACAATCTTAGGGTCTGAAGTTCTGTTGAATGTCCAGCTCTGAATCCAAATTGTTCTGGTGGGATCACTTTCTTCTCTTCCAGTTCCTCTTCTAGTCTTCGTAGAATTAGTCTTTCTACCAGTTTTCCTAGTGTACAGAGTAGACTTATGGGTCGGTGATTTTGTGGGAATAGTGTGTTTTCTCCAAGTTTCGAGATCATGATCACTGTGGTATTCTTCCATGCTTTAGGGAAGTATAATTGTCGTAGGATGCCGTTGGAAAGGTTCGCGATGAATTCCAGGTATTCAATCGGAAGGTGTCGAAGTTGAGTGTTGGTAATTCCGTCTTCGCCTGGTGCACTCCTCTTTTTAGTGTGTTTAATCTCTTCTTTCAACTCGTCAATTGTTGTAGGTCTCATTTCTTCTTCTGTATCAGTTCGCATTATTCGTGCTGCTGCTCTTTCCACTCTTTCTTCAAAGTCGATATCGTCGTCTGGTGATCTATGTGGTGAGAATTGTAAATCCAGCGTCTCAGCGAAGGCATTCGCTTTATCTTCGTCCGCGTATACTACACCATTTACTCCGTGTAAAGGCCGTGATCTGTTGCTCTTGTTCTTCAGAATTCTATTCAGACGCCACATTGGTTTGTAGTGGGCGTCTTGCTCTTTACAGTCTTCGTTAATGCTTTCTAGTAGCACTTGCCATTTTTCGTTCCTGTACTTCTGTATTTCTTCTTTGACTAAGTTTGCTAGTCTGTTGGCCTCTCTCTTGTCTTCGGGATATAGGGTACGTTGTGCTATTCTTCGTGCTCTGTTTTTGTTTCTGATCAGAGCCTTTATTTCAGGGGGTAATTTATTGACGTCTTTGGAATTCTTCTTGGTTATCCTCGTGGCTTTTTCCAGCGAAGTTTGGATTTCCTTGGTTATTTCGTTTACTTCGATTTCGATGACGTTGGGAGTTCGTAGGTCCGGTGGGATTCTTTCGGTGTTCTTCAGTAATTCACTAAATTTTCTCCAGTCGATTCTTCTTTCTTCTTGTTGATGTGGTACTGAATCCCAGTTATCCAGTGTGAGGATAACTGGATTATGGTTGGAGCTCAGTACCGTCTCGGTGTCTATGGTGGTGGGTTGACTGATATTGTTCGTAATGAATATGTCCAGTATGTCGGGTCTTCCTGCGGAACCGAAGAACGTCGGTTGGTCCGGACCGATTACCGTGTAATTATTTGTTTCCGCGTGTGCTGCTAGCATTCTTCCACGCGCAGTCGTTACTCTGGAGTTCCAGATACTGTGTTTCGCGTTCAAGTCACCGCCTAAAATGATTTCATTGGTCGAAGGGAATATTTCGTCCAAGTCGGATGCTAAAAAAGTGTCTGACGGCGAATTATATGCGGCAATGATCGTTATTGTCCGATTGCCAGCCATATATACGTTAATCGCGGAGTTCTCTAGATTTACAGTATTAAAATTATTAATTCGCTTGTGCTTTATTGAATTTTTAATGAGTAAGGCCTCACCCCCGCTATATACTGATTTATCACTTCTGTATATCGCGAAATTCGGTAAAGCTAAATGAACTTGGGGTGTGAGTTTTGTTTCGCTCAGTAGAACCACGTCGACATTTTATTCGGACAAATAATCACCATTTCTAGGATTTTGTGCCTGATGGAATTCGCGTTCCAAGCAAGTATCTTTAATGATCGCGGTTTTATTCTATTGAAGGCTACTTGCGATCTTGTTCATCAGCACGGTCATTTGTGCTAGCATTTCAGCGACTTGTCTTGGGCTTGTACTCGCATTCCGGCGCCGGTTTCATGGATTGTTTTGTTGCTGATAGGTATGATTTACCTTCAACAACTTTATTATCGCGGACTGGTCTTTTCAATTGACTTTGATTTCTGTCGGTCGATTTCGGAATATTAGCCGGGTAAAATTTGCATCCGCGGTAGCTAGCCGGATGAGGTAGGTTGCAGTTTGCGCAAACTGCTGGGGTAGTGGTTGGCTTTTTACAGTCGTTGGACCAATGTCCTTCACCGCATTTAACACATCGCGGGTTGATGCGACACGTCGATTGTGTGTGTCCGTAATTTTGGCAACGGTGACATTGAAGATGTCTTTTTGTCGATCTCTGTGGCTCGACTGTAATTCTAAAATATCCTAGAAATTCTAGGTTAAAAATCTTCTTATTTTCCTCAATTCGCGTGAGTTTAACCAGCATTAACGGGAATACGAATTTGTTACGCGCTTCTCGCTTGTACATTTGGGTGACTTGTAGTACGTCGAAACCCAGGTCAGTAAGTTGTTTTTTCACCGTCTCTTCAGTCTCGTGCGACGGAATTCCGCGAAGGACTACCCTCATTACCTTTTCGTCATCGCGCGTGTAGGTGTAGTATTGTTGGCCAAATTTTTCAAGACCTTTCGTGAGGTTGCGGTGGTCTTCTTCTGTTTCCACGTGAATGTGGAGGGCATTGCTATTTTCCGTAGCGTATTTTATTTCAATATTTTCACTTTTAGCCAATTTTTCAACGGCGGGAAATTAATTTTTGTTCAAAATTTTGATCGGTGGAATTCTCTCCACCGAATTCTTTTTAAATATTTCAGCTGGTTTGCTGATTGGCAGTGGGGGGAAGTGAATTGTCGAATCATCATTATTTTGGGGGGTTGTTATCGAATTGGTCGCGGGGCTTCGATTGCGGGCTCTGTTGACATAAGCATGTCATCATTCCCGTCTTCTTTTTGCAGAACATCGAATCTATTCGATGTTCTGACGGGGGAGTTAGATTGTACATGTTGGACTCTTGCCCTTTTTCTTTTTTCAGTTTGTGGCAACTGCTTTGGGTTCAGTGGTATACCTAATTTATCGGCAATCAACAGGAATATCTTATAAAGGGCAGCGCGGTCGTCCGCGATCGTTTCGAAAAACGAGTCGACGGTCAAACCGGCCATTTTCAAAGTAGAAATATACACAGACTATAAGTGGGGCGAGAACATATTTACAAAAATAAATAAACAAATCACAGTTGTGAACTCACCTGTAGTTTTCCTGTGGAACCAACGATCGGATGATCTGAACTCAACACATTATCACTACAATAGCACAATCGCACAATCCGGCGTTAATCCGAACTGGTCACCAGCATCCAGCATCCGTAAACGGGCTGAGCTCAAAGAACACTATGCACACTGTCACTGGAACGCATGCGCACTGATCGGACGAGCACTGATCGGACGTCTGCACTGGACGACGTCGACTCATTTAATAAGGACGCTGGTACCCTATTTATAGTCAAATCTAGACACGTGTCTGAACAAGCCCATCTGTTTTAAAACGGGGAACTCGCAATATTATTTCGTGCATATTTCAGAAACGCGACGCGTTCGACTGAAATGTTTGCGATAACCTTCAAAGCTCAAAAAGCTTTGAAACTCTACATTCGAGTTCCAAATTTGAACATGATCGGATCTATATTGTTGCAAATCCGATCAGTCATTGGTCAGTTCGTTAGCTGGATGGATGAAAAATGGACACGATAACTTTCGAATGGAAAAAGATAGCACCTTGCAACTTTCAGGGTAGGTTGTGCATTGGAAAGGGAAAGTTAAGTTCGCTGTTGGGCATAATCGGTTCAACGGTTTCGGAGTTATACCCATCTGGAATATTATTTTCTCGATAACTCAAAAAATACAAACCTGATCGAATTGAAACTTTTAAGCTAATTGTAGAATATCGATATAAAGACATATGTGAAATTTTGCGAGGACCCTACCACCAGAAAATTCTATAAAAAATTACGAAAAAATTTTAGGTATGTATCTCACGATAACTTGAGAACGGAAAGAGATTGCAATGTACAATTTTCAGGGTAGGCAGGGCATCCGAATGCGACATTAAAGTTCGTTAATCAACAGGAATTTCTGAAAGGTATTTGTTATATCCTCTAGAAAGTAAAATATACACATTTGACCCAAATAAAACTCCATCATTTGAAGAAAATGAATATGATTCCCACAGCAAGTTACACAAAGAAGTGAGAGATTTGTGTGTACGATCTATATTCATATACAGGACGATTCAAAAGTACTTTGACAAATTTCAGGAGGTGGTTCCGCACAATATACTAATATGAACTGTCCAAATAAATACATGTTTCGTTTCCAAGATTTTAAAGGATTTTTAAAGGTTCTAAAGTTTTATTCTTATTTTGTTTTTTGGCGCCCTTGTTCCTCGGAACAGAGTGCTTATCAATTTGCCAAATGTCTGTAAGTTTCGAATTTTTACCTGAAAATTGTCTTAAACGGTTTGGTCCCACTCACTAATTAAGAATCCATGGTCAAAATCGATTCGGTCCGGCCGTCCGTCCGGTCGTTAACACAATAACTCTCGAACGGAATGAGCTAGACAGTTGAAATTGTCAGAATAGGTTTGGGGAATGAATATCTCGGTTAAGTTTGTTATTGGGCAAAATCAAAAAAAAATATTTTTACATCATTTTTGAATAACTTTCGAAATACTGACCTCAATTAAACGAAAATTGGTATTGAGAGGTTTTTTGAGGTGTCGAATTTGGACCTGATGTTATTATTGCTCTCATTCATAGGGGCGCCACCTAAACCTCTCTTCTTTTATGAAGATTCATAACTTTTTTGAGTTTACTTCCAGCAGATTTTTCAGTAAAATAATCGATTTCTCTATCATATCTACGTAAAAAAGCTACCCTTGTTGTAGTTGACTTGAAAGTTTCTAGTCTTATAATCGATGTGTGTCATTACCAATATTTTGGAATTTTTCACAAGAATGCTTAAGAAACGAATATGACATTTAAGTAAATAATTACATAATATGTGACAGTTAAACGTTTTGTTGTTTTTTTTGAGTTTCTGTAAGTTTTAAAACACTAATTTTGAAAAAATTGATTATACAAACAATAATGCTCATTCAGCTGACATGCATATCGTTTATGCGGATGGCAATGAGTGCAAAGCACGACATATTTATCTGGAGCGATTTCCTAATCGAGTACTGCCTTCAGCTCCAACACGTACCTGTCTCCAGCGTCGTTTGGCAGAAACGGGTAGCTTGGCTCTTAGAGCTGTTATTATTGGAAGACTACGAGCATTCCGAAACCCAGAATTGGAAGAAGCTATCCTTAACACTCTCGAGGAGAATCCAGAGATAATTACAAGAATAATTACTGAAGCTCTTAATTCTACTCCACAGGTGGGAGAATTATCCACGATCAACAATTTTATCCATACCATATTCAAAGGGTACAAGCTCTTTAGCCACGAGACTTTTCCCAACATATTACTATGTGTCAGCGGTTTTTGAGAAAATTCGCTAGAAATCCTAAATTTTTACGTGAAGAGTACATACTCTTCACGTCCGAGGCAAACTTCTCCTGAAATGCTATCACAAACTTTCACAACAACCATGTTTGGGCTCTGTAAAATATGCACGCAGTTAGTGAAATACATTATCAGTATTAACTTTCTGTGAATGTATGGACGGCAATAAATGATAACTACTTGGTAGGTCCTTTCTTTCTTCCGCTCCGATTTAATGGCGCAACTTGCAGAGACTTACTGGAAAATGAATTTCCGGGACTACTTTAGAATGTACCATTAGGAATTCGTATCCGCATGTGCTTTATGCATGATGGAGCTCCGGCCCATTTTCGTGCTGAAGCCAGGGAATTCCTCAACACTGTCTATCCGAATCGATGTGTTAAAAAACCTAACCAGGCGTGGGCATCATGGTCTCCAGATCTAAGCCCGCCAAATTTTTATTTTTGGGGACTTTTAAAGGCATTAGATTGTAAAACTCCAGAAGCAAACGAGGAAGATCTAAGAAACCGAGTAGTATATGCCTGTGAAACAATAAGAAACAGACCAATAATTTTTTAGCGGGTACGAGATTCAACGACTAGAAGGCTATATGCATGTATATTAGCTGAAGGTGGACACTTTCAACGATTAATTGGAATACAATTAGTTTCCTTCAGTTTTTGCCCGCGTGTTCGGCAAGGAACAGCGTGCTATCATTTCGTCACAATGTCTGTATTTTTCGATTTTTTTTGCGAAAATAGTCTCAAACGATTGGGTTCGACTCCCTGATGGAGAATTCGAGGTCAAATTCAATGCTGTCCGTCTGGCCAGTCCGGCCAGCTGGTCCGGCCGTTAGCACGATAACTCTCGAACGGAGTGAGTTAGAACGCTGAAATTTGCAGGCCATGTTTGGAGCGTAAATATCTCGGACAAGTTCGTTAATGGGCAAAATTCATCGAGCCGTTTCGGAGTCACGGCCATGTTTAGTTAAAATGTTTTTCACGAATATTTCCGAAACCGGTCACTCGATCTATCTGAAATTCAGCACCAAATTGTATAATCATGACCTTTATATGCTTGCCAAGTCTCTTATTGATCAGATGGCCGTAAACTAGAAAAAAAATCAAATATTTGAAAATGAAATTGGAATTTTGTTTTCATTATAACACGAAAAATACTGATCCGACTGTGTTGAAACTTTGTAGATAAATGCGCAGTACCAAGTTTTTTAACTATTAGCGGAATATTTTGCTTGAAATTCTAAAACGAAATATCGGATTGAGTTCAGTTTTGGCACTTCGTTGACGAATTATGACCTCTTGGGGTGTGCAAAATTTCACTGCGAACAGACCACTAGGAGCCTAAAAAAAAATTAATAATTTTGAACTTCCATCTGGACAAATTATTTCATTTCGAATTCCTACATGGAATATATCTAACATCTAGTGATCAGATTTCGTTCCAACATATTTTTTGCGCGTTGATCTGAATCAATGCGATATGTACGTTGGCAACTGATTAAAATATGGACCTCTTACTAGCATGGCAATTGAAATAATGCGTGAACGATGTGTGGAATTTTAAATTGGTTTTCAAAATTTGTCCGAACGGTGAACGACTGGAGGTGTAACTGCCTCTTTTGGGCATTTTTTGTTACTCGCATAAGAAGACAAGAAATAATTCAACTGCTCGAGTTTTCTACTGAGAAGATTGAGGTTTTGGGGTGGAGGATGCTATTCCTCCATAGAATCCACTGGTGCGGGTCTGCGCATTCGTGGATTCAAGATGCGATATCTCCTGAACCACTAGTGTTGGAGAATCGGAGTTTTTTGTGACTGACCGGATGGCAATAAAGTGACAAAAAAAATTTCAAAAATTTTAAAATATTGTTTCCCCGATAACTGAATACTGATCTGATTGAATAGACACTCAGTAGTTAGATGCAAAGGACCAAAGCAAACACTTTTTCAAAATTTCGTGAAGATCTTGAAAAAATTACTACTATTTTGTGGAATACTTTGCTTGAAATTTCGAAACCTATTCTTTTGAAGTTCATGCTGCCCGTTCCGGACATTTCGTTCTGCGCATGCGCAGATGAGAAGTAATTTAACTGCTGTAGTTTTCGTCATAGATGATTAGGATTTTGGGGTGGCGGATGCTATTACTCCATAGAATCTCCTGGTGATGGTCTGCGCATGCGTGGATTAAAGATGCGATATCTCCTGAAACACTAGTGTTGGAGAATCGGAGTTTTATGCAAGGTGTATGATTTTGAGAGGACTTTCAGCCACCAGAAGATTGCACATGCGCAGAAGAGAAGTGACTGTTTTTGGGTTGTATGGGTTATTTTGGGAGTGCAGAGCGATATTGTGAGGTTTTAATAGAATATTTATGGCAATTCAGTGCAAGGACAAGTCAGTTTGGGGGATGTATCGTTAATTCCAAGTTCAAGTGTGCGTACCGTGGCCCTGGGGCTAATTTTGAAATTGATGTTACCCCTTACAGGCATTTTTCGTTATGCGCATGAGCAGACGATAAGTGAATTAACTGCTGGCGTTTTCGTCTGAGAGTATTGGGGATTTGAGGTGCAGGATGCAATTATTTAACAGAATCCCATTGGGAGTATACGCGCATGCGTGGATTGAAGGTGCGATCTCTCCAGGGTTTTGAAGAATCAGAGTTTTGTGTACGGTTTGTAATTTTGAGAGGACTTTTAGACACGAGTAGATTGCGCATGCGCAGATGTGACGTGGCCAATATTGTGAGGTTTTCAAAAAAAGTTCAAACTTAGTAGTAAGATGCAAAAGACCAAAGCAAACACTTTCGCAAAATTTCGTGAAGATCACGTGACATGAAAAAATTCAAAAAATTACTACTGTTATGTCTTTTATTTTGCTTGAAATTCCGAAACCTTTTTTTTGAATTTCATGCTGCCCTTTCCAGGCATTTTTCGTTATGCGCATGCGCAGATGAGAAGTGATTTACCTGCTGTAGTTTTTGTATGAGAGGATTTGGGTTTTGGGGTGGTGGATGCTATTACTCCATAGAATCCGCTGGTGAGGGTCTGAGCATGCGTGGAATAAACATGCGTGGAATAAACATGCGAAATCTCCTCAACCACTAGTGCTGGAGAATCGGAGTTTTTTGTATGGTGTGTGATTTTGAGAGGACTTTCAGCCACGAGTAGATTGCGCATGCGCAGAAGAGAAGCGACTGTTTTTGGGTTGTATGGGTTAGGTTGGGAGTACTGAGCGAAATTGTGAGGTTTTAAAAGAATATTTATGGCAATTCAGTGCAAGGACAAGTCAGTTTGGGGGATGTATCATTGTTTCCGAGTTGAAGTGTCCGTACCGTGGCTCTGGGGCTAATTTTGGAATTGATATCAACCCTTACGGGCATTTTTCGTTATGCGCATGAGCACACCACCAGTGATTTAACTGCTGGTGTTTTCGTCAGAGAGGATTGAAGTTTTGGGGTGGGAGATGCTATTCCTACATAGAATCCCCTGGTGAGGGTCTGCGCATGCGTGGATCAAAGATGCGATATCTCCTGAACCACTAGTGTTGGAGAATCGGAGTTTTTTGTAAGGTGTGTGACTTTGGGAGGACTTTCAGCCACGAGTAGAATGCGCATGTGCAGAAGAAAAGTGCCATTTTTTGGGTAGTGTGGGTTATGCTGAGAGTGCTGAGCCGATATTGGGACGGGACGTTTCAAAAGAATATTCATGTCAATTCAGTGCACGGACACAAGTCAGTTGAAGTGTGCGTAGTGTGGCCCTGGGTATAGTTTTGAAATTTATGGTACCCCATACGGGCATTTTTTGTTATGCGCATGAGCAGACGATAAGTGAATAAACTGCTGGAGTTTTCGTCTGAGAGGATTGGGAATTTGAGGTGTAGGATGCTATTATTTAACAGAATCCCTTCAGAAGTATCCACGCATACGTAGATTGAAGGTGCGATCTCCTGAACCAATGGTTTTGAAGAATCAGAGTTTTGTGTGCGGTGTGTGATTTTGAGAGGACTTTCAGACACGAGTAGATTGCGCATGCGCAATGGTGACGTGGCTCTTCTTGGCTTGCATGGCTTATGTTGGGTGCGGTTTACGTCCAGCGGTCATGTATTTTGTGATGAGCCAATATTGTGAGGTTTTAAATTAAAATTCAAGACAATTCTATGAACGAACATGTCAGTTGCGTGGAAATAGCGTTGTTTTCGAGTTGATATGTCTGTGTCGTGGCCCTGGGGCCAATTTATCAATAACTAAACTAGTTACTTTCGGATTTGGAGAATAGGCGAAGACATTGCGTTCCTAATTCGAAATTCATGTGTCCCCTTTCGGAGATATTTCGTTCCACGCATGAATAGACAAGAAGTGATTTAACTGCTGGAGTTTGCGTCTGAGAGGATTGGAGTTTTCATGTGCTGGATGCTATTCCCCTAAGTTTTATTTTCAGGGGACTTTAAGCCACGAGTAGATTGCGTATGCGAAGAGGAGACGTTTGGATTGCAAGGCTCCTGTTGAGAGTGGTTTGCGTCTAGCCGTGATGGATGTTGTGCTGAGCCATCATTTTAAGGTTTTAAGAGAAATTTCATGGCAATTCTGTGCACGGACAAGTCAGTTTCGGGAAAATAGCGTTGTTTCTGAGTTGAAATATCTGTATCGTGGCCCAGGGGCGACTTTATAAATAACTATATTCGGTAGATCTATATTAAATTACATTCGGATTTGGGGAAGAGGCAATTGCGGTCGTAACGGAGGTCCCATAACTGCAAATTATTTCGATCTACGGTAAAGCTAACAGCCAAACTGTATTGCTAGCCATATTTGTTAATGGAATCGCAAAAATAAAAAAAGCACTGACGTGAAGTCAGTACCCTTTGGCGCGCGTGTTCACGGTGGGTAATTTGAATTGAAATCATTCAAAGTACTCATCAGAGTACTTCAAGCTCAGTGTATAGAGGATAGGGGATAGGGGACACCATTCACTATCGGTTCAAAAATTAACAGTGCTGTATCTAAGCTGCCATAAGGATAGAGTAACAAAGTTGAAAAAGAACACAACTGACTCTCCTTAGTCGCACCTACTCCTAGAAGATTCTGAGGGATCTCCTTGGTAAAGTTTTGGTAGGGTCAGTATAATCATAATGATGTTTATAGCACGTGCGCCAAATGCAGATTGACTTAACAATGAAAGAAAAAGTGTAAAAAAGCATTGACGTGGGGTCATTCTGCTTTGGCGCGCGTGCTATAAGCATGATTATGATTATACTGACCTTCCCAAGACTTTCTCAAGGAGATCGCTTAGAATATTCCCGGAGCTTGTGCGACTAAGGAGAGTCAGTTGTGTTTTTTTCAACTTTGTTACTCTATCCTTATGACAGCTTCGATGCAGCACTGTTAATTTTTGAACCGGCATTGAATGGTGTTCCCTATCCTTTGGGTAGATCTCCGGCTCGCTCTATCCTCTGAGCTTGTTATTCTACATCTTCGAAATTTCTTGAAATAAAATGTTGGTATTTCATTTAAACAGACAGATTCTGCACCCTTGATACAAAAATAACTGTTTCTGTGCTTAAAGATGTCATACAGGGACGTAACCAGAAGTAATGACCTCTTCAAACGAGGAAACAGTAATAGAATATGTGGCACCACATACAAAAACCAAAATTACTTACTTAAACGTCAAATTCATTTCATAAGCATTCTTGTGAAAAATATAAAATCATGGTGAAAACTCCAACATACATCGATTATCAGACTTGAAATATTCGAGTCCAAATATCTAGAAAACGGTTGCTTATAGCGACTTGTAACAAGGGTAGCTTTTCTACGTAGATATGATAGAGGAATCTACTATTTCACTGAAAAATATGGTAGAAGTACGCTCAAAAAAGTTATGAATCTCCATAAAAGAATTTGACACCTCTAAAAACTACTCAATACCAATTTTCGTTCAATTAAGGTCAGTATTTAGAAAGTTATTTAAAAACAAATCATCTCTCCGAAATTATTGGTCTCTGGGAATGGTATAAATAGATTCTTACGATAGAACTGCATCATGAAAGAAATTATATTCAAACAGACCGATTCTGCCCAATAACGAACTTATACGAGTTATTCATTCCTCAAATCTCCTCGGAATATTTTATTATATCAATTGAAACTTACCGAATATTGCAGTTTTGTTTTTACTGGAGATATTCTGAACCCAATGTGATTATATATCTTACCAAAGTATATATTTCCATCATCATATGGATTAGGCATGGGCATCATATCATCATCTTAAAAATATAATATCATTTTATCCTTATAATTCTACGATAGCTGAGGTGATTTCATTGGTTATTTTACATTCAATCATACTTTGTTTTCTAGAAGGAGATGTATTTTATATTTTATATCAAGAATTTTGGAACCAGAAATAATTCTGACATTTATCTCTCATAGGAAAATAAGATGACATGTATGGACACAGATCATATTATAATTCATAGATAGAATAATTAAGTACAGCATGCTCTGAGAACATAGAAGTACGATTTATTATTGAAATTTTGAAAAATCCTATCTCCGAATGTAATACCTTGTTAGAGTTAAAAATTATATGATTCTTCTGGTGAAATTGCATCTTAAATATATATTTTTTGGACAATTCATATTAGAATATTGTGAGGACTAGCATGAACTTCAAAAAATGGGTTCAAGCCCTGTGGACAGGAGCTTTCTGGCGCGCTAGTTCAAATAGACAAATTATATATCCGAAAGTATTGGTTTCTCAGAGTTGGGAATTATATCAATGTATTCATATGATAGAACTGCATCATAAAGGAAATACAATTCAACTAATAGTTTATTTATCAAGATTAAATCAACAATCATGAGAATGAGAACTGCACCATGGAAGAAATCAAATTAAATCCGGCCAATTTTGTCCAATAACGAACTTATCCGAGATATTCATCTCCCTAACTGTTATATTTCTGTATCGTCGGTTATTATGTTGAATTAATACACTGAGATTTGACTTCGTATTTATTTGGTTAGTTAAGTACTTGTGCATACATTCGGTCTTCTTCCTGTCTATCGATTGATCGTATGATGATTGAGATGGTCTCTTAGTATTGTTCGCACACGCGTATCACATCACGCAACTCACAATGAAAATATATTGACATCATCGATAGCGAACATCCCTTTTCTTAATTCTAAGGTACAGTCATTTATAAACCCTTCAAAAATTAATATAAACCTATTGATCTTACATTGTTTCTTATTACTAGTTATTTACATATCCTTATTTATACTTAATTATTATATACAAATTTATTCAAAATAGGAGTTAGTTATTACATTGAATATTCAATCTATCGGGAGGTTTCACTGCCCTGCCATATCTGGTTCTATAAAAAGTATTATCATCCTCCCTCTTGTGATTCTCATTAATCAATTCTGTTGAATTTTGAGGGTGGACATCATATCTATTGCAAGTGTCATTTGATCTAAATCTCAAAAGCACTCTGTTTCGACGATATTTCACTCCATTTGGGTCTTCAATTATATAAGATCTCTGACAATTTAATCTTTCTTTAATTATAGCTGGACTCCAGTCAGATTTGTTATTTTTCTTAAAATACACATGATCGTTAGGGTGAAGAAAGGGTAGTGCTTTTTTACGAGGGGCAAACCACCGTGGAATTATGGTGTACAAGTTGGAGGAATTCCGTGGAATTCCTCGTTTTTTTGCCGCGCTCGTCCTACTTATACGAGCGATGTCTGTATTTTTGTATTGACCAGGAATGGCCTCAATCGAAGGGTTTGCCAGGGATTTTTCACACTGATTCAAATTCCGTGCTGAAATTCATTGCTGTCCGTCGGGCTGAGCATCCGTATGCACGATAACGAAGGAAATGACGTAGAGACTCTGTTCCTCGGAACAGAGTGCTTATCAATTTGCCCAAATGTCTGTAATTTTCGAATTTTTGCCTGAAAATGGTCTTGAACGATTTGGTTCAACTCACTGATCAAGAATCCATGTTCAAAATCGATTCTGTCCGCCCGTCCGTCCGGCCGATAACACGATAATTCTCGAACGGAATGAGCTAGACAATTGAAATTTTCAGAGTAGGTCCGAGGCATAAATATCTTATGGTTAAGTTCGTTATTGGGCAAAATAACGTTATTAGTTTCGGAGTAACAAAAAACAAATTTTTGTTAACGTTACAACTTTTGAATTAAATTTCATCATGAGAATCCAATTATATCATTTTCAACTCCAACAAGCTAATACTTTCGGAGATATGATTTTTCAAAATTTCAATAATACATCGTAGTTCTATGTATTCACTGTCTGTGTTCACTGTTCGTAAATGTCATCTTTTCTAGCTATTAGATTAGAGTCATGTCAATTCTTAGTTTGAAAACAAGTATCCGATTCTTGAATTTGTGGAAATATACAAGACTGTTTTGAAACCGAAAATAATATTGACTGGTTGCATATTGGATAATTTACGTATAAATTCGGGATGACGTTTGAGAAGATTTAGAATTGGATCATTTCAATGATATAGTTAATGAAGGAAAGAATAACATAATGGAATCATCAAAACAAAATACTCTTCGTTGACCACCGAGGTTAATATTACATTTTACTTCCTTAAGTAGTAAGATATGTTCCTATATACAGTATTTTCATAATGTTGCTAGTTAATATATTTTGAACTATTAAAATAATCTGTTCGTATGCCTCTTCCTACTCAAATATCAGGAATAAATGGACAATCTGCTATGATTGTCTCCAGCCTTGCTCTAGACATTTCGATGATACTTTCCTTAGGTATTTGGAGTTGTGAAAACTATGCACCGAGTGTAAGTTGCAACAATCCATTCCACGAGGTTGAATCATTGTAGACTGCTCATTTAATCTGGATAAATAATTTTAATGACAATTTTTGAAGCATTATAGATTGCTCTTTTTTTTGGTGCTCTTATTCAAATGGTAATTTTTGAAATTTTTTTTTTAAACGATACTTTTTTTAATTTGATTTCTTTCATTATGCAGTTCTATCATAAGAATCCATTGATATAATTCCCAACTCTGAAAAAACCCATAACTTTCGGAGATACAATTTGTCTGTTTGAACATGAGCGCCAAAAGCTCTTGTCCACAGGGCTTGAGCCAATTTTTTTTCATTGTCCTTTGCAGTAGGATTGAATAGGCAAATGAACATGCGCACAACAGCTTAAGACTTTACGATAGTGCTTTCTAAAACGAAGTTTAAATGATTTTTTAAAATTTTTTAGCAAAAAAATCCTCACTAAACTTCGCACAGATCTTTAAGCTATTCTTCAGCTAGCTATCTAATTTTAAATCGAATAGATCTGTACTATTCCAGTCATTGGAAGATAAAATTTAAGTTGTTATTTTTTTGAATAATTTTTGAAAAATTCGGCATTCTACAATATGCTACCAAGTTTGAATTGGATCGGATTCGGTCTTTTTGAGTTATTGAGGAAAAAGCATAATATTCATACGGGAATAACCGAGCCGATTGACGAAATCAACTATCATAATCCGATGCGGAACCTACCCTGGAAATCGCAAGTCGCTATCTCTTTCCGTTCGTAAGTTATTGTGGTAACGATCACCCATGCAGATGCTGAACGTGCCCTTCGCTGTGGCATTTCCAATATTTGCCAAAATCTCCAACAATTTAGACCCGATCCTGTTGAAACTTGGCTTTAGAATGAGGTTCTGAAGGCTCTCTGAAAATTTCAGCGATATTGGACGAATAGTTTCCGAGATACAGGTTGTTTATTATTATTTTTGTGCGTATGTTCTGGGGAACATCGCGTTATCATTTTGTCCAAATATCTGTAACGTTTGAATTTTTGGACGAAAATGGTCTCAAACGATTTAGTTCGACTCCCCAATGAAGAATTCGAGGCCAAATTTGATTCTGTCCGGTCGGCCGTCCGGCCGTTGCCATGATAACTTGAGAAAAAAAAGAGCTAGCGACTTGAAATTTTGAGGGTGGGTGGCGCATCCCAATACAACGGACAAGTTCGTTAATGGGCATAATCAGCCCAGTGGTTTCCGAGTAATAATTTCGTTTTCAACCAATACAAATCCGATCGAATTGAAACTTGGTGAGTAGTTGTAGAATATGAACCTAAGAACGTTTGTGAAATTTTTTGCGAATCGTTTGGCTAAAAAATTATTAAAAAATTATTGAAAAATATTTTTGTTTTCACGATAACTTGAGAAAGGAAAGAGATAGCGGCTTGAAGTTTTCAGGTTAGGATGTGCACCAGAACGCGACATTTCAGTTCATTTAAGAGCATAATCGGCCAAACGGTTTTAGAGTTATGGCCATCTGAAGTTTGGTTGTTTTTTGTTCCTCATTAACTCGAAAAATACTAAACCGATTGAATTCAAACATGGTAATTAGTTGTAGAATGCCAACGTGAAAATTCTTGCAAAATTTTGTGAAGATAATATTTGTAGAAAATTTCTAAAAAATCATAGAAAATTGAAAAAAAAAAATTCTATATATCAGTAACTATTCGTTTGAAATTGCTGAAATTTTGCAAGAGCCTTCATAACCTAACTTTACTGCCAAATTTCAAGTTTTATTACGATCGGTTAAATATTGTTGGAGATTCGAGCATTCTTGTGTGAGTTCAGTACATGGGTGACCGTTGCCTCGATAATTTTCGAACGAAAGGAAATGACGGAAAAAGAAAATTTAAGAACTGTACACCTAGAAAATTTCAAAAAAATCACAAAAAAAAAATTGGTTCAAGCACTGACATGAAGTCAGAAGCTTTTGCACATATGTTCTATTGTCCATTCTTCTGTATTGGACACCCCTAATCGAATTTACCATGGTAAATTATGTTGTCCATTCTCCTGTATTGGACACTTAATTCGAATTTACCATGTTGAAATCGAATTAAGAGTGTCCAATACAGGAGAATGGACAACATAATTTACCATGGTAAATTCGATTAAGGGTGTTGAATACAGAAGTATGGACAATAGAACATACGCGCAAAAGCTTCTGACTTCACGTCAGTGCTTGAACCAATTTTTTTAATTTTCCAGTTATACGATTGCCACCAAATTTCGCATGAGTCTTCATCTCGGCATTCTACAACTAATTTCAATTCGATTGGACCTGAACTTTGGAGTTATCGGAAAAACAAAATTTCAGATTGGTATAACACCGAAACCGTACGGCCGATTATACCCGTTAAGGAACTTATCCGTTGTATTCGGATTTGCAATCTACCCTGAAAAGTTCATGACGCAAACCCATTCCGTTCAAAAATTATCGTGGAAACGGCCGGCTGGCTGGTCGGACAGAATCAAATTTTATATCGGATTCTTCATCAGGAAGTCGGATTCAGTCGTTTGAGACCATTTTCGGCAAAAATTACAGACACTTGCGCGAAATGTTTACTCTATGTTTCCCAGAACATATATACGCGCAAAAAATAATCAGAATTTGATTGGTGTGTTAGTAAGTGTACTCCAACTGATGTGAAGTAGTTCTAATCAATGAAACACGGAAAAAACATGCTTCATTTATTCAAAGCACTTTTTTTGCTACAACCTAACAGGAGAGAAAGAATGTTACTTAAGGAATTTATGGAAATTGTTAATGCTGCCGTGATACCAAGCATAGCATCAACATTATGGTTTCAAATATCGCGAAAAAAATTAACCGGCATAGTGGATTTCGACTTTGTCGACATAGATCCTGTCAAAATAGCTAATATATATGTCTAGTAGAGAAGTTAATCGAAATAGTTGAAATACCCAAATGACTAGGAATTCCGTGGAATTCCGTGGAATTCCGTGGAAGTACTTGGAATTCCGTGGAATTATTTCACAAAGTGGAATTATGGTGTACACATTTTTATGGGTGGTTTGCCCCTCTCTATTTTATTCATGTCATAATAATACTTTTGACTATTCTGCGATTGTTCAATTTTTTCTTTATACGTATTGAATTTGACTATTTTAGGTTTTAGTTTTCTAGTTAAAATTGGTACATTATTCCTTATATTTCGCGACATAAGTAGCTCAGCAGGTGACGGTAGATTTAATTTTGGAGTCGATCTGTAGTGTAAAAGAGCTAAATATGGATCTGTTTTCAATTCTTTAGATTTTCTAAGAATTTGTTTGACAATTTTGACGGAGCTTTCAGCTTGACCATTCGATTGGGGGTGATATGGACTTGAAAAGACATGTTCGATGTCCCAATCGAATAAAAAAGATTTAAATTCGAGTGAATTAAAGGGTGGTCCACCTTCTGACACCAGCTGCATAGGAATTCCATGACGTGCAAATATTTATTTAAGACTAATTATTACTTTTTGTGCTGAATAGCCTTGATCTAATAGAGCAATTTCTATGAATTTTGAATAGTAATCTGTGACCAAGAGGTAAGTTTTATTGTCGAAATTAAGAAAATCTAAGCCAATTCTTTCCCAAGCAAAATGAGGTATATCATAGTTTTGCAGAGGTTCCCCTTGATTGGCAGACCTGAATTTTGCACATATTGGGCATTGATCAATTAAATTTTTCAATTGAGATGACATATTAGGCCAATAAAAAGACTGTCTAGCTAAATTCATACATTTGTTGTGTCCCTGATGACCTTCATGAATTTTATGAAGCATTTCGTTTTGTAGTGTTACTGGGACAATTAATTTAGTTCCTTTACAAAGAAGATTTTTGATAACGTGAATTTCATTTTGGAAATTCCAAAATGGTTTCGCCAGTACATGTGTTCTCTTTTTGGATTTTGGCCATCCTTCATAATAGTATTTTTTTAGAATATTTGATGTTTCATCTGCTTCAGTACTCTGACATAGTTTTTCATTATATTTATCTGTTATTGCGATATTTGAATAAGCCATATTAATATGATATTGTATATCGGACTCATAATCGGGAATATAATTTTCTTTTAAGGCGGCTCTGGACAACGTGTCAGACATATACATTTGTTTTCCTGGCACATATATTACATCTAAATCATAACCTTGTAAAGCCAGCATCATTCTTTGCAATGTGGCAGGAATATCAAAGAGAGCCTTCTTAAAAAGATAAACCAATGGTTTATGGTCTGTTTGAACTATGATCCTATGACCAAAAATGTATTGATGGAACTTAGCACAACCAAATTGAATTGCAAACAATTCTTTTTCGATCTGCGCATAATTTTTCTGCTAGGAAGTTAAAGTTTTTGAACTATATGCAATAGGACGATTATTCTGCATTATAACAGCTCCAATAGCCGATTGTGAACTATCGACTGATAAAATTAAGGGTACTTTAGGATCGTAATGTGTTAAGACAGGTGAATTTGATATAATTTCTTTCAAATTAGCAAATTCTTTTTCACAATTTTGATCCCAGACCCAATGACTACTAGATTTCAGTAAGTTTCGAAGGACCTTTGTTTTTTGTGACAAATTATTGATAAAAGGACCCAGAAAATTGATCATTCCTAAATATCTTTGAAGCTCCTTTGGATTAGAAGGTGAAGGTAACTGTTTGATCGCTTCAATTTTTTCATCATCGACTCTAATACCTTCTTTACTGAATATATGACCTAAAAAACGTACTTGAGTGACAGCTATTTTACTTTTTTCTTTATTGAATTTAAGATTGACTTCTCTTGCTCTCTGCAGAACTTTTTTAAGACGACTATTATGAATTTCTAAAGTTTCACCATATACTAAAAATTCATCGACAAAAATTAGCACACCTTCAATATCTCCAAATAAGTCATTCATGACTTGAACAAATTTTTCTGATGAGGTACATATACCAAAGGGTAAACGTTTAAATTTGTATCTACCAAAAGGAGTTTGGAATGTACATAAATCTGAGCTTTCTTCGTCTAATTTTAACATCCAAAATCCGGAGAAAGCATCTAAATGCGAAAAATGAGCTGCATTAATTAATTTTGACCTGACTTCATCAAAGTTTTTTAAAGGAAAATGTTCTCTCATTATATTTTTATTTAAATTTCTTGGATCCAAGCATATTCTCAACTGACCCGACTATTTGATAGTTATGACTATAGAATTGACCCAAGACGTAGGTTTTGATACCTTAGATATGACATCCATTCTCTCCATTCTATCTAATTCCCTCCGAAGTTTATTGTGTAGAGCAAATGGGACTTTTCGAGGTGGATGAATATGAGGAATTGCATCTGGGCGAACTTGATATGGCAGACCGGTGGTAGACATCCTAAACCTTCAAACACATCCTGAAATTTATCAAGAATTAGACTGCATTCATTATTCGCAAGATTGAAAACTCTTTTTAAAATACCAATTTTTTGACATGTGGGTAGACCCAAGACAGTTTGACAAGATATTCTGACTATAATGAATGTAATGATTTCGTAAGTATTATTGAAAAAATTGGTTCAAGCCCTGTGGACAGGAGCTATTGGGCGCATGTTCATCTTCCTTGTGGCCCGTACTGACCATAAAAGAAAAAAAGCAGTATCATGTTGAATACCTTAATATTATTGATTATTATATAATAATCGATGAAAATACTGAGAGAGACCCAGGAAATTTGACACATTTTGTCTTATATCTCCAGAAATTGAAATCGTATAGAGCCAAAATTTTGCACAATGTTGCAAAATACTACAATTGACGTTAGTACAAGTTTTTGTTGCAATCTGATGAATAGTTCACGAAAAAAAAATTTTTTTTTCGAAAAAATTAAAAGAAATATTTTTTTAAAAATTACCAATATTTCGATCATAACAGAATTTTGCCAAAAGTTGCGCGTTTATATCCTCGAACTGACTACCAAGTTTCGATTCAACATCTTCTTTAGTTCCTGAAATATCAGGGAAATAACCTCAAAATTTTAAATGTCTATAATTCCTAAACCGTCCGGCCGATTTTGCCCGTTAACGAAGTTAACCGTCGCATTTTGATCAGAAACCTACCCTGAAAGTTTGAAGTCGATAGGACCTTCGGTGCTCCTGTTATCGTGCCTACGGCCGGAAAACCGGCCGGCCTGCCGGCCGGCACCGGACGGCACCCAAAAATCTGACACCGGATTCGTGATCAGGGAGTCCGAATTAGTCTATTAGCCAATTTTCAGCTCGAAATTCGAAAATTACAGACATTTGGACGAAATGATAGGACGATGTTCCCCTAGAACATGCGCCCAAAAACATTTAAGATTACATTTTCCAATAACTGGTATTTGATTTCCTCCAAAGCTATTTACTGACATTTGACATTTTATAATGGATGAATCTGGTAAATTTAATTTACTAAAAGTTAGGTACGACAGAATGTTAACATCAGCACCAGAATCAAGTATAGAGTTAATTTTGAAATTATTTATGTATATATCTAAAGACCATGATTCTTTTTTCAGTTTATCAACATAGTTATTTCCTATCATACCGACAAAAGGAAATATTGAACTAGAATCTAAGTTTTCTTCAGATTCCAATAATTTCACTGACTTATTCTTAAAACAAAATTTCGCAAAATGACCATGTTTTTTACATAACCTGCATTTGACGTTTGAGGCTGGACACTTATATCTGTGTTGTTGACCACATCTTCCACATGTGTTGTTATCACTGGTAGTTGATTTTCAATTTTTGAATTCATGTCTGGACCCAATGGATGATTGACTGATACTTCTTGACCTTGAATGTCTAAACTTTTCATATCCTGGCGTGGAACTTCTTCTATTAATATATAAAACTTGATCATTACTTCCTCATGCGGACTCTTTCTGGATTTTCTCTGAATTCTGTTGAGCCAAAATGACAGACTTGGCAAGATCGACAGCTTTTTGGAGAGGAATATCGACTTCTTGAAGTAGACGTTGACGAATATTCATCAAATGGGAATTCATATTCGCAATGAATATATCTCGAACTAAAGATTCTCGAAGATTCTTGAATTCACATTTCATGCTTAAATTTTCCAGATCAGTTATGAAATTTTCAATACTTTCATTCACATTTTGTGTTCTAGTGAAAAAAGTATGACGTAGCATGGTGAGATTATTTTGAGGTTCAAAGTATTTATCAAATTTGGATTTAACATCATCCAATGTTGTATCGATAATTTTCAAGTTGAAGGAATTAAAAATTTGTCTACCTTTAGAACCAATTGAGTGTAACATCAGAGCGATCTTTCGGCATTCAGTAGACTCGATCAATCCTGTGGCTAACAAGTAAATATCAAAATTTTCCCACCATTCTCTCCAATTTGTCGCATTGTTCTGACTAGATGATATAATTAATTCATTTGTAGGTCTTAAATTCGTCACATGATCGGGCCTCACTTCTCCATCGTCGGACATCTTGTGAACTGATAATGAATCTTAATTCGTAGACGGAAATATTATTATAAATAATATTCCAGTTAATTTCTTCTAAATTTACCTATAGCACCAGAAGGACACCTGACACCATGTTATATTTCTGTATCGTTGGTTATTATGTTGAATTAATACACTGAGATTTGACTTCGTATTTATTTGGTTAGTTAAGTACTTGTGCATTATTATTTTTTATTATTATTGATAAGGGGTTACGTTGCACCGCGACCTTGAGATCTATTGTGCCCCCCATCAGAGCTGTTCTCACCATTACGCCATCTACAGCTCGCCCTCCAGTTCCAGAGTATAAATGAACCTCAATATCTGGGAAGGCTTCAAGGATATTACGTCTTCACTCCTACAAGTTTCCTGTCCAAAGCATTCCTTTCGCTGACTTGCAATGGCGAGGCATTCTGTAACAAGGTGAAGAGGAGTTTCTTCCTCCTCCCCACAGAATCTGCACTCGTCAGTATCTGATAAACCTATTCTCATCAAATGCTTCCTGAGGCGACAGTGTCCTGTGAGGAAGCCAGTGACCAGGTGTAACTTATTCTTACAGAGATCCAGATAGCTTTTGGATCTCACTTGTGCATACATTTGGTCTTCTTGCTGTCTATCGATTGATCGTATGATGATCGAGATGGTCTCTTAGTATTGTTCGCACACGCATATCACATCATGCAACTCACAATGGAAATATTTTGACATCATCGATATCCAACACTAACCTACTCTGAAAATTTCGACTACCTAGCTCATTCCGTTCGAGAGTTATTGTAGAAAAACTTTTTTTAACTTTTCAAAATTTTTTTTTTTGACATTTTGCGATAATCTGGTCAATACAAAACTTCACACGCGTATAAAGGTCATGATAGATCGAGTGATCGGTTTCGGAAATATTCATAAAAAATATTTTTACTGAAGTCGGCCATAACTCCGAAACCGCTTCATGGATTTCGCCTATTAACGAGCTCGTCCGAGATATTTACGCTCCAAACCCACCTTGCAAATTTTTTCATTCATTCATTCATTCAATTCTCATTCTCCACAACGAGCATCGGCAGACCCCCGACACATTACCGTTGTGGAGGCTTAGGCTCAGCAGTTATGCTATGTGCCCAAAATCCAGTATCCAATATTTGCATGTGTGAGGTCTCAAGTAATCCTTGGTGTCCCTGGGACCTGCGGGAGTCTCGGATGAACCGATCACCAAGGATTGGCACGTGCACTTAACAGTCACAACACTGACTCTAATTTATCCAGGTAATCCTTCAAAACTAGAGCCCAAAAACATTACACTAATATAATTTGAGAGTCTTGCGTCTTCCTTAATAACTATTTTTTAACCTTGCAAATTTCAATCCGCTTACTCCTTTCGTTCGAGAGTTATCGTGCCTACGGCCGGCCGGACAGAATCGATTTCGACCTCGGATTCTTGATCAGTGAGTCGAACCAAATCGTTTGAGACCATTTTCAGCCAAAAACTCCAAAATTACAGACACTATGGCAAATTGATAAGCACTCTGTTCCGTGGAACTAGAGCGCCAAAAAAACAAGTTTCGTATGACAATTGCCCAAAACAGGTTTAAAGTACCTACAAATAGTAGATATTCCATAAAACATGTATGAAAGAAGAAAAGTAATAATGAAAAATTACCTTGTAATCGATCAAAAATTTCCTGATCTACGTTCACCAAATTTTCTCCTTTATCGAACTACAGAATTATGCTTTCAATATTTACGTAATATTTTCAAACATTTTTGGGTGAGGTCCCCGTTGCATCGCTAAAATACAAGTATTTCAACCCCAATATTTTTTAAGTTATTATATTCCCTTCCCTCAGTCCCGTCATAAATTGAGAGAACTGAGCATTATATGTCTATGGATGAAGAGCAGTCTCACTACTCTAAGATCTCTTACTTCATGTTCCGTTCCGAAATGTAAGACTTTTCTGAGAAAAACTAATTTCGGAGCCAACAACTGAGATTTTTCTAACTTCGCTCACAATTCTTCGATTGATTAGATAATGTCATGTCTCAGGAAAATAAGTTGACATTATGACAATTCATACATGAAATAATTATATCATTCTGTGACAACGTAGAAATACGATTTATTATTGAAATTTTGAAAAATCATATCTCCGAAAGTATTAGCTTGTTAGAGATATAAATGATATCATTGAATTCTTATGGTAAAACTGCTCATTGAAAAAAATTTATTTTGGAATTTGTTACGTAAAAAAAAATTTTTTTTTTGTTACTCCGAAACCATCTGTCCGATTTTGCTCAATAGCGAACTTACTCGTGATATTTATCTCTCAAACCTACTGTAAAATTCTCAACTGTCCAGCTCATTCCGTTCGAGAGTTATCGTGCCTACGGCCGGCCAGCCGGAACGGCCGGACGGCCGGACAGAATGAATTTCGACCACGGATTCTTGATCAGTGAGTCGAACCGAATCGTTTAAGACCATTTTCATCGAAAAATTCGAAAATTACAGATATTTGGGCAAATTGATAAGCACTCAGTTCCGAGGAACTAGAGCACCAAAATATAGATTTCGGTAATTCAAGCAAAATATTCCTCATAATAGTTGTAATTTTTTGAATATTTACATGTCATGTTTGTCATCCTCACGAAATTTTTCAAAAGTGCTTGCTTCGTTCTTTTGCAGCTAACTAGTGACTTTCAATTCAATCATATCACATTTTTCGAGTTATTGTGGAAAAAAATTTCAATATATTTGAAATTTGTTCTGCCACTTTATGGCTATCCGATCAGTTCAAACCTTCGCATCCATATAAACGTCACGATTCTACATTTTTGTACTAAATTTAAGATAGATCGAGTTACCGGTTCCGGAAAAATTCATAAAAAATATTTTTACTTAAAACGGCCATAACTCAGAAATAGCTTGGTGGATTTCACGTGTTAGCGAACTCGTCCGAGATATTTATGCTCCAAACCTACTGCGCAAATGTCAATCCTCTTATCCTTTCGTATGTTATCCGTTATCGTTCTAACGGCCGGCTGGACCGGTCGGACGGACAGAATTGAATTTGACCTCGGATTATTCATCAGTGAGTCGAAGTAAATCGCTTGAGACCATTTTCGGCAAAAAAAATCGAAAAATACAGATTTGTGGCGAAATAATAGCACGCTGTTCCATGCGCAACATTCGTGCAAAAACAACTAAAAATGAACTATCGAAAAACTAAGGTACCTCCTCATGAAATTTATCATAAGATTATTCGTGTATGATTAGAAAATCTAGATATTTCTGTTATTTCTCACTAAATGTTCCAGTACTTTACAAGTTCTGTATGTGGACATTATTGTAGATTCAGATTATTTGCATCATGATCATAAAATCCCAGAAAGGAACCATTAAGATATAATATCCTGGCATGTAATTCCAAGGAAATCCAGTACATGTACCATATCAATATCCATATTCAAAGGAAACTCAAAGGGCACGGAGATATTCCTAAAGCTATTCAAGAAGTAGATGAGTTCATTATTGCACGAATAATGAAATCAGTTCTCTACTTTCCACAAAAATATCGATCTCATCGTCATGGACAGATATCTATCTATATGGATAAATATGCAATTATAAAAAATATCTTGCGTTTTCTAAATCCATTAATAACTCAAATGAGAGTTGTGGCAGATTGAATAACGTACTAATACGATCCATGAGTAAGTACAGGAATTAACAACGAACATTCTGCAGATTTAGCTGAAATCCTGTGATAAATTCCTCATATTTTAATCTGCAGATTCTCTATTCCGGAAGTCTTATACGTTCCACACATATTCATATTCAAGAAGTGACTTGGTGTAACTCGATATTCTTGATAGATTTCGGGTATGTGGTGGTTGCTCGAATGAGGGGATGCATAAATCGGCGCTGGGTCATAGCGCCATATCAGTTTTTTGTATGAGGTCAGATAGTGCGTGACGAACAGATATTAAGATCGCTTTGATATATTGGAATAATATAGGGAGATCATGCCAGAATATTTAAATCAGATGCTCAAGGTATTGAAGATAGTTACTCCGATAGGGCGCCGAAAAATGAAAACCAGGCGAAATATGACGGAAATTATTTATGACCCATATGCATTCAAATCGCTGACGATGTTGGCTGGTGGATTGTATATTGTTTTCTTCGGTTCCTCGTTTCAACGTTTCATCGTAAAAACATATTGAGAACTCAGATCAAGACGAATCATTTACTTGGATTAATCCGAATTTTCTTCACTGTTTGGACTACGTATCAAAATATTGATCTAGACGTGTGAGGTCATATGCCAAAATATATTTAAAACAAAGAAGGCTATGAATCTGACAAAAGGATTCATCATATACTGCGAATATATGATCATAGAAATTCATGAAGAAATTATCCTAGAAGGATTCCTTTTTGGAAATCTTTGAATTATGTCTTGCGAAATCACTTATTTCATTTTACAACATTTTGGCGCTCTTGTTCCTCTTGAGGACTGAATATCTCGGATAAGTTCGTTATTTAATTTTAATTTAGTTTATTGTATGACGCAGTTCTAAAATTAGAATTCATTGATTTCATTCCCAAGTCTGAGAAACCAATACTTTCGGAAATATAATTTGTTATTTTTGGCGCTCTTTCCTCGGAACAAAGTGCATATCAATTTGCCCAAATGTCTGTAATGTTCGAATTTTCGGATTAATATGGTCTTAAAGAATTTGGTTCTCCTCACTGATAAAGAATCCGTGGTCAAAATCGATTATGTCCGTACGGCCGGCGGGCCGTTAACACAATAACTCTCGAACAGAATAAGATAGAGAGTTGAAAGTTTTAGAGTAGGTTTGGAAGATAAATATCTCGGTTTAATTTGTTATTGGTCAAAATAGGCCTAATTATTCCAGAGTAACGGAAAAAAAAAATTACATTACAAACTTCAAATCCGATATCTTGTTAGATGCAGTTTAATCATAAGGATCCATTGATATCATTCTTAACTCTAACGCCAATAGTTTTGGAGATATGATTTTTCAAAATGCCAATAATAAATCGTACTTCTATGTTTTCATAGAATGCTGTAATTATTCTATCTATGAATTATTATATGTTACTCATGATTTAGAATTTCCCTCCTGTTCTAGAAAACAAAGCATGATTGAATGCAGAATGACCCATTGGTCATTTTGATAATATAATGCCCTTGCATAATCCATATGATGATGGAAATATATACTTTGGTAAGTTAATCAAATTGGTTACAGAATATCCCCAGGGAAAACAAAACTGGAATATTGGCTAAGTTTCAATTGATATAATATAATTTCCAGTAAAAACAAAACTGGAATATTAGCTACGTTTCAATTGATATAATATAGTTTTGAAAGTTTTCAGATTAGATTTCAGGAATGAATATATCCGATAGGTTAGTCATTGGGCAGAATCGGTCGGGTGGTTTCGGATTAATCATTTCTGGTACTCTCTTCTTTTTCGTACATGACACTTTCTGAATGTAATTTCTTTTATAATGTAGTTCTATCATAAGAATCCATTGATATAATTCCTAACATTTAGAGACCATTACTTTTAGAGACATGATTTGTCAAATTTTGATCAAGAGTGCCAAACCACCTGCCCACAGGGCTTTTCCACTTTTTTATATACGTGTTAGTCGAAGTGAAGAAGTTGGAATTTGAAAAAAAAACCCATGAGAAAATTTTACTAGTGAAAGTACTATTCGTGAAAAAGTATAAACTATATGAACCTGTATTCTGGTCTGAGAATCAGAGTAAAGTGAACGAAATGAAAGATTAAGCAATCATATGTGTGACTGAGCACAGTATGTCCACAATAAATTTCAAAAAAGACTGGTTAACCTGAGACTGATTTCAAGTACCTATATCCCGAGAACAAGGCAGACTTGGAGGGACTGCCAATTATATCACTTTGTTTCGTTGTCTTATTGACACTTAATTGAATGTAGCATTTATACTATATAAATACAATTCATACTATTTTAATGAAACACTTCATTAACGAGTGTATCGTTTATGATCACAGATTGTGTATTTCTGACATATTATGTATTCTATTGGAATTGAAATACGAAAAACTTAATCCTCAAGTAACTCCAGAATACGATGCTCACGAAATTCCGCGAAAATTAGGTCGGCATTCCACAAGTAATCACTGAGTTTTAATTGAATCAGATTTGTATATTTTGAGTTATAGAGGAAATAACAACAAAAATTCATATGATTATAACTCTAAAACCATTTGGCTGATTATGCCAATTAACGAACTTAAATGGCGCATTAGGATGCGCAACCTACTTTGAAAATTGCAAGTCGCTATCTCTTTTCGTTCTCAAGTTATCGTGAGATGAATAATAATTTTTCGTAATTTTCTAGTGATGCAACCCTCACAACAGAAACGATTTTGGATCCGACGGGAGAAATATTCGGCGGGTAGGCAAAGACAAGCACTATTGGTATTGTATTCAGCCAATTATCCACGGCGAGGCACTTTATTGCTGCTTTAAGTTGACGATGAAACCATTCGACGACATCGTTAGCTTGAGGGTAATAGCACAGTTCAACCAGATGCACCACTCCCAGTATTTATGAATGAACTCAGCTGACGCCCAATTTTGACCATGGAATTCCCGGCACTCTCAAGTAGTTCCTGGCTAGGAACTATTTGGGGGTGCCAATAAAATCAAAGATATAGGATTACGTAACCTCTCGGCCAATCGCAACTATGGTATAGGCAGAATGACATTCATTCATAAATTTATAATGATTTAACAACAAACCGAAATGTTAGCTAAAATATTCAGCTTATGTTCGAAAATTTGTAACTCAAGTGGGATTAATTTAATCAATTTTATAAAGTGTAATGAAGAGGTTTAAGATGCAATCGAACTCGGAAACTAGTGTGTCAAAGGAATTTTTTCCTGCACTTCAGATACTTAACTACCCTGAAAGTGTTATATATTTGTATTATTTTTCACAATTAATGATATCGTCATGTTGAAGGGATGAAGAGTGGACGCAACAAACTATTTATGATCTTTCAATATTAGTCAAATGAAATATGTTTTGAACATTGCTTTCTTCGCAAACAAATCTGATATTCGCACCTCCTTTTATTTATTTATTTATTTATTATTCAACAGGAATCTCAACAGAGAAAAATCCAATTACTGAGGTTCGCAGAATTACAATATTAATGAAAAACAAAGGGTACATCCCAGTTTTCTAGAATATTGAAGTAAAACAGACTAATTGGTTGTTTTATTTGCAAATGTACATCATGTTATGTATTCTAAATTAAAATATCCTTTAAATAATAATAAATGGTATATTATTTAGTCGTAAGCAGATAACATAGGTTTGATTACATTAATCTGTGACCAAAATATCAAATTTCCTCTGAATCCATAATTGTACTGTAAACGTTTCTTTGTTCAATAAATAAATTCTATACTTGAAATATTCTACTTCGATTTTAAAACTTCATGAACTATGAATCAAAAATAAAATTTGAAGAGGAACAAAATATTGTTTCGAGGATAAAACAAAATTAGAATCCATATATCAGATACCAGAGCTCTTATATTGAGCCCTACCTCCTCCATTTTGCCGATACAATCAAAAATAATTTCCGCAGATTTGTCGCATTACAAAATGTATTAAAAAAAGTGGCTGTTTCCAGTTATTATGTATTTATCTATCCATTAGCAGTAATTAATTTTTTGCTGGAACGAATTTGTTTCCTTAGCCCGAAATAAAAATACTAACAAAATCCTGTGCAACAATAAATCACCGTTTGAGACACTGGCGAATAACATGTAATCCTACTATTTCATATAATAGATACTAGATAATAGTACAAATTAGCTTTAAGCAATACTTCATCCATTGAAAGAACACATATCCTATCAACTTTGTTTTTTCCTTGCAATCTCCATTTAAGACTCCTGAAAACATAATGATTTAAACCAGTCTTTTCTTTAAATGTTTTCCATCATTTCTTCTTAGAGTTGTCACTGAAGAGGAATGATAAGTTGTAATCATGTTTCCATTGGCTTTTGTCCAGAATAATATAATGAAAGGGGATGTTGCATAAATTCATTTGTTTATCTCGTATATCTAGAGTCTAGATCCTAGACTATATTTCCAAAATTGTTTGGTAGATAGACGTAATCATCCATACTGCAGGTACGCAATCCTTCGAAAGAGTATTCCAGATTTAATTTTGCAAGATTAAATTCTTCATTCACAGGACTGGAAATTTAAAATTTGGGAGATACTGTTTACAAAATTTGCTTCACCAAGTTACCCAACTTAATCTTTCTTAGTGCTTGTTGGGACACATCCTTAGCAGTTTCCGCTACTATATAAAGTGGATACTTCGAATTCTGTAATTCAAATACAACAGCATCGAATATTTACTCATTATTGCTTCATCAATGTAGCTAATTTCTACTGGGTATTCGTTCTACATTATCTGGATTTGGAAACCTGAAAAAACTAATACTCTTGGAAGAGCTCCTAAGATAACGACGACTAAAACAACTTTTAACGGAGTACTTGGTGCAAAAGTTGTCAATCTCCCTTATTCGTGCAAAAATTAAATCACCAAAATAAACTTTCACCAACAATATCCCAGTTTGTGGCATATGTGCAAGAAATCAAATAAATTTGACTATTTGACTGTTGGAGTAGTAGAGGTTAAGTTTGTTTTGAATTTCAAAGTAATATCGATTGCGCTATCTGGTAATCTGTGGTAATAGGCTGCTTTACGTGTGTGTTTTGAATTGAGCAGCTTGCATAGTTCCCTAAATAAACTAGATTCGAACTGTCGACCTTGATTCGATGTCTAAGCGGAACACCGAAACGGGAGATCCAGGTTGACAAAAAGGCTGAAGACAAAGTGGAGGCTTCCATATCTTCAATATGCACTTCCCCGACCTCCTTGACAAATGGTCCATACATGACAGACAATATCACTAGTCTTGTGAATATGGCATTGTAATTATATCGATGTGGACAGGTAATTATATCGATGTGGACAGCTCTATTTATCTAATAAAGTGGGTAGTTATTCATGATTAAAATATCCCTGACCTTCCTCAAATTATATTGTCTGAACCTCCCTTGACTCAACGAAACAGCTCTTTTAATTAAATTGTTCATAACGTTGATCCTATGTTGTGTACAATGATTACTCAGGTAATTTAAACATCGGTTTGAATGTACTGTTTTATTATACCAATTCGTGATAAGTTTATTATTATCCCTGCTAAAAGGAACATCCAATAATGGAAGACAACGATCATTATCCTTCCTTTCGAACGTGAACTGGATTCTACCGTGCAAATAATTGAATGTATAAAGTATGTACTGTAATCTATCTTCAGGGACTTATAGCAAGCTGTCACCTACATAAAGTTCTAAAATTGGGAGTTCAAAATCAATTGTGGAGGTTACAAAATCAAGAAGTTCGTTCCCTATCAGGTTAGCTATGGATGGGCTAGATGGTGCGCCCAAAGGAGTTCCATCTAATTGCTTTTAGTAGTCTCCATTGAACACGAAAAAACTACTATCAAAATGATGATCTTATCCAAAACTGGTGGATATGCATGACCAACGTTTTCTTATTATCTCAATAACAATTATTTGGGAATAATAGTGAAAAGGGAAATCACATCTAATGACACCAATATGTAACCCCCTGGTGCCACTATGTCTTCCAACATTTCAACCAAGCGGAATATTCTGCTTGAAATTCCGAAAGTATTGGTTTCTCAGAGTTGGGAATGATATCTTTGGAATCGTATGATAGAACTGCATCACAAAATAAATTAAATGAGAATCCATTGATTTCATTCCCAACTCGGAGAAAGCAAAACTTTCGGGGTTTTGATTTGGCCAAGTTTGAACAAGAGCGCCAAAGCTCCTGTCCACATGGCTTTCCCACTTTTTCAATTTGACTTCTGTGCGTCAATTCTCAAGAATTTTTGTAATTAAATTCGAAACGTAGGTCTATGACTCATCTCATGTTGGATTTATGTACATCAGGAAATTATAATTAGAGTATTCTATGAAATCATATAGAATTGAGAATAAATATTGAAATTTTGAAAAAACATATCTGCGAAGGTATTAATTTGTTAGAGTTGAGAATGACATCAATGGATTCCTATGGTGAAACTGGATTTTGAAAAAAATTGAATTCAAAATTTGTAATGTGAACAATTTTTTTTGTTACTGTGACACCACCAGGCCGATTATGCACAAGAAGGAACTCAACCGAGATATTTATCTCCTAAGTCTACTCTGAAAATTTCAACTGTCTATAGCTCATTCCGTTTAAGAGTTATCGTGTTAACGGACGGATGGACGGACGGAAGGACGGCCGGCCGGACATAATCGATTTTGACCATGGATTCTAGATCAGTGAGTCGAACCAAATAGTTGGAGACCATTTTCAGCCAAAAATTCGAGAATTACAGACATTTGGGCAAATTGATAAGCACTCTGTTCCGAGGAACAAGAGGGCCAAAAAGATTACCAGAGGCCTAAAAAAATTGTTATAATTTAAAACTTTCAAAACTGGGCATATTATTTCAGTTGTTTTCCAACTGAATCACATGTGTTTACATTCGACATCGGTTCCTACACGTGTTTTATCTGATTATATGTACAAGGAAAACTATTTTGAATATGGATGTGTATATACGTTAGCAATTGAATACATGGGTGAGCGATGTGTGGATTTTGAAATATGTTTCTCAAAATTTGTCTTAAAGTCGATAGACTGGTGAGGAACTGGAGGGCAATATAACCACCTCATGTCAATTATGTAAATGGGCAAACCAGTTTCGAGTAAATATCGACAATATCGCAGTGTCCGATGGTGGAGTGCCATAACATGGTCCTTGGGACAATTTTTGAAATTCCTCAAGTAACACAAGAAAGCTAATTTGGTTGCTGCAGCCATATATAGGCTACTTTTCTTACATTTTAGGCGACGGCAGCAGCCAAATGGCGGCTGCGGACATTTATTCCAAACTCAGATTGAGAATTCATGTTTTACATATTTGACGAATCGGGATATTAGAATATGTTTTTATTTTCTGTTTATATGAGCTCGTCTCTTGCCATGTGCTCAGATTATAGTATACTTTATGAGCATGTGTTCCGCAAGGAACAGCGTGCTATCATTTGGCCACAATGTCTGTAATTTTAAAATTTTTTGCCGGCAATTGTCTGTAATGATTCGGTTCGACTTACTGATGAATATGCCGGGATCAAATCCAATTCTGTCCATCCCACCTGTCTGTCTGACCGTTACCAGGATAACTCTCGAAAGAAAGGAGCAAGAGTATTGAAACTTGTAGGTTAGTTTTGGGCAGTAAGTATCTCAGACAAGTTCGTCAACGGACAAAATCCACCAAGCGGTTTCGGTCATTTTTGGTTAAAATATTTTTTATGAATACTTCCGAAACCGATCATTTGATCTATCTGAAATTTACCAGAAAATTGCAGAATTATGACAGTGCGAAGTTTTCTATTGGCCGGACGGCTAAAGTATAGAAAAAACAAATAAAAAAATCGAAAATTTTGGTTTCACTATAACTCGAAAAATTCTGATCCGATTAAATTGAAACTTGCTAGTTAAAGGAAAAGTATTGACGCAAACACTTGTGCAAAATTTCGTGTCGATAACGATAATTCAAATTTACCATGGTAAATTCGAATTAAGAGTGTGCGATAAATGAGAATGGACAATATAATTTACCATGGTAAATTCGATTAAGAGTGTCCACTACAGAAGAATAGACAATAGAAAATGCGCGAAACAGCTTATGAATTAACGTCAGTGCATGAAAAAATTTTTTGCGCTCTTGTTCCTCGGAACAGAGTGCTTATCAATTTGCCAAATGTCTGTAATTTTGGAATTTTTGGCAGAAAATGGTCTTAAACGATTTAGTTCGACTCACTGATCAAGAATCCATAGTCAAAATTGATTGTTTCCGGCCGGACGTCCGTCCGGCGGTTAACACGATAACTCTCGAAAGGAAAGAGCTAGACAGTTGAAATTTTCAGAGTAGGTTTAGGAGATAAATATCTCGGTTGAGTTCGTAATTGGGCAAAATCGGCCAGGAGGTTTCGGAGTAACAAAAAAAATTTTTTTTTACATTACAAATCTTAAATTCAATTTTTTTAAGGTGCCATTTCATCATAACAATCCATTGATATCATTCTCAACTCTAACAAACTAATACTTTCGGAGATATGATTTTTCATAATTTCAATAATTAATCTCAGTTCTATATGATTTCATAGAATCCTCTAATTATAATTTCCTGATATATATAAATCGAACATGAGATGGGTCATAGAACTAAGTTATGAATTTAATTACGGAAAGTCTTGAGAATTGACGCACAGAAGCAAAATTGAAAAAGTGGGAAAGCCCTGTGGATTTGTCAAATCATAACTCCGAAAGTATTGGTTTCTCCGCGTTGGGAATGCTATCAATTGATTTTATTTAATTTATTCTCTTTTATGATGCAGTTCTATCATAAGAATCCATTGATATCATTCCCAATTCTGAGAAACCAATTCTTTCGGAGATATAATTTGTCAAAGTTTGAACAAGAGCGCCAAAGCTCCCGTCCACAAGGCTTAAACCATTTTTTTTATTTTACCGCTATCGACTTCGGCTACATATATGTGCCATCATTAGGTGGGCTCAAATACAAACAGGAGACATTAGCACTCATAGTATCCAAACATTCTATTAAATAAATACATCATTTTTACAGAGATCATGTGGTCTCCATTCTTTGTTGTCGAAAATACTATTTACTCACTTGTCACTTAACAAAACAGAATGCACAAACAAGTCTCATTCAATCTTGTAACCCACGAGGTATGGAAAACCAATAAATCTCGCAATATCCGATGAAATCTGATGAAAATTTATATTGTAGAATTTTCCAAATTAATCTTTGGATGTCATTTGTCGGGGTTAGCACTTCATCTATCAGGTTGTGACGTAATATTCGAACTGTCATCTCTTCTTCTACTATCATCCGGGTCTGAACGGAAATTCGCTCAGGGTAAGTTCTTGAAAATGTTGTTTCAAGGAAACAGCTTCTTGTTGCGTTTCCTGTTGTTCCAATAAAAAACATGCGCCGAAAGTTTCTCTCGTGGTATAATTTTGTATTGAGGTCTGGTGATCATTATCTCTTAGATGGTTTTCTAGGGCTGAGGGTAATCTATTTTTTACATGTTTTAGAAAACGAATTTTGGCCGCAAGCGTCGTCATACCTATGTAATAATTGTCACATTTTCCACATTCAATTTTATATAACTCAAACTTTTGTTCATTATTTAATTATGGTTTTTGCGCGTATGTTCTGGGGAACATCGCGTTATAGTTTTGCCCAAATGTGAAATTTAATTCTGTGGTGCCGTCCGGCCGTCCGTTGCCACGATAACTTGAGAACGGAAAAAGCTACCGACTTGAAATTTTCAGGGTAGGTGGCGCATCCCAATACGACGGACAAGTTCGTTAATGGGTATAATCGGCCCAATGGTTTCCGAGTAATAATTTTGTTTTCGACCAAAATAAATCCGATCGAATTTAAACTTGGCGTATAGTTGTAGAATATAGACCTGAGCACGTTTGTGAAATTTTGTGAGAATCGTATCGCTAGAAAATTATTAAAAAATTATTAAAAAATACTTTTGTTGTCACGATAACCTGAGAATGGAAAGAGATAACGGCTTGAAAATTTCAGGTAAGGTTGTGCACCTGAATGCGACATTTGAGTTTGTTTATGGGCATAATCGTCCAAACGGTTTTAGAGTTATAGCCATCTGAAAATTTCTGAAATTTGGTTGTTTTTTGTTCCTCATTAACTCGAAGAATACAAAACCGATTGAATTCAAACATGGTTATTAGTTGTAGAATGCCATCGCGAAAATTCTTGCAGAATTTCATGAGGATGGTATAACTAGAAAATTAAAAAAAAAATAATTAAAAATTATTGAAAAAAAATCTATATATTGCGAGAACCTTCAAAATTAAAAATATGAATGTCATGATGACATATCTTTTACGCGTATGTTATGGGAAAATCGTGTTATTTCATCACAAATCTATAGAAGATGATAGCCCTATATTAGTGGTCAGCCCTGGTTTTGAAAGAGATCCTCCTTAGGAGGAGGCAACTAAATATTGAAGTGATTTCTATGAACAAGAGTGAATATCTTTGAGAAATAGAGAAGACGATTCTTCTTCAAGAGATCCATGTGCCTTCAGAGGAGTATATTTGTGAGAGGGGACTTTTGAAAGGTTATGTATTATTTTTAATATGATATCGCTGAAATTTTGTTGAAGGCTTCTGATCTTGTAAGGTGAGAGGCTCATTAGTGGATATTAAATCTCGTGATGGGTAGTGAGGAATTTTAGGCCAGTTTTTCTATCACTAATGAGAATATATATTTATGTTTCACCTCATCACCTTTAGATCTATCAATGGACATTTATTGGTTAAGTATAAGTAATTGAATATTGCTTTGAATTGAATTTCATTCAATATGTTAGTAACTAAACTTATAATTTTCTTTACTTTGATTATTTAAATATGACATTAATTCCAATCATATTTTGCAATAATAATTATGTATTCTTCTCCTAAAGAAGAATTGAAGGTAGACAATAATGTGTTAATTTTTTCATCATTCCTTTCTATCCTGACTTCACGAAAAAAAATTGGTTCAAGCACTGACGTGAAGTCAGGAGCTTTTGCGCGTATGTTCAATTGTCCATTCTCCTGTATTGAACACTCTTAATCGAATTTACCATGGTGAATTCGATTAAGAGTGTCCAATACAGGAGAATGGACAATAGAACATACGCGCAAAAGCTCCTGACTTCACGTCAGTGCTTGAACCAATTTTTTGTTAACTAAAAGATCTGCTAAATTATAAATTATTTTATTAGTAAGGTGAAATCCGTGTTTTCTTAAAATCCTGCTGACTTTGGAATTTGTCATTGATGCTCTCAAAATATTGCAATGAAATATAAATCAGTATTGTGCAGTAGTGGGGGTACCCTAATAGAACACATTGTTCCCGGAACGTCCCATTCGTGTCCCATATATGTTCCAATGTACCGGTCTTCTATGGAATATTCCCGGAGCGTTCGACTTGGGACGTTCCCGGAAGGTCCCACTTGGAATGTTCCCGGAACGTTCCACTTGGGATGTTCCCGGAAGGTTCCACTTGGAATGTTCCCGGAACATATAATTTTGACACAGATGGTATATTTGTTGTTTGAAAATCTGAGATCATATATTCTACGAAAATCTTGAATTTAATTTTTGCTTAAATTAATTTATTTTGTAATTTTACACATTACGACTTTCATTGCCATCAATTATGATTATATTTTTTGATCAGTTTAAAACGTATTAAATAAAATAATGCTATATTATTAGATGTTCCCACTTAGCATGAAACGTTAACGAAATATTAGAATTATTTATCATTCTCTGTCCTTATGAAACAAAAGAATTGAATGGAATTTCACAAAATTGATTGAATGGCTTATACTAACCTCTCTTAAAGCCGTTAAGGGCTAGGCGTAGAAGAAGAAATATTCATTGGGCGGCGCCTTGTCTATGGGTTAGGTTAGTTTAAATAAATATTTTTTGGTAAATGGTGAATGGTTTACGTTGTGTTGTGAAATCGAATTTGAACTGTGAAGGTAAAGTTTTGAAAATTTGAGGAGAAATAGACTGAAACAAGATATGCCTGTAGTTGGCCTCCTCTAGATGAAAACCTTGTGACAAACAAAATCAAGAAGGCTGTAGAACCTGAAAACAGTACATGGCAAAATTATTCTATGAAGATTCTGAAGGAATTTTGTAATATTCTAAACTAAGGTTCATTGAAGCACATTATTATAATAGTCACAATTTTTCAGATTCCCGTGACAAAATCAAAATTGGACGAGGAAAGATTAGAAGAGGAATCAAGCACAAAAAATATGGAAGGTTGGTTATTGAAATATAATTTTGAAGTATTTTGATTTTGTTTTTCTAGAAAATGGATGGAGAATGGTCGCTGAAGGAGGAAAATGGAAAAATATATAACATAGATTTTGTAGAATATCTACCCCCACTACCATAACGTTGGGGTTGAAATCGAGATATTGGGAATAATATGTGCGAATGCATTATGTTGTTTCAAATTATAAAGAGTGTAATAGTTTTCAGATAGAATTTAAATCATAATTTGATATTTGTAAGAGATAACCTGAATTCAATTGGATCATGGTTGAGGAGAGAGTGCCAGAGAGAGAATCATCATTTGATTTTGTCACTCTACCATATGCTATACCTATTTGAGTAAGGAAAATATATTCTAATATATTAATTGTTTTCTTTTAAAATTATGCTCGTCCAACGTTAAAAATAATTTTTGGTATGCTATAACTATCAGTAAATGTTTAACGATTTGTAATACTTACGTGAATGAAAGGTGCATTTTAAAAAATCAAGGGAATTAGTCTTATATGGAAATATATATCTAATTGATTTCATGTTCAATGGATAACTGTGTCACTGGCTCTAAATAATGATCGTTCAGTATGTGTCAAGGGATTTGTTCTTTTCTGAAGAAGAAAACACTTCTATACAGATTTTCACTAAACTATACTGTTACGTTTCACACGTGTCCTGATTTTTTAAACGAACTTTTATGGGAGAAGTTGTATTGAACTTTTATTTTTCATATGAAATCATTGAAAGATATTCCGTCTTCACAAAGCATTTAATCTCCTTTAAGTCCTAACTGGGGTCCTCAGTTGAGGATAAATTGGAATCGCAACCTCAGTTAAGGTTAAATTAACTTGAAACAGGCCTGCTTCAACACCGTTATATACGTTAACTGAGGTTGCGTTTCATATTTATAACTTAACGGAGATTTGAATGTTTTGTGAATACGGCAGATAGTGAACAACAGTCGTATTCAGTCAAGGTTTATTTTATACAATTGTTTGGTTCTTCATAACACAATTGGGCATTTATACAGGGACGGGAAAAATGTAAGTATATTCTTGATACTGAAGAAATGGTATTGTGTAGGTTAATTTAAAAACAGAAATTTGCCATCACCAAGTTCTTAACAGTCCTCTTTTTGCAAAGAAAACTGAAATAATAATAATAATAATAATAATAATAATGAATTTATTAACTCATAACCATACAGGTGTTGATCCAGTCAAAAAGATCCATAAAATCTACAAAAACAAAACATTTACAAAATCCCAAATTAAAATCCCTTGAAATCCTTTTCCTGGAGGAATTCACTTAAATCATAATAACATTTATTTATAAGAAAATTTTTGAGTTTATGTTTTAGTAATCTACTAGGAATTGATTTAAAATTCTTTGGAAACTTATTCCACACAGTTAGTAAGCTGTAAGTTACATTTTTTTGTAAATAGCTGTAGTTTGGCTTATCTTCTTGTAGATAATTTTTCCCTCTTGTATTATAGTGATGTTTAAGTTCCAGATCTTTGAATTCTTGATAGTTATTTACAATAAACATCACTGACTCGTATATATACAGACTGTACAATGTCATGATCTTGCAATTCCGGAAAACATTTTTGCATGTTTCATGTTGTCTCATTCCAAAAATTATTCTCAAGCACCTTTTCTGTAGAAGGAAAATACGCTTTGCTCCTGTAGATCTCGCCCAGAATATAATTCCGTATCTTACTCTTGACTGAACATAAGCATTGTAGGCTGTCAGAGCAGCATCCACTCCTATCATCCGTATGGTTCTCAATGCATAACCATAGCGTGCTATCGTCGGTGAGATTGTCTCTATGTGGCTCTTCCAGTCAAGATTCCAATCAATACTCATTCCCAGAAAGGGCAGGCTGTCAACTGATTCAATTTTAGTGTCTTGGTATCTCAGGTTCATGTCATTTTTCTCTCGGAATAATAAAAGTTTTGTCATTTCCAGATTCAGTATTAAGTTGTTTTTAAGAAACCAATAATAACAATAATACCTTGTTCATTTACTTTTTCCAACATTTGGTTAGTCGCTGTCAGTTTGAAAAAAAAGTATATTTAAAAACTTTATTAGAGGGAAAATCTTTGCTTTGAAATTAACCTAGCTAGACAATCTAAATAGGATTGTCTAGGTTAATTTCAAACCAAAAATTTTCCCTCTAATGAAGTTTTTAAATATACTTTTTTTTTTAAGTAACAAAAATATACCAGAATTTGGTGCTCCACCCGTGAATGCCCTCGGGATATTCCAGGAATGTCCACTGGTATCCAAAACGTGTTCCATCAAGACGTTCCCGGAACATAATCGGAAGGTTCTTACGAACTGCCACGGGGATGACCCTGGAATATTCCGCGAACATTCACGGATGTTCCGGGAATGTCACAATGGGCATTTCCCGGAATGTCCAATTTGCCCATATTGGCTTTTCCGGGAATGTTTCCTGGATGTCCCCGGATGTTTTGCGACATTCCCAGAACATATCTTTTGTCGCACATGGACATTCCAGGAACGTTTTTGGAATACACTTGTGCTATTAGGGTATATTCTTTTTAGTGTCATTTTTCCTTCTTTACAATCCAACAGGTTCTCTATACAGGGTTTTGGGTATATATGGACATGACGGCTTACTGCCCAGTTTCGAGAAGCAGTTAATTCGAATTTACCAAGGTTAATCGTGTTCAAAGTTGCAACTTGGTAGTAGAGTTAGGTTCTGAAGGCTCTCGCAAAATTTCAGTGATGTCGGACGAATAGTTTGTGATATATCTAATTTGTTTCAATATATTTTTTTAATTTTCTAGTGACTCGTTCCACACGAAATTTTACAAGAATTTTTTCGTTGGCATTCTACAACTAATAACGATGTTTGAATTGGATTGAATTTTTCGAGTTATTGAGGAAATAACGACCGAGTTATTGAGGAAATAACGAGATGGGTACATCTCCAAAACCATTTAGCCGGTTATGCCTATAAACAAACTCAAATGTCGCATTCGGAAGCACTACCCAACCTGAAAATTTCAAGTCACTATCTTTCTCCGTTTTCATGTTATCGTGACATAAATAATGTTTTTTAATAATTTATTTTAAATTTTCTAGCGATTGATTATCACAAAATTTCACGTACGTCCTTAGGTTTGTATTCTACAACTACTAACAAAATTATTACTCGGAAACCGTTGGGCCAATTATGCCCATTACTTGTCCGTCGTATTGGGATGCAGTTTCGACAAGCACTTAATTCGAATTTACCAAGGTTAATTCGATTAAGAGTGTCCAATACAGGAGAACAGACAATAGAATTCACCATTGTAAAATCGATGAAGAGTAACCAATACAGGAGAATGGACAATAGAGCATACGCGCAAAAGCTTCTGACTTCACGTCATGCAAGAACCAACTTTATTTTCGTAATTTTTTAAAAATTTTCTAGAGATAAGGTTCTCACAAAATTTTACACACGTCTTCACTTCGATATTCTACAACTAGTTACCAAGCTTCAATTCGATTGAGTCTATATTTTTTGAGTTATCGAGGAAATAATATTCCAGGTGGGTATAACTCTGAAACCGCTAGACCGACTATTCTCAAAAACGAACTTAACCCTCCTATTTGGATGCGCAACCTATCCTGAAAATTGTAAGTCCCTATCTCGTTCAAAAGTTATCGAGGTAACGGTCACTCATCCAGCTACTGAACTCACATAAGGCTGCTCGGATCTCCAACAATATAGAACCGATCGTGTTCAAAGTTGGAACTTGGTAGTAGAGTTAGGTTCTGAAGGCTCTCGCAAAATTCCAGTGATGTCGGACGAATAGTTTCTGATATATAGAATTTGTTTCAATATATTTTTTTTTAATTTTCTAGTGGTTCGTTCCACACGAAATTTTACGAGAATTTTCTCGTAGGCATTCTACAACTAATAACGATGTTTGAGTTGGATTGGTTTCGAATTTTTCGAGTTATTGAGGAAATAACGACCAAATTTCAAATGGGTACAACTCCAAAACCATTTAGCAGATTATGCCTATAAACAAACTCAAATGTCGCATTCGGATGCACTACATAACCTGAAAATTTCAAGTCACTATCTTTTTCCGTTTTCAAGTTATCGTGACATGAATAATATTTTTTAATAATTTATTTAAAATTTTCTAGCGATCGATTCTCACAAAATTTCACGAACGTCCTTGTATTTTACAACTACTAACAAAATTAATACTTGGAAACCGTTGGGCCGATTATGCCCATTACTTGTCCGTCGTATTGGGATGCGCCACCTACCCTGAAAATTACAAGTCGCTATCTCTTTCCGTTCTCAAGTTATCATAGCAACGGCCAGCAGGCCGGACAAAATCAATTTTGACCTCGAATTCTTCATCAGTGAGTGAACCTAGTCGTTTGAGAACATTTTCGTCAAAAAATTCGAAAAAAAAAGACATTTGTGCAAAATGATAACGCGATGTTCCCCAGAACATACTCGCAAAAAGTGGGAAAGCCTAGTGGATAAAAGCTTTGGCGCTCTTGTTCAAACTTTGACAAAACATATCTCCGAAAGTATTGGTTTCTCAGAGTTGGGAATGATATCAATGGATTCTTACGATAGAACTTCATCATAAAATAAATTAAATTCAGCAAGAATGCCAAAACTTCTAAATCGGAAACCATCATACCGATGCAACAGACGAACTTATCCGAGACATTCATTCCACAAGTGGACTATTGAAACTTAGCCAACATTCCAGTTTTGTTTTTTCCGGAGATATTCTGAACTTAATTTGATTAACTTACCAAATGTTATCTTTCCATCATCCATCAAATGAATCATCATCATCATATGGATTATCCAAGAGCAATCTACGATAGCTGAGGTTATTTCATTGGTCATTTTGCTTTCAATCATACTTTGTTTGACATGTCTCTTATCTATACATGAGATGACAATAATGACATGAAATTCATAGATACGGACGTTAGTTTTCGATACAACATTCTGCGAAATCTTAGAGTTACGATTTAATATTGAAATTTTGTAAAATCATATCACTGAAAGTATGAAATTGTTGGAGTTTAAAATGATATCAGTGAAGTCTTGTGATGAAACTGCACCTAAAACAAAATTTTAATTCGAAATTTGTAATGTAAAGAAAAAATATTTTCGTTACTCGAAACCATCAGGCCGATTTTGCCCAATAACGAATGTAACCGAGATATTTATCTCTAAAACCTACTCTGAAAATTTCAACTGTTTAGCTCATTCCGTTCGGGAGTTATAGTGTCTAATGGGCCGGACAGAATCGATTTTGAACACGGATTATTCATCGGTGAGTTGAACTAAATCGCTATCCAAGAATTCGAAAATTACAGACAGCTGGGCAAATTGATAAGCACTCTGCTCCAAGGAACAAGAGAACCTCTAATTATTATTTCCTGATGTATATAAATCCAACATGAGATGGGTCATAGACCTACGCTTTGAATTTAATTACGAAAATTTTTGAGAATTCACGCACAGAAGCAAAATTGAAAAAGTGGGAAAGCCCTGTGGATAGGAGCTTTGGCGCTCTTGTTCAAACTTTGACAAACCATATCTCCGAAAGTATTGGTTTCTCAGAGTTGGGGATGATATCAATGGATTCTTATAATAGAGCTGCATCATACAAGAAATACAAAGAAATTTGAATTAAATAACAAGATTAGCCGAGATATTCAGTCCTCAAATGTACTGTGAAAATGATATTATATCAATTGAAACATAGCCAATATTCCAGTTTTGTTAGCACTGGAGATATTCTGAACACACTTTGATTAACTTGTCAAAGTTAATATTTCTATCATAATATGGATTATCCCAGGGCATATAGGGTAGGAGTATATCACCCAAAAATTATAATATCCTATAATTGGTCCTTTCGCATTGAATCAGACTTTGTTTTCTAGAACAGATATAATTTTTACATGTCTCTTATAAACATATAAGTAATATATGAAGAGTGAACATAGACAGATAGAATTCGCATTCCGTGAGAACATAGAAGAACGATATATTATTGAAATTCTGAAAAAACATAGTTATCTCCGAAGGTTTTAGCATGTTAGAGTTCAAAATGATATCAATGGATTCTTATGCTGAAGCTGCATCTTCAAAAAATTAATTCACGATGTAAAAACATTATTTTTTAATCTAGATATTTATAAGTCCCAAACCTACTCTGAAAATCTCAACTGCCTATCTCATTCCGTTCGAGAGTTATTGTGTTGACAGCCGGACCTGCCGAACCGACCAGCCAGAATCGATTTTGACCACGAATTCTTGATCAGTGAGTCGAACCAAATCGTTTAAGACTATTTTGATCTAAAAATTACAGACATTTGGAAAAATTGATAAGCACTCTGTTCGAGGAGCAAGAGTGCCAAAAATAGGTTTCGGCATTTGAAGCAAAATATTCCACAAAATAGTAGTAAATTTATCATGTGATCCTCACCAAATTTTGGAAAGTGTTTGTTTCGGTCTCATGCATCTAACAACTGAGTTTCAATTCCATCAAAACTGTATCCGTATAACATAATTCGTTATCGATTTGTTACAGGTAGAATATCTGAATGTCCGGTACGCTAACGAAAAATCTGAACCAGCAACAAAAACGATATCAAAAGCCTCTACTGCTTTGATACAAATCAAATAATGAAAAACTATAATCCAAACGGTAAAATTTAATACAGAAATTCTTGATCGAAGAGATAGCTATTTTGGGAGCAAGAATTAATAAGAATTACGGTGGAAAAACAAAATTTTGAAGTTTTTCTTATATTTCTGCGTTTCATCGTTCAGATATCTCAATCATTCTCTCATTTTACCTCTATTACTATTATATATTGAATTAACCTATTAAATTGAATTTTCGATCTGACCAGCACCTTACCTTACCTTTTCATCCAGTAGCCTTGTTGTAGGATATCATAAGTGCGTGCCTTTTAACGACTGATTGGTGCAATAGATATACGTAATAAAATAAAACGATATAACTGTTGATCGGAGACTGAATATTCACGATTAAATTTAGAAAAAAAAATTAAAGTGGAAGATCCCCATAATAAGATCCTTAGAAATAACGGGGAGAGTTGGATAATACCGCGCGGTTGATAACTCCGTGCGTCAGCGTAATTCAAAAACTATCCACTAGTTTGCGCTGTAGTGCGTATTCATCGAAGCCGGACAAGCCCACACCCTCCCCCGCGCACCGCCATTACATCCGCGGACGACGTAGATAGCACGCGAATCTACAATTAGGGATCGACTTAAAATGAGAGAAAATTATAACCCCCCCATGGGGAGAAAGGCCACATTTACACAAGAAGAAGAGAAAGAAATGGTCTCATTTATTACTCTAATGGCAAAGAAGTTTTATGGGATAACTCAGCAACAGTTGCGTAAATTGGCATATGACTTTGCCGTTTCAAAATACATCAAACATATTTGTTCGTCAGAGAAAAAGATGGCGGGAAAATGTTGGGTGTATTCCTTTTTGAAAAGAAATCCCGGAATTTCTTTGAGGCTACCCGAGCCAACAAGTTTAAACAGGGTTTTGGGATTTAACAAATCCGAAATAGGCATTTTTTTCACAAACTTAGAGACACTTATGACAAAGCATAATTTTCCAGCCAATCGAATCTTTAATGTTGATGAGACAGGCATTAGCAACGTTCAAAAACCAGGTAAAATTTATGCTCCAACAGGACTAAAGCAAGTCGGAAAGGCTACAAGTGCAGAACGTGGCCAGAACGTCACAGTTGTATGTGCACTTAGCGCCACAGGAATATATGTTTCGCCGATGTTGATTTATCCACGACAAAGAATTAAACCTTCCCTGAAAATTGGTGGTCCACCAGGCGCAATCTATGAATGCTCTAAATCTGGGTGGATAAATGAAGATCTTTTCACGAAATGGTTGCATCATTTTGCTACAAATATTGGTGCTCGTAAGCAAAATCCGGCGCTCCTTATTCTAGACAATCATTGCAGTCATCAATCGCTCAACGCATATGAATTTTGTCGCGAAAATGGAATCCATCTCTTATCTCTGCCTCCTCATACATCGCATAAGATGCAACCACTCAATGTAACATTTTATGGGCCATTAAAATCAGCATATTCTCGAGAGTGTGATTTATTTATGAAAATGCATCCATTTGAAAAAATTACGCATGATCATTTAGCTTCAATATTTATTAAAGCTTATACTCGAGTGGCTACGATGGAAAAGGCTGTCAAGGGATTTGAGGTGACTGGGATATGACCATTGAATCCTCATATTTTCGACGACGAAGATATTTTAACTGCTGATCCTATCATTGAAGAAGCATCCACGGAAGTTAGGCAATCAGTTGTTGAAAATGAGTTTATAAAACCAGCAATTGGACATGACGAATCCACTCGAAGTCTGCCATCTTCACCATCAATTTTAGACCAGTCCAATGAAATTAGATCTCATACTCCCCAGAGACAAACCGACCAGAATCCTGTTGACATTTTTGCTAAAGAGACAGCATCGGGCATACCATTTAACAACAATAGAAATAAAGACACGCCTTCCTCTGCTATAAATGAAGTTATCAGAACAGATATCGCTGAGCCCAGCACTTCGCGACGTATTTTAGAAGATTTGAATCCTATACCACAAAAGACAATAAAAATACAGAGACGTGTTAGAAAACAGCACTCTATTATTCTGACATCAACTCCATTAAAGGAGCAGTTAGAGGAAAAGGAACGAAAGCGACAAATGAAGATAGCAAAAGAAAAGAACGCTGCAGAGAAGAAAGTTAAAGAAAAGAAACAAACTAAAGGAAAGTCTGTCAAGAGAAGAGTTTTGAACGATAGCGAAACTAGTGAGGATGAAGATAATAATATGAAAAGCAATAAGAAAAAGGTCAGGCAAGGAAAATCAAAAGGCAAAGGAAAGTCTAAGAAAATTATTGACAGCAGCAGTGAAGATAGCATGGATGTGCCCCTAACTGAACTATGCGATGATTATGAAGATGACGATATAGAAAATCGTGATATTTGCGCCATATGTCAAGAGTTTGGTCGTAATAGAGAAATTTGATCCGTTGTTGTAGATGCGCGAATTGGATACATAAGGAATGTAGCGGAAATGATTCTGCCAATAATTTTATATGTGATTTTTGCTGTGATTAATTTAACTTGCTGTATAATATTTAATTGATGTGAGGTATTTTTGAGACTGACTAGTCCATATATAATTCAAAGATTTAGTAAGACTTCTAGTTATAAAAAAAGTTTTACGGTTTGTTGTCATAAATTATAAGTTTTTGTTAATACTTATTGTGTGATGAGTCTTTATATACTTACTGATTTAATCTCTAGAAAAAGATTTGGGTCTCCCTATTTTTCACCTAACCTAACGTTACCTAACCTAACCTAATAATTACAAAATTTTGTTTCTTTTAATAACAAACAGTTTCCTAATTATAGGTGAAATTCCTTAGGGGCTCGGTATTATCCAAGTCTCCCCTACTTATGCAAATTACCGTAATAATGATACGATGAAGGAATTCTGTGGAAGGAATAATATCAGTGTAAGAACTTCATCACTTTATTTTACATTTTTTACTCAACCGCTATAATCAATAGGTACTAAGTATCATAATTTATTTTCATTTGTTACCACAGTTATTGAAGGCATAAACAATAATATTCCCTCCAGTGATTACAGTACTAGCTGTGATACATATAGAGTTCACACTTGACCTGTATGTGATTAGCTGATTACTGATGATACAATACCTATTGTTAGTGATATATATTTATATTGTCATCAGCGTTTTTCGAATAAACTTGCCTGACCATTTTTGACGCAATGGACGAAAAGACAATATATGTCCTTGTTGTGGAATTAATAATGTACTTACTGTAATGAATGCCAAAATTACACTATATAGGAAACCTATGGACAGAAGGACAATCCCGATTTCAACAATGATCTGTTACTGTGGAGTGTGTATTGAATTAAAAACTATTAGATATTGTAATATCATTGAATTTCAACGCGACAACGCGTTGTATGCGTTTCTCATTTGAGATTGACATTTCATTAGGCCCACTTGCGTGGAAGACGGGGTTAAAAAAAAAAAAAGCACTGACGTGTAGTCAGTACTCTTTGGCGCGCGTGTTCACGGTGGCTAATTTGAATTGAATGATGAGTACTTCAAGCTCAGTAGATAGAGCGAGCCGAAGATCTACCCAAAGGATAGTGGACACCATTCACTGTCGGTTCAAAAATTAAGAGTGCTGTATCTAAGCTGCCATCAGGATAGATTAACAAAGTTGGAAAAGAACACAAGTGACTCTCCTTAGTCGCACAAGCTCCTAGAAGATTTGGGAGGGTCAGTATAATCCTAATCATGTTAATCGCACGCGCGCCAAAGCAGATTGACTTTTTACACTTTTTCTTTCATTGTTAAGTCAATCTGCTTTTGCGCGCGTGCGATTAACATGATTAGGATTATACTGACCCTCCCAAATCTTCTAGGAGCTTGTGCGACTAAGGAGAGTCACTTGTGTTCTTTTCCAACTTTGTTAATCTATCCTGATGGCAGCTTAGATACAGCACTCTTAATTTTTGAACCGACAGTGAATGGTGTCCACTATCCTTTGGGTAGATCTTCGGCTCGCTCTATCTACTGAGCTTGAAGTACTCATCATTCAATTCAAATTAGCCACCGTGAACACGCGCGCCAAAGAGTACTGACTACACGTCAGTGCTTTTTTTTTTTTCAAGTTCCTTTAACAAATATAGCTATCAATACAGTTTGGCTGTTAGCTTTACCGTAGATCGAAAAAAAATGCGGTTGTGGGACCTCCGTTTGGAACGCAATTGCCTCTTCTCCCAATCCGAACGTATTTTAATATAGATCTACCGAATATAGTTATTTATAAATTCGCCTCAGGGCCACCATACAGACATTTCAACTCGGAAACAACGCTATTCCCCCAAACTGACTTGTGTCCGTGCACTGAATTGACATGAATATTCTTTTAAAACCTCACAATATCAGCTCATTGCTTCCAACATAACCCAAACAACCCAAAACCATTCACTTCTCATCTGCAGAAGCGCAATATACTCGTGCCTGCAAGTCCTCCCAAAATTACACACCTCACAAAAAACTCCGATTCTCCAACACTAGTGGTTCAGGAGATATCGCTTCTCGAATCCACGCATGCGCAGACCCTCACCAGGGGATTCTATAGAGGAATAGCATCCGCCACCCCAAAATCCCAATCCTCTCTGACGAAAGCACCAGCAGTTAAATCACTGATGGTCTGCTCATGCGCATAACGAAAAATGCCCGTAAGGGGTAACATTAATTTCGAAATTAGCCCCAGGGCCACGATACGGACACTTTAACTCGGAAACAACGCTACATCCCCCAATCTGACTTGTCCTTGTACTGAATTGCCATGAATATTCTTTTAAAACCTCACAATATCGGGTCAGCACTCCCAACATAACCCATACAACCCAAAAACAGTCACTTCTCTTCTGCGCATGCGCAATCTACTTGCGGCTGAAAGTCCTCCCAAAATCACACACCATACAGAAAACTCCGATTCTCCAACACTAGTGGTTCAGGAGATATCGCCTCTTGAATCCACGCATGAACAGACCCTCACCAGGGGATTCTGTAGAGGAATAGCATCCGCCACCCCAAAACCCCAATCCTCTCTGACGAAAACTTCAGCAGTTAAATCACTGATGGTCTGCTCATGCGCATAACGAAAAATGCCCGTAAGGAGTAACATCAATTTCAAAATTGGCCCCAGGGCCACGGTATGCACACTTCAACTCGGAAACAACGGTATTTCCCCCAAACTGACTAGTGTCCGAGCACTGAATTGCTATGAATATTCTTTTAAAACCTCACAATATCGACTCAGCACTCCCAACATAACCCATCCAACCCAAAAACAGACACTTCTCTTCTGCGCATGCGCAATCTACTCGCGGCTAAAAGTCCTTTCAAAATAACACACCTTACAAAAAACTCCGATTCTCCAACACTAGTGGTTCGGAAGATATCACATCTTTAATCTACGCATGCGCAGACCCTCATCAGGGATCTGGATTCTATGGAGGAATAGCATCCGCCACCCCAAAACCCCAATCCTCTCTGACGAAAACTACAGCAGTTAAATGACTTCTCATCTGCGCATGCGCACAACGAAAAATGTCAGGAAAGGGCAGCATGAACCTCAAAAAAAATTCGTTCAAGCACTGACGTGAAGTCAGAAGCTTTTGCGCGTATGTTCTATTGTCCATTCTTCTGTATTGGACACCCTTAATCGAATTTACCATGGTTAATTATGTTGTCCATTCTCCTGTATTGGACACTTAATTCGAATTTACCATGGTAAATTCGAATTAAGTGTCCAATACAGGAGAATGGACAACTTAATTAACCATGGTAAATTCGATTAAGGGTGTCCAATACAGAAGAATGGACAATAGAACATACGCGCAAAAGCTTCTGACTTCACGTCAGTGCTTGAACCAATTTTTTTTTTTTATTTATAATATCATTTAAATTAATATTGTAGGACGTTACTTTAAAATTTCTAAGCTATACTGACTTACAGCTAAAATATTATAAAGAAAAGAAGCAATTGGATAGTCTAACTATCATTTTAATAAAATGATGCATTTTTATTGTTCAAATAAAGATATTTTGTTAACTTACAAGAATTTCTTCATTCAATGGTATTTCAAAGATCTAATTACAGTTTTAAATATAAAATAAGTGTCCAATACAGGAGAATGGACAACATAATTTACCATGGTAAATTCGATTAAGGGTGTCCAATACAGAAGAATGGAAAATAGAACATACGCGCAAAAGCTATCTATCATTTTCTTCAAGTTTCACGCCCCAAAAAGGCCTAAATCGTCAGTTTCGCTTTCGAAAATTTCCGACCCCGTCTCTCGAATTAATTCTGACGTTTCTCGGATTGACTTTTTGAATGGAAAATCGTCGGACTCAAAACCTCTGAAACTTGTATCGAATTAGTATATTTAGGCTCAACCTAGAAGAACGAAATTTGGGAGAAACACAAATCGATTCGTCTTCTTCGACTCGACGGCAAAAGTCCGGGTCGAGCGATCGTTTCTTCGGAGCCTTACGCTACACCAAATCGGTACTACTGAACTCGCACAAGAATGCTCGAATCTCCAACAATATTTAACCGATCATATTAAAACTTGAAACTTGGCAGTAGAGTTAGGTTGTGAAGGCTCTTGCAAAATTTCATGAATTTCAAACGAATAGTTACTGATATATAGAATTTTTTTTTTTTTTTTTAATGATTTATTAAAAATTTTCTACAAATGCTATCCTCACCAAATTCTGCAAACATTTTCGCGTTGCCATTCTACAACTAATAACAATGTTTGAGTTCCATCGGTTCAGTATTTTTCGAGTTAATGAGGAACAAAAAACCACCAAATTTCAGAAAATTTCAGATTGCTATAACTCTATAACCGTTTGCTCGATTATGCTCATAAACAAACTGAAATGTCGCGTTCTGGTGCACATCCTAACCTGAAAATTTCAAGCCGCTATCTCATTCCGTTCGCAAGTTATCGTGACAACAAAAATATTTTTTAATAATTTTTTAAGAATTTTCTAGCCATACGATTCGCACAAAATTTCACAAACGTGCTTAGGGTCATATTCTACAACTACCCACCAAGTTTCAATTTGATCGGATTCATATTGGTTGAAAACAAAATTATTACTCAAAAACCACTGGGCCGATTATGCCCATTAACGAACTTGTCCGTCGTATTGGGATGCGCCACCTACCCTGAAAATTTCAAGTCGCAAGCTCTTTTCGTTCTCAAGTTATCGTGGCAACGGCCGGCCGGACGGCCGGCCGGACAGAATCAAATTTGACCTCGAATTCTTCATTGGGGAGTCGAACTTAATCGTTTGAGACCATTTTTTTCAAAAAATTCGAAAGTTACAGACATTTGGGCAAAACTATAACGCGATGTTCCCCAGAACATACGCGCAAAAAATAGGTTTCGGCATTTTAAGCAAAGTATTTCGCAAAATAGTAGTAATTTTTTTATTTTTTTCATGTCACGTGATCTTCACGAAATTTTGCAAAAGTGTTTGCATTGGTCTTTTGCATCTAACTACTGAGTTTCAATTTAATCAGATCAGTAATTTTCGAGTTATCCTGAAAACAAAATTTTAAAATTTTTGAAATTTTTTTTTGCTACTTTAGGGCCGTCCGATCAAAACAAAACTTCGCTGGCATATAAAGGTCATGATTCTACAATTTGCTGCCAAATTTCAGAAAGATCGAGTGATTGGTTCTGGAAATATTCATTAAAAACGTTTTGACTAAAAACGGCCTTAACTCCGAAACCGCTCGGTGGATTTCGCCCGTTAAAGAACTTATCCGAGATATTTACGCTACAAAGCTACCCTGCAAATTTCAACGCTCTAAGTCGTTCCGTTCGAGAGTTATCGTGCTAACGGCCGGCCGGACCGGACGGACAGAATTGAATTTGACCTCGAATTCTTCATCAGGAAGTCGAACCTAATCGTTTGAGACCATTTTCGAAAAAAAATTCGAAAAATACAGACATTGTGACGAAATGATAGCACGCTGTTCCTTGCGGAACACGCGCGCAAAAATTAAGAATAGGGTTAAGTATCCCGAGTTAAATTGTTACATTTTTGCGCGTATGTTCTGGGGAACATCGCGTTATAGTTTTGCCCAAATGTCTGTAACTTTCGAATTTTTTGACGAAAATGGTCTCAAACGATTAAGTTCGACTCCCCAAAGAAGAAGTCGAGGTCAAATTCTACTCTGTCCGTCCGGCCGTCCGGCCGTTGCCACGATAACTTGAGAACGAAAAGAGCTAGCGACTTGAAATTTTCAGGGTAGGACGCGCATCCCAATACGACGGACAAGTTCGTTAATGGGCATAATCGGCCCAGTGGTTTCCGAGTAATAATTTTGTTTTCAACCAATATAAATCCGATCGAATTGAAACTTGGTGGGTAGTTGTAGAATATGATCCTAAGCACGTTTGTGAAATTTTGTGCGAATCGTATGGTTAGAAAATTTAAAAAAATTATTAAAAATTTTTGTTGTCACGATAACTTGAGAACCGAATGAGATAGCGGCTTGAAATTTTCAGGTTAGGATGTACACCAGAACGTGACATTCCAGTTTGTTTATGAGCATAATCGGCCGAACGGTTTTAGAGTTATAGCCATCTGGAATTTTCTGAAATTTGGTGGTTTTTTGTTCCTCATTAACTCGAAAAATACTGAACCGATTGAATTCAAACATGGTTATTAGTTGTAGAATGCCAACGCGAAAATGTTTGCAAAATTTGGCGAGGATAGCATTAGTAGAAAAGTTTTAATAAATCATTGAAAAAAAAATTCAATATATGAGTAACTAATCGTTTGAAAATGCTGAAATTTTGCAAGAGCCTTCAAAACCTAACTCTACTGCCAGGTTTCAAGTTTTAATATGATCGGTTAAATATTGTTGGAGATTCGAGCATTCTTGTGCGAGTTCAGTATATGGGCGACCGTTGCCTCGATAACTTTCGAACGAAAAAAGATAGGGACTTGCAATTTTCAGGGTAGGTTGCGTATCTGAAAGGGAGAGTTGAGTTCGTTTTTGGGCATAAACCTGGAATATTATTTCCTTGATAACTCAAAAAGTAAATATTCAATCGAATTGGTGCTTGGTAAATAGTAGTAGAAAATCAACATAAAGACGTGTTTAAAATTTTGTAAGAACCGTACCCCTAGAAAATTTGAAAAAAATGACGAAAAAAGAAATTTCAAGAACCGTACCCCTAGAAAATTTTTAAAAAATCACGAAAAAAAAAATTGGTTCAAGCACTGACGTGAAGTAAGAAGCTTTTGCGCGTATATTCTATTGTCCATACTTCTGTATTGGACACCCTTAATCGAATTCATCATAGTAAATTATGTTGTCCATTCTCCTGTATTGGACACTTAATTCGAATTTACCATGGTAAATTCGAATTGAAAGTGTCCAATACAGGAGAATGGACAACATAATTTACCATGGTAAATTCGATTAAGGGTGTCCAATACAGAAGTATGGACAATAGAACATACGCGCAAAAGCTTCTGACTTCACGTCAGTGCTTGTTAACTCAGAGATTGCATTGCGCGATAGAAAATTAAGTCCGGGTTAGGTAACCCGTTTTATCCTTTGATTTTTATAGCGTGGTACGGCGTTGATTGACTTTGACAGAACTAAAACTGAAATAACTGAATATTTATTTGTAAACTTTCGCGATTTTCAGATCTTTCTGTTCAGTATGGCTATATTATGCAGTATTTTTTGCATTTGAATAACCTTTTTTCAAAAATTGGTTCCATCATTTTGACGGGACTAATCAATATTATAATAATAATAATAATAATAATTTTATTCCACTGAATTTACAGCGATATCAAAAATATTCAAAATTTACAATACAGAGAAAAAATCGAGTAAACAACTAAGTAACACAATATAAAGACATACAGAACAAACAGATTACCGGGACTCCACCGCCGAGACGAACTCACTGACGCTATAGTAAGAGCCAATGGCAAGAATCGACCTCAGCTCACGCTTGAACCCCGATGGATGCTTCCCGACCAAGTACTCTGGCAGAACATTATAAAGGTGTATACCCGATATTATCGGCGATCTCTCATGAAATGTGTGCCTCAACCCTGAGTGGTAAGTTTTCGACAACCGCGAGTGTTGTACGAATGGTGGTCACAGAGCCTAGAATACCGAATTTCCTATCATGAATATAAATCATAAGATGATAAATATACAAGGATGGAAGTGTAAGGAGACCATGGGAACGAAAGCTTCCCCTGCAAGAGACTCGTGGGTCGAGACCGAACAGCACGCGAATAATACGCTTCTGCAGAACAAACGCTCGAAGGGCTCCCGTGGCCCGCCCCCACACCAAAAGACTATATCGAAGCACTGAGGCAAGGTTAGAGTGATAATAAGTCATCGCACAACGAAAGCCAGCGTGTCTTCGAAGATGACATAAGGTATAGTAACATTTATTCAGCCTAGCACAAACGTTATCAATTTCGGATGTCCAGCACAAGTTTTCGTCGAGAATGCAGCCGAGCAGCCCAACGCGATCCGACAGCCCCAGGACAACACCGCCGAAAACCAGAAGAGGTCGACAAGGCTCCCTATAGGGACTGTGAAACTCGACACATACAGTCTTCACCATCGACTATGTGTTCAGGTAAGTCGTTGATGAACAAGAGAAAGAGCAAAGGTCCCAGTGAACTGCCCTGCGGCACCCCCAACGGAATGTCAAACTCCGCGGAAAGAGACTCCTCAACTCTCACGCCAAATCTCCTACCACACAGGAAGGACACCAGCCAATCATTCAAAGACCCGCGAATTCCCAAGTGATACAATTTTATCGACAAAAAAAATGGATCAACACAATCAAACGCCTTACGCAGATCGAAGCTAATCATTGTGACATAGTGGCCGACATCTAACCTGTCTGAGATGGATTGCGCGATACTGCAGATGGCAGTCGCAGTAGATCAGTGAGTGCGAAATCCATGCTGACAATCGGCGAACAAATCATGAGATTCTATGTAACCAACCAAACGTGCATAAACGGCCCTCTCAAAAATCTTTGAAAAAACACTCAAAATTGTAATTGGTCTATAATTATCGACCATGCCGCGATCACCCTTTTTAAATATAGGGATTGTAAGACCGACCTTCAGTCTGTCGGGAAATGATCCGCTCAAGACAGAGTGATTTATTGAGTCTGCCAAAATTCCGCAAATGTATGGGGCAGCCTGCTTCATGACTCTAAATGGAATATCATCCCAGCCAGCTGATGAACGATTTGGTAACGCTGTTATTATACGCTCAACCTCTTCAGAAGTGACAGGACGGAAGAACAAAGAATTAGGAACGTTCCGGGAGGTGGTGGAGCACCCAGTCGGAAGAGGTATTGGAGGGAAATGACCAGCAATCAGCCCTTGGGCTGCCGTACTGAAATATACACCAAAGAAGTTGCTCAGCTCTCCAGTATCCGATATTTTCCGCCCACCCTCGTACAATACCATGCCACCGCGGGAAACACATTTATTCCGAACCGAATCGATAATTCGCCACACGGTTCGCGTCTTGTTCCTACTAGTATCAATCTCATCATTAAATAATATGTCCTGCCGATAAGACAGAGTCATGTTATTCACTTCGAATTTCAAGAGATCCCGCTTATTACGTGTCTGTAAACAAGGAAGGTTAGATGCCAGCCAAGTGGCGTGCTCGAGCTCCAGAATTTTCTGCTCTATATTATCGGGAAATATTGCGATCTTCATTGCAGGACAACACCTTACTTTTGTGTTATTCGTCTGGGAAAGGCAGCATTAAAACACCAAAGGAAGTCATCGTAAAATAGGCTGAAATTATCTCTGTATTCGACTGATCGGTGTTGTCGGCTCGCCCCCAGATCCCTGCGCAGAAGGAAATCGAACTCTGCAAATCCGACATCGGAGAACCTACGACGATATACTCTTCTAAAAGTGTGCTGATGGGTTTGCGTAGTTTCATCCCTGAACGTAACAACCAGAGCATTGTGATCCGAAAAACCAGCATGATAATTCAGAACATCAACTATTTGGGGTTTATCAATTCCACATATTATATAGTCAACGCTACTTCTAGATGTTCTGTTGGCACAGTTGGTAAAAACTCTGGTGGGGGACGAGACGAGTGAACGCAAATTAAAATTCTCCAAGACAGATAAGAAAGACCTTGTTGAATCGTCGCATGGTAGACGTTCATCTATATTGAAGTCACCGCAAATGAAAACATTTTCAAAATTAACAAGAACAAATGCAAGCATTTGTGTAAATCGACTCTCGAATATCTCTAAATTGCCCTGGCCTGATCTATATATACAAACAATGCAACTTATGTTTTTGACAAAGACTCGATGCTTTTTAAAAACTTTATTTGTGATTATCTCGAGGAAAGGACAATGTTGAAGTCTTAACAACTCGAATAATAATGAACATTATAACCATTTTCACACAAATGTAAACTATGCTGAGTATGAATTAATATTGTAACACTACTCTTCCTATTCTAGGTAAACATAGATTCTATATTATATACTACTCATACTATAATATAACTCCTCCCTGCCTAAGAGAAAAAATTGGGTTTTTATGACTCAATTTTTTAGTTGAATTTCTTCTAAAGGGTTTGATATATTTTCTCCCTTATTTTCAATATTTGGAGTTGAGCAGAGGTCAAGTTTTTTAATTACTATATAAAAAATCACTATTACAATAAACATATAAATGAAAACAGTATATAAACTTATATTGTTATAATGAATTACAGGATTTAAGACAGAATTTATTTGTCTTTTGTTATGTTCAAGATGTTCTTTCAAATTTTTCAAATTATCAAAATTAATTTCATCCAGTTTGAATGGAATGTCTGGAATATTGGGCTTGAAATCAATATTTTGTTGAACGATTTCAATATTTGGCAGATTAATTGGTTTAATTTTCGAAATGCTGGTTTGAAAATTTTTCAGTATGTATTTTTCTACTATTAATTCACATTTGTTATCGATGACTGAAATCATATATGTTCCACACAAAACGATTTTTTCTTCACTATCACTACACTTTTTAGTTGCCGTAATTTGTCTGGCTGTAACGACGATCCATTTGCTGGCATCAACTTTTTGAATTTTTGTGTGCTCTAATGAGATGGTTTGTATGAGGCAGTTTTGGTAGTTGTTGTTGAAACTGACCAGGTCAACTTCACATGGATTATTTTGGGACAGCTGCACACTCGGTTCATCGCACAGAAAGCCCATTTGGTTGACTTCTTTGCAGGGTTCATCCATTACTGCATATTTGTTTTCACTTAATGAAAGGTATTTGGCTCGTGGAATAATTAGTTTGAAGGAATTTTTGTGAGGCATAGGTAGAGGATATAGGGCATAATAATTATAGTCATTCTTTTCTACAATGGGAATTTCTAAAATGAATTTTACTTGATTATTACTAATATAACATTTAATATTTATTATTGAATAGTATTCCGAGATGATATGCTCTTCATTCAAAGATAAAGGTAATGTACCCTGTTTGAGATGAGATTCGATAATGGATAATTCTTTCTGTAGTTCTTTGTGAGTAATAATGGAGGAATGTACATAATTTAACTTAGCAAAAGAAATGGCTATTTCTATATTATTTAAAATGTCACTAATTATACTAACGGCACCTATTAGGTGTGTAAATACAGCATTTAATATAACGAAAGTAAAGTCATCCCATGAATCTAAACTCATATTGTTCATCCAGGAATTGATCTGGCTAATGCTACTTTTCAGGAGAAATTGATTTTTTTTGAAATTTATTCATTGAATGTATCGATAGCTTTTTCAGTTAAACTTATTTGAGAGTTTGCCACATTCAGAATTTTTTGTTGATTACTCTTAATATTTTCTATTGCACTGTCGTATTTATCAGCATCTGTTTGGTCTAAATTACCTGTTATTGATTTCCATACTGTACCTAGACCATTAATTAAACCCCTTTTTCTCCTATGAGTGTCTCCAATGTTCAAGAGAAGGAATTTGCTAATCGTATCCTCTATTTTATAATCCAAAATATACTTATAGTTATTAATTTCTCGAACATAACTTTTACCATGAATAGAATTATGGAAAGAAGTATTCAGCTTACTATAATTAGAAACTAAATGATTAAATTCCATCTTAACAATATTTAAATCGAATATTTGTATTAAAGACCAGTACCTATCTACTAACTTAGATCTACCTAACTTTAAAGGCAGTAACCCTGGGTTATCTGTGATATGTGTAATTGCTATGTCTGCACATTGCGAGACGATGAAGGCTGTGGCGAGGATTCCGCAGGTGACTGTCCTGTAAGAATTGGCTGTCTTAGATTTTTCAAATGAACAGTTCTACCTACATTTTGTTTTGATTTATTACCTTCAGGTTTTTGTATAAGTGCTTTATTTCCTGGTAGTAATTTCGTAATTCTGAATGGGCCACTGAATTTTTCTCCAGTTTTGTTACGAGCATATTTGTAACTTTTTTCATACACAGTTTGACCTACTAAGAAAGGATTTTTAACTTGTTGATTTATTTTCTCGACTAAATTTTCTTCTCTATTTTCTAGCCGTTCCTGAACTCTATCATATACTAAAGATAACTGTTCTTTATGTTTTTGAAGATAATAACTGTACATTTGCTTATCATATAAAATATCTAAAGGGTATTTTTAACTTGTGTGACCAAAAGTAAGTTCTAACGGAGTTAAATCAGTTGCTGAGTGAATTGAATTGTTGTAGGCTAATATTGCATATTTCATAAGAATACTTATAGGTTCTTTCGATGTTGATCTCAAAATTCTAATATGTTCAGCTATTGTAGAGTGAAATCTTTCTATGATTCCGTCTGATTCCGGATGGTGAGCCGTTGTAAAATGAATTTTTATTTTATGAGTTTCTAACAACTCCCTTACGACATGTCCGAAAAATTCCATTCCTTGATCTGAACTAATTGTATTTGGTGTTCCATAAAAACGAAAGTATTCTAGTAATGCGTGAAATATGTCAATTGAATTTTTCGATTTAATTTCGATTGCTTGACCTAATTTTGTAAATGCGTCTACTACGGTAAGAAATTTTGTATTTTCAAGTGTATAAATATCAATATGAATTTTTTCGAAGGGTTTATTTGGGGTGTCTGTTAACATCATACTAATTTTTGGTGGGTGTCTTTCGTATTTATGTTTTTTACAGGTTTCGCAATTTGCTATATAGTTCGCCACATGTTCCTGCATGAGCGGAAAATAGTATTTTCTTTGAAGCTGTTTAATAGTTTCGTTAACTCCTCGGTGGTTTGTTTTTCCTTCATGTTGTTGTTGAATTGCGTCGTTAATTATGTCAGGTTCTGTTAGCAATTCTCGACGTTCGGTGCAATAAACTAGATCGGGTCCGTCTCTGTTGAACAGTTTATTTGATATCTTGCTGAATGTTTTAAAAATGTTTTCCGACGAAAAATGCATATAATACCGCTTTTTATCTGCAGTGAATTCTTTCAGGAATTTCTTAATCTCACTCTCATTGTTATCTTTACTTATTTCCACGAAGTATCGAGTTATTTTTCCTAGTGTTTCTTTTCTAACAGGTTTTGGGTTTCTATATACTTCCTTGATGAAAAATTGATTTGGTTTTGAGTCAATAACGTCGGATGATATTCTAATACTAGGATATTGTTCTTGTGTCGTATCTTCCGTGTGAGTAGATAGATCATCGAATTCGTTGTCCTCTAGTGCATCTTGCGATACAGGCTGTGCGTTCTTGCTCGATTCCGGCTGTTGTTTACCTTTACGTTTTTTGCCTGGGTGTTTGGACTTCTTCTTAGTTTGTTTTTCCCGATTTTCCTGATTTAGTTCCTGAATAATTTTTTGTACTTCCTCTTCTGAAACTTCAGCTTGAATGGCATCTTCTAATAGTTGGTCAAGTTCCTGTTGATCGATATTGGGGGTTAGTGATTCCGTATCTATTGGATTAATCTGAATTCTAGATAAGGCATCTGCATTTGTATTAATGGAGCCTTTTCTATAAACCAATTCGTAATCGTACTCTTCTAGTCGAATTTTCCATCGCTGCAGTTTGGAATTAGGTTCTTTCAATTTCGCTAGCCATACGAGTGGTCGGTGATCCGTATAGATGGTAAATTTTCTACCATATAAGTATGGACGGAAATATTTTACCGCATAAATCACTGCCAATAATTCCTTTTCTATTGTACTGTATCGTTCTTCTGATTGATTGAGCGTTCGAGATGCATAACATATTGGTCGATCGGAACCAATTTTACCTTGTGACAAAATTGCACCTATTGCATAATTAGAAGCATCAGCCGTTACAATAAAGTTTTGGTTAAAGTCTGGATACTGTAAGAGTGGTGGGTTCATCAAAATTTCCTTACATTTATTTACTGCGTCCACGAATTCCTTTGAGTGTACTATTTTCTTTCCTTTTTTTAAACAATTTGTTAGAGGTTTAGTAATTGCTGCGTAGTCCTTTATAAATTTACGGTAGTACCCTGTGAGTCCAAGAAAAGCTTTAAGCTCTGTCACAGTTTTTGGAATAGGATATTGCATAACAGCCTCTATTTTTCCAGGATTTGGTTTCAATCCCTCAGGTGTAATAATGCGTCCAAGAAACTGCACTTCTTTCTTTAGGAATTCGGATTTGTCCATTTGTATTTTAAGATTTGCTGATTTGTGGAAATATGTCAATTGAATTTTTCGATTTAATTTCGATTGCTTGACCTAATTTTGTAAATGCGTCTACTACGGTAAGAAATTTTGTATTTTCAAGTGTATAAATATCAATATGAATTTTTTCGAAGGGTTTATTTGGGGTGTCTGTTAACATCATACTAATTTTTGGTGGGTGTCTTTCGTATTTATGTTTTTTACAGGTTTCGCAATTTGCTATATAGTTCGCCACATGTTCCTGCATGAGCGGAAAATAGTATTTTCTTTGAAGCTGTTTAATAGTTTCGTTAACTCCTCGGTGGTTTGTTTTTCCTTCATGTTGTTGTTGAATTGCGTCGTTAATTAAGTCAGGTTCTGTTAGCAATTCTCGACGTTCGGTGCAATAAACTAGATCGGGTCCGTCTCTGTTGAACAGTTTATTTGATATCTTGCTGAATGTTTTAAAAATGTTTTCCGACGAAAAATGCATATAATACCGCTTTTTATCTGCAGTGAATTCTTTCAGGAATTTCTTAATCTCACTCTCATTGTTATCTTTACTTATTTCCACGAAGTATCGAGTTATTTTTCCTAGTGTTTCTTTTCTAACAGGTTTTGGGTTTCTATATACTTCCTTGATGAAAAATTGATTTGGTTTTGAGTCAATAACGTCGGATGATATTCTAATACTAGGATATTGTTCTTGTGTCGTATCTTCCGTGTGAGTAGATAGATCATCGAATTCGTTGTCCTCTAGTGCATCTTGCGATACAGGCTGTGCGTTCTTGCTCGATTCCGGCTGTTGTTTACCTTTACGTTTTTTGCCTGGGTGTTTGGACTTCTTCTTAGTTTGTTTTTCCCGATTTTCCTGATTTAGTTCCTGAATAATTTTTTGTACTTCCTCTTCTGAAACTTCAGCTTGAATGGCATCTTCTAATAGTTGGTCAAGTTCCTGTTGATCGATATTGGGGGTTAGTGATTCCGTATCTATTGGATTAATCTGAATTCTAGATAAGGCATCTGCATTTGTATTAATGGAGCCTTTTCTATAAACCAATTCGTAATCGTACTCTTCTAGTCGAATTTTCCATCGCTGCAGTTTGGAATTAGGTTCTTTCAATTTCGCTAGCCATACGAGTGGTCGGTGATCCGTATAGATGGTAAATTTTCTACCATATAAGTATGGACGGAAATATTTTACCGCATAAATCACTGCCAATAATTCCTTTTCTATTGTACTGTATCGTTCTTCTGATTGATTGAGCGTTCGAGATGCATAACATATTGGTCGATCGGAACCAATTTTACCTTGTGACAAAATTGCACCTATTGCATAATTAGAAGCATCAGCCGTTACAATAAAGTTTTGGTTAAAGTCTGGATACTGTAAGAGTGGTGGGTTCATCAAAATTTCCTTACATTTATTTACTGCGTCCACGAATTCCTTTGAGTGTACTATTTTCTTTCCTTTTTTTAAACAATTTGTTAGAGGTTTAGTAATTGCTGCGTAGTCCTTTATAAATTTACGGTAGTACCCTGTGAGTCCAAGAAAAGCTTTAAGCTCTGTCACAGTTTTTGGAATAGGATATTGCATAACAGCCTCTATTTTTCCAGGATTTGGTTTCAATCCCTCAGGTGTAATAATGCGTCCAAGAAACTGCACTTCTTTCTTTAGGAATTCGGATTTGTCCATTTGTATTTTAAGATTTGCTGATTTGTGGAAATATGTCAATTGAATTTTTCGATTTAATTTCGATTGCTTGACCTAATTTTGTAAATGCGTCTACTACGGTAAGAAATTTTGTATTTTCAAGTGTATAAATATCAATATGAATTTTTTCGAAGGGTTTATTTGGGGTGTCTGTTAACATCATACTAATTTTTGGTGGGTGTCTTTCGTATTTATGTTTTTTACAGGTTTCGCAATTTGCTATATAGTTCGCCACATGTTCCTGCATGAGCGGAAAATAGTATTTTCTTTGAAGCTGTTTAATAGTTTCGTTAACTCCTCGGTGGTTTGTTTTTCCTTCATGTTGTTGTTGAATTGCGTCGTTAATTAAGTCAGGTTCTGTTAGCAATTCTCGACGTTCGGTGCAATAAACTAGATCGGGTCCGTCTCTGTTGAACAGTTTATTTGATATCTTGCTGAATGTTTTAAAAATGTTTTCCGACGAAAAATGCATATAATACCGCTTTTTATCTGCAGTGAATTCTTTCAGGAATTTCTTAATCTCACTCTCATTGTTATCTTTACTTATTTCCACGAAGTATCGAGTTATTTTTCCTAGTGTTTCTTTTCTAACAGGTTTTGGGTTTCTATATACTTCCTTGATGAAAAATTGATTTGGTTTTGAGTCAATAACGTCGGATGATATTCTAATACTAGGATATTGTTCTTGTGTCGTATCTTCCGTGTGAGTAGATAGATCATCGAATTCGTTGTCCTCTAGTGCATCTTGCGATACAGGCTGTGCGTTCTTGCTCGATTCCGGCTGTTGTTTACCTTTACGTTTTTTGCCTGGGTGTTTGGACTTCTTCTTAGTTTGTTTTTCCCGATTTTCCTGATTTAGTTCCTGAATAATTTTTTGTACTTCCTCTTCTGAAACTTCAGCTTGAATGGCATCTTCTAATAGTTGGTCAAGTTCCTGTTGATCGATATTGGGGGTTAGTGATTCCGTATCTATTGGATTAATCTGAATTCTAGATAAGGCATCTGCATTTGTATTAATGGAGCCTTTTCTATAAACCAATTCGTAATCGTACTCTTCTAGTCGAATTTTCCATCGCTGCAGTTTGGAATTAGGTTCTTTCAATTTCGCTAGCCATACGAGTGGTCGGTGATCCGTATAGATGGTAAATTTTCTACCATATAAGTATGGACGGAAATATTTTACCGCATAAATCACTGCCAATAATTCCTTTTCTATTGTACTGTATCGTTCTTCTGATTGATTGAGCGTTCGAGATGCATAACATATTGGTCGATCGGAACCAATTTTACCTTGTGACAAAATTGCACCTATTGCATAATTAGAAGCATCAGCCGTTACAATAAAGTTTTGGTTAAAGTCTGGATACTGTAAGAGTGGTGGGTTCATCAAAATTTCCTTACATTTATTTACTGCGTCCACGAATTCCTTTGAGTGTACTATTTTCTTTCCTTTTTTTAAACAATTTGTTAGAGGTTTAGTAATTGCTGCGTAGTCCTTTATAAATTTACGGTAGTACCCTGTGAGTCCAAGAAAAGCTTTAAGCTCTGTCACAGTTTTTGGAATAGGATATTGCATAACAGCCTCTATTTTTCCAGGATTTGGTTTCAATCCCTCAGGTGTAATAATGTGTCCAAGAAACTGCACTTCTTTCTTTAGGAATTCGGATTTGTCCATTTGTATTTTAATATTTGCTGATCTGAGGCGGTCAAAAACTTTTCGAAGTTTCTCTAGATGTTCTTCTAAAGATGTTGAGAAAATTACAATATCATCCAGATAAACTACACAAGCTTCATTCATGATTCCTCTTAGGATATTATCCATGACTCTTTCGAAGGTACGAGGGGCGTTTTTGAGTCCAAAAGGAAGCCTTTTATATTCGTAGTGACCTCTAGGTGTAGAAAATGCTGTTTTAGGTATATCTTTTGAATGCATTTCTATTTGGTGGTAGCCTGATGCCAGATCTAATGTAGAAAAGTATTTACATTTCCCTAATTTGTCTAAAATTTCTGTGATATTTGGAAGAGGGTATTGATCATCGATACACTTTTGATTTAATAATCTATAGTCGACGCATAATCGATATTTTCTCTCTCCAGATGCGTCTACTTTTTTTGGTACTATAATCACTGGACTGCTCCATGGGCTGTTGGAGGGTTGGATGATGTCATCCTTCAAAAGTTCATCCACTTGTTTTTGAATCTCTGGTTGTTGAGCTTCGGGTACCCTGTAGGCCTTTTTGAATATGGGAATCTCGTCCGTAGTGCGAATCTCATGTTTTACTTCGTTCGTGAAGCTAAGTGGTATTTTAGAGCAATGAAATATGTCTCTATACTCATAACAAAGTTTTCGGATTGCCGTTTTTTCTTCTATGTTTAGATGTTCCAATCGTAGGTTTTTCAGATTTTCTTTGAGAAAATTATCCCTAGTACGATCATACAAACTTAAAGAGCTATCGTTTGCATTATGTATTTCTTCTAAATTAACTTCTAATATAGGGAGTGGATTAATTTTTATATGACTTGAAATTTCGTTACTATTAATCACCGTAACTAAAGCCTCTTGATTTTGAATATTTACAAGACACTGTGGTATTTCAATTCCTTTTGAGATTTGGATATAATCGATCATGCCATGATTAAGAGAATTACACTGTACAGGTACTTTTATCACACGTTGTGATCTGGGTGGCAAATTGTATGAATAATTCGGTACTTGTTTAAAATAAATAGGAATAGGTCCAGTTTTAGTATATAAGACATTCTTCTTCAAATCGATATTAGCACCTAAGTGTCTCAATAAATCCATTCCTATCAATCCGTCATATTCTGAATTAAATTAAAAAATGTGGAAGTCGAAATGATCATTTACTTTAAAAATTTTTGGAAGTGGGATACGTGCAATATATTTATGGAATGTAGTTTGATGGGCTGTTTTTATTTTGAATGGCATGTACTTAATGAAGTTATAGTAATATTTTTGGACTATTCGGGGACTGATGATTGTTTTTGATCTACCTGTATCTATCAAAAATTTTAATTCAACTCCGGGAATTCTAATAAACGGTAATGTGGAGTTATTAATGTTCGTGAGATTTATCAAGGGTGGTTTTTCGACAATGTGACTAAATGAAAATTTTCTGGACATTCACTTGTTTCAAACGGTTCCTCTGTATAATATTCTGAGGAATGAGTGTCATTTTCATTATAATAATTATGATATTCCTCATGCTCTTGTTCAATATAATTTTGGTAATCGAAATTAGGTTCCTCATCTACATTTTGTTGAAATAATTCCTCGGAAACGAATTTTGCGGATTGATTGCTTGGTTGGAAATAATTTTGGGGTTTCATTGTACGTCTCGTGTTTGATGAAGATGTGTCCATTGGTTCATTTTTGATTGATTTATAAGGAAAATTAGGCTTGTTTAGACTCATTCCTTGAGATCTATTCGGGAAAGAATTTGTTGGACACGCGTTTACAAATTTATTTTGATAAGGCGGTTGTCTAGCCTGATTAAACACTGGTACTGTGTTGGTCGCACTCTGATTTCTAGGAAATGATGGATATACGATAGGCGGTTGTGCTGCCGGACTAACTTGATACGTTATAGGTCTAGGTGATGTACTTATGTTTCTATTCGGATAATTACTTGTACCGCGATTAAGATTATATTTTGCATACGCAAAGTTTTCTTCTTGAATAGCGAATCCTATAGCTTGTTCCAAATTAACAGGATTTCTCAATCTTATGGCTAAATTTGAATTAAGGCCTCTGAGAAATGCATTTAGTGCTTGGTTTTCATATAAATGGATTTTTATTCGTCTAGTTTCTAAATTTTGTTCTGTCAATTGGACTTTTGTTAATAGTAGACTCAATAGGTCCTGACATCTATTTCCGAAATTAATGGGGTTTTCATTTCTGTATTGTTTCAAATGGAGTAAATCACTTACTAAACAATTTTCGTCACGCTGGTCTGAGAAAAATTGGAGAAGTAAATTTTTCACAGACAACCAATTACTTAAAATACCTCTACTACCTACTAAATTTAAAGCTCTACCTTTTAATTTTCCTAATATGGCTCTCAACAAAAATTCGTTTTGTGGGTTCGCCGGGTTATTACGATCTGTAAAAGTATTTATCAAATACTCACTGGATTGTATGAAAATAGCCAGCGTCGCTGGATTACCGTCAAACTCAGGTATCGAATCAATATGATGTTTGTGCATTTGAGGGAATGCCATTTCTTCTTCTATTCTATCTAACCTTCTAAGGGGACTTCTATCTCTTTCGATATTACTCATAAATTACTTATTATTTATTATGTAGAAAATGAGAAAAAATATTTGGGTTTTAACTCGAATAACTATAATTATTTAAATTGGAATATTGGGAAAATTGAGAGAAAAAGGATGTGAAAACACTTACGCAAAGGTCTGCATTAAAGATGTTTTCTTTCTTCTTTTCTTCAGCAATGGGAGATACAACGATTATAGACAGCAGATTCGTTGACAGAATCTCCGTACTGATCTATAATTTCTCTACCCAAAAGCTTTCTTCTGCTTGATCCTGGTGGTACGTTGACGATTTCTGTTCAATCGATGCCTGCCGATGACCAAGTTCGTTTTGTTGTCGATTGTCAAATGAACGTTGAAACGACCGGTGTATTATTTTGGCAATTTTGGGCCTCAAAAACCGTTTTGACAATCCTACCGACTGCGCCACTTATGTTTTTGACAAAGACTCGATGCTTTTTAAAAACTTTATTTGTGATTATCTCGAGGAAAGGACAATGTTGAAGTCTTAACAACTCGAATAATAATGAACATTATAACCATTTTCACACAAATGTAAACTATGCTGAGTATGAATTAATATTGTAACACTACTCTTCCTATTCTAGGTAAACATAGATTCTATATTATATACTACTCATACTATAATATAACTTGCACGTGCGATCATGAGAGATGCCGTAGCACTCGAAATTAAGTTCCTCGCACAGAGATTCCAAATATGAGATTCTAGAGCATTTAGTTTCAATCGTTGATTTGACAAAAACCACACTACCTCCGTGGATGCGATTGATTCTACAGAACTCAGCTACACGGATGTAACCACATAAATTAAAAACGTCTTTATCGTGCTTTTCAGTGATCCAATGCTCTGTGAAACAGACAAAATCGGGGTAACCACTACTTTTTAACATAACGTCAATTAATGGATACTTATTAGATATAGATTGAGCATTGAGGTGTAAAATTTTTAGTAAATTTGGTTTACTTGCGTGGAGTGAACGCGCCTCAGCAGAAGAGCCCAAATCAAGCCGATGAACTGGCACCGGGGTGGTTCCTCTGGGCGTTTCCTCGTCCAGGAAAAAAGTACCTCTTGACAAGTATTCCAGATGGCCAAAACTCTACATCGTACAGAACTTTCTCAAGAGAAGGATCAGCTCCCACCCTGAAACTGGAATTATGTCCCTTGGTATTGAGCTGGACGACATCAAAGTTATGGTTCTGTATCCTAGCATTGAGATAGGCACGGACATCGCCAACAGTAGTGTCAGGTTTGCATCTACTGACATAAAGCCAGATACTTCGTGGAGTGGCAGAAAAGCTGTCAGACGGCTGGGCCCTACTATTCCCAAGAATGATGTTCCTATTACCGGAAGCTTTCGCCGGTCTCTCCATGTTGGATTTCCTTGATTCTATATAATTCGCAAATTTAAAAATTTCTTCAAAATTTCAAGAACCAAGATATTCTAGAAGGCATCATTCAAAATAATGCAAGTATTGTATGAAGAACTTTGAATTAATTAACTGGAAGACACAACTGGACGGGAGACACAAATTAAAAAATATAAGCTATTTCCAATTGGGGAATAAATTATAAGATTGTTCATAACCACAAGTATATTTTGATTATTGCTTATTCATATCATCCATATATTATATTAGCCATCAAACCGTCGATATGGAATATGGTAATAATTTGACATTCGAACACATCGTTTGATGCATAATAAATTTCAATACTTTTGTCACCCGTTGATGAGATGAGATATCTGATATTATAGATAAACTCTAAATATTCCATTCAATATTGAAATATTAAAATTAAGTTTCCTGCACTTATTTAGTTGTATTTCAAGATAATGAACGTTTGAAGCTAATGAATCATGTAAATTGTCTGTGAAAATTTGCTTTCATGGGTTAATGGAAAAGAGAAATTGTGAAAATAAGATGAATTTATTTAGATACCAATCTATATACTGTTTTATACTATCTACTAAGGGTCGATTTATCCAACCTCTGCGTAAAGTATTCTTCAACTATGTGCTCGTTGAATTTACTGATCCCCTTTAAAGTGAACATTTACAGATCACTTTCCTTTCGGTAAGGCTACTTGACAGTTTACAGATCATAAAATATATCGGCCCTCAGTGAACAAAAAAATGTTATAGCTCACTGAAGCTGTAATTCAAACAAAGGAAATAATTTCGAATAAAACTCTATTAACATATTCGATTATTTACTTCAGGAGAGATCAAGATTCATTTTGAAAATTCAATACTATATCAAGCAGCATGGCATACATTTTTTCGAGTTTGGACCACCGCTGCCCACATAATCATGGAGGATTCGTGAAACCCCACAGGAAGGATGAATACTCGTATAAAGATTATTATTAAAATATGATTACTGACTTTCTCCATTTCCTTATATCCTACTTCTCATTGTAAACTATACTTGAATTTTCCTCCACAACACTAGGATACATCATTTTCAAAGTTAGCGATGAATTATCAAGCCATTCTATTATAATATTAGTAAAATCTGTCCTTCATTGATAAGCATACCAAGCAACAAGCATTTAAGAAACATATACCTGAAGTTCCACGGGAAAACAATATACATAATATATACATACGTGTGTATGTATATATATATATATATATATATATATTAGGAATAAGAAGGTTCCGGGTTGGACCGCGTCTGGAGTTTAATGTCGTTCGACGTTTCGGCTCCGATTTTGGAGCCATTATCAAGAACAAGATGTAAAATGTGAATTAACGCCGGGGTCTCAATCTGCCTACTCCCCAGGTTTCATCACCAGTACTCTCGGAGATCACTGTATTTCTACTACTTCGAGAAGAGTCTTCTCGAAGTAGTAGAAATACAGTGATCTCCGAGAGTACTGGTGATGAAACCTGGGGAGTAGGCAGATTGAGACCCCGGCGTTAATTCACATTTTACATCTTGTTCTTGATAATGGCTCCAAAATCGGAGCCGAAACGTCGAACGACATTAAACTCCAGACGCGGTCCAACCCGGAACCTTCTTATTCCTAACATTGTTAGCCGCGGAAACCTATCCGAACACATATATATATATATATATATATATATATATATATATATATATATATATATATATATATATATATACAGTTACAGCGTAAACTGGCATCCGCCCATGTTAAAATTGCGGTTGAAGTGGCATCCGGGGTAAAGTGGCATCCGATATATGGATGCCACTTTGCATCAGGCCAGGAATCGTCTCAAATGATGTACTGAACCCTCAGTAATTCATTGCACTTAAAATCAGCAGGACGTCACTTTAGTCGATATTTCAATGAAACAATACATCACGGTTCAGGGAGTTTCCGTGAGGCGGCGTGATAGTAGCACACTTGTATATTGAATATATAGCTGGCGCACAATGTGGCTTCCCTCTATAAACATATTGAGGAAAGGTATAAAGTGGCATCTGTATATGTATTTTTTCCACAGAGTGGCATCCAGGCGGGGTTGCCAAATATATGAATGCGAATTTTGTTGGAGCCCGCCAGGATTTAATTCAATTTCCAAGAATCGACCATTAAGTCTTATCAGTTGCGGCAATAGATGAAAGACCGAAGAAGAATAATGCAGATTATATAGATAAATATGTTGATTTGAAACGTCCACGTCAAAAAATTGACGTGAATTCAGCTGTTTAGCCCTTTTGCATTTCTAGTCAATCCCACTGAACATCAAGAAAAATTGTGGGAATTATATGGTAATGGAGACACCAAGGGTGGAACACAGGAACATTGCTTGTTGGGGAAGCATTCATGCAGAATATGGGCTATTTTTGCGCGTATGTTCTGGGGAACATCGCGTTATCATTTTGCCCAAATGTGTGTAATTTTCGAATTTTTTGACGAGAATGTTCTCAAACGACTATGTTCGACACACTGATGAAGAATTAGAGGTTAAATTCGATTCTGCCCGGTCGACCGCCCGTTCGACGGTAACTTGAGAACGAACAGAGATAGCGACTTGAAAACTTCAGAGTAGGTGGAGCATACAAATACGGCGGACAATTTCATTAATGATTATAATCGCCCCAACAGTTTCTGAGTAATCATTTTGTCATCAACCAATACAGATCCGATCGAATTGAAACTTGGTACCAAGTTGTAGAATACTAATTTGAAGACGTTTGTGAAATTTTGTAAGAATCGTTCTGCTAGAAAATTTAAAAAAATATATGAAAACATATTATTTACTTGCAATTTTCACGGTAAGTTGTGAATATGACATGCGACATTCGTGTTCATTAATAGGCATAATCGGCTAAACGGTTTTGGAATTATACCCATCTGAAATTTGGTGTTTATTTCCTCAATAACTCGAAAAATTCAGAACTGATGTAATTCAAACTCGGTACCTAGTTGTAAAATGCCGGCACGGAAGTTCTTGCAAAATTTCGCAAGAATCGTATAATTACAAAATTAAAAAAAAATAGTTGCAGATCATTGAGAAAAATTCAATATATCAGAAACTATTCGCCCGACATCACTGAAATTTTGCGAGAGCCTTCAAAACCTAACTCTACTACCAAATTCCAAGTTTTAACACGATCGAATGTATATTTTTGAACATCCGAGCAGCCTTGGATAAGTTCAGTAGTTGAATGGGTGACCGTTGCCTCGATAACTTTCGAACGAAAAGAGGTATGGAGTTAAGATTTTCAGGCTTGTTTACGCATCCGACTGGGAGAGTTCAGTCCGTAGTTGGGCATAATCGGCTCCACAGTTTCGGAGTTATAACCATCTGGAATATTATTTTCTCGATAACTCAAATAATACAGATCCGATCGAATTGAAACTTGGTATCTAGTTGTAGAATATCGACATAAAGACGTGTGTAGAATTTTGTGAGGATTGTATTGCTAGTGGATTTAAAAAAAATTAGGAAAAAATATTATGTATCTAACGATAATTTGAGAACAGCAAGAGATAGCGATTCGCAATTTTCAGGGTAGGGTCGCAGCCGAATGCGACATCGGAATCTGTTTATAGTCATAATCGACCAAACGTTTTTGGAGTAACATCTATCTGAAATTTGGTTGCTATATCCTCAATAACTCGAAAAATATAAAACCGATCCAATTCAAACATGGTAATTAGTTGTAGAATGCCAACGCGAAAATTCTTGTGAAATTTCGCGAGGATCGTTTCACTAGAAATAGGAGATAGGGACTTACAATTTTCAGGGTAGGTTGCGCATCCAAATGGGAATGTCTAGTTCGATTTTGGGCATAATGTGTCCATCGGTTTCGGAGTTATGCCTACCTGGATTATTATTTCCTTGATAACTCAAAAATAATATAGACTCGATTGAATTGAAGCATGATAACTATTTGTAGAATATCGACATGAAGACGTCTGTAAAATTTTGTAAGAACCGTACACGTACGAAAAAACTTGGTTTAAGCACTGACGTGCTGACTTCTCGTGTAATGGACACTCTTAATTCGAATTTACCATGGTAAATTCGAATTTTGTGTCCTATACAGGGGAGTGGACAGGAGAATTGTATAGTGTGAGAGCACGAAACGATTGAGAAATATATGAAAAAATTGGTTCAACCCCTATGGACAGGAGCTTTGGCGCTCTTGTTCAAACTATGACAAATCATATCAACGACATTATTGGTCTATGGCTGTGCTGAAAAAGAAATATTACTCTTGAACAAGCTCGAAGCAGTTTGTTATCAAATTTACCTCAAAGTAGATGTAGATGCTATCTCGTTATCTGTTTGAAATGAGCTCGATTCAGAGCAGTGAGTTGTCGAGGTCTCCGAAGTCCCAGGTTGTGATATAGATATTTCGGAGGTTTTTAATTGGCTCCTTGTTTTTTTGCGTGCTGGTGAATTATTTGATGAAAGCGATCGAACATTGAAATAATCCAGAATATTTCTCTTTCTTTTCGTTGAATTCGGTACATAATCAGAGTCAGACGAATCCATACAATATGGATCAGGTGTTTCATCAAAGACATCCCCTCTGTCGCTGTCTAAATCAATCATTTTTTCACTGAAAATTTCATACTACTTAATACATTATACCGAGCATTATACACTATACCTACTACACAAAGCAAACAAAATATATTATTTGCATTATTGCTATTGGGAAAAGTTGTCAAGAAAGCTGTATTATTACTTAATATACTAATCTAATATCTATTATTATGAACACTATTTCAAAGTAACAATAAGCCCGTATAAAAATGATTCATTTTCAGGTACACGTAATATTATTCAACTTGAATTTTCAATAGTTAATTTGAATTAAATTGGAGATTTTTAAAGTTAGTGATTTGAAATATTATACAAGGTGATTCTTTGAGACCGTGAATTAGAAGTATATGGCAAATGGAAAGGACTAGAGTTTTGAAACTTTGGTTTTAGCTACTACGATTTGGGATCTATTGACGGAAAATATTTTCAAGATTGCGTTTCGTCGTTTCGTTTTTCAAATGAGATGCAAAATTTTTTTAACATTACTTCAATACACAATTTAAATATACATCAAACTGTTATAGCATTCCCTATACCTATCTTCAATAGTTTCTGAGAAATTAAGTAAATTTGTAAAAATAATAAATTTATACCTGTAAATGTTCCACGTTAGTGATTTCTATATGCGTGAAAAACCCTTCTATGCACATCTTGTCAATATTTAAGCATATTATTTTTTCACTGGGAGATACCGATCTGTTAAGTTTGAATATTTTTTGGCAAGTATGTGTATGTTAACTAATAATGAATTCTATTTTTTTATGGCTCAATTTTTATTTGGTTCTGAAATATTGATAAGTCGTACATAGAAGGGGTTTTACCTATAATTCATATGCTTATAAAACGCATAGAAATCACTAACGTGGAACATTTACAGGTATAATTTAATTATTTTTACAAATTTACTTAATTTCTCAGAAACTATTGAAGATAGGTAAAGGGAATGATATAATAGTTTGATGTATAATTATATTGTGTATTGAAGTAATGTTAAAAAAAAAAGCACTGACGTGTAGTCAGTACTCTTTGGCGCGCGTGTTCACGGTGGCTAATTTGAATTGAATGATGAGTACTTCAAGCTCAGTAGATAGAGCGAGCCGAAGATCTACCCAAAGGATAGTGGACACCATTCACTGTCGGTTCAAAAATTAAGAGTGCTGTATCTAAGCTGCCATCAGGATAGATTAACAAAGTTGGAAAAGAACACAAGTGACTCTCCATAGTCGCACAAGCTCCTAGAAGATTTGGGAGGGTCAGTATAATCCTAATCATGTTAATCGCACGCGCGCCAAAGCAGATTGACTTTTTACACTTTTTCTTTCATTGTTAAGTCAATCTGCTTTTTCGCGCGTGCGATTAACATGATTAGGATTATACTGACCCTCCCAAATCTTCTAGGAGCTTGTGCGACTAAGGAGAGTCACTTGTGTTCTTTTCCAACTTTGTTAATCTATCCTGATGGCAGCTTAGATACAGCACTCTTAAATTTTTGAACCGACAGTGAATGGTGTCCACTATCCTTTGGGTAGATCTTCGGCTCGCTCTATCTACTGAGCTTGAAGTACTCATCATTCAATTCAAATTAGCCACCGTGAACACGCGCGCCAAAGAGTACTGACTACACGTCAGTGCTTTTTTTTTTTTTCAAGTTCCTTTAACAAATATAGCTATCAATACAGTTTGGCTGTTAGCTTTACCGTAGATCAAAAAAAAAATGCGGTTGTGGGACCTCCGTTTGGAACGCAATTGCCTCTTCTCCCAATCCGAACGTATTTTAATATAGATCTACCGAATATAGTTATTTATAAATTCGCCTCAGGGCCACCATACAGACATTTCAACTCGGAAACAACGCTATTTCCCCCAAACTGACTTGTGTCCGTGCACTGAATTGACATGAATATTCTTTTAAAACCTCACAATATCGGCTCATTGCTTCCAACATAACCCAAACAACCCAAAACCATTCACTTCTCATCTGCGCAAGCGCAATATACTCGTGCCTGCAAGTCCTCCCAAAATTACACACCTCACAAAAAACTCCGATTCTCCAACACTAGTGGTTCAGGAGATATCGCTTCTCGAATCCACGCATGCGCAGACCCTCACCAGGGGATTCTATAGAGGAATAGCATCCGCCACCCCAAAATCCCAATCCTCTCTGACGAAAGCACCAGCAGTTAAATCACTGATGGTCTGCTCATGCGCATAACGAAAAATGCCCGTAAGGGGTAACATCAATTTCGAAATAAGCCCCAGGGCCACGATACGGACACTTTAACTCGGAAACAACGCTACATCCCCCAATCTGACTTGTCCTTGCACTGAATTGCCATGAATATTCTTTTAAAACCTCACAATATCGGGTCAGCACTCCCAACATAACCCATACAACCCAAAAACAGTCACTTCTCTTCTGCGCATGCGCAATCTACTTGCGGCTGAAAGTCCTCCCAAAATCACACACCATACAGAAAACTCCGATTCTCCAACACTAGTGGTTCAGGAGATATCGCCTCTTGAATCCACGCATGCGCAGACCCTCACCAGGGGATTCTGTAGAGGAATAGCATCCGCCACCCCAAAACCCCAATCCTCTCTGACGAAAACTTCAGCAGTTAAATCACTGATGGTCTGCTCATGCGCATAACGAAAAATGCCCGTAAGGAGTAACATCAATTTCAAAATTGGCCCCAGGGCCACGGTATGCACACTTCAACTCGGAAACAACGGTATTTCCCCCAAACTGACTAGTGTCCGAGCACTGAATTGCTATGAATATTCTTTTAAAACCTCACAATATCGACTCAGCACTCCCAACATAACCCATCCAACCCAAAAACAGACACTTCTCTTCTGCGCATGCGCAATCTACTCGCGGCTAAAAGTCCTTTCAAAATAACACACCTTACAAAAAACTCCGATTCTCCAACACTAGTGGTTCGGAAGATATCACATCTTTAATCTACGCATGCGCAGACCCTCATCAGGTATCTGGATTCTATGGAGGAATAGCATCCGCCACCCTAAAACCCCAATCCTCTCTGACGAAAACTACAGCAGTTAAATGACTTCTCATCTGCGCATGCGCACAACGAAAAATGTCAGGAAAGGGCAGCATGAACGTCAAAAAAATAGGTTTCGGCATTTTAAGCAAAGTATTTCGCAAAATAGTAATAATTTTTTTATTTTTTTCATGTCACGTGATCTTCACGAAATTTTGCAAAAGTGTTTGCATTGGTCTTTTGCATCTAACAACTGAGTTTCAATTTAATCAGATCAGTATTTTTCGAGTTATCCTGAAAACAAAATTTTAAAATTTTTGAAATTTTTTTTTGCTACTTTAGGGCCGTCCGATCAAAACAAAACTTCGCTGGCATATAAAGGTCATGATTCTACAATTTGCTGCCAAATTTCAGAAGGATCGAGTGATTGGTTCTGGAAATATTCATTAAAAACGTTTTGACTAAAAACGGCCTTAACTCCGAAACCGCTCGGTGGATTTCGCCCGTTAACAAACTTGTCCGAGATATTTACGCTACAAAGCTACCCTGCAAATTTCAACGCTCTAAGTCATTCCGTTCGAGAGTTATCGTGCTAACGGCTGGCCGGCCGGCCGGCCGGACCGGACGGACAGAATTGAATTTGACCTCGAATTCTTCATCAGGAAGTCGAACCTAATCGTTTGAGACCATTTTCGAAAAAAAATTCGAAAAATACAGACATTGTGACGAAATGATAGCACGCTGTTCCTTGCGGAACACGCGCGCAAAAATATTGCATCCCATTTGAAAAAATTGAAATTGAATGCTTAGAAATTACCCAAATTAGAAACTTTATTCTGAACACCCTGTATGAGTAACTTCAATTATTTGCATTGTAGTATGTCAAACCATATCTTTTGCTGCTTGAACCAAAATATAAACCTTTTAACTTGAAAAATGACGTAAATATATGATATAAGAGACAACAATAAAAATTCCAACAAAATTATCAAAATCAAAATATTTCAATAATGGCTTTAGATAGGTATGGGACACCTATACAAAAAAATACGTAGAATTTTACGTGCAATCTGAAAATGCATTCAAAAATATATAATCGTATTTGAAATAAGAAAGATGGTATCAACTTCTGGTATTTCCGGAAACAACGCCATCTTGAAAATATTTTCCGTCAATAGATCCAAAATCGTAGTAGCTAAAACCAATGTTTCAAAACTCTAGTCCTTTCTATTCGCCATATACTTCTAATGCACGGTCTCAAAGAATCACCCTGTATATGGTGCTAGTGCTACAGCTTACAAGGGCAGAAAATCAGCATTAGCAACTCTTTAGTTTGAAGTTGAATAGTTGAGCATGAGTACAAATATTTTCGCCTAGCATCAAACAAAAATATTTTAGTACATAGTAGGTACATATTAATGATAATTGATAACTGATACGATACTCCATGGAAAATCTGGTCAGTGAAACACCATCAACAAAAGCATACAAATTTTAATTAAAATTGTTTGATATGTAATTTTAATTTAGAACTTAGTACTCACCTGATTTTTATGAATAAATATAAAATTTATATTTTAGTATATACTCCACACTGAACACACTAACTGAACACGTTGTGGGCCTAGGCTACTACTGTGCGAAACTTTAAAGCGCGCCGTATGATCGGATTGTGTATCTCTACAAATTCTTGCCTGCACCTTAAGCCGCATCCAGATTTTTTTTGTGTACCGAGAAAACACTGAGAAATACCCTCCTATTAATATGAAAGTTATTGAGGAAATTAGTGGTTCATAATTTAGTACCAGTTTTATGCTAATCTTGTACCTTATCTTAAAATTTTATACCCTTGGCCATATACCAATATTCTATAACGTAAGTATCTTGCATATTGTTGTCATTCTCGAATTTATTTTTAGAATTTTTGGTTAATAACCCTTATTATGGCACCTTGTATTCCGAAAAACTGGAAATAAATATTATGATAATTATCAGGGGTAAAACCTGCTACGTAATAGAGTCATAAACTGAATATTGTTATGCCCGACTAAACCTAATGAGATATGTACCTGACGCGATCCCTTATTCAGGTATTTTAAATAATAATATAATTTTTCCTACCAATTTGGCTAATTCACAAACATTGTGAAAGATATTGGCAAAACCAGCAGATACAACATAGTATCAAATCAATACTAGTACAAATTTTTTGTTTATTCAAAACTGATAAATAGTTTGTGAAAAAATGTACCACGAAATTGGGCACATTTTTCACAATATCTCCGGAAATTGCCATCGTATTGAACTGAAATTTAGCGTTCTGCTGTAGACTATAGGCAAAAATTGAATATTTTGAATACAGGTATTCTATAATTGAATACTCCGAATCTCTGGATTCAAAATTTGAATAATTTGAATACTGAATAACAGTAGCTTGAATACGAATATCGAATAGACTTCAATCAAAAGGATTCAAGAATACGAATACACCATTTTTATTTGTATTCGAATACGAATACAGAATCCTGGCAAAGTAGCTTGAATAGGATTCAAGTTACTGCGTATTCGAATACTACCCAAGTCTGGAATTTACCATGGTAAATTATGTTGTCCATTCTCCTGTATTGGACACTCTTAATTCGAATTTACCATGATATTGTCTGTTCTCCTGTATTGGACGCTCTTAATCGAATTCACCATGGTAAATTCGATTAAGAGTGTCAAATACAGGAGAACAGACAATAGAATTCACCATGATAAATTCTATTAAGAGTGTCCAATACAGGAGAATAGACAATAGAACATACGCGCAAAAGCTCCTGACTTCACGTCAGATCTTGAACCAATTTTTTTTTCCTGAAGTCAGGATAGAATGCAATGATGAAAAAATTAACACATTGTCTATCTTCAATTCTTCTTTGGGAGAAGAATACATAATTATTCTAGAAAAATATTGCTAGAATTAATGTCATATTTAAATAATCAAAGTAAAGAAAATTAGTAGTTGTAAGTTTAGTTAACAACATTTTGAATGAAATTCAATTGAATTCCAGTAATATTCAATTACTTATTCTTAACCAATAAATGCCCATTGATAGATCTAAAGGTGTTGAGGTGAAACATAAAGATGTATTCTCATTAGTGATAGAAAAACTGGCCTAAAATGCCTCTCTATCCATCACGAGATTTGATATCGACAAATGAGCCTCTCACCTCACAAGATCAGAAAGTGTGGTTAATTTAATGTTAAGTTTCGAAGCTTTCAGCAAAATTTTAGCGAAATCATATTAAAAATAATACATAACCTTTCAAAAGTCCCCTCTCCCAACTATACTCTTCTGAAGGCGCATGGATCACTTGAAGAAGAATCGCCTTCGCTATTTTTCAAAGATATTCACTCTTGTTCATAGAAATCCCTTTTGTATTTTTCGAGTTATTGAGGAAATAACAACCAAATTTCAGATGGGTATGATTCCGAAACCGTCTGGCCGATTATGCCTATAATCGCATATGTCGCATTCAGATGCACAACCTAACCTGAAAATTTCAAGCCTCTCCTTCCGTTCACGGGTTATCGTGTAATAAATAATATTTTTTAATAATTTTTTAAAAATTTTCTACTGATACGATTTCTACAAAATTTCACAAGCGTGCTTAGGTTTATATTCTACAACAATTCACCAAGTTCAAATTCGATCGGACTCATATTGGGTGAAAACCAAATTATTACTCGGAAACCATTGAGCCGATTATACCCATTAACTAACTTGTCCGTCGTATTGGGATACGCCACCTACCCTGAAAATTTCAAGTCGCTAGCTCTTTTCGTTCTCAAGTTATCGTGGCAACGGCCGGCCGGACGGACAGAATCAAATTTGACCTCGAATTCTTGATCAGGGAGTCGAACCCAATCGATTGAGACCATTTTCGGCGACAAATTAAAAAATTATAGACATTTGGGCAAAATGATAACGCGATGTTCCCCAGAACATACTCGCAAAAACGAAAAACTCGAAACGAAATAGAGCAGATACAAGATTTGTTTTGGTTTTTATGGGAAGCAGATGTTCAGAGTAATAAAAGACACTTGTTCTGCTTGGACGTAGTATCGATCGAAAATTCCAAAATCCCGAACGACCGACTCTGTTCTTTGACGACATACGATTTTCAACCGTATTGACGTGAAATCTTTCGATAGTGTAGCCCCCTGGTGTTAAAATCTTTTCCGCCGAACGAACTTAACAAGGGGTGAGCCTACTAGGTATTCTATATACATACAATGATTATTTTATGTTAAGTTTGGGACTTTTGAGAGTAGAAGTTGGCATCGTCCCGACCAATTGTTTTGACCTTGACGATATTTCAGCAGTGCCAACCTGCCTCCGCTTCAGTTACAAAAACGTGATAGACCTAAATCATGGCCAACCGGGAGACTTTATAAAAGTGAATGGAGTAGAGTGTAGTCTGCGACAATCCCCACATCCCAGATTTGTTTACTTGATCATCATGAAGTTGGAAAATTTTAACTTCAAAGGGGGCGTGTCGCGACAGATTTTGACAACCACAAGGGAATAGGAGGCGGTTAGGGAATGTGTGTTTACCAGCTCTCTGATTGGCTGAAATGCTGTAATTTCGTGTCGCAAATGACACTACGTAGCTCTAAGAACCAGGCTTTAGAATGGAAACGTCAAATAATCGATATCGATAAAAGGACACTATTATTAGTTGGACGAACATTATCCTGGGAGATGGATAGGTAGAGGTGGTCCAGTTCCACGGTCACCTCGTTCACCAGACTCAAATCCACTTAATTTTCATTTTTGAGGACATATGAAGGCGATGGCGAAGGCCACCGAAGATAATTAATACTCCCGAGGAGTTACAGAAAATAATTAATTTGGCACCAAATGAAATCAAATCAAATCGCTTGTAAATTTTGCAACTTCAGCAATTAGGGGGCGTCAATAAATTACGTGAGGTGTTTTTTTTTTAATTTTCTGTACCTCCCTTCCCCCCTGGTGAGATGTCGTGAGATTTTATTCAACCCCCTCCCCCATCCCCCAATCTCACGTGAGATTTTTCAAAATGTGGGTTTCTTACGTAAACGCGTTGGATTGTTATTGTAAAAAGAAAAAAAAAATTACTTCGTACTTTTATTTACGACTAGTAATCAATATTGCTGAGAGTTATAAGTGTAATAAAAATTTAACAAAAGAATACTTAAATCGTGACTACTATGATTAAAAAAAAGAATATCTACTCTAATTCAGTCCATAGAGAATCATGCGCGGTCTCAAGAGAGACTATTAGAACCAACTTGTCCATATGATTTTCAGTGATGATTTAAGCATGTATAATCTGGATTAAATGGACCAATATAGTTTAATTTTTTTTTGTTTCAATCAGAAAAATATTGCGTGATATTTGCCAAGACCCCCCCTCTCTCCAACGTAAGATTAGATGAGATTTGACTCGACCCCCTCCCCCCTTAAACATCACACATAATTTATGGACGCCCCCTTACTCGTCATGCTAGAATATGAATGCAGGCATTTATTCGAGAGTTTATTGGTATAATGGATGAGGTTTGTCGTAAAGTAACGCTTTCATGTTTTCATTCAGTCTCCGTCGTGGCTTCGTCCAGTGCAGACGTCAGTTCAGTGCTCGTCCGATCAGTGCGCATGCGCTCCCGTACCAGTGTGCAGTGCTGTTAAGTTCAACCCGTCTGACGGGTTAGCCGACTCGATCGACCCGTTACGGGTACTGGTGACAAGTTAGTGAAGTTTGTAGTGATGTGTTGAGTCCAGATCTTCGGATCGTTGGTTCCACAGGAAACTACAGGTGAGTCTTACGACTGTGATATTTTAATATTTTTATTGAAAACATGATATTGCTTATATAACCCCCTATATACTGAGAAACTAAAATCCGAAAATGGCCGGCTCTACCGCGGAATCACTCATTGATTCGCTAGCGGATGACCGTGCTGCGCTCGTTAAGCTGTTCGTTTTGATAGTTGAAAGACTGGGATTTGATCTTAACAAAAATGCGTTTGAGACCAAAGAAAATAGGAAAAGACCCCGCGTGCAACGCCAGGAATCCACATCCCCCGTGAGAACACCAAATAGATTTGATGTTCTTGAAAACGAAGACGGAAATGACGATATGCTCATGTCGACTGAGCCAACTGTCGAGAACAACCCCCCCGCTACCAAAAAGGATAATAGACATCCAATTATGAGAGTAAACTCTAAAAAATCGATTCCGACAATTGAATTCCCCCCACTTCCGGTCAGTAAATCTACCGAAGTTATAAAGAAGAATACGGTGAAGAGAATTCCACCGATAAAAATTCTCAACAAAGGATCGTTCCCCGCAGTTGCCAAATTGGCCGAAGCCGACGACATAAAAATAAAATTCGCGACGGAAAATAGCAACGCGTTGCACATACACGTCGAGACCGAAGCCGACCACAGAAAGTTAACGTCCGGACTAGAAAGACACGGACAACAATATTACACGTATACGCGTGACGATGAGAAGGTCATGAGGGTGGTCATTCGCGGAATTCCATCCCATGAAACCGAAGAAACTATTAGAGACCAACTAGTGGCCATGGGTTTCCAAGTATTGCAGGTCACCCAATTATACAAACGAGAAGCGGGAAACAAACACGTATTCCCGCTAATGTTAGTCAAGCTGCCCAGAACCGAGGACAGCAAAGAGATTTTCAAAATTAATTATATAGGATATTTCCGCGTCAGAGTCGAGCCGCAAAGGTCGACTAAAAGACACCTTCAGTGTCATAGATGTCAAAATTTCGGGCATACCCAGTCAACGTGTAGAATTAACCCACGTTGTGTAAAGTGCGGCGAAGGTCACTGGACGACCGAGTGCCAGAAATCGTCCTCAACCCCAGCAGTTTGCGCCAACTGCAAGCTCGCTCACCCCGCTAACTATCGCGGATGCAAATACTACCCGGGAAATACTCCCAAAACATCGACTCCAAGCCAACCGAAACGAATTATTCGGGAAAGCAAAGTTGTTGAAGGTAAATCGTACCTCTCAGCAGCTAAACAATCCGCGAAACCAACGCCGGAAAAGAATTTAAACACAAGTCCTAACCAAGTCGCAGAGATGTTGGCACAAATGACAGTGCTGATGACCAAGATAGCCAGTCGTCTTGGATAAATACAAACCGCGATCATTAAAGATACTTGCGTGGAACGCGAATTCCATCAGGAACAAAATTCTAGAGCTTGGGGATTATTTATCCGAAGAAAATATCGACGTGGCGTTGCTGAGCGAAACAAAGCTCGACCCCCAAGTTCATTTAGCTTTACCGAACTTCGCGATATACCGGAGTGATCGAACAAATATGGGAGGTGGAGTAGCCGTACTCATTAAGAACTCCATAGCGCACCAGCGGATCAATAATTTCAATACGGAAAATTTAGAAAACGCCGCAGTAAACATATATATGGCTGGCAACAGGACAATAACTATCATAGCCGCATATAACGCGCCCAGAAAAACATTATTAACTTCCGACTTGGACGAAATTTTCCCTTCGCCCAACGAAATAATTTTAGGCGGTGACTTGAACGCTAAACACAGCATCTGGAACTCCAGAGTAACTACTACGCGCGGCAGAACATTAGCGGCTCACGCGGAATCAAATAATTATTCGGTAATCGGACCGGACAGACCGACGTTCTACGGGTCAACAGGTAGACCTGATCTCTTAGACATTTTTATTACGAATAACGTCAATCAACCCACCACCATAGACACCGAGGCGGTACTGAGCTCCAACCATAATCCAGTTATTCTAACACTGGATCACTGGAACTCAATACCTCAACAACAGAAAGAAAGAAGAATCGACTGGAGAAAGTTCACCGAATTACTGAAGAATACTGAGAGAATTCCACCGGATCTACAAACGACCACCGACATAGAACTCGAAGTCCGAAAAATAACGAAGGAAATTCAAACCGCAATGGAAAAAGCCACAAGGACCATCAAGAAGTGTTCCAAAGAAGTCAACAGACTACCTACGGAACTAAAAGCTCTGATAAGGAACAAAAATAGAGCACGAAGAATCGCTCAAAGAACTTTATATCCCGAAGATAAGAGAGAGGCCAACAGACTAGCCAACCTAGTCAAGGAAGAAGTACAGAAATACAGGAACGAGAAATGGCAAGTGCTACTAGAAAGCATCAATGAAGACTGCGAAGAACAAGACGCCCACTACAAACCAATGTGGCGTCTGAACAGAATCCTGAAGAAAAGGAACAACAAATCACGTCCTTTACACGGCGTAAATGGAATTGTATACGCAGATGAAGACAAAGCGAACGCCTTCGCTGAAACACTAGAGCTCCAATTCGCACCGCATCGCACACCAGACGACGACATCGACTTCGAAGAGAGAGTGGAAAGAACAGCGGCACGAATACTACAAACAGACACAGAAGAACAAATAAGACCCACAACAATCGACGAGTTGAAAGATGAAATCAAACACCTCAAAAAGAAGAGTGCACCCGGCGAAGATAGAATAAACAACACTCAAATACGACACCTTCCGATTGAATACCTGGAATTCATCGTGAACATCTGTAACGGCATACTGAGAATGTTTTACTTCCCTGAAGCCTGGAAGAATGCCACAGTGATAATGATCCCGAAACAAGGAGAGGACCAACTATACCCGCAGAATCACCGCCCGATAAGCTTACTATGTACAATTGGAAAACTGGTTGAAAGACTAATACTACGACGACTAGAAGATGAACTAGAAGAGAAGATAGTGATCCCACCAGAACAATATGGATTCAGAGCTGGACATTCAACAGAACTCCAGACACTAAGATTGACGGAAAATATAATCCACAATATAAATAGGAAACACATAAACGTGGCCGCCTTCCTAGATGTCTCGAAGGCATTCGACAAGATGTGGCATGAAGGACTAATCTACAAGATGAAAGAAGCTAATATAAGCCTACCGATCATAAAGGTCATCGGAAAATACCTGAAGAACAGATCCTTTCAAGTAAAAATTGGAAGACATAGATCCCGCAAAACCCCCATAACAGGAGGAGTACCACAAGGAGGAGTACTTTCATCGAAGTTGTACAACTTATACACGGCAGACATACCGAATGTACTCCCCAACGATACGAAAGTGTTCACATACGCAGATGACACCGCAATCCTGGCACATTCAAAAAAACTTGAACCTAGGAACCCGATACGCTCAGACGGCAATTGACACCATCCTGGAATGGATGGAAAAATGGAAAATTAAAGTAAACGCAGGAAAGACACAGGCTATTGTATTCGGCAAGAAAAGCACATTACCCTCAGAAGAAATAGAGATAGATGGAGAGACGATTCCTTGGAAGGACAAAATCAAATACCTGGGAGTAGTATTTGATAGAAAAATCACGTGGAAAGACCACATCGATTATATCATGCAGAAAGTTGCTGTAAGAAAAATAGAACTCTATCCGCTAATTGCTAGAAACAGTAAGCTCAGTATAAGCAACAAGTTACGCTTATACAAGTCAATAATTGTACCACGCATGTTGTACTGTTCAACTGCATGGGGAGAGACTGCAAAAAGCCACATGAAGAAATTGGAAACAGCCCAGAACAAACTCCTGAGACAGATAACTGATGCGCCCTGGTTCATCAGGAATAGAAACATCCGGCAAGACCTTGGGGTGAGCACGATGGAAGATCAAATACGACAGAGGAATAAAAGGATCCTGGAAAACACAGAACGCCACACGAACCCAACACTTAGAGAAGCTTTGGACTATGACCCAGAAGAACCCACAAAGATCAAACGGCCAAAATTGGCACTATTACCTGTCGGAGGACAATGAAGAAACCGACATCTAACGAAGTGAAGATGTAACACTTCAACAACACATTCAAGAAGGAAATAAAAATAGAGACAACATGAGTAAAAGTATTGTATACTAACTCAAAACACCCATCGACGCCCTGATGGAGACAGGAGTTTTAGTGAGGTAAACATCTTCAGGAGAAGATGGACTCCCACACTGTTCCGTTCAAGGTTCGCCTATAAAAGGTTTCTCCTGTTTAAAAAAAAAAAAAAAAAAAAAAAAAAAAAAAAAAGCTTTCATGAAGTTTTCCTTAGTATCCAACAGAACATGTTCTGTCCTTAAACACCTCCCCCAATGTTGAACCGGGTTGGAAAATTTTCAAAGCAGTTGGAAAAGTTCGATGCTTCGATTTGGTTTCGGCCCGTCCCTGAAAACATCTACCAAATTTTGCAGATGGCGATAATATACAGGGTGAGTCTTCGACCACTGCAGTAATTTTAACCAAAGATTCCTCTCATCAAATGAAACACCTTTTACATTTACCATTTTTCCAGATTCGGCTCAGGTAAAAAGTTACAAGCGTTTAAAGATTTCACAATGTGCTAATACACTCCCGCATATAAATCATTTATGACATTGTTGGCGGACGAGAATAAGGCATGGTAACGTGGTTTACAGCTTGATGCGGGATTCCAACGCTCAGGGACGGATCCATAAAAGTAGTGAAATTTCTGGAGTTTTCCATTTTAAAACATTCAATGAAGAATATCTCGAAAACGGTGCGTTTAAGGAGAAATGATGAAAAATAATATAATGTTCTAAAACGATGGAATATTCTTGAAATGACTCAAGAAAAACTTTATATGCTTTCTTTATGCTAATTTCGTTTAGTTTTATGAATCCACGAGTCCATAACTGTGGACAGGAGCTTTCTGGCGCTCTAGTTTAAACAGACAAATTATATCTCCGAAAGTATTGGCTTCTCAGAGTTCAGAATTATATCAATGTATTATTATGATAGAACTGCATCATAAAGGAAATTCAATTGAAATAATAGTTTATTTATCAAGATTAAATGATCAATATGAGAATGAGAACTGCACCATGGAAGAACTCTCTTATAGAACAGGATGACATGTACGAGTATGAACACAGAGCATATAATAAAGCTTGGATAAATTATATAATCATGTTAACATTTATTTGTACGCTATTACCGTAGGTCATAAGTTGGCCATCAATATTTCAATAAATAGGCATGCATTTTTCAGTAGATTTTTTTAAGGAAAATCATATTCACTGTACTCCACTTATTGTAATATTTTCCAAATGCCGACGCTTAGCGCTACGGTTCGTCGGGTATAAGGGAAGTGTTGGAGACATTTTTTATATTAAATAGTTCTAAGAGGGGGCCCTAAAATTATTTTTGCGGGGGGGCGGTCGAAATTCGTTACACTACTGTTGCTAACTGAATCATATTAACAAAAATTGGTTCAAGCACTGACGTGAAGTCAGAAGCTTTTGCGCGTATGTTCTATTGTCCATTCTTCTGTATTGGACACCCTCAATCGAATTTACCGTGGTCAATTATGTTGTCCATTCTCCTGTATTCGACACTCTTAATTCGAATTTACCATGGTAAATTCGAATTAAGTGTCCAATACAGGAGAATGGACAACATAATTTACCATGGTAAATTCGATTAAGGGTGTCCAATACAGAAGAATGGACAATAGAACATACGCGCAAAAGCTTCTGACTTCACGTCAGTGCTTGAACCAATTTTTTTTTTCGTGATTTTTTTTAATTTTCTAATAGTACGGCTCTTAAAATTTGTTTTTTCGTAATTTTTTTCAAATTTTCTAGGGGTATGGTTCCTACAAAATTTTAAACACGTCTTTATGTTGATTTTCTACTACTAGTTACCAAGCTTCAATTCGATCGAATATTTATTTTTTGAGTTATCAAGGAAATAATATTCCAGGTGGGTATAACTCGGAAACCGTTAGACTGATTATGCCCAAAAACGAACTCAACTGTCCCTTGCGGATACGCAACCTACCCTGAAAACTGCAAGTCCATATCTGCTTTATTTCGAAAGTTATCGAGGCAACGGTCACCCATCTACTGAACCCACACAAGAATGCTCGAATCTCCAACAATATTTAACCGATCGTATTAAAACTAGAAACTTGGCAGTAGAGTTAGGTTATGAAGGCTCTTGCAAAATTTCAGCAATTTCAAACGAATAGTTTCTGATATATCGAACTTTTTTTTTTTATTTTCAATGATTTATTAAAAATTTTCTACAAATGCTATCCTCACCAAATTTTGCAAACATTGCCGCGTTGGCATTCTACAACTAATCACCATGTTTGAATTCAATCGGTTCAGTATTTTTTGAGTTAATGAGGAACAAAAAACCACCAAATTTCAGAAAATTTCAGATGGCTATAACTCTAAAACCGTTTGGACGATTATGCTCATAAACAAACTGAAATGTCGCGTTCTGGTGCACATCTTAACCTGAAAACTTCAAGCCGCTACCTCTTTCCGTTCTCAAGTTATCTTGACAACAAAAATATTTTTTAATAATTTTTTTTTAATTTTCTAGCTATACGATTCGCATAAAATTTCACGAACGTGCTTAGGTTCATATTCTACAACTACTCACCAAGTTTCAATTCGATCGGATTTATATCGGTTGAAAACAAAATTATTACTCGGAAACCACTGGGCCGATTATGCCCATTAACGAACTTGTCCGTCGTATTGGGATGCGCCACCCACCCTGAAAATTTCAAGTCGCTAGCTCTTTTTTTCCCAAGTTATCGTGGCAACGGCCGGACGGCCGGACGGACAGAATCAAATTTGACCTCGAATTCTTCATTGGGGAGTCGAACTAAATCGTTTGAGACCATTTTCGTCAAAAAATTCGAAAGTTACAGACATTTGGGCAAAACTATAACGCGATGTTCCCCAGAACATACGCGCAAAAATGGTTCAAGCCATAGACCTAATATCCTATGGACGGAGCATCAGCTGGCTTTTACACGGAGTCGATTGAAATCTACATGTGAGAGAGGTGGAAGACACCAAATAGGGTGAAAAAAGGGATGGAGCTAATGTAGGATTGGAATCTTGCTGCTTAAATTAGCTCCATCTCTCTCAAATGTATATTTCAATCCTTTCTTTCAATGGGTTCAAGCCCTGTGGACAGGTGCTTTTTGGCGCTCTTGTTCAAACAAAAAAATTATTATATCTCCGAAAGTATTGGTTTCTCAGAGTTGGGAATTATATCAATGGAGGTATACCTCAATGGATTCCTACGATAGAACTGCATCATGAAAGAAATAAAATTTAATAATAGTGTCGTTTAAAAATAAATGCTTCAAAAATTATCTTTAATAAAAAAGAGCAATCTACGATGCTTTAATGCTTCAAAAATTGTAATTAAATTTATTTATCAATAAGATTAAATGAGCAATCTGCAATGATTCAACCTAGTGGAATGCGTTGTTGCAACTTACACCCCTGTGCATAGTTTTCACAACTCGAAATACCATGGAAAATTCGATTAAGAGTGTCCAATACAGGAGAACGGACAATATAATTCACCATGGTAAATTCGATTAAGAGTGTCCGATACAGGAGAATGGACAATAGTTAACATACGCGCAAAAGCTCCTTACTTCACGTCAGTGCTTGAACCAATTTTTTTAATTTATTTTAATTATATCAATGTTACATCCTATATCGCAATATAATAATTGAACCATATATAGAGAAAAATAATCGTCCATACCACATATTATATGTTATATCTTCAACCTTTATAGCAGGCGGTTTTGCAGATAACGAGACACTTCCTTCATTCAATTGATATACATATTTGTGCTACAACAGCACCAACAAGTAACATGGACAGAATAAAAGACTAAATCAAAATTCAATTAAACTTATTTGATACCTACGTGAGAGTGCAGTTTTAGTTTTTGGCACTTTTGTTCCTCGGAACTGAGCGCTTATCAATTTGCCCAAATGTCTGTAATGTTAGAATTTTTGGCTGAAAATGGTTTCAAACGATTTGGTTCGACTCACTGATCAAGAATCCGTGGTCGAAATCGATTCTGTCCGGCCGGCCGTCCGTTAACACGATAACCCTCGAATGAAAGGAGTTAGAGAATTGAAATTTGCAGGGTAGGTTTGGAGCGTAAATATCTCGTACAAGTTCGTTAACGGGCGAAATCCACCGAGCGGTTTCGGAGTTATGGCCGTTTTTATTAAAAACATTTTTTATGAATATTTCCGAAACCAATCACTTGATCTATCTGAAATTTAGCATAAAATTGTAGAATAATGACCTTTATATCCGTGCGAAGTTTTGTATTGATCGGGTGGTCGTAAAGTGTCAAAAAAAAAATTAAAATTTTTAAATTTTGTTTCTACAATAACTCTCGAACAGAATGAGCTAGGCAGTTGAAATTTTCAGAGTAGGTTTGGGAGATAAGTATCTTGGTTGAGTTCGTATTGGGCAAAATCGGTGGTTTCAGAGTAAGGAAAAAATTTTTTACATTGAAAATTTCAAATTCAATTTTTTTTAAGATGCACTTTCATCATAAAAATCCATTAATATCATTTTCGACTCTAACAAGCTAATACTTTCGGAGATATGTTTTTTCGAAATTAAATAATTTTCTATCTATGCATCATTATATGATCTGTATTTTTACATATCATCTCCATCTGATATTCCTATGAGAGATAAATGTCAAAATAATTTCTGGACTCTGGATCGCGTTATTATTTAAATGAAATAAACCTCCTGTTCTATAAAACAAAGTATGATTGAAGGCAAAATGACCAATGAAATAACCTCAGCTATCGTAGAATTATGAGGATGATAATATGATATTATACTTTTAAAGGGATAATATAATGCCCGTGGATAATCCATATGATGATGGAAATATATTCGCCCATTGTTGCCTTTTCTGATTGACTTTTGACGGTAATTAATTTAGATCTTTCCTTCAATAATTCTTTTGCTTCTAAAAGTGTTTGGTTTATGAATGCAAGGTGAGGACTAGATGCTTTGAGAAAATTTGGTTCCGACTTAACAATTTCGTATAATTTTTTGAACTTATACTCTAACTTGTCCCATTCATTTTGAAATTTATTTACTCTGTCGGCCCTTTCCCTGCGTTCTCGCGGCTCTTTTTTGACACTATCGAGAAATTTAACGCACACACAACTTAGCTCGGATAATTGTTCAACACATTCCATGAAGCATAATTAAGGAAATTCTTACGGTTTTTTTTTTGTCATGCCCTATGATGTAGGTGCTCCTTTCAAACCAAATCCTGGTGGCTCCTCCTGATCTCCAGTTGCACTTTCTTCTCAATTGCCTTCTTTATCCTGGAGTATACGTAGATGGCTGCTGCAATGCAAACCAGAAGAAATGCCACAAGTCCCAGGATGTCTGGCACGGTCAAAGATTCAGCTGGGCTCGGCGCATTTGCTGCCCCATTTCCTGTCTGGGCAATGATTACCTCTTCTTGTTTAGATTGTCCGGAACCCATTTTTCTTGCTGGTAGAACTTGGCTGAACTCCTGATGACTGCCTTTCTTCTCACTGCGTGTGATACCAGTTACAAACCATGTGACGCCATGTGAATACCACTTTCAACTGCATACAACTGGCAGGATCGCCATGTGATGTACCCTGCTGGGGTACGGTTCGGTATGTCGCGTATACAGTCTCAAAGGGTTGCAGATTAACACACATCAGTCTCGGGCAAGGATTTAATAAGATACATCAAGATCGGCTACATAATACAGTAGTTCAGAGAGAGACTTCTCGCCTGAAGCTACGTGGGAATTGACTACAATAATAGTCAACAACTGAACGTCGGGATCGGCGTTGATACTACTTGTTGATCCTTCCGAACGGAGTTTATATAATAATTAATTAAATAACAAACAGACTTGTTTTAATAACAAGTCGCGATTATTCGGATATGGAATAATCACGTATTGCAAGACGTAAGGTCCCATGGACCTTCTAATCTCACGTATAACTTATACATCTAGATACAGGCTGTGTCTACTACACCCTTTTATTAAACAAATAACGTTTATGAGATATTCATTACAGTAAATAAAATTCGTAAACGGTATTTAACTTGATTTTGATATAACATTAAAAAATTTCGAGAAATATGTGCAAAACAACCAATAAAAATTGTAATTTTGTTAGTCCTGTGAAGTGTGAACCGTCAGAACAGAACTGCACTTGTTCATTTCATGAGTGGTATCAGTCTCTGGTGGTATCACTACTCACTAGTGTCACAGAATCGCAGATAGTTGATGTCATACGATATTTCAGTAACTGTTATTCAATCACAGCTCGTGAAAACGCTGCAACCTGCAACTCGCTTCGATTCGTATCACATGTATTCGTCAGTTACTTGTTACTTGTTACTTTGATGAGGTATTATTGTAGGGCGGAGGTATTTTTTAAACCGAATAGACAGGATATCATATATATTGGAATTTTTTAAAACGAACTGATAAATAGTATACCATTTGCGAAACGATCGTATGGTAACAGCACTTCGAAATCAATAAATATTCAAAGAGTTGACTTCTCCCGGTTACAGTACTATCTATTTCGCGATGTGAATATCATGTGAGAACATTTGTAATTTCGAAACTAGTTTTTTACTCAACTTACTATTGATTCAAGCCAACCCCTTCATACAAAATAATACACCAAGATTCCAGAAAACGAGGCATATCCGCCAAATTCGAAAGCTTTTAGTTTAGTAGGTACCTCAACTAAATTTATGATATTATTGAAATGAGGATAACGCCCATTTTCATTGATATTATCATGCTAACCCTCCTAGATCTACAGTGACTTTATACTTGTATAGAGTCACTGTACCTAGATCGATATCTAATTTTTGGCGCGCTATTCAGGGAACAGCGTGCCTAGCATTTGGCCCGGATGCCTGTATTTTTGAAATTTTTGCCGTAAATGGTCTCAAATGAGTTCGACTCACTGATGAATGATTCGGGGTCAAATTCAATTCTACGTCCGGCAGGCCATTAACTCGATAACTCTCGAACGAAATGAGTTGAAGTTAAAATATGCAGGGTAGTTTTGGAGCATAAATATCTCGGTAAAGTTCGTTCATGGGCGAAATCTACCAAGCGGTTTCGGAGGTATGGCCATTTTTAGTTCAAATATTTTATATAAATATTCCCGAAACCGATGACAGGATCTATCTGAAATTCAGCATCAAATTGTAGAATAAATAACTTAATATTCATGCGAAGTTTTGAATTGAAAGAACTGGAAAAAAGTTTCAACATTTGAAAATTTTGTTTCCACAATAACTTGAAAAATCCTGATCTGATTTTGAGAGGACTTTCAGCCACGAGTGGATTGCGTATGCGCAGAGGAGAAGTGAGTGTTTTTGGGTTGTATGGTTCATGTTGGGAGTGTTTTACGTCCAACGGTCATGGATTCGGTGCTGAGCCGATATTGTGAGGTTTTAAAAGAAAATTCATGGCAATAATGTGCACGACCAAATCAGTTTCGAGGAAATAGCGTTATTTCCGGGTTGAAATGTCTGTACCGTGGCCCTGGGACCACAATTTTTAAATAACTATATTTGGAAGATCTATTTTAAATTACATTCGTATTTGAAGAATAGGCGTAAGTATATACTGTTATATGGATATCAACTTTACTGTAACAAAATTACACTCATTCTGTAGTTGGAAATGAAATATATGTTATGTTATGTTAATTGTGACCCTAACGGGGCCCCCCTAACAGCGATCTTTTTTTATTTCTATCTGCGATGAAACTTATAGCCAGTCTGTATTGATAGACAGAATTGTCAAAGAAACTTGAAAAAATATAAAAAACCATTGTCACGCGTGTTCACGGTGGCCAATTGAATGATGAGTGCTTCAAGCTCAGTAGATAGAGCGAACCGGAGATCTAGTAAGACGGTAGTGGCCACCATTCACTGCCGGGTCAAAAATTAAGAGTGCTGTGCCTAAGCTGGCGTAAGGGATACAGTAAAAAAGACGACAAAGAACACAACTGGCTCTCCTTAGCACATGTTCCTAGAAGCTTCTGAGGGATCTCCTTGAGAAACACCTAGGAGGGTCAGTATAATCATAATCATGTTTATAGCAAGTGCTCCAATGCATATTGATTTCACTATGAAAAAAGTGAAAACGCTAAAAAAGCATTGACGTGAGGTCAATTTGCATTGGCGCGCTTGCCATAGACATATTTTATGATCATACTGACTCTCCTAGGAATTCCCTAGGAAGATCCCTCAGAAACTCCTAGGAGCTTATGTGACTAAGGAGAGTCAGTTGTGTTCTTTGCCGACTTTGTTACCGTATCCTTATGCCAGTTTAGCCATAGCAAGGTTAATTTTTGACCCGACAGTGAATGGTGGTCAACTTTGTTACTCTATCCTTATGCCAGCTTAGACAAATCACTCTTAATTTATGATCCGACAGTGAATGGTGATCACTACCCTCTGGGTAGATGTCCCACTCGTTTTATGCACTGAGCTTGAAGCATTCATTATTCAATTCGAATTAGCCAACGTGAACAAGATCGCCAAAGAGTATTAACTTCACGTTAGTGCTTTTCATTGTTATGCTAAGTATAGTTTTTGTTAACTCTGAATAAATTTTGCATTCGATTTAGGAAATTAATATCTGTATGAAAAGACCTAAAAGAGTATGAATATATGAGTATAGATAGGTACCTATATGAAATTCACGCAATACCCATTAAAAGAAAATACGAACGAAGATTGCTATCTATATATTTTATAACTAGCTGGCCCGGCGAACTTCACACCGCCTAAGTTAATAAAAAAATGCTCGGTATGAATGAAGTTTTATTATTATTTTCGATTAATTGCACATTATGTTGTTTACTTACAAAAAAGAGTTTTCCTGAAGTACTGGCTATTTATAAGGTTTCAATTTGTTTATAACAGACACACACAGTTATGATACAGTATCTTAATCAATTTAAAGCTTTCTGATAAACTATATTTTTTGTTTTGTTTTGTGGTGCGTAAATAAACAAAGATGATGGTTTTCCGACGCGCGAACACTCGACGTATGATTGTCCATGCGCCGTGTCCACACATCAAAGGAAAAACATAATTGTTACATTATTAGAATCCATCCAAGGTATCTATTTAGTTAATGCTTAGTTTGTGGCACAAATCACTTCAATTGTGCCGTGATATAAAGAATACCCTGTACAGAAGTGGTTCATTTTCAATGATGTATGCCTCGAAAGTATAATTTTTAACACAATTTACTGAAATTGTAAAAATTTAATGCAAAAAGGCGCCCTGACCTCACGTGAGTGCTTTTTAATGAAGTAATTATTTTTCATTTTCATACGAAGATCAGCACCAAAAGCAATGACGTGAGGTCAGTGTGATTTGGTGCGCTTGTTCGTGTTGATCAATCTAAATTTAACTATAACATAAACACGCGCGCACAAGCGGACTGACCGCATGTCATTTTTTTCAGTGATGATCTCTCAGACGAACAATGACATATCATTTGTTTAATAATAAAGCACTGACGTGAGGTCACTGCATTTTTCAGAGCTTGTTTCTGACGACATTCTATTGAGATTGCTCAACATGAACAAAGGCGTTAAAGCGCACCGACCTCACGTTAGTGCTTTTTGCGAGCATGTCCTGAAAGGAACAGCGTGCTATAATACTGCCCGGATGTCTGTATTTTTGGATTTTTTTGTCGAAAATGTTCTCAAACGATTGAGTTCGGCTCACTGATGAATAATCTGATATCAAATTCAAGTCTATCCGGCCGGCCGTTAACACGATAACTCTTGAACGAAAGGAATTAGAGGATTGACATTTGCAGGGTAGTTTTGAGCGTAAATATTTCGTTAATGATTTCGGAGTTCCGGAACCGATCTATTGAAATTCAGCATCAAATTGTACCTTCATATGCATGCGAAGTATTGTATTTATGGAAGAGATAGTAAAGTGGCAAAAATATTTAAAATTTGTTTAAATTTTTTTTTCCACAATAACTCGAAAATTGCTGATCAGACTAAATTGAAACTCAGTACTCAGATGCAAAAGACCGAAGCAAACACTTTCGCAAAATTTCGTGAGGGTCACATGACTTGAAGAAATTCAAAAATTTACTACTCTCTTGCGGAATAGTTTACTTAAAATTCCGAATCCTAATTTTTGCAAGCTTGTTCCGCAAGGAACAGTGACCTACCATTTTGCCTCTTCCCAGCAATTTCGTTATGCTTATGCGCAGATGTGAAGTGATTTAACTGCTGGAGTTTTCGTCTCACAGGGTCGGGTCTTCGGGTTGGAGGATACTATTCCTCCATACAATCCCCTGGTGAGGTCAGCGGATTCGTGGATTCAAGATGCGATAACTCCTGAACCCCTAGTGTTGGAGAATCGGAGTTTTGTGTTAGGTGTGTGATTTTGAGAGGACTTCCAGCCACGAGTTGATTACGCATGCGCAAAGGAGAAGTAACTGTTTTGGGGTTGTATGGGTTATGTTGGGAGTGGTTTAGGACTATCGGTCATGGGTCTGGTGCTGAGCCGATATTGTGAGGATTTAAAAGAAAACTAATGGCAATTTTATGCACGGTAGAATCAGTTTGGAGGAAATAGCGTTGTTTCCGAGTAAAAGTGGCCGTATCGTGGCTCTGGGGTTCATTTTTAAATTAATATTACCCCTTCCGGGTATATTTCATTATGCGCATGAGCAGACGAGAAGTGATTTAACCGTTGGAGTTCTCATTTGGGAGGAATGGGGTTTTGATGTGCAGGACGCTATTCCTCAATGGAATACCCTTGGGAGTGTCCACGCATGCGTGGATTGATGCTCAGATATCTCCTGAACCAATGGTGTTGAAGAATTTTGTATGAGGTGTGTAATTTTGAGATGACCTAAACCTAAAGCCACGAATAGCTCTCTTTGGGTTGTATGGCTTATGTTGGGAGTGGTTTACGCCTAGTGATCATGGATTTGGTGCTGAGCTGATATCGTGAGGTTTAAAGAGAAATTAAATGGCAATTCTGTGCACGGTCAAGTCAGTTTCGAGGAAAGTGTTGTTTCCGCGTTGAAATGTCTCGTGGTCCTGGGTCAATTTATAAATACCTATAGGTATGTGGAAGATCTATATTAAATTACATTTGGATTTGAAGAAGGCGTAAGCAATTGCGTTCCTAACGGGGGTCTCATAACTTTTTTTTTATTTCGGCCTGCGGTAAAACTAATACCCAGCCTGTATTGATTGCCAAATTGGCAAAAGAAACATGACAAAATATATAAAAGCACTGACGAGAAGTCAGTACTCTTCAGCGCGCGTGTTCACGTTTGCTATTTTGAATTGAATGATGAGTGTTTCAAGCTCAGTGGATAGAGTGAGCCGGAGATTCGCCCAGAGGGTAGTGGACATCATTCACTGTCGGGTCAAAAATTAACAGGGTTGTGTCTCAGCTGGCGTATGAATAGAGTAATAATGCACACAACTGACTCTCCTTAGTTGCACAAGCTCCTAAGAGCTTCTGAGGGATCTCCAAATGCAGATTGACTTCACTATGTAAGGAAAAGGCTAAAAAAGCATTGATGTGATCCCTCAGAAGATCCTAGGAGATTGTGTGACTAAAGAGAGTCAGTTGTGTTCTTTGTGAACTTTATTACTCTAGCCTAACGCCACCTTGGACACAGCACGGTTTATTTTTGACCCAACAGTGTATGGTGTCCACTACCCACTGGGTAGGTATCCGGCTCGCTCTATCCACTGAGCTTGAAGCACTTATCATTCAATTCTAATAAGCCAACGTAAACAAGTGCACTAAAGGCTGCTGACTTCACGTCAGTGCTTTTTTATATATTTTTTATTTTGTTTGTTGAAATGTAACAGCAACAGTACCTTTTGAAACTTTGGGTTCATGATAAGTTGTAATATAAATGTGGGGTAAGAGTACGCAGCGGGTAAGTGCACGCAGTCAATATAGTTCCAGTTTCGCTTGCAAGTTTTATATAATAATAATAATAATAATAATAATAATAATAAAGGTCTTTATTTCCATAGAAATCGCAAGGGGAAGTTCACCCAGAGGTGTTCTACCACTTATCCCTTGTTACAAATTATAAATTGGGCATGAGCCATAAAAAAAAATAACAAAAATAATAGAACATTGGTGAGCATACTAAATAAAACACATATACATTCTATCATCGGAGACTGATTTTTGAGAGAAAAAAAAAAAAAAAACAGAAACAATCCAAAACAATTAGAGGCAGCTAAGAAGATGTTTTTTTATTTCCGTCCTGAAACGATTTTGAGTGAGCTGTTTCAGGTGTTCAGGTATATTGTTGTAGAGTCTATAAATATTGTATCTGAAACTTCTCTGGAAAGTAGATGTTCTGTGATGAGGACACGACAGCAAATTCCTATGTCTTATGTTGACACTATGAACATCAGCTCTATACCTTAACTTTCCAAAGAGATAAGTTGGACATCTCTCGACTATGATTTTATGATAGGAACAGATAGCATAATATTCAAAACGAAACTTCATTGGAAGCCAACCCAATTCCCCCAGTCTGTGAGACACATGATCAAACTTTCGGATCCCAAAGATAAACCTCACGCAACTGTTCTGTACACGTTGAATTCTGCTGAGCGATTCCCGATCCAAGCAAAAAGCATAGACAGTAGAGCAGTAATTAAATTTTGATAGGACCAAAGACTCGCAAAGCAGTCTCTTCGTTTCGACTGGCAAGTAGGATCTATGAGGGAACATCATTCTAAGAGCCCCATAAGTACCACAAATCAATCCCTGGATATGTTCCCGGAACCTCAGTGAATCGTCAAGGACTAAGCCCAAATCCCGCGCACTTTCCACAAAATTAATAACACTACCAGAAACAGAAAGTTTTAGACTATTCCTGACAATATGCTTATCGTTTCTGGACCCAAAAGCAAGTGCAAAAGACTTCCGCGCATTGAGAATCAAACCATGCTTGCTCGCTATATCCCATAAATCACCCAAGTCCTCGTTCAGTCTAACGTTCGCATCAGCCAACTCATCAATGGAGAAATCTAAGAACAGTTGGAAGTCATCGGCATACATGTGCACCTTGCAGTGATGAATGAACTTAATAAATTGACTTGTATAAACAATGAACAGCAAGGGTCCAAGAATTGAGCCCTGGGGGACTCCACTGGCCACGCATTTGGACCCAGAAAACCTACTGCCCAGCTTCACAAATTGCGAACGTCCACCGAGATAAGATCCGAGGAGATCGAGAGCCGGCCCAACCACTCCGCAAGACTGCAACAAGGCAAGGAGAGTGTCATGCCTCACAGTATCAAAAGCTCTACTAAAATCGAGCAAAAGCAAAGCAGCACATTTGGAGTTATCGAGCGCCTGCAGAATGTCATCGGTAACATCCAGAAGAGGACCAGTGGTGCCATAGCCCGGTCGAAAACCGGACTGGTTATCCGGAACTATTTTATTGGAATAAAGAAAATCCCGAAGTTGATCCGACATTATCTTCTCCATCAATTTGGACAAACCTGGCAGAATACTTATTGGCCTAAGATCAGACAATTCCGTAGGCTTTTTGTTCTTAGGGATAGGTGTAACCTGAGCACACTTCCAAGCGGTGGGAAATTTGGACTTCAACAGAATGCTGTTGAAAATGTTGACAATGAAAGGAAGGACATATGGGCAGCAAATCTTAATGAAGGACATTGAAATCTTGTCGCAACCTGGCGAACTATTTCTGGACTTCTTTAGGTAATTAAAAACTGTTCCTTCATCTACCAGCCGAAAATTGAACTGCCCTGTACAAATAGGATTGTTTACATAATTATCAATAACAGAAGGGTCAGTAATGCCAGCTGAGAAATTCAGAAAGTGATCGTTCACTTCATCTGGATCAGGAAAATTGAGATCAATATCAGCATGAGATTTATTTGAAATCTCCAAAGACCTGAGTTCCCTCTACTGATTTTTGTTCGAAGTACTCATTGCAACATCCTGAAAATATACACGCTTCGCTTTATTAATTGCACGGTTCACGGCATTCCTCAAACGCTTATACTCATTCCACGACTCTTCCGTCCTGAGTCTCTTATATGTCCCCCACGCCTTATCCCTACTCCTCATCATACCTCCAACCTCGTCAGACATCCACGGCGCTCGCCTTTTCGAAACTCGAATTGTTCTAGAAGGAAAATGTTTATCAAATAATGCAGTCAGTGTATTCGAGAGAAGTCCAACCTTTACATCCACATCGTCGGTATAAAATATTTTCCTCAGATCAGAATTAATCAGATCCTCGAATAATAGTTGCTCATTAAAATATCGACAGTCTCTAACTGTAATAAAACGCGGCGCAACTCTAGGCTTCTCGATTTTTAACCTACAACCGATGCACAAATGTAAAGAAAAATTTGAAGGACACGTAAAAGTGGAATCAATGGTAGCCTTATCATTGCACAAAATGACATCAATAAGAGTTTTAGAGGTAGCTGTTATATGAGTCGGCTCACGCATTAGTTGTTGGATACCGATGGAAGAAAGCATTGCATTGAAATATTTCACCGAAGGAGAATTTTTCTCAAGGAAGTCAACATTCACATCACCAACACAGATTACATTTGGACAAAGTAACAAACAATAATTTACACTACTCTCAAGGGCATCAATAAAAAGCTTGTATGGTACGTGTTGTATGGTACGTGTGGTGTGGTACAAAAAATTTTCCCTTGTGCTGTACTTTCATAAATAGTTGTTCAATATTGGAAATATTGGGCACATCAATAATTTCGAACCGAAGTTTGCTATTTACATACATCAAAACCCCACCGCCCCTAGCCCCGGTATTCCTGTCTCGTCTAACAACATCATAATTGGAAATCGTTATATTACAAGAATCAACAGAATTATTCAACCATGTCTCCGACAGAGCCAAAACATCGAATTTATTCTGCTCAATGAAAAATTTCAACTCACTCAATTTAAGCAATAAAGACTGTACATTTACATGACCCAAAGTAAACATAATCCCACAAAATTCGCTAAAAAGCAATAAGTGCTCTAAGATACGACTTGCAAAACAAGCTAACAAATCAAAATACAAATTAAATCAAACACCAGGAATAAGTTTTTCAATATTTGTCCCAGACCTGACGTAAACTGCGCCACTGGAGGTCCATACGTTCTTGAAACCATATCTTTCAGAAGATTCCCGGCATAATCTCCATCTTATATGGGTCAAATCCTCTTTCATTACCATTCGGGTTCCCTTTAAAAGCTTCTTTTTTCCATAAACGACATTTTTAAAATTAACATCCCTGAAAGAAACGACTATATGGCGGGATTTTTCTTTATTCTTCTTCCCAACTCTGTGCACAGAGGCAATTTCATCAAGAATCGAAATATTCAATTTATCAGCGAAGATATGCTTGACCTGGGTCAACACATCTTCTTGTTGTGTTTCCTTAACACCGATAAGACGTATGTTGTTATTTTTTAACTTCTGTTCAAGAACGTCGACTTTTTGTTCCATTCCCGCACGAAACGCATCATCACAAATATTATTGGACTTTTCAGCACAGGTCTTCAGCACTTGAATTTCAGCCTCCAAAGCCATAATTTTGGTCTCGAAAGCATTGAATCTTTCTGCGAAACAGCGAGATATAGAATTGATTATGGCATTTGAGATCTCCTTCACTACATTGTCAGACTTTAGAGCCTCAATCAGGGATTTCTCGAAATCGGTTTTTTGTCTGGTCGACATCTCGTGAATTACTTCAGACTATTTATTCTTATCTCAATCTATGAAATATATAATTATTGCAGTGCTATCTCAAGAGAATTTATGTTCCAAGACGTATCAAGCAGAGCACATTCAAACGCGTCTTAACACAACAGCGAACATGTGAACAATGTATCTGGTCCGAGGTAATTCACAGTTGCCTTACTAGTTTTTATACGCTTCGACCAGACGAGTCATTTATACTCGAATAAGTGTCCGTAGCTTAAATAGATGTATACTTATCCCATTGAATTGAATCATAATGTGTTAAGTGGATATGATTGCATTACCTTGTAGATTGAATATGTCTCACATTTACAAAAGGAGATGTTTCGGTCGAAAAGTATGTAACCAATAGCAATCTATAAAATTCTATTCTATTTATAATTGCTATTTAGTCGCTTTCAATCACTAAGATTTGGGTGAATGTCCGCATTTCGATTCAATAATTTAATGAAAATAACAATTATAATTGGAATATCATGCTTTGTCATTCTTCACATATATTTATTACAGAGTAATTAATTGAAAACTGCGTACTATTGCCCCGCATGTCTAATGTTGATATATCCAAACCTCATTACGTCCACGGACTATTGAGTGTATACAATAATGAAAGCAGAATATAACTTCAAATTATAAGTTTCATATAAAAAATGTAAAAGAACATTTTTCATTATTTATTGAAGGGATAAACAGAAAAACACATTAATTAAGCGAAAATCCCATATAAATTAAATGTCCTAATATATGCATTTTTCGCTATAGGTAGCGAAAACATTAACATATAGGAAAATTGATTGAATTATATCGTTCAGAATCACAATTTGTTCAAAAATATGTTATAGTAGCAGATATCTAAAAAAAAAATGAAATGTCCGTGAAAAGTACAATTCGCATACATATATATATAGATATATATATATACTCATAAACAGCCATTCGGAAGCCCAAAAATGCCTGTTCCGCAGCTTATCGGAAGCCCGCACCACCCTCGGAAGGCCCCTTGGGACTCCGGACTTCCCAAAACTAACTATTGCTACCTTAGCACGCCAAACACGCCATACTTCACAGTCTATTCCCGCCCATATACAAGTTTTTCTAGCCTGATCCGGGCTGTGTATAATTTATCGTAGAGGCTTCCTGTTGTCTCAGGGAAGAAATAGGCGAGTTTTCGACTGGGCTGAGAATTGACGGTATGTTATCGCAATATATACACGCTCAGTTCATGTCATCTGACTGTAGGTGGTGCACCAGTCGTGGCTTGTATAAGTATATACAATGTGCGGTTACAACTCTGATTATTTCAATCCCGCTATGCTTTGACGTATATTTGAGACCCTTAAGTTTGGCAACAAGGCATTCGATGTGAGATAATCGCCCCTTTTCCGTAACTCAGACCGAAATTAAGGAATCAGGTGGTAATATATGACTCATTTCTAACGCCTCGAATTTGGCTCAATTACGAGTTGTCTACAACATATCCATTAGACGCGGAGCATTTCTCTTCAATTTAGAGTCACAGAATAGTATTGCTTATGTTAGATTATTTTAAATTGAATCATTGAGTTTAAAAGCCTACTAGAGTATAATCAGTGAGAGCGTTGAGAGGGGTAAGCCTTTTTGGTGGCGTTTCTGGAGTTATTGTAATACGTGTTTTTGAGTCCAATTTTCTCTATATTTATTCAAAACTGCAGAGTATCCCGTTTTATAAAAACTGAGTTTAATGCAATCACAATACATAAGCATATCTAATTCAATTTTTTCACATACATTGAATTTATGAATTTGACAAATTTTACTTTAGATTAAATCCAGAGTGTAAATAAGAAACCAAAACCACTCTTATCATTAGCTATATCTTCAGTAGGTACTCTTCTCTGAGCACGAAAATTGCCAGAAAAGATAATCGCCTGTAATTCTCGATTGTCAAAAAGTAAGCTTCAGATGCGTAAACGAAGATTTTACTTACACAACATGCTAGATAGAAAAATTCTTCAGATTTAGATATTATGTTATTGTCATGTATACAGTGGAAAATTGAGTAATGTAATACATAACCATCCTTGAATTTTGAAATTACCATTTTTTAAGCAATAATCAAATCATCGACTCGAACTTCTCCTGTAAAAGATGAAAATTTCATCGAAGATCTCAATCTTCAATGGTATAATACAGAAAAAACAATTTGACAATATTGACGACAAAATTTGTGCTTTTGTTTATATATTGATTGAAAGTTCATCGAAGAAATTAGTTAATTAGGTTGTTATTCCGAAAACCACCTGGGATAAAGATGAAATTTGGTATGGATGTGAGGAATAGCGATATTGACAATTTTGGCGAACAAATCTGTGATATTGTTGGTATATGGAAAACACATTCCTAACGGAATTTAGTTCATTTTCCTGATATTTTGAAAACCACATTCGATATCAAAATGATAGTGATTATGCAAGCACTTGCACCAATTTTTTTTTCGTAATTTTTTTAACATTTCCTAGGAATACGGTTCTTGCTTAGTTTTACACACGTCTTTATTTTGATATTCTACGATAGACCGATTAAGCCCAAAATCGAACTCGACCCTCCCATTCAGATGCGAAACCTACCCTTAAAATTGTAAGTCCCTATCTCTTTTCGTTCGAAAGTTATCGCGGTAAAGGTCACCTGTCCAGCTACTGAACTCACACAAGGTTGCTCCGGTCACCGACAATATAAATCCGATCGTGTTCAAACTTCAAAGCAGAGCTAGGTTCTGAAGGATCTCGCGAAATTTCAGCGATGTCGGAGGAATAGTTTCTGGTATATAGAATTATTTCAATGATTTTCAATGATTTTTAAAAAAATTTCTAGTTAAACGATCCTCACGAAATTGTGCAAGAATTTTCTAGTTAGCCTACAACTTGTAAACATGTTTGATTCGGATCGGTTTTGAAACAACAATCAAATTCTATCCAAAACTGCTTCCTCGATTATGCCTATAAACAAATTCAAATGTCGCATTCGGCTGCTCAACCAACCCTGAAAATTGCAAATCGCTGTCTCTTTCTGTTCTCAAGTTATCGTGAGATACATAATATTTTTTTGTAATTTTTTTAAAATTTACTAGTGGTAAAATCCTCACAAAATTTCACACATGTCTTTATGTCGATATTCTACAACTAGATGCCAAGTTTCAGTTCGATCAGGTCTGTATTGTTTGAGTTATTGGGAAAATAATATTCCAGATGGTTATAACTCCGCAACCGTTGGGCCGATTATGCCCAACAACAAACGGACCTAACTCTCCCATTCGTATGCGCAACCAAGCCTGAAAATTTAAACTCCCCACCCCTTTTCGTTCAGAAGTTAGCGAGGCAACGGTCACCCATCCAACTACTGAACTCATCCAAGGCTGTTCGGATCTTCGATAATATACATCCGATCATAATCAAACTCGGAATTTGATAGTGGAGTTATGTTTTGAAGGCTCTCGTAAAGTTTCAGTTCAATTAATTTTTTTTTAATTTTCTAGGTTTCTCTTGAAATATTGCCAGAATTTTGCAGCCGGCATTTTACAACTAGTAGCTAAGTTTGAATTGGATCGGTTTTGTATTTTTCGAGTAATTGAAGAAATAGAAACCAAACTTCAGATGGGTATAACTCCAAAACCGTTTAGCCGATTATGCCTATTAATAGGCACAAATGTTGCATTCAGATGCACAACCTACCCTAAATATTGCAAGTCACTATCTCTTTCCGTTCTCGGGTTATCGTGACGTAAATAATATTTTTTAATAATATATTTTATATTTTCTAGCTACCTGATTCTCACAGAATTTCACAAACGTTCTTAGGTTTGTATTCTATAACTACTTACCAAGTTTCGATTCGATCGGATCTGTATTGGTTGATGACAAAATTATTACTCGGAAACCGTTTGACCGACTATGCCCATCAATAGTAAACACCAGTAAAAACAAAACTGAAATATTGGCTAAAGTTTCAATTGATATAATATAATTTTCAGAGTGGATTTGAGAAAAAAATATATCGTTCATCATAGAATTGAGGAACAAATATCTCGGATGAGTTCGTTGTTGGGTAGAATTGGTCTATTGGTTTTGGATTAATCATTTTGGGCACTCTTGTTGAAATTGAATTCTTTTTTGATGTTTAAATTTAATTTCTGCTATTATGAAGAACTATCATAAGAATCCATTGATATAATTCCCAACTCTTACCAATACTTTCGAAGATATCATTTGTCAAAGATTGAACAAGAGCGCCAACGCTGAATCTGAGCTGAGCTGAGTCTGATGAAGTCGCTGTATCGACGAAACGCGTCACAATATTGAATAAATAAGTGTAAATCGTATATAATTTTTCATTGAGCCAAAGCTTCTGTCTACAGGGCTTGAACAAATTTTTTAGTGAACCGTGTGTTCAGTTTTTGGAATTAGTTGTCTTCATCAATTTTAAAATAATATGTGACTATTGACGCGTTTAGAAATAGTTTTCACTGTTGGTTGAATCGTGTTTGATCATTTGCTTTTCCTCACAGCCCTTGGATAGTTATACGACATTTTTGCGCATGTTCTAGGGAACTGCATGCTAACATTTTGCCCAAATGTCTGTAAATTTGTTTTACTGAAAATGGCTTCAAACGATTAGCTTCAACACACTGATGAAGAATGCGAGGTCAAATTCGATTTCCTTCGGCCATCCATTGCCACGATAACTTTCGAACGGAAATATATAGTGCATTGAAATTTTCGGGGTAGGTTGCGCATCCAAATGGAACGATTAAGATGGTTAACGGGCAAATCTGCCGAACGGTTTTGGGGTTGAAATCTTGTTTTCTAAATATCTCGAACAATGCATATTCGATCAAATTGAAACTTGCTTACTAGTTGTAGAGTGCCAGCAAAAAGATTTGCGCAAACTTCCGTGAGCATCGAATCATAGAAAATTAAAAAAGAAATATTGAAAAATATTTTGTATCTCCAATATTATCCGTCCGATATTGCTGAATTTTGCGACTGCCTCCAGAACCTAATTTAACAGCCAATTTCTAAATTTGAACAAGTTCGTATCTATACTGTTAGATATGTTGAAAAAATATTGGAAGCCTAGTAGCCTCGGTGGAGTTCAGTAGCTGGATGGGTGACCGTTGCCATGATACCTTTCGAATAGAAATAGATAGCGTCTAGCAATTGTCAGGGTAGGTTGTGCATTCGAATCCAACAGTTGAGTTCGTTAATAGGCATAAGCAGCCAAACGGTTTCGGAATTATACCTTTCTGAAATTTTCTTGTTATTGCTCAATTGTGATTTTTCAATATTCATGAATGTCTTAGAAAATATTTTAAATTACTGTACTTCTCTATCTGGTATTATATTATTATGTGGAGATATCAATGTTAACTATCTAAATGCCGATGATCCTGGAAAACGGCTACTAGACGATCTGATTACGCGATACAGTCTGATTCTGGATTCTGATGAACCCGCACGAGTTGTCACGAATAAGAATGGAGTCACTTCTTCTACCAAGGTGGATTATATTGTCTCAAATGGCCTGAGGAGTTGCACTAATATTTTTGTTTGTGAACCACACCTGAGTGATGGCAATTGTTCTCGATTACATAATGCCTAAGTTGGTGCAAGACGATTCCTTAGGGTTGAGGTTTTCCAGGTCAATGTCGCAAGATAATCTTGACACTCTTGCTGCTCTGATTGAGCGGACCGATTTCCAGGTTGTATACCGATGTTGTTCGACCGATGAAAAATTTTCTTGTTTTTTTGATATACTGAAGTCCTTAGTAAATATTGCGTGTCCCCTGCTGACTGTTCGTTATTTTCCTAGAGGACGTCCCAGATGGGTAAATTCACAGATTGTGGAGGCGAGGCAGCGTTTAAGGAATCTACACTGGCTGGTTGGAAGTTTGAAAACACCTGAAGCTTCCAACAAATATAAAACTGCTACAACCGAATACTCTCGTTTACTTAAGGCAACGAAACTCAACTATAATAAACTTATTTTGGACAAATCTGAGAACTCAATGAAAAATTTTATATGATTTACACTTATTTATTCAATATTGTGACGCGTTTCGCCGACACGTCGACGAAACGCGTCACAATATTGAATAAATAAGTGTAAATCGTATATAATTTTTCATTGAGTTAATATGGATTTGCATCAAGTAAAAGCCACAAGCATTAAATTTTTTCAAATCTTAGAATATCAACAGAACGGTGTGGACGATGGCCAATGGTGAACTAGGCCGTACGATCAGAAAGGATCAACGTATAACACTCAATATTAATGGCTGTTCTATTACTAGTCCAGAGTTGGTGGTTGAAACGTTTGGCAGGTATTTCACTGAAATCAGTGAACAGTCACTGAGGAATCACTATGGTCACTGTATCTCAGGAGCCTGCACTACCCAGAGATTGCTGGACACAATATCTGTTTCTTCCCCATAACAACTGAGGAGTTTCTATCTGTTGTGCACTGTTTGAAGAATGGTGGCAGTGTAGGTCCAGACACAATTTCGGCTAAGGTACATAAATCAGTAGCACCCTATATAGCTGAACATTTGAGTAATTTATTCAATTTCTCAACTTCATGTGGTAGCTTCCCGGCACTACTGAAACTGGTCAAAGTCATACCAGTGCATAAGAAGGACTCTGTAAACGATATCGCAAACTATCGCCCTATTTCTATCTTGAGCCAGTTGTCCAAAGTCTTCGAAAAGATAGTTCACGAGCGGATGTATACATTTTTAACTGAGTTTTCGATCTTGTCCAATCACCAGCATGGCTTTCGTGTCGGCAGGTAAACCCGAACTGCCTGTACTGGGCTCATTGGATTTGTTTATAACTGCTTGGATGAGGGCAAACATGTGGGTGGGATATATTTTTACTTGTCACGTGCATTCGATTGTTTACAGCACAAGTTTATTGTTGATAAACTTTATCAAATGGGCTTCAGGGGTATCTTCCTGAACTGGAGTCAAAGTTACCTATCCCAGCGCATATTATTTGTAAGGCATGGTGGTATTTCTTCTGGGGAATACCAGAATAACATGGGTGTCCCACAGGGATCAGTCTTGGGGTCTCTCATTTTTCTAATTTTTGTCAATGATTTGACAGATTTCTTGGTTGCATGTACTCTAGTACTATTTGCTGATGATGCATCATTGGCAGTTAGAGCCGATAGCCATAGGGAGTTGCAGGTTTTGTGCGGTGAACTTGTTCGTCATTTCACTGATAGGTGCAGAGCTAACTCACTGATTGCCAACATGAATAAGACCCAGGTCATGAAGTTTCAGAATCGTGATTGTGGTCTGACTTCTCCATTTATCATCAGTGAGAGTGTGGGTGACCTTAGATCAGTTGATCATGTCAGGTTTCTGGGTCTGTATGTCGATACAAAATTGAGATGGCACTGTCATATAGACAACTTATGCAAAAAATTGAACAAGTCTTTCTATGCCCAGCATTGATTGGGGAACTATCTTCCCCTTGATGCTTTGATCAACATTTATTATGGTCTTGTTTATTGTCATCCATGTTACAACGTTGTTCTTTGGGGCTGGTCATCTGAGAGTGGTCGAGTGTTTATCACGCAGAAGAAAATTATGCGATTGATTTTTGGTCTAAAACCACGTGAATCTTGTAGGGATATATTCAAGAATTTCATAATCCTAACGTTCCCTTGCATATACATGTGGATGTTTGCGACATAGTTTTCAAGTAATTGAAATGCGCTGGTTCATGTAGTAGACGGAAGAAATGTAAAAAGGGTGACAATAAGTTGGGAAAAGTGTCACTTACTACAAGTCGGATACTAATCAGTACCAGATCTTCGGTTGCAACCAATCGCTGATTTCTCCACACAGCACTAAGTATGCCCTTGTGCACTCTTCTCACAAGAAAACCTTATTTAGTCGCCGTTAACTTAAAATGCGTTTTATCGTTCGTTCAAATCCTTTTTTTATGCACCTCACCGTTCTCGTTCGTTAATCTTCTCGTATTGTTGATGTACATGTGTAACATCAGGATGTTAGGTTTGAAGAGAGGAGGGGATTAGAACAAGCGCATCTCGTTTTGAAAATAAACAAAAAAAGAATAGAAATTAATAGGTACTGAACATACCCCCCACCCAAATGATATATTTGTTCTCTAGAAATAAGGGAAAAAAAATTAACAACAACAGTATTGAATGAACTTCATTGATGATGGAGTTCATAACATTTTCCGCCCTTTGAACGGTTGAAATTGCCAACATCCCAAAAAGAAAATAAAAACAAAATTGAAAACAGGTGAATATTTGATTAAATGTACCCAGTACCCACTGTATGAAAAAAAATGAAATTAAAAAAAAAATACTATTGAGTTTCATCTTAAGGTGGAGGTAATAAAGCCACCTTGTTTAAAGTCCGCGTCATTTCACCTGTTGGGGTTCGAATCTTAACTACTCTTACAATACCATCAGAACCTGGTATTAAGTGAGTAACTTTTCCGATTGGCCAATGCGTTGGTGGGGCATCTGGAGAATACCAGAGAACTAAATCACCTTCCTTGACTTTGACACAAGGCTTCGTCCACTTAGGCCTTTTCTGTAATTCAATGAAAAATTATATACGATTTACACTTATTTATTCAATATTGTGACGCGTTTCGTCGACACAGCGAAACGCGTCACAATATTGAATAAATAAGTGTAAATCGTATATAATTTTTCATTGAGTTAATATGGATTTGCATCAAGTAAAAGCCACAAGCATTAAACTTTTCTGTAATGACTGAACGTATTCATTTGACCAACGTTTCCAAAAAGATTGAACTAATTGTTGGCATAATTGCCACTGTGATAAACGGTTCTGTGGAATATTGGTCAAATCAATCTCAACCCGAGATAATAAAGGTCCACCAACCAAAAAATGATCCGGCGTAAGTGGATCCAAATATTCATTGGGCGAAGAGGTTTCGTTACAAAATGGTCGAGAATTTAATATTGCTTCTATGCGAGTTACAATAGTCGAAAACTGCTCAAAATGCAATCTGCTTCCACCAACAATACATTTTAAATGAAATTTGAACGATTTCACGCCAGCCTCCCAGAGGCCCCCCATGTGGGGTGCATAAGGGGGGTTATGACTCCAAGATACGTTATGAGCTGACAGATAATGAGATATCTCCGGATTCTTCTGATCAAAAAATTTTGTTATCTCTGTAATTTCACTAGAAGCACCTCTAAAATTAGTTCCTTGATCACTATATAAATTAGTCGGTAAACCTCTTCTCGAAATAAATCTATCAAGTGCGGCCAAACAAGCTTCGGTAGTTAAAGAATTGACAACTTCCAAGTGTATGCCTCTAGACACCATACAAATGAATAATGCTACGTAACATTTTTGGAATCGTTCAGTGCGTAACTTAGAAAATTTAATTTCGAATGGACCAGCGTAATCCAATCCTGTATGCGAAAAACATTTTCCCGGATCTAAACGGTAAGAAGGTAGATCACCCATTGGCGGCTGCACTGGCCTTGCGCTAAATCTGTAACATTTCAAACAACGAAAAATCCTATTTCTCAACAATCTACGTAAAATTGGAATCCAAAAATATCGATTTATCAGAGATTGCACTAAACGTGGCCCTCCGTGACCAGAAATGAGGTGAAAATGATCACAAATTAAAATTGCCAATCGACTTTCTTTCGGAATCAAATAGGAATGCTTTTGTCTCAGAGGAAACTGGGACTGTCGTAAACGACCCCCCACCATCAGATAACCCGTGTCCGAAATGAATGGTGAAAGAGATCTGATTTTCTTCGAAGTTATAACACCTCGTTCAATTGATGTCATTTCATGAGATAAATATTTTGACTGCGTTAAACTAATAGCTAAAAGTAAACCGTTTTCCCATTCGTTAGCAGTTAAAGGTCCGCATAATTTTTGTTGAGGTGAAGATTCATTTCGTTTTCTGCAGTTTATACAAAATCTTAAAATATATGCAAAAACCCGTTTAACTTTTGTAAGTGATGAGAATTTATCCAAAATTTTAATGAGCTCTCTATCCTCAATCTTTTTCGCGATCGTTGAAATATTTGAAACTATCCTGATCTCAAGTAATTTTGATGGAATTTCATACTCGAATTTCCACTTAGACTCATGTTCTAAATGAAAGCTAGGACCTTTCCACCAAAGATCACAATTCTTTAATTCCGTTGGGGTATGGCCCCTACTAGCAGGATCCGCTGGGTTGAATTTTCCCGGCACGTAAGACCAGCGAATGGCGGGAAGGTTTTCGTGTATTTGCACAACTCTGTTTGAAATAAAAGTTTTCAATTTATAAGGCGGAGTTTTGAGACAACCTAACACCGTACTAGAATCCACAAAACAAAATATGCCAGTTGAATTTAAGAATGATTTGAAAGCCTCAATAGTAGCGTTCATTAATTTTGATAAAAGACGAGCAGCTCCCAGTTCTAACTTAGAAATGGTTAAGGTTTTCAAAGGTGCGACACGAGTTTTGGAAGCTACTAAATGAATTATATAATTTCCATCTGATTTGACTCTCAAATAAATAACTGAAGCCATTCCCGTCATACTGGCATCAGAGAAGCCTATTAGCATACAAGAAGACATTTCCGCACTACATATGTACCTAGGAATCTTTATTTCCTCGAGCAGTGATAACTGAGACTTTATTGAAAACCATATCTCCTGAACATCATCCGGAAGTGGATCATCCCAGTCAATTTTTAACAACCACAACTTCTGTATCATCGATTTTAATAAGAAATTAAATGGGCTTAAATATCCATTTATGTCATAGGTTCGAGCTACCCTAGATAATATTCCCCGTTTCGTTGCTGGTTCGTTTACTTCATTAACTTTATATTGAAAAGTATCTTCCGCTTTGTCCCAAAACATTCCCAGAACCTTCGTTATTGACTTACTATTTCCGATTGGTAGTTCTAGTGATTCTGCTAAATTACTCACAACATCATTATCAGAAGATGACCATTTTCCTAAATTAAATCCACCGGCTTTCAGCAAACTAATGAGCTGTTTTCTGAGTTCAAGAGCAGTTTTCGATTTAGCACCCGTCAAAATATCATCTACAAAAGTTTGCTCATTCAAGGCTTTAGCTGCCAACGGGTACTTCGCGCCCTCGTCCTTCACGAGTTCTTTCAAGTTTCGATTTGCAAGAAACGGTGATGTTGTGACACCAAAAATTACCCTTGTATGTTCCAATTCTATTATTGGTTCGTTATAATTAAATCGCCAAAAAATTGTGAAAATATTTTCTATCTAATGGATCCACAGCTATACATCTGAACATCTGACAGATATCACAAGTTGATGCTACCGGTTGTATTCTAAAACGAGCTATAATAACTGAAATATCCTGATGTAACTTAGGTCCCGACAACAGAATATCGTTTAAGGAAACTCCATTTTCATCTCGTTCGGTTGGATTGAAAACCACTCTAATTTTAATGTCATCAGACGTTCGTTTAACGACTCCATGATGAGTCATAATATATGGAGATTTCTCAGTAGCAGGAATAAGATGTCCCTGATTAATAAAATCTTTTATATTTTCCGAGTATCTCATATAGTAATTAGGATCCCATTTAAAACGTGATTCCAATTTGTAATATCTATTTAGAGCAATTTCTCTGTTAGAACCTAATTTTATATCTCCGACCCGAAATGGAAAACGTACAACATACTGACCATTTGCATTTCGCTGAGTATTTTCTTTATAATGCGATTCGCAAAATTGATCTTCCGGTGAAATAGGTCTCGCTAAACTTACTTCCTCTGATTCCCAAAACGCACGCATAATTTCATCAAGTGACGGTTCATTCTCAATCGAAATGCAAGAAATCATCCGATCAACTGAAACAACCGATGGTGATACCTTGCCTGATATCACCCAACCGAGTGAAGTCAAATAAGCGCTGGGATTTCCCCGAATTATTGATGGAACCGTTGGCGTTAAATCTAATAGCGCTTGAATTCCCAACAAAATATCAACAGAAGATGAAATGTAAAATTCCGGATCTGCTAACTGTAATGACTTAAACTGGCTTCCGACATCACCAGACATATTCGTGATCGGTAAATTTGAAGTGATTCGAGATAAACAATTGCTTCAAAATTATATACAAAATCAGATTTATGTATAGAAATTATCTCACAATCCAATGCTCCACGCGGTTTCACACCTTTCGTTTCTCCAATTCCGGATAGTTCATAAATACATGATTTACGTTTTTTACCTAAACTTTTGGCCATTTTTTCAGTAATAAAATTCACTTGGGAGTCTGAATCCAAAACTACTCGACATGGATACAGTTCACCCAGTTTACCTTTAATGAATACTCTTGCCGTAGCTAACAAAGTATCAGATTTTTTTGATTCCAAGGAAGAAAGAGCAACTGAACTCGAAGGTTGTAAATGTGCTCCAGAAAAACCCTCTTTATTTATTTGATTTTTATATTCTTGATCATGAAGTAAGCTATTATGTCGAGTACTTGAACAAAATTTACAATTTATTTTCATTCTGCAATCTGATATTCGATGAGGATATAAACATTCATAGCACAAATTATTATATTTTACAAATTCATGACGTTCTCTGGGGGACAGTAAAAGGAATTTGGAACATTTGGTTAATTTAACATGATCGCCCCCATAGAACAATAAAGACAAAATTATTTTTCTCTTGAATTAAATTTGTATCGACTTCTTGGGACAAAATCGATACTTTCTTTCTATAAGCACCAGTTGATCCCTGATTTTTCGAATAATTCATTTTAAAATCAACATTGTGTTTATTCATCTGCATATCCAATTTTAAACTTTCGCCTACCAATTGCGAAACCGAGCATTTACTACGTAAAAATTCAATCAGGTTCTTAAACGTCGGAAATTCTGTGTCTAAAAATTTCTTTTCAAATTCCTCTTTAGATTTATTATCCAATAATTGTAAGGAAAACTGAACAAATATATAGTCGGTCAAATTCGGTATTTTCATATCGCCCAATACCGTTACGTTCTTTTTGTAAAATCTCACATAATTCTGATATACCTTCGAAATTATCATTACGTAAGGGTTTCAATCCAAAAATTGTACGCAAGTAATGATTCGCGATAATGCGTTTATTGGTATAACGTTGTATCAATTGATTATAAACAACAGCATAATTTTCCGGTGAAAAACGAATGGTCTGCGAGAACTTCAACGCTGTACCTTCTAAGTGATTAATTAACACGGTAAATTTCTCAATATCAGAATAATTGGTATTGTGTACCAAAGCGTCATACATCGCCCTGAACGCAGGAAATTTTTCAGGACTTCCATCAAATTTGGTTATGTTAATATCACGTAAAGATAATTCTTTCTTAATATGCGGACTAACAGCTAACTGAGGGCCACTGACCGCCTTACTGTATTTTCCGGCGCATGCTAATATTTCGAAATAAATCTCATCGAAATTTGATTCCAACTGACTGACGTCGGTAAAAATTATTAAAGATTATCAAGATTTGCGCTGAATTTTTCTCTCACTTTATCGATTTGGGATACCCTTAACTCAAATTGAGTTAGTTTCTGGGGTAATTGATTTGTCAACTCATAACAATCCTGTAATTGACGCCAAAAACGTTCTTTATAACCAGTTAGTTTTCTAAACAGAATTTTATCCTCTTCGCTAGCGGAAGCCATATTGAATGTTTTTATGAAATAGATATAAACAGATAATTTAACACGTAGTAAGATGGAATATCGCGAATAATATAATAGGCTTAGACGTACCGAAGTCTTGAATGTGGAGATTTATCGTTATAACAATTTGAAATAATATGATTGTATTCTAATGCTTCATGAATGTTGGCAATTAAATCAAACGTTCGCCGTTCGGTAAATGTTTCAACTAAATGAAACTAAAATCCGTTTCTCTCGATATTGACAAATTAGTCAACCACGCTCTGCTACCAATGTTTGCGACATAGTTTTCAAGTAATTGAAATGCGATGGTTCATGTAGTAGACGGAAGAAATGTAAAAAGGGTGATAATAAGTTGCGAAAAGTGTCACTTACTACAAGTCGTCTACTAATCAGTACCAGATCTTCGGTTGCAACCAATCGCTGATTTCTCCACACAGCACTAAGTATGCCCTTGTGCACCCTTCTCACAAGAAAACCTTATTTAGTCGCCGTTAAGTTAAAATGCGTTTTATCGTTCGTTCAAATCCTTTTTTTCGCACCTCACCGTTCTCGTTCGTTAATCTTCTCGTATTGTTGATGTACATGTGTGACATCAGGATGTTAGGTTTGAAAAGAGGAGGGGATTAGAACAAGCGCATCTCGTTTTGAAAATAAACAAAAAAAGAATAGAAATTAATAGGTACTGAATAGTTGAATTGCTTGATGTTTGTCCGATATAACTTGGGTAGCTTTATGATGTGCTCAGATTTCCATGACTATAATACCAGACATCAGAATACTATCAGTGTGCCTATACACAAAATGACCAAATAGGAGTCGTCACCAAGACTGAATGGTATTACACTGTATGATCATCTACCCAATCGATACAAAATTTTGAACAATTCACAGTTCAAAAGAGAAATGAAAAACGTATTCATTAAAAAGTGTTTTTATAGCACAGACGAAACTCTCTAGCTCATGAAATTAGTGAGTTGGTTTGATTTGTTTTTACTTTTCGTATTGTGTCAATCATTAAATTTTATTTTTCTAATTTATACAATTACATATTGTGTTGACATGTCCTATACATCATTGTTATGTCTGAAATGATTAATAAAGTAGCATATTTGTATATAATAACTCAAAAAATACAAATCCGACCACCCAATTCAAACTTTGACGTACTATATTCTGCGGAATTTCTTCAAGCTTGAAAAAAAAATTTGAAGAATTTTTTTGTTATGATAATACCAATTTTCCGCCTCCAAACTTACATATAACTTGGAACACCAGTAGTGTTCTCTCGCCATAGTTTTCATCCTAACTCAAAAACTTACCCAATTCGAAAAGCATACAATTATACAAAGTTTTTGCTCTGGTAGCATCCTCAATTGATCGTAATGAAATTAGATAAGGGCGATTTAACAGTGATTATGCTGAAGTCGGAATCCCTTGATTATATGAAAGAAATGTTGTCAGACGACATAATCAGCGTCACAGGCGACAGCTCACTGCAGTGTTTTTCTTGCCGCAAATACTATCTCGCTTCTTGCGTCGATTTATCCCCAGCAGACACGGAATTTTTGATGGAATCGAAGAGTAAATGGAATTGTCAGTCCTGTTTGGGTACCAAGCGTTCGCTTCGCAGTACTTCTCAATCCGACCAACCTGCTGCTCTCGAACATTTCTCCCTTTTGATGAGTAAAATCAATTCTATATCAGAGGATATGAGGACAATAAAGCTAAGTCAGTCCGAAATTCTATCTGAGCTCAATAAATGCAGGTCCACTTTGGAGAGACATACTTCTCAATTAAATGAACATAGTTCACTGATAAATTAATGTCAGAATAAGCTGAGTGATATGGAGTCATCTCAAAGTACCATGTGTACAAAAGTCGCTGAGCTGACATATGACATCGAGCAAATTCAATCTGGTCTGTCCTCTGTTCCTACTACGCCGCTGTCTGGTGATGCTTTGGACTCGGCAGAAATTTTCGAACGCGTGAAACGTTCTTTCAACATCATTATCAAGGGACTCCCGGAACCTGGTACTGCGGAGGAGGATGCCGTTGTGGCCGGGAGGTTGCTGACCCATATTGATTATACTGTGGGTAACTCGATTGTTAGAGTTCCCGGATAGGTAAAGCTGATCCTTCTCGTCCTCGTATGCTTAAGGTTACCTTCTCTAACAGTGAAATAGTAATTTCTCTGCTGAGAAATAAAAAGAAACTTCTCAATTCTAGTGATTTCAGAGAGGTCGTAGTTTCTGATGATAAAACCCCTGTCCAGCTGTCCACATTGAGTCGACTGCGTCTAGAGTTGAGAAACCGCGAGAAATCTGGAGAGAAAGGTTTAACAATAAAATATGTCAAAGGAACGCCTACTATCGTATCTCTGTCTCAAACAAACTGAATTGTGAAATGAACGAGTGGAGTTTCATTTATACTAATATTCAATCACTCCATTCGAAATATGCCGAGCTAATTTCCTTCGTTACTGTTCACAACACCACGTTTATTTTCATTGCTGAATCGTGGTTGCACGCTGACATGCCAGACTCACTGTTCGAGATTCCTAATTACAAGCTATTCCGAGGGGATAGTGTCACTACTTTGGGACATGGAGGTGTTTGTTTGTATATTCGTCTCGACGTTTATAATAATTCCACTGTTATTTCCGAACAGATTGATGCACCGGGTATAGATAACATCTTTCTCCACCTCACGTTCAATCATTGTCGATTTGTACTTGGCTGCATTTATCGTCCGAGGGCTTGCAGCAGTGAGAACGTCCTATACAACTACCTCTCTGATCTTTCTAACTCCCCAAGTAATGTTTTAATTACTGGTGACTTTAATCTTCCGCAGTTATCTTGGCCGCATATAGCCAGTCAGCAAGCTGGATCTTCAATCTCTAAATTCTACAACATGTATTCGAAGTCTAATTTTGTGCAATTGATCGATAGACCAACGAGATACCGCTCTAATCAGACACCATCATTACTCGATCTAGTATTAGTGAATGATCGTGACCTCTTGACTGAGATCGAATATCTTCCACCTTTTGGGAAATCTGACCACTCAACTCTTTGTTCTACCATACAATTCATTTCTCACTCGTCCAATGCTGTCAACAAAAAGTCTATAATCGTCGTCAATGAAACTGTGCTCAACAATGATCTTGCTACTGTGGATTGGGAATGTCTCTTGCAGAGCCTGACCATTGATCAAATGTGGGATAAGTTTATGGAGGTCCTCAACAAATATATCTCGGCCAACTCGTTTCGTAGAGAAATACTTTAAAATCGTTCAAAGCCTTGGTTTAACGGGAAAACATACCATATGATTCGTCAATAGAAGAGCCTTTGGCAGAGATTCCGCAGAAATGATAGACACGAAGATTACGCATTGCACCGTGAATTTTCCAGCAATCTAGAGGCTACTATCGCCTCGGCGAAAAACCAACACGATCTCAATATAGCTTTCTCAAAGAGCCCTAAGAAGTTTCACAAATATCTTCGATCATTTCTTGATTCCAGGGTCTCTACACCAGTTGTTAGTAACTCTGCTGGCGTCGTCTGTCAGGACAAACTTGAGAATGCCGAAATGTTTGCTAATTCATTCCAGTCTTCTTTCACGTTGGAGCCCCACGGCGATTTGCCTGCTGTCTTAGCGCCTCGAGAGTTACTTGATCTCACCCGGATCTCTTTTCCCGTTGAAACTGTCGAAAACTATCTGAGAAAACTGGATAGCAGTTCGGCGCCGGGCTTGGATGGCCTCACTCCCAGAATTCTGAAAGCATGTGCATCTTCTCTTTCCATCCCATTAGCCCAAATTTATAACTGTTCACTCAATTCTGGAAGTGTGCCTACTTCATGGAGGAGGGCAGCTATTACACCTGTGTTTAAAAAAGGCGACAAACTCTCTGCGGATAACTACCGACCCATTAGTTTGACCTTCATTGCTTCCAGGGCGTGTGAAAGGATTATCGCAGATCAACTACTAGATTTTGCCTTGAACAACAATATTCTACCTCCTTGTCAGCATGGCTTCCTACCGGGGAGATCAGTGCTTACCTGCCTACTTAAATGTGTTAACGATTGGACTCTAGTCACCCTGTGACATCGTTTACCTTGACTTTTCTAAAGCCTTCGACAGAGTCCCTCTTCGTCGGCTCATCCATAAACTAGAGCATTATGGAGTCAGGGGGGATCTGCTTCGTTGGATAATATCTTTCCTTAGTGGCAGAGAGTATCAGGTTCGTATCAACGGTATATTATCTTCGGCAAGATCAGTCCTTAGTGGTGTGCCTCAGGGTTCCGTCTTAGGACCACATCTGTTTCTACTCTATTTGTCCGACCTTCCATCTCTACTGAAATCCCTTTGCTCATAGTATGCTGACGATCTTAAACTATACGTGAATCCGTTCCTTCATCACGACGACCTGCAGGAGGATCTTAATAGGATAACGCAGTGGTGTTCCGTCTGGTTGCTTCCTCTAAACGTTGAGAAATGTGTGGTCCTGCATGTTGGTAAGAGTAATCCTAGACTCAATTACGTAATTGAGAACACCATTTTAAATGATTTTTTTATATATGTGGATACTTTTTTGGGCGGAAGCCTGTTTATATTCCAATGTTGAATAAATACATAAATAAATAAATAAATAAACTGACCATCATAACGACTTGGGAGTAATAATTTCGGAGGATCTTTCATGGTCGAGGCACGTGGAGCATATTGTATCCAAAGCAAAGAGAGCTACCTACCTTATGGGCAAAACCTCTCACGGATGTCACCCAGAAGTGTGTGCTAAGATCTTCACCACTTACGTGCGCCCCATACTTGAGTTTTCTGGTCCTGTTTGGAGTCCCTATCTGGTGCGTGATTCTGGGGCTCTTGAAAGAGTGCAGAGGTGGGCTACCTGCATACCATATGGTCAGCACAGGCCATCTTATTCTGGTCGGCTCAAGCAGCTCGGAATACAATCTTTTGCCAAACGGCGCTTAAGGGGCGATCTCATTATCATCTATAGGGCTATGCACCGGTCTCTTTACGGTTTGGACACCTCAAACACATTTCTGCTGAACCAAAACCACCTGCGAGGGCACGAATACAAGCTGCGTAAACAGATCTTCAGAACAACAGTAAGACAACAATTTCTGTCCAATCGTGTGTTTCACGTATTGAATAGTTTGCCGGTTAGTGTGGTTGGAGCCCCATCATTGAACATCTTCAAATCGAGAAATGACTCATGGTGCAGTCAACGTTTGACCACGTAGTTTTGTAATTCTATATTATACTATTTTGTTTTCAGGGAGTTATGTGTTTGGTTCGAGTGGTTTCAACTTTAACGTTGGACAGAGTTAAAATAATTTTCTTTGTATTTTTAAGTTTATGCGATGTAGTTTCTTTTTTGTTCATTTCTATTTTTCTGAGCTTTTATAGGTTAATACCTCAGCTCTTATTTTTCTGTAATAATAATAATAATAATAATATACGTATGAATCATTAGATACCGAAACAACGAAATTGAAACAAGAACAAATGATCTAATTAATAATTTCAAAACAACCAATGTAACTAATAGCAATTTAGCTTTAGCAATGAGACTTCATAATTTGGTTCCACCTAAACCATATGGCTAACGGAAAATCCATATGCCGAAAATTAACATAATACCTGATGAATATGAGCTAGTTTCACTTGATATGGTGGAATTGTTCACCAAAATCCCTAAAGAAACTGATTAATTTCATCATAAATCAAAATTGGCATTACATTACTGCGTGCACAGAAATTTATAAACAGTTATTTCTTAGAATAATCAATTCAATTTACAATTTAAGCTATTTTCGGCTTGATTGAATTCTAATAATATATTCTATTATATGGCTGCACAATGGACAACCCAGCAGGTCCATCTGCTAGCTCAAGAAATTTGATGTATTTCAGGTCCAACACGAGCAAACATTTTTTAAACAAAACTTTCAGCCTACGCAGCATTGAGTTCCATATAGAAAATTTCAATAAAATAAAATATTTCTTGATGAACCATTGCCCCAATTAATTAGATAATAAAATCCTCGGTCCCCATCTGCTATTGAAAGTAAATTGAGCCAACCACAGGAGAACCTCTCTCATTTTAGATATACTCGATACTCGATACAAAAAGTGTCAATTAATACAAAACTTGTTTTTGACAATTTAAATACTGGAAGGTCAATCTTTTCTAAACTGAAGGATGAATTAAAGAATCCTGATAACTCAAATTGAATTGATAAAGTTCCCTGCGCTAACTGTGGAAAATGCTACACAGGACGAACCAGACAGTTACTTTCGAATAGAATAAAACAACATAAAAATGACTGTAAAGAAACATATTATAATAAAGACGGCAAATTCAGCTAGCTTCGCACACTTTCAGCACAGGCACATCAATTCAACTTCGATCAAATGTCTGTCTGGGATTGGATAAATATGGTGCGATAATATATATAAGTTTGGACGACACTGTACATAATAGAGGTGATACTCAAGTATTATACCAATCATAACAATCACCTAATATCATTTTTTTTAAAGTTATCGTTAATAAGTATCGTTGAAATAGTAATCCCGAATTCTTTGTTGGATCGTTTGTGTGCAGGATACTGAAAGTTGAATGTATCCGTCGCCCATGTGTATAAAATAAATCACGTTATACTCCTTGTTGACACGTAGATTGTCGTTGTGAGAAACTGATTTTAATTGACGGCAATTTCATTTTGAAGTGTCGTTTTACCAATTCTTGTGTCTAAATCAACATTTTCCTGTTATGTTTCATTGTCTGAATTATAAAGTCTGTTTTTTAGTCTTGAGACTCTTGAGAAAGTTTAAAAATATCCCTTTTCAGGAAAAACACAATTCAAAACAAAAATTCTTGAATTGTATTATATTTTATCTTCGAAAAGCAAAATCCCAAAATATATGGTATCGATAAACGATGAAAGTCTTTTCAAATTTTTCCGAAGAACTGCAATAATTAAACCTGATTAAATGCCAACATCTGTATCAAAAAAATATTGCTATAAACGACTTTCGCCGGCTTTATTATCGTCATCGAGGGGAAATCCAGTGGCGGTACTGTGATCATATCTGAACACGTAACAAACTCTACGTACCGTCAACCATTCCATAAGTTTTATTTCAATATAAGTAATATAGAGGGCAACTTTTCTCATCTTGGGACAAACGCTTATCTACTGCAACAAAAATGCAATGGATCATTTCCATTGAGTAATACTCTAATGAGCAACTGCATTGAAATCGAAAATGAACTAAATTCAATTAATGAAATAAACGTGTAATAGAATTTCTGGGATCCACAGTAAGATACGTTACTGGTAATCTCGACCAAAAAGACCTAAGAGACATTCCGCCGTATTCACGAAGCATTAAATCTCCGTTGAGTCCTAACCAAGCTCTTCAGTTAAGGATAAATACGAATCGTAACCTCAGTTAACATGAAAATTAACGTGAAACCGGCCTGTTTCACCACCGTTACATACGTTAACTGTGGTTGCGATTCTTATATTTATCCTTAACTGAGGACGTCAGTTAGGACTTACCGGAGATTTATATACTTAACAACGCCTTGTGGATACGGCGGATTAACAATCAATTAAAAATTCTCTTCAAGAATCTAAACATAATAGTAACATAAAGTGATGAGTATACCCCGTTTGCCAACCACGTCAGCGATAGATTGTAACGTTTCTTCTTAACCCAGGCAGGGATTTGTTTACATTTGGTTTGCGAGAATGTCGTTTATGTTGACATCAAATTTGAGGTTGGGTCTCAGTGGTACCAATCGACGCTAAAGAATTATTGTATTCGAAGAGCCGAATGAGTTGGCAATATTGTTGCATTGTGACAGTCTGAAATTTTGTGAGTGCGTCGGTCAGGTTAGGTCATCCATTTTGTGGAGATTTTACGCAGGAGCAATAGGTTATGCGTATTTTCGGAACTTCGTAAGAATTGTTGGTTTCTTCTTGGTTGGATATAGTGAATTCTATAAAAAAATATTGAAAGCAACATGAATATCACTTTTGAAAGCATAACTAAAATTAATGATGGAATAAATAAGCTACAATTAATTCATTAAAATATATATTTATCGCAAAACCTACTATCTGTAACAAAGACTATTCAAAGAAGTATAACTTTAGTATTTAATGACATAACAAACCTACACATGAATTTATTTAAAAAATTGAGGCAAATAATTAATCACCTTGAATTAATCTATCAAAAAGAAGAAATCAACTTCATTCATTTAAAATAATTGTATTTTCAAAATGTGGAGTCTTATCTGGCGATGACATTATAGCATATACAGGGTGAGTCTTTAAGTTGTGCATTAATTTTAACCAAAAATTCTTCTCATGAACCAAAACACTTTTTTCATTTGCCCTTTTTCCAGATTCTGCTCTGAAAAGAGATACAAGCTGTTGAAATTTTGAAAAAACAAATCAGTTTTTTTTTTCTATCTTTGACATAGATATTCCGAATGGAATGAATTCTGGGGTGAAGTTTTCTATGATACTATGATACATAATTTCCAATTAACAGTTTTTCCTACTTCCACTCGTTTCCTAGTTATGGACTCGCGACTTCAAAAAACCATGATAAAGTAGCATAAAGAAAGCAGATTAAGCTTAGCTTAGATTATTAAAAGAATCTACAATAATTTCAGAAAAATGAAGTATTCTTCATCATTTCTCCTGAAACGTACTGTCTCAAGATATTCTTCTTTGAATGATATAAAGTCTGATAAAAATCCAGAAATTTCACTACATTTAACCCCTGGATAAGGAACCTTCAATCAAAACCAGAGAAATTATACCTCCATATTATCTCTGATCAAAACTGAAAGCCACAATGCCATCGTTCATAGATTATAATTTGGATTGAAAATTTCATAAAACATTTAATAGGTGTCAAAGGATTGAGTTCAATTAATAAACATGTATGTAATAACTTGCGTTTGTTCGCCAGTTCTCGATTCTCTATTGGACAAAAAAATAATTTAAAGCCTAAAGACTTACTGATTTGAACAATCCTTTGAAAGCAATCAAATATTTTACTTAAGAATAATATGTATTTGAAATTTATATTCAAATCAGGATGTACCTATCTACACAAATGAAAATATGATCGATTCTGCAGAATTGATGTCAGCTCTTAGTAATCCCTGATACCATTTCAAATAGCTTCTTACGTCTATCATATTTTAGAATGTATATAAATTATTATTTCCTAAGATTCAGATAGTTTACCTTTGAAATTTAATGATTTATTTTTATAATATTCGTACAATAGGACGCCTAATAAGCCATCTCCATTATAAGATATAATCTATTAATCTTTATAAAACTTTAAATAAGTCAAAAACAATACAATTTACATGGAAAAACGAATACAATATGATAACTTAAAGCCGATGCACAGGGGTCGACTGGGATATGTTTGACGGAATCGGAATCGCATCGGCAATTTATCGATCTGTCATTCAGGGCGTTCAGACTTATGATCACGAAATAAAATTCATTCAAGCCAGAAATTCATCGAAGCGCATAGTATTTTATTCCACATAACCTTACTTCCAACATACAATAATATCGAATACAAGAACGAAATCAATGCAAAATGATGAATAGAAAAAGCTCTATCACTCATCAACAATTTGCGATGGCAGAATTGAATTAACTTATGTTATCTGCGATCTACCATATCCACTACTCTATTCTATGATCTTCCTGGTTAGAAAATAATGATCAAGGGCGGTATCTTCACTTGAATTATTACATATATCCAGTATAGTATATCATGTCTATGGATATATCATAGACGCATAGAATAACATTCTATGCATCTTGCATATAACAAACGAATTCATGTTTTAAAACTAGACGTCATACTCGTTTGCGATTTGGAGCGTACGATTTGGAACGAACGATTCACGCGATCGGAGTGCACGAAGTATAACGACAAATCGCGCGTCGCTGACGTCATGGAGGTAAGTGTGTGTAGTTCTAATTTATATTTATATTGATTTGGGCCATTATTTTTTTGCATCAATGGCCCATAACTTCTATGTTTGATTATAAGTAGATACCTGAAGAGTCTAGGAAAAAAAATTGCTCAGTTATAGATGAATTATCAAAAAAAAGGAATTTAATGAAGATTCTCGCCCACATCAACCTCAATTACCGTTTTCCCTCTACCTTTCAGATATATACGAGTACTTTATATGTTGCAATGTACTGATATATAATCTGTAAAATACCCATAAATTCTTTAACAATTTTAATGAATATCCATTTCTAGGCCTTCAATTCAATATTCGTTGGGGAGGTGGAGAAGCATCCCGATTTTTATAATTACAAACACCAGAGATATTCGAAGAGGGATGCTAACGAAAAGGCGTGGAACAATGTGGATAATTGTTCGGGAGTTTGTTAGTTATACCCCCAAGAACTTCAAATAACTCAAACCAAATTCCAAAAATCTAAGACCTGTAGTTGGTCAAAAATTTTGCACCTATGTTCCATTGGATGATATATAATTGTACGTATTTGTTAAGTGCTACCTAAAATATATTTACATTCGAATAGGTGTGAGATCAATATCATTTACTTGTTTCATTCTACAATGGAATATTTAATAGCTATGCAATTGTTAAAATTATATTAATAAAGAAATTATTGTTTATGAAGCTTTGTTTCATTTTGAAGTATATTTCCTTTCGAATCTTTTTAAATTTCGAAAACAGAGTAATAAACATTACATGAACTTGAAATTGACGGAAACATAGAGCATCATTGTAATTATATCCTTAAATGACATATACTTCAATAAGCGGACACACCTTAGAACCATAATGATGGAAAGTACCCACTTATTTTTACTCTATCTAATTTATGGTGTAACTTGTCACTACTGTTATGCACAGTTTACAAGGAAGGTAGCACTTCTTATATTATATTATGTGGCCGTAACCAACCAAGTAAGGAAGTAATGTTATGTGGAATGTAAATATTACGATAAATTTCCGGCATGAATTAATTTTATTCTGTGATTATGAGACTGAACGATAAAGCAACGCCCTGAATCATAAGTTGCCGATGCGATTCTGATCGCGTCAAACATATCCCGGTCGACCCGTGTGCGTCGGCTCTTAGCATTGCAAAACACAATATTTCGCCCTACATCAGCTGATATCTATCATTGCATCTCACTCCTATGTTGGAGTCAATGCCTGTCTCTCTAAGCTCTTCTTCTACTTATTATTGGATCATTGCTATGGAGTTCGATCATCGATTTTTAGTGTTCTGTGCTGTGATTTATATTGAGGTTGGCATTTGAATTAATTTTCAAGTATCATTGGAGATATATAGGATATTTAAGGATTTTTCTTAGTAGAAGATCATGAAATTGTGTATATTATTATAGTGGAAGCAATTGGGCAATGAAGTATCGAATGAATAGCATAGGTATCGAGTTGAAGTTCACTATTTTAATATTCAAGAATTGAAGAAATTTTTTGCTGGAAATGTTGCATGAAGGGCCAAATCATATCAATTGAGTTGTAAGTTTTCTCAAACAAATTCAGTGAATTTCCAGCATCAGATGATACAGATTTGTTCAATATACAATACGAATTACTTTAAAAGTAATCTGTGCTCAACGTACAACGAAAATTCAGGGGAGTATCAGCCCATTGTAAAGTTTTTAAACGCTTATAACTTTTTACCTGAGCCGAATCTGGAAAAATGGTAAACGAAAAAAGTGTTTTATTTGATGAGAGGAATATCTGGTTAAAATTAATGCACAACTCACCCTGTATATTATACATCTCCATCCTTACCCATACATGTACAAAAGAATCTATCCAATTCCAAATCGTTCAAGAAAAATCATCATACCACCCGCAAGATACAGATAATCTTGATCAAGTAAACAAATTTGGACTGAAGAACAACGCCCACACACAACCTTCGTAGAAGCAATGAATAACTACAAAATTCAGGTGAATTTGGAAAATAACAACATCTTACTAGCCTGCAGAGAATGACAAAAAAATCTAGAAGAGTGCGGAAACAAGATTAAATACAAAAAATTGGTTCAAGCACTGACGTGAAGTCAAAAGCTTTTGCGCATATGTTCTCTTGTCCATTCTCCCTTATTGGACACTCGTAATCGAGTTTACAATGGTGAATTCTATTGTCTGTTCTCCTGTATTGAACACTCCGAATATACCATGGTAAATTTGATTTACGCTCAAATAAAACAACTATTGAAGGAGCTGCCCAAACAAGAGCTGACACTGGTTATGGGAAATGTCAATGCTAAGGTTGGGAGAGAGGAACGAAATAGGGGATTTATTGAGCTTATTCGCAGAAGAACAAGAATTAGTGATAGCAAACACGGTTGTGTACATGGAAGGCACCTGAAGATACAAGTGCGTAATCAGAAATCAGATTGACTAGATGCTTGTAAACAAGCGATTACGAAATAGTCGTAAGTCAGTGAAAGCCTACCCGGGAGCCGACATACAATTTGACCATAATCCCCTGATGGGAGTTTTCGAAGTCAGAATGAGAAAGATTAGAATAAAAAGAGCATTTGTAAGTATGATCTACGACAACTGGAGGATCCACCAATACGAGAACAAGCAAGAACGTATATGAACGATGGCATGAAATCAATTCAACATCTAACACGAGAATAACAGTTTAGTGAATTCGGTAAGATAGTTGAACTTATCAAGGAAAATCTACTAAGATCGGACATAAAAACGAAGAAACCCTGGATGACCGACGAAATTTTAAAATTAATGAATGATACCAATGCATACAATGAACTAAATAGAACAATCAGAAAGAAGATCCTAGAAGCGAAGGAAAAAGAGATTAAGGCGCAAAGTGATGAAGTAGAGACACTACAGAGAAAACATGATAATTTCAACGTACATAGGAAAGTGAAGGGATTGACCGGAAAAGGTAGAAGTAAACAAATAACTATGCTGGAAAACAAAGAAAGAAAAACCATAGTTGACAATGCAAAACAAAGAGATGTTTGGAGGTCATATATAGAGCAACTATTTCACGACACACGTCCTGAACAACCAGAGACAGTCGATGATAAAAGACCATGTATATTACTCGATGAAGTTAGAGCAGCGATAACAACTTTGAAAGAGGGAAAATCTCCTGGTCCTGATAACATAAATTCCGAGTTTTTGAGGCTTCTAGATGAAGGAAGCATAGGATGGATAACACCAATATTCAATCGAATATATATGAGTGGTAAGATTCCTTGTGAATGGTACAAATCGGGATTCATCACCTTACAGAAAAATATGAGAACAAAAAAATGTGAGGACTATAGAACTACGAGTCTAATGAGGCATCTTCTGAAATTGTTTTTCAAGGTCATCCATAAGAGAATATACCGAAAGTGCGAGGAGCAGATATCTCCAACTCAGTTTGGATTCAGAAATGCAGTCGGAACAAGGGAAGCCATATACAGCATACAAGTTTTGCTTCAATGATGCAGATATATGAACTGCTCTGTGTATGCATGTTTCACCAATTATAAGAAAGCTTTTGATCGAGTACGACACCATAAAATGATACAGATACTGGAAGATATTGGCTTGGATGGAAGGGACATTCGATTTATAGCTGATTTGTTCTGGAATCAGTCTGCTTCAGTCAGAGTCGGTAATAAGATAACAGAAGAGGCGAAGATACTCAGGGGTGTAAGACAGCGCTACATTCTCTCTCCATTATAATTCAATATTTATTCAGAATTCATATTCAGAGAAGTTTTAGAGGATACTGAACTCGGAATTTTGCTCAATGGAGAGAGAATCAATAATATCCGATACTCTGACGATACGGTGATTTTCGCGGACAGTCTGGAGGCACTGCAGAAGCTGATAGATAAACTCACAGCATCTAGCCAACTATATGGCCTCGACATAATCATAAAGAAGGCGAAACTGATGATCATCAGTACGAAATACATTAATAACAGGGATCAATGAAAAACACACTTTTTAAAAAAATATTCTATTGGCTATCGATTTCGGCCATAAGCCATCATCAGGCCAGCTGAAAATTATTGAAAAATGAACATTCACCTCTAAAATACAAATAAACAATAAACACATATTATTCGCTCTAACTATCTCCAATCATTGTCGAGAGGTTGGAGCTGTGCAATCTGAAACTCACCGTCAGCTATAAAATACAATTCGTCAATATTTTGAAAAACATAAATAGAACAGGTAGGTACATATAGAGGAGTAGCTTTTTTCCTTTGACCAATTCAACGTATTCAACAAAATGTACAACCCTCGAAAACGATAAACAAACAATGAAGAAAATGTATATGTCAAAGAAAAGTGAGATATCGAACGACAGGGAACAGATAACAATATGATATGTATTATATTCATGGTCTTCATGTGATGGATACATCTGAAAGGCGCAAAATATGAACAACGGTAACAAAAATATTATGTGAACGGTTGTAACGATTTAAATAGGTTTCTATCTGTAAATTCTGATATTTCATTTAATAGGTGTTCGTTCTATTTGTTCTTCAGAATTCAGAACAATATGAAATTCTGAAGAACAAACAGAACGAACTCCTATTAAATGAAATATCAGAATTTACAGATAGAAACCTATTTAAATCGTTGCAACCGTTCACATAATATTTCTGTTACTGTTGTTCATATTTCGCGAATTGTATTTTATAGCTGACGGTGAGTTTCAGATTGCACATCTCCAACCTCTCGACAATGATTGGAGATAATTAGAGCGAACAATATATATTTATTGTTTATTTGTATTTTAGATGTGAATGCTCATTGTTGCATAATTTTCAGCTGGCCTGATGATGGCTCATGGCCGAAATCGATAGCCAATAGAATATTTTTTTTAAAAAGTGTGTTTTTCATTGATCCCTGTTAGCATTCACACACTTATTAACTTTATTAACATCAATCAGCAACCTATAGAACGAGTACGCAGCTTCACTTACCTCGGAACAAATGTGAATGAAGAATGGGATCATTCACGGGAAATACACTGCAAAATTGAGAAAGCCAGATCAGCGTTCGGCAGGTTGTTTACAAGCCATCACATAACACTGAACACAAAAATAAGACTCCTGCGTTGTTATGTCTTTTCCGTCTTGTTCTACGGTGTAGAATCGTGGACACTCACTCAAGCTACAACAAAGAAGCTTGAGGCATTCGAGATGTGGTTGTATCGGAGGATCTTGGAGATATCGTGGATAGATCACATTACTAACCAGGAAGTTCTCAGAAGGTTGGATAAAAATATAGAAGTGGTAGAAACTGTGAAAGTTCAGAAACTCCAATACCTTGGGCACATAATGAGAAATGAAAACAGATTCCAGTTACTGCAGACCATATTGCAGGGCAAAGTGATGGGAAAACGGGGTGTTGGAAGGAGACGAATCTCATTGTTGAAAAATCTCAGAACCTGGTATGATGTGGATACTACCGAGCTGTTCCGAGCAGCAGTCAACAAGGTGAATATAGCATGTATGATAGCCAACATCCGGAACGGATAGGCACTGCAAGAAGGGAAGAAATTCGATTAAGAGTGTCCAATGCAGGAGAACAGACAACAGAATTCACCATGTTAAATTCGATTAAGTGTGTCCAATTCAGGAGAATTCAATAGAACATACGCGCAAAAGCTCCTGACTCCACGTCAGTGCTTGAACCAATTTTTCTTTTCGTGAAGTCAGTCACTCTTAATCGAATTCACCATGGTGAATTCTATTGTCTCTTCTCCTGCATTTGACACTCTTAATCGAATACACCATGGTAAATTCGGAGTGTCCAAAACAGGAGAACAGACAATAGAATCCACCATGATAAATTTGATTAAGACTGTCCAATGAAGGAGTATGGTCAAGGGAACATACGCGCAAAAGCTTCTGACTTCACGTCAGTGCTTGAACCAATTTTTTTTTCAATAATTTTTTAAAAATTTTCTAGTGCTATGATCCTTACGAAATTTTGCAAAAATCTTTGCGTTGGCATTCTACATCTAATAACCATATTTGAAATGGATCAGATTTGTTGAGTTATTGAGGAAATAACAACCAAATTTTCAGATTGATATAACCATTTGGCCGATTATGCTAGTTAACGAACTTAAATGTCGTATTCAGAGGTGCAATCTACACTGAAAACTGCATGTCGCTATTCCTTTCCGTTCTCAAGGAATCATGAGATACATCATTTTTTAAAAATTTCCTAGTGGTAGTGTCCTCATAAAATTTCACACACGTCTTCATGTTGATATTCTACAACTAGTTACCAAGCTTCAATTTGATCGAGTCTATATTTTTTGAGTTATCGAGGAAATAATATTCCAGATGGATATAACTCCGAAACCATTGGGCCAATTATGGCCAAAATCGAACTTAAGTCTCCCATTCAGAAAATCCTGAAAGTCCCTATCTCCTTTCGTTTGAGAGTTGTCGAGGCAACGATCACCCATCCAGCCACTGAACTCACACAAGGCTGCTCGGATCTCCAAGAATATAGATCTGATCATGTTCAAACTTGGAAATTGGTAGCAGAGCTATTTTTTAAGGGCTCTCGCAAAATTTCAGAGATATCGGAAGGATAGTTTCTGATGTATAAAATTTTTTTCAATAATTTTCTATTATTTTTTAAACATCTTCTACTAATACGATCCTCACGAAATTTTGTAAAAATTTTCGCGTTGCCATTCTACAACTCATAACCATGTTTGAATTGGATCAGTTTTGTATTTTCGAGTTATCGAGGAAATAACAACCAAATTTCAGATGGGTATAACTGTAAAACTGTTTTGCTGATTATGTCTTTAAACAAACTCAAATGGCACATTAAGCTTTTCAACCTAACCTGAAAATTTCAAGTCGCTATCTCTTTCCGTTCTTAGGTTATCGTGACGTGAATAATATTTTTCCATAATTTTTTGAGCGATACGATGTTCAAAAAATTTCACAAACGTCCTTAGGTTTATATTCTACAACTACTGACCAAGTTTCAGTTCGATCGGATTAGTATTGGTTGAAGAGAAAATTATTACACGGAAACCATTGGGCCGATTATGCCCCGTTCTATTGGGATTCGCCACCTACCCTGAAAATTTCAAGTCGCTATCTCTGTCCGTTCCCAAGTTACCGTGGCAACGGCCGGCTGGCCAGACATAATCAAATTTGATCTCGAATTCTTGATCAGGGAGTCGAACCCAATCGTTCGAGACCATTTTCGGCGAAAAGTTCGAAAATTACATACATTTGGGCAAAATGATACTGCGATGTTCCCCAGAACATACGCGCAAAAACGCAAATGCAAGTTCACTGATATCTGAGACATAATATTCAAAAATGTTTCTAATAACTCTACATATGACGTGCCTACCATAAAAATAGAAGAGTTCAAAACGTCAAAATTCTTCAATCTCGAGCAGAAACGCTTCGGAGATATAGGATTCCTGGAAGAAGCCATAGAACTAAATAACAGAAGTGCCCTAGAACCTCTAATTCAGGTCAAAAATCTATCACTGATGCTTGTACTTGCCTTGATTTTAATCAGCATTATTGGTATTATCGTTGCACTCCATACTAGAGGTTTTCCAAAGATTGCCCCATGGTTGAAAGTGACATAACACACAAAGGAAACAGAGGAACTCAACCCATCAATCTATCTAATAACAGCTCCACAAGACGAGGATGTCTTGTCTTAAAGGGGGGAAGAATTACATAAAGAAGGACGACGGACCCCACACTGTGACACGATAATAGGCATGATACGAAGAACCAATTGGAACCTTACCCTAGATCAAAGATTAAAGAGAAGAAACATAGGAAACGAAGCGACTAACTTGACGCGAGCGCCATCTCTTGCCTCACTAGTAGAAGTAGTGCAGTCATCTGGTTAGAATAATTGAATCCAGGCTATTTTTACAGCTAGATAAACTATATTTATGAAAATAGCCAAGAACTTAACCTACTCAGCTGTCATTGTCATAAGTCCTTTATCTTCTCATCATCGACAAGACAGCACATGAACAAACTGATGACAAATTGTCTCATAGTGTTCAGAATAGTTTTTATAAATTTTGTTGTGTGATTTTAAAACAAAATGAGTCGTGCAGCTGGTGGCGGTGCTACTGCTCTGTATTGTATGGTTATAAACTGCATCAATCAAAAACTTCCTAATGTATGCAATCAATAACTTCCTAATGTACCTATGCAATAAATAATATGGAAGAGCATAAAAAAATAGTTTGACTGTTATCCATAACCGAGGCCTTCCAGGCTGAATATTTCATTATTCATTGCATACATATTACATATATTACTTGGCGGAGAAATTTGAAAATTTATTTCTGCTTTATTTGGAATCCATTTCCCACTAGGATTTCATTATCATAATAATTAGCTCAAACTTTCATTATTGTTTTGATTTATTCTTTCGTTATATTTCTCATTTATTTAGTGTTATATTCATTATTATTATGGTCATATTTGTATTCATCAGTAACAAAAGATATTAAAAATTTTACAATTTTGAAAACGTTTCACTGTCATATTCCTCAAATACAAAGAACGCCTTATCCATGAATAAAAATATAATTTATTTCATTTATTTTTTTGTGCTGTGGGATATTATCCAAAATCAGATAGAATTTAGACTATATCTAATTTGTAGTATCAGATCCTCCATCAGAAACGCTGTGCCTAGGTTTGAAATTCGCGCCTAAATTTGTAGATTCCTCTACATTCTATATCATTTCAGCGCCATCTCTTGCCTCACTAGTAATAACTTCGGACGAAAAGTTAGTCGGTTTTTAGCACTACGAATACAAGGGCGTTTCCTATCTTTCTTCTATTTAATCTTTGCCCTAGATGATACCAGCCTTAGAGCAGTGTGTACTCAGTGTATCTCGTGTACATAAGTAATGTTGATTTGAAAGTTCTTGTGCGGATGTTTAAAATTCGAACACATTGAGATCTTTCTGAAGATCCCATATATAGTGCTTGTTTGTCTATAATCCACTATCTGTAAGAACCATTTTCAAAATATAAATACTGACACATTCGAACTCACAGTCAGTCTTATTCATAGTTTTAAACTAGGGAGTACTCACCTTTGTAAACTTGTGAAAATAAATCTATTTAAAAGTGGAATCAACAAGCATTTACTTAGTTATTGGCGCTCTAGTTCCTCGGAACTGAGTGCTTATCAATTTGCCCAAATGTCTGTAATTTTGGAATATTTCGATGAAAATGGTCTTAAACGATTTGGTTCGACTCACTGATCAAGAATCCGTGGTCGGAATTCATTCTGTCCGGCCGGCCGGTCCGGCCGGCCGGCCGTAAGCACGATAACTCTCGAACGGAATGAGCTAGAAAGTTGAAATTTTCAGAGTAGGTTTGGGGGATGAATATCTCGGCTGAGTTCGTTATTGGGCAAAATCGGACAGATGGTTTCGGAGTAACAAAAAAAAAAATTTTTTTTTACGAAACAAATTCCAAATCAAATTTTTTTTAATAAGCAGTTTTATCCTAAGAATCCATTCATATCATTTTCAACTCTAACAAGCTAATACTTTCGGAGATATAATTTTTTTAAATTTCAATGTAAATCGTATTTCACAGATTGATATAATTATTATTCTATGTATGAATTCTCATAATGTCAACTAAATCGATACAAGTTCTCGAAGTTCCGACCTCGGGAATTTTCCTTGCTAAAAGTCTGTCTGAGAAACGTCAAAATGAATCCGTTAGACGGGGTGCGGGAAATTTTTCGCAACGAAATGGCCGTTCTAGGCAGTTTTCGGGACTGATCGTTGACGAAAAGCGAAGATAAGGGTAAAAAACCGTCAAATAAACCTCCATGTGGCGATTTTATGTCGAAAAGTGAAAATAAAGAATATCTATCCGCGGTTAGTACCGACGTTTTATTCTAATAACGGAGATCGAGAGGATCCTTCGAGGAGTCCGATAGTGCCGATGTCTAGATAGTCGATATCTCGGTTTCGGACGAGGGAAGGCGGGTTCGAATCCCATCAAGGGAATTATACTTTTTCGTGTTTTTTTTTTCAATTTCTATCGCAATATTAACTTCGAATAACGGTATATCTGCCGACTTTAAGTAAGGGTGTTTTTTTTTTTCTGAGCATATATCGCCGAAAATAAACCATTACTATACGGGGTGTTCTTTTTTTCACGGCACAACTTGACACGATTTAATAGATTCGTGCCTCAAACAAACCGTTATCTAAATAGGAACCTTGGATGGATTCTTATAATGTATTTTTCGGAAATCTCTATACAGGGTGTTTTTCTTTTAATGTCAATTGCAGATTGCTGTTTTTAACGCTATGAACATACCATTTCATTCATTCGTGTTGGAAGATATACTTTCGAGGCATATATCGTTGGAAATAAACCGTTACTATACAGGGTGTTCATTTCCTCGCGGCATCGATTATTTTCAAATGCAAGCGTTTTAAGTAAAATGTCACCTCGAGATTTCTATCGCGAGGAGATTTCTCAACTTTGTAAAACCGTTGCGAAATGATAACCGCTGCTATACAGGGTGTCTTAAGAAATATGTCAACTCCGAAACTTTGCGTGTATGTATTTCAGTGGAACCCAAGGCGGCTCAGATTCACAATTGGACCCTGTAGGGGGCGCTAAAATCGATGTATAGGAACTCGGAAACAGGCGGACCGATTTTGATGAAACTCTGTGATTTTCTTTCGGCGTATCTCTGATTCACAATAGCATCCTGTAGGGGCGCCCCGATCGATCTATAGGAAACGGCTCGAACGATTTCGATTAAACTTTGTGTGCGTATTTGAATGGGCCTCAGAGTCACAATAGGAACTCGGTAGATAGCACTGTGTTCGGTTTATAGACACTCGAGAACGACCGGACCGATTTCGTTGAAACTTTCTGTGTGTGTGTGTCTGAGGAAGTCTCGGAAAAATGTAGATCTACCGAAAAAATGTAGATCTACCGGAAAAATGTAGATCTATCGGAAAAATGTAAATCTACCGGAAAAATGTAGATCTGCCGGAAAAATGTAGATCTACCGGAAAAATGTAGATCTACTGGCTAGGTAGATCTGCGGGCCCACTAGTTATTATTCTATGTATGAATTCTCATAATGTCAACTTGACAGAAGGGAATATTGTAACTTCAAAAATATTGGGGTTGAAATACTCGTATTTTAGCGATGCAACGGGGACCTCACCCGAAAATGTTTGAAAATATTACGTAAATATTGAAAGCATAATTCTGTAGTTTGGTGAACGTAGATCAGGAAATTTTTGATCGATTACAAGGTAATTTATTATTACTTATCTAATAAACTATTATTTGAATTGAATTTCCTTTATGATGCAGTGATATCATATGAATACATTGATATAATTCCCAACTCTGAGAAATCAATACCAGATATAATTTGTCTGTTTGAACTAGAGCGCCAGAAAGCTCCTGTCCACAGGGCTTGAACCCATTTTATTCATTGTACTAGAATATGACAATATTGTAGATGCAACCTATTTAGAACGTTTCTAAAAATAATCCAAAATAATTGGATATGTGAATAATCCACTCATTTCAGTCTGATAATGAAAAGCGTTCTTAAAATCCATATTATATGCGTACGCCGGTTAGTAATTGTGATATTCTTTCCAAAGTATCCTTTAATGATTGTTATTTATGAACTTATTCATCAATTGGTTAAACATCTCGGGGTGCATATTTTCTACAGTGTAAATTCCAAGATAAAGTTGGAAAAACTGTAAATTGCGCTGCTAAGATAACGCTTATCGGTTTCATTTGGTTTCATTTCATCCGGTTAATGGCAGAGACCTGAGGTGTTCCCTCATAAAAGAAACGTCAAGATCTTGAAATAATAGTGTTATGTGTTCCGTGTATGTAAACAAAATTTTCAATATCTGAATTTGAATATTACATCTTTATGATCATTTTTGCGCGTATGTTCTGGGGAACATCGCGTTATAGTTTTGCCCAAATGTGAAATTTAATTCTGTGGTGCCGTACGGCCGTCCGGCCGTTGCCACGATAACTTGAGAACGGAAAGAGCAAGCGACTTGAAATTTTCAGGGTAGGTGGCGCATCCCAATACGACGGACAAGTTCGTTAATGGGTATAATCGGCCCAATGGTTTCCGAGTAATAATTTTGTTTTCAACCAAAATAAATCCGATCGAATTTAAACTTGATGAATAGTTGTAGAATATAGACCTAAGCACGTTTGTGAAATTTTGTGAGAATCGTATCGCTAGAAAATTATTAAAAAATTATTAAAAAATATTTTTGTTGTCACGATAACCTGAGAACGGAAGGAGATAGCGGCTTGAAAATTTCAGGTTAGGTTGTGCACCTGAATGCGACATTTGAGTTTGTTTATGAGCATAATCGTCCAAACGGTTTTAGAGTTATAGCCATCTGAAATTTTCTGAAATTTGGTAGTTTTTTGTTCCTCATTAACTCGAAGAATACAAAACCGATTGAATTCAAACATTGTTATTAGTTGAAGAATGCCAAGGCGAAAATTCTTGCAGAATTTCGTGAGGATGGTATAACTAGAAAATTTAAAAAAAAATAGTTGAAAATTATTGAAAACAAATCTATATATCATAAACTATTCGTCCGGCATGGCTGAAATTTTGGAACAGCCTTCAGAACCTAACTCTACTGCAGAATTTCAAGTTTGAACATGATCGGATCTATATTGTTGGAGAACCGGGCAGCCTTTTGTGAGTTCGGTAGCGTAGTGGTAGCCAAGTGTAGCGGATGGAAATCGTCGTATGATAATATGTAGTCTATGGTCGTATTTTTGCGAGATCCTTCAAAAATAAAATAAAAATATGAATGTCATGATGACATATTTTCGCTCGTATATTATGGGAAAATTGTCTTATTTCATCACAAATCTATGGGAGATGATAGCCCTACATTAGTGGTCAGACCTGGTTTTGAAAGAGATCCTCCTTAGGAGGAGGCAACTAAATATTGAAGGGATTTCTATGAACAAGAGTGAATATCTTTGAGAAATAGAGAAGGCGATTCTTCTTCAAGAGATCCATGTGCCTTCAGAGGAGTATATATGCGAGAGGGGACTTTTGAAAGGTTATGTATTATTTTTAATATGATATCGCTGAAATTTTGCTGAAGGCTTCTGATCTTGTAAGGTGAGAGGCTCATTTGTGGATATTAAATCTTGTGATGGGTAGAGAGGAATTTTGGGCCATGTAGGCCACTAAGGCCCACTTGCACGAATGCGGGTTATCTAATTAAATCAGGATTAACTCTAAACCTAGGGTTAAATTGATAATAGGTCTTGCACCTTCAAGAGTTAGAGCCTAACCCTGGGTTAAAACTATAAAAATTTAACCCGGCAAAATAGCAGGGTTAAATGGCTAAGTCCGGGTTAGTCATGTAAAAATTGACATTTCTAATTTAAATAGTTTCGATTTGTGATGAATTTCTGGTAAATAATAAATATTAGCAGTGATCGGTAACTTGCTTGTGTGGTATTTTTGAGAATGATTCATGATTAATGGATATACTACAAACTACATTCTGATCTACGCATGCGCCCCGTTTTAACCTCAACATCGAATCTGAATCTGATCCATAGACCTAATAAATTATTAGGTCTATGATCTGATCAAAACACAAATACAAAATATTCTCAATCCACGAAGTACGAACGAGTATTCCTTCCGTTGAAAATAATCGAGATTACCTTGTATTTGAAGATTGGAGGAATCTAGGTATATTGTTTACGTATGTGAAAGAAATTCCAAATTATGGAGAACTGTGGAAAAGTTGTTCAGAAAGAAGATATCTGGTATATGTCCTTCAGGATTTCTGGCTAAAAATCAGCAGTAAGTAATAGAAGTGAATTGAATGAATTACTTTACTCACAGAAATCCAAGTCTTAATATTTCCTTTCAGGTTGGAATGAATGAAGGTCCAGTTGACGTAGAGCAAAAAAGTAATGCTTTTCGACAAATAGAATGCATGAGTTACTCTTGGAGTTACTGCAGATAGAATTCTTAAAAACAAGGTATATGGAACTTAGTCGATTGAATATTTGTGAAGATTAAGTATATCTCATGGGAAAATTTAATATTGATAAGAGGCAACCAAGATGACATGAACACTAAAATTTTTAAAGTTCAAGAGTGGAATAGCCAAGAAGAAAATCTAGTGTTTCTATTCAAACAAATTGGTGGTGGTTCTCATATCGTTGAAATGACAAAGGGACGTATCTGCAATAAGCAAGTTTCAAGATATTCTCGTTTTGAAATTCGAGAGTGAACGATAAATCAGAGAGTGAACGAAATAAACCGTAAATGCTCGATTCAAGGTGCATTTAAATATGTTCCGCAATCTACTAAGGAAGTGGTTGTTATGAGTAGGCTATGACTATAAAAAATAAAGCCAACTCAAAAATTTACATTTTACACTTAATTCTGTTTTGTCATTTTGCCGAAGCTATATATATTATGGGATAAGTATTCTATTCATCATGTACTTAGGTGAAAACCACCCAGTGACTTGCCTAAGCTGTCGTAAGGATACATTAATAAAATATATACAGAACAAAACTGACTCTCCTAGGAGCTTCTGTGGGATTTCCTTAGGAAAGACCTAGAATGGTTAGTATAATCATAAACATGTCATTAGCAAGCAAAACTGCATGAATTACATTTCAAATGACTTCTGCACCTACCCTATTATTCAGATTTGGCCCTTAGCTACTTTTACCTGTTTACACATAACATTTGCATAATACTATTGCACAAAAAAAAACAGTTGAATTACGCTTAGACCAGTGAATTTTGAACACTTTTCTGTCTTCCTGATATCATGGGTCTCTTACGATCCATCATCAGGGTGTTTGGATGCCAGCGTGTACCTATATAATAGGCATTTTTAACGAAACATTTTAATTTTTCTAATTGCAGAATATTTTAAAATATAGGAGTAGAAGGTGATGCAATATAACATGTGTGTAGTTATATATTATGTATATTGTTTTCCCGTGGAACTTCAGGTATATGTTTCTTAAATGCTTGTTGCTTAGCATGCTTAACAATGAATACCTCTGAAGAACAGATTTTACTAATATTATAATAGAATGGCTTGATAATTCAACGCTAACTTTGAAAATGATGTATCCTAGTGTTGCGGAGGAAAATCCAAGTATATTTTACAACGAGAAGTAGTATATAAGGAAACGGAGAAAGTCAGTTATCATATTTTAATAATAATCTATATACAAGTATTTATCCTCCCTGCAGTGTTTCACGAATCCTCCATGATTATGTGGGCAGCAGTGGTCTAAACTCGAAAAAATGTATTGCATGCTGCTTGATGTAGTATTGAATTTTCAAAATGAATGTTATTCTTGATCTCTCTTGAAGTAAATAATCGAATATGTTAATAGAGTTTTATTCGAAATTAATTCCTTTGTTTGTATTACGGCTTCAGTGAGGTATACAATTTTTTTGTTCACTGAGGGCTGATATATTTTACGACCTGTAAACTGTCAAGTAGCCTTACCGAAAGGAAAGTAATCTGTAAATGTTCACTTTAAAGGGGATCAGTAAATTCAACGAGCACATAGTTGACGAATACTTTACGGAGAGGTTGAATAAATCGGCCCTTAGTAGATAGTATAAAACAATATATAGATTGGTATCTAAATAAATGAATCTTATTTTCACAATAACTCTTTTCCCCTAATAGATGAAAACAAATTTTCACAGACAATTTACATGAATCATTAGCTTCAAACGTTCATTATCTTGAAATACAAATGAAAAAGTGGAAATTTAATTTTAATATTTCAATATTGAATGGAATATTTAGAGTTTATCTATAATTTCAGATATCTCATCTCATCAACGAGTGACAAAAGTATTGAAATCGATTATGCATTAAACGATGCGTTCAAATGTCAAATTATTACCATATTGCATATCGACAGACATTCTTGTAATGATTATGAAGAATTAAAAGGGTTTGATGGCTAATATAAAAATTTGTTCAAGCACTGACGTGAAGTCAGGAGCTTTTGCGCGTATGTTCTATTGTCCATTCTTCTGTATTGGACACCCTTAATCGAGTTTACCATGGTAGGGTGTCCAATACAGAAGAATGGACAATAGAACATTGGTTCAAGCACTGACGTGAATCAGGAGCTTTTGCTCTTCTTAATCGAATTTACCATGATGAATTCTATTGTCCGTTCTCCTGATTGGACCCTTTTAATCGAAAAAAAAATTGGTTCAAGCACTGACGTGAAGTCAGGAGCTTTTGCGCGTATGTTCTATTGTCCATACTCCTGTAATGAACACTCTTCTTAATCGAATTTACCATGATGAATTCTATTGTCTATTCTCCTGTATTGGACACTCTTCTCAATCGAATTCACCATGATGATTTTTATTGTCTATTCTCCTGTATTGGAGACTCTTCTTAATCGAATTTACCAAGATGAATTCTATTGTCCAGAATGGACTATTGGACTATTGTCCAGGACTCTTCTTAATCGAATTTACCAAGATGAATTCTATTGTCCAGAATGGACAATAGAATTCATCTTGGTAAATTCGATTAAGAAGAGTCTCCAATACAGGAGAATGGACAATAGAATTCATCATGGTGAATTCGATTGAGAAGAGTGTCCAATACAGGAGAATAGACAATAGAATTCATCATGGTAAATTCGATTAAGAAGAGTGTTCATTAAAGGAGTATGGACAATAGAACATACGCGCAAAAGCTCCTGACTTCACGTCAGTGCTTGAACCAATTTTTTATAGTAATTGGCGCTCTAGTTCTTCGGAACTGAGTGCTTATCAATTTGCTCAAATGTCTGTAATTTTCGAATTTTTCGATGAAAATGGTCTTAAACGATTTGGTTCGACTCACTGATCAAGAATCCGTGGTCGAAATTCATTCTGTCCGGCCGGTCCGGCCGGCCGGTCCAGCCGTCCGGCCGCAGGCACGATAACTCTCGAACGGAATGAGCTAGACAGTTGAAATTTTCAGAGTAGGTTTGGGGGATAAATATCTCTACTGAGTTCGTTATTGGGCAAAATCGGACAGACGGTTTCGGAGAAACAAAAAAAAAAATTTTTTTTACAAAACAAATACCAAATTTTTTTTTTTTTTAATAAGCAGTTTTACCATAAGAATCTATTCATATCATTTTTAACTCTAACAAACTAATACTTTCGGAGATATGATTTTTCAAAATTCCAATGATAGTATTATTCTGTGGCTATTCTATGAATTGTTATAATGTCAACTTTGACGTTGTCTCATTGTCATTCATTCCAGTAATGGTATCAATATGATAATTATAATATAATATCATACTTTTTTGTAGGTTGATATTTTCATGCCGATGTTCAATCCATATGATGATGGGAATGGTAATGGTAAGTTAATAACATTGTCATTCATTCCAGCAATCGTATAAATATGAGAATTATAATATAATATCATACTTTTTGTTGGTTGATATATTATTGCCGATGGTCAATCCATATGAGATGGGAATGGTAATGGTAAGTTAATAATATTGAGTTCAGAATATCTCCACTAAAAACAAAACTGGAATATTGGTGTATTTGAGTAGATTTGAGGAAAGATATATATTATCGTTCATCGTTCAATAGAATTGAGGAATGAATATCTCGGATGAGTTCGTTGTTGGGTAGAATTCGTCTATTGGTTTTGGATTGATAATTTTTGGCACTCTTGTTGAATTTAAATTCTTCTAAGATGTTTGAATTCAATTTCTGCTAAGATGAAGTTCTAAATTTCAATAATGAATCGTACTTCTATGTTTTCACAGAATGCTATAATTATTCTATCTAAGCTTTATTATATGATCTGTGTTCATACTCGTACATTTCATCCTGTTCTATAAGAGAGAGTCAAATTCATTTCAGCTATTTTAATATGGTTTCTTCCATGGTGCAGTTCTCATTCTCAGATTGCTCATTCAATCTTGATAAATTAACTATTATATGAATTGAATTTCCTTTATGATGCAGTTCTATCATAAGAATACATTCATATAATTCTCAACTCTGAGAAACCAATACTTTCGGAGATATAATTTGTCTGTTTGAACTAGAGCGCCAGAAAGCTCCTGTTCACAGAGCTTGAACCCATTTTTTGAATTCGTAGCTGCGGGTCGCTTTATTTCTTAAATAATCACCGTCATATAGTCATGCAGTTTATACAGAAAAAAATGGTTCTCAAGGTTGAATGGCCACAAGACTGACATTTTGGATATCTCATTCCATAGATACTTTATGGGTTATGAATATTTCCATTCGAAGTAGAGCTCTCAATATCGACGGAATAAAATATTAATTTGGATAATATTGACCTCAAAAACAGATGTTACTACTGCTACAGCGGTTAAAGCTGTTGTGTCCAGCTGGACACAATATCGATGAAATGAATATAACCATGTTATACCAATTTCGTCACCTTGAAATGCAGACAAGAATTGCAGTTTTCAATTCTAAGTATCAACAATGAATATTTGTATTTATTTTGCTGCTATTAACCCACTTAGAAAACATTATAAACTTATGACGAAATAAATAAAACACAATATTCGCGTACAGATTAATGAATTCTTGAATTCGTGACCCTTGCCTTTCGGATCTAATATCAGACTACTGACATTAATCCGGAATCCAAACGGAGCTCAATTTATTACGAAGCCGAACCGTCAAACATCGGGCAGAAGAAAATGAAACCAGAACTGGCAGAAATCCCGTAGAGAGCCGCATTTATCAAGTTGCAAATTTACAAAAGAACTTCCTCAACATTAATTTCAAGGAGGTAACTACTTTGCGAAATTAATCCCCAGTGGCGAGCAGAAACTTACAGGTACAAACTTCCCTAATTTCATTACTTTTCACAGACATGATTTAATTTAATCAAAATTACCGCAAGATTTTCCACAACAACAAGGGTAGCATATGTCAAAATTTAGGATTAAGAAAAAAAGAGGAGTGGAGCTTCAATATGAATATTAAAAATTGGAGCTGTTAGAAAGTAGTCCTATATGTAATATTAGTATGTTGATGAAAAGCTAACACTAACGCGTCATTAAATTTGTTAGAATTTATCGCATTATTATAATACATAATGAATGTGTTAATGGTATGAACTATTGAATTATGAAAAGAGAATTGTATTTTATTAATATATTCTGAACTATTAAAATAATTTGTTCATCAGCCTATACCTATTCAAATATCAGGAATAAATAGACAATCTTCTACGATTGTCTCCAGCCTTGCTCTAGACATTTCGATGATACTTTCCTTAGGTATTTCGAGTTGTGAAAACTATGCACCGAGTGGAAGTTGCAACAAACCATTCCACGAGGTTAAATCATTGTAGATTGCTCATTTAAAACTGATAAATAAACTATTATTTGAATTCCTAACTCTGAGAAACCAATATAGTCTAGGAGATAGCAACGTTTTCGAGAGAGAATTTCAGGTAGGCCAGTTTTTAGATATGCTATTCCTCTCACTCTCCCGGACATTATACGGGCTCTCTGGCTGGCGGTAGGGCTTGCGTTCATCAGTGTGCAGCGTACCTGTACAGGTAAAATATCGATTTTTCAAAGAACTCTAAGAAGGTTTTTAGTTCTTTTATTGTTTTTATTGAATGTTTTGACACATGAATATATTATTGCCAGATATTTTTATTGTTGTTTTAACTGTTCAACTGTTTTAACTCTTCAACTTCAATTCTAAACGCAAGCAGACGTGTGCAATTAGCTCTTCATAAAATTGAGGATTTCAGTGCTTAATATTTAAAGAATTATATTGAAAACACAACTAAACTGACTATAAGGGATTAGTACATACGCACAAGTTGGAAAATTTCGTGAATTTTTTTAAATAATAACTAAATCGAACTTTATTGTTGCGATATCTCAGGCAGCAAGGTGTTACAGTGTTGCCAACATGGCTGAATTGTGCAAAAATTGTCGGAAAGGGGTGGGTGATGAAGACGAAGCAGTCTTTTGTGATGGATGCGCTACTTGGATACATCGTCTCTGCATAAATATGTCGCAGAAGACCTACGTGCGAATAAGCAAGTCTTCCGAAGAATGGTTTTGTGATCCATGCATTCAGCCGCAACCGAACAAAACAGCTAAAAAGAACAAAAATAAGACAACAATAGAAGGTACAGCACAAAATAAATACTACACGTTGGCTGATGTAATGTCCAAGTTAGATGATATGGACAAGAAATACAATGCACTCTTCATAAAGTACAACGAGCAAATCGAAATTAATAATTCTCTTCAGTCAGAAGTCGCTGAAATAAAGAAGATACTCAATGAACGAGAACAAAGAGATTTGGAGAATACTCTCATAGTTCACAGCGTATCCAAGGAGAATAAAGAAAATGTTCAAGATATCGTCGAGAACCTGATAACAAAGCTAGAAGTGGAAATTCAGGGAAAAGTTCGGAGCGCCTATAGAGTTGGGAAAACTACTGGAAGAGTGGTACCGATCAGAATTATTATGGAAAACAAGTCGGATAAGATAAATATGATTAAAAGCTGTAACAAAATCAAACTTACGGCAAAAGCTTTAGGATACAAATCAGATGGAAAAATATTCCTGAACCATGATTTGACTAAGGCAAATCGACAACTTTACAAGGAAGCGCGTGATTTCAAATACCAGAATGGATATAAATATCTGTGGATTAAGGAAGGTAACATTTTCCTTCGGAAGGATGATGACTCTAAAATACTACTGGTTCGAGATTCAAACGATCTGGAAAACTAATAAAGAACCCTAAACTAAAAGTTATATATATGAACTCTCAAAGCGCGAGGAATAAATGGGACGAAATAACCTGCTTTGTGAAGTGCTATTATTGCGATATTCTAGTCTTAGTTGAAACCTGGCTGAATGAAACCGAGACGTCTTTCTACCAACTGGAAGGATTTAAAGGAGTTCATACTTGTAGAACCAAAATAGGGGGAGGTGCATCAGTATTTGTTAGAGACCATATTAATTTCTCTATGATAGAAAAATCAGACTTAAATGAAGACATCAGCTGGTTGTGTGTGGAAGTGGGTGAGCACAATTTGAAAGTGAGTGCACTGTATAAACCTCCATCGTATAGTGACAGTGACTTTTTGGAGTATTTGGAGGACATAATGGTAAAGTACCAGAAAAAACATGTTATAGTAGGTGATATTAATGTTGACTTATTGAATCCTAGTTCACAGATGTGCAAAAAATATCTCGATGTATTAAAATTGAATAACTTTCGTATTGGTAATGTCATTTATGAAGCAATGGCAACTCGGATAACATCACACTCAAAAACTCTCTTGGACCATGTTATTATAGATCAAAACACTGTTTTATTAGACTCAGTTGAAGTTCAGAGCAATTCACGTTCTGATCACAAATACTTAACATTTAACATCAACGAATGTTGTAAAATATACAGGCCAAAAAACGTTTTTGAAAAGAGTACGGTTGATTACATAAAATTTAAGGCATTATTCAAAGAAAAGACTCAACAGTGCAATATTGATACATTTGCAAGACTAATTGATTTGATAACTGAGTGCAGGAGAGAATGTACGAAGAAAATTAAGTGTCATTCTAATAATATGTGGGTAAACAATGAAATAATTGAACTCATTAAGAAACGTGATAAATTATATAGGAAAAAGTCTAAGCATGCAGCTGATCCTCATTTAGAAAAACAATTTAAGAGCTTAAAGAATGATGTAAACAATAAAATCAGATCATTGAAAAATCGGTATTTCAGATTAGAATGGGAGAAAGCTGGCAACGATGTAAGGAAACAGTGGAGATACATAAACAAGCTGCTTTCGAGGAAAAAGAAAAACATTCCGGGTATAAAAAAGTTATCGGTTGGCCACAATATCATAACAGATCGGGAAATTATACTTTACAATTTTAACAATTATTTCGCAAAGGTGGGAGAAAATATTGTTGGAGAGGTAGAAAAAGAAATCGTTAGTAATGAACCGGTTCTAAATAATAAAGAGATCGATAATTTGAATTCATTTGTTCTCACTCTGGTAACCGAGAAGGAAATCAATGATATTATACTCAATTTAAAAAAGAATTCTGCACCTGGTCACGATAAAATAACTGTCGGAGACATATTAAATTTACAGGATGACTTATTGCCAATTTTAACAAGTCTAGTTAATGTAATTCTTTCAAGTGGTAACTATCCTAGCGAATTGAAGATCAGTAAAATAACACCCATATATAAATCCGGAAAAACTGATGACTTAAATAATTATAGACCCATATCCGTTATCAGTACGTTCCTTAAAGTTTGTGAAACGGTCATAAAAAATAGAATGTTATCTTGTATTAAAAAGTATGTTGTGGTCGATCAATACCAGTATATATTTACAAAAAACAGTAATACACTCAGTGCTACAGTTGATTTGATAAATGAAATTTCGCTAGCTCTAGACGATGGCAAAATAGCCGTGGCCATACTGGTCGACTTGAGAAAGGCTTTTGACGTGGTTAGCAGAGATATTCTTCATAATAAGCTCCAACGAATGGGATTCAGAGGAACAATATATAAGTTGATTAAGTCCTATTTAACCGATCGCCGTCAATATGTATGTATAGATGATAGCAAAGCTGACTGGACTTCCAATTCATTTGGTGTTCCCCAAGGGTCGGTTTTGGGTCCCCTTCTCTATTCATTATACGTGCTTAACTTGAGCAGGTCGGACGTCCGAGCCAGGTATTTCGTTTTTGCAGACGACACTGTCTTGATGTATACAGGTACTAACGTAGAAGAATTGAATGAACAAATTGACGAAGATCTACAACGGTATTTACATTGGCTTTGGAACAATAAATTGAAGATTAATATCGATAAAACTAAGTATATGGTATTCAAGCAAAAGAACAAAAAAGTGGCAAGTCTGAAGTTAACCATTAATAATATTGAACTTCAAGAAGTCTGTGAGGCGAGGTACTTGGGTCTGATGTTGGACACAAATTTGAGATGGAAAAGCCACGTTGACTCCATAATAGAGAAGATAATACCGATGGTTTCAGCTATATATAAGGTCGTTTTTAGTAAAAACGTCCTTAACTCCGAAACCGCTCGGTCGATTTCGCCCGTTAACGAACTTGTCCGAGACATTTACGCTACGAAACTACCCTGCCAATTTCAACGCTCTAAGTCGTTCCGTTCGAGAGTTATCGTGCTAACGGCCGGACCGGCCGGCCGGCCGGCCAGCCGGCCGGACCGGACGGACAGAATTGAATTTGACCTCGAATTCTTCATCAGGGAGTCGAACCCAATCTCTTGAGACCATTTTCGAAAAAAAATTCGAAAAATACAGACATTGTGACGAAATGATAGCACGCTGTTCCTTGCGGAACACGCGCGCATTTATGATTTGAAAAAAAATAGCAACATGCAATGCTTTAATGCTTCAAAAATTGTCATTAAATTTATTTGTCATGATTAAATGAGCAATCTGCAATGATTTAACCTCGTGGAATGGGTTGTTGCAACTTACACTCGGTGCATAGTTTTCACAACTCGAAATACCTAAAGAAAATATCATCGAAATGTCTAGAGCAAGGCTGAAGATAATCATAGCAGATTGTCCATTCATTCCTGATATTTGAGTAGGTATAGGCTGACGAACAAATTATTTTAATAGTTCAAAATATATTAATAAAATATCATCCTCTTTTCATAATTTAAAATTTAATAGTTCATACCACTTGCTCATTCTTTTCTGTATTATGGACCTTAACTCAAGAAGAAATGTTTGATACACAAATGTTGATCCATATTTCAGCATTTTTTTGCCAGCAACATTATGAAAATACTGTATATAGGAACATGTCTCACAACTTAATGAAGTAAAAGGTAATATTAACCTCAGAGGTTAACTAACAGTAACTTCTTTCGATGATTCCATTATGTTCTTCTTTCCTATTGCCTTCATAAACTACATCATTGAAATGATCCAATTCTAAATCTTCTAAAATATCATCTCCAATATTTATACGATACATTATTCAATATGTAATCAGTCAATATTATTTTCGGTTTCAAAACAGTCTTGTATATGTTCACAAATTCAAGAATCGTATACTTGTTTTCCAACAGAAAATATTTTCATACTACGGATTGAGAAGTCTCAAATAGCTAGATAAGATGATATTTATGAACAGTGAACACAGACATTCTCTGAATGCATAGAACTACGATGTATTATTGAAATTTTGAAAAATCATAGCTCCGAAATTATTACCTTGTCAGAGTTGAAAATATTAACAGTGGATTCTTATGATGAAACTGCATCTTAGAAAAAATTGAATTTGAATGACGTAATGTAAAAAAAAAATCTTTTTTCGTTACTCCAAAACCATTCTACCCAATAACGAATTTAACCGAGATATCCCCCAAACCTACTCTGAAAATTTCAACTGCCTATCTCTACCTGTTCGAGGGTTATTGTAGAACAAAATTTAAAATTTTTTCATTTATTTTTACACTTTACGGCAACCCGATCAATACAAGACTTCGCTCGCAGATATAGGTCATTATTCTACAATTTGATGCTGAATATCAGATAGATCGAGTAATCGGTTTCGGAAATATTCATATAAAACCGTTTTTACTAAAAACGGCCATAACTCTGAAACCACTTGGTGGATTTCGCCCGTTAACGATCTCGTCCGAGATATTTACGCTCCAAACCTACCCGACAAATTTCAATCCTCTAACTCCTTTCGTTCGAGAGTTATCGTGTTAACGGTGGGCTGTCCGAACCGGCCGGATAGAATCGATTTCGACCACGGATTCTTGATCAGTGAGTCGAACCAAATCGTTCAAGACCAATTTCAGCCAAAAATTTGAAAATTACAGACATTTGGGCAAATTGAAAAGCACTGTGTTCCGAGGAACAAGAGCACCAAAAAACACTACCCAAAAATGTTTTAAGCCTATTTAGATCATGTTCCATCATAAGTTGATGTTTATTCAACAAAAAAAAGTTAGACACTAGAGAAAACGATGATGGAAACGGATTTCGCAAAATATCAGAGCCAGAAATATAAAACCTCTAATGAAAATTCCACTAAGCATTTTCTCATTCCAATATCTTGTAATAATTGCCGTTCTAGAAATAAGTAATATGCATGGATTCATGTGAATTTCATAAAATATAACCATTCGTTGAAAATCAAATGTGATCGAAAGGGACAAGTCCTCCGAATCATTCTCACGTTCGTGATTAGCTCATCTCAAAATTCATACCAAAATGCTTCTGTTTTTTATGTTACGATTATGGATTGAAAACTCTAACCATGATTTTTATGTAACCATCCGAACTTTCGACTATTTAAATACTATAGATTGATAATTATTTTAAATTTATAAAACAATAAATAATTGATTTGATACCGTATTAATTCACCACTCAATTCAATGGTTTTCAATACATTCTTTCAAATTTATTTTACAACTATTTCTAGACCAAGCAAAATGATACCCCACAACTTTTCACTTTTAGAACGGTCTGGCTGAAGGTTTAACAATTGAATTATTGTTTGGCAATTTAATTTTGGGCGTCTGGCACAGTTTTTTTTTTTTATAATTTATTGAATGAAATATAAGAGTACAAAAAAAAATTTCATTCACAATCCTCTAAACAGTACCCTAAAGTGGTATCGAGGACAGTAAATACAAAATTCCATTTATATTAAACAGTGCCTTTGTTAGCAAATTAAATCTTATTGCGTACCCACACACTTGATGTTTGATGGAATCGCAGTTCCACATCAAGACAAAATTTCAAAGAAGCGAACTTAATATTCTATTGAACAAGCTGACAACTTACATTACACCAACTCTAAGTATTCTCTTATTTGATTAGAAAATTTGCTTATTGAACTCACAGATTTATGGAAGTAGGTAATTGATTAAATATTTTTGAAGCTTGTGCTATTGGGTTATTCAACCCTTTTTGGTTTTTACTTTTGTCTGATATAGGTTTTGATGTGTTCTTGTTTCATAACTATGAACATCTTTCGTAAATTTATACTCTGTATTGCACTTTTGCATTTTATTTATGATTTTAAAAATTAGTTTACATTGTTCTAATTCTAATACTTCTTCAAATTTGGTATATGCAAATCAGAGTAAAGTTGTGTAGTATTTGTTAATTGATCATAATTGAATAATACTTTAATAAATTTATTTTGTAACGTTTGTATTTTTTTGAAATAGGTTTTTCCACGGGTTCCCCAAATCGGTATTAAGTATCTTATATGTGATATAAAAAACGCATTGTGAACCTGAAATTTACTTTTTTTTGATAAATAAGATCGGACCTTATATATAGCTGAAACCATCGGTATTATCTTCTCTATTATGGAGTCAACGTGGCTTTTCCATCTCAAATTTGTGTCCAACATCAGACCCAAGTACCTCGCCTCACAGACTTCTTGAAGTTCAATATTATTAATGGTTAACTTCAGACTTGCCACTTTTTTGTTCTTTTGCTTGAATACCATATACTTAGTTTTATCGATATTAATCTTCAATTTATTGTTCCAAAGCTAATGTAAATACCGTTGTAGATCTTCGTCAATTTGTTCATTCAATTCTTCTACGTTAGTACCTGTATACATCAAGACAGTGTCGTCTGCAAAAACGAAATACCTGGCTCGGACGTCCGACCTGCTCAAGTTAAGCACGTATAATGAATAGAGAAGGGGACCCAAAACCGACCCTTGGGGAACACCAAATGAATTGGAAGTCCAGTCAGCTTTGCTATCATCTATACATACATATTGACGGCGATCGGTTAAATAGGACTTAATCAACTTATATATTGTTCCTCTGAATCCCATTCGTTGGAGCTTATTATGAAGAATATCTCTGCTAACCACGTCAAAAGCCTTTCTCAAGTCGACCAGTATGGCCACGGCTATTTTGCCATCGTCTAGAGCTAGCGAAATTTCATTTATCAAATCAACTGTCGCACTGAGTGTATTACTGTTTTTTGTAAATATATACTGGTATTGATCGACCACAACATACTTTTTAATACAAGATAACATTCTATTTTTTATGACCGTTTCACAAACTTTAAGGAACGTACTGATAACGGATATGGGTCTATAATTATTTAAGTCATCAGTTTTTCCGGATTTATATATGGGTGTTATTTTACTGATCTTCAATTCGCTAGGATAGTTACCACTTGAAAGAATTACATTAACTAGACTTGTTAAAATTGGCAATAAGTCATCCTGTAAATTTAATATGTCTCCGACAGTTATTTTATCGTGACCAGGTGCAGAATTCTTTTTTAAATTGAGTATAATATCATTGATTTCCTTCTCGGTTACCGGAGTGAGAACAAATGAATTCAAATTATCGATCTCTTTATTATTTAGAACCGGTTCATTACTAACGATTTCTTTTTCTACCTCTCCAACAATATTTTCTCCCACCTTTGCGAAATAATTGTTAAAATTGTAAAGTATAATTTCCCGATCTGTCATGATATTGTGGCCAACCGATAACTTTTTTATACCCGGAATGTTTTTCTTTTTCCTCGAAAGCAGCTTGTTTATGTATCTCCACTGTTTCCTTACATCGTTGCCAGCTTTCTCCCATTCTAATCTGAAATACCGATTTTTCAATGATCTGATTTTATTGTTTACATCATTCTTTAAGCTCTTAAATTGTTTTTCTAAATGAGGCTCAGCTGCATGCTTAGACTTTTTCCTATATAATTTATCACGTTTCTTAATGAGTTCAATTATTTCATTGTTTACCCACATATTATTAGAATGACACTTAATTTTCTTCGTACATTCTCTCCTGCACTCAGTTATCAAATCAATTAGTCTTGCAAATGTATCAATATTGCACTGTTGAGTCTTTTCTTTGAATAATGCCTTAAATTTTATGTAATCAACCGTACTCTTTTCAAAAACGTTTTTTGGCCTGTATATTTTACAACATTCGTTGATGTTAAATGTTAAGTATTTGTGATCAGAACGTGAATTGCTCTGAACTTCAACTGAGTCTAATAAAACAGTGTTTTGATCTATAATAACATGGTCCAAGAGAGTTTTTGAGTGTGATGTTATCCGAGTTGCCATTGCTTCATAAATGACATTACCAATACGAAAGTTATTCAATTTTAATACATCGAGATATTTTTTGCACATCTGTGAACTAGGATTCAATAAGTCAACATTAATATCACCTACTATAACATGTTTTTTCTGGTACTTTACCATTATGTCCTCCAAATACTCCAAAAAGTCACTGTCACTATACGATGGAGGTTTATACAGTGCACTCACTTTCAAATTGTGCTCACCCACTTCCACACACAACCAGCTGATGTCTTCATTTAAGTCTGATTTTTCTATCATAGAGAAATTAATATGGTCTCTAACAAATACTGATGCACCTCCCCCTATTTTGGTTCTACAAGTATGAACTCCTTTAAATCCTTCCAGTTGGTAGAAAGACGTCTCGGTTTCATTCAGCCAGGTTTCAACTAAGACTAGAATATCGCAATAATAGCACTTCACAAAGCAGGTTATTTCGTCCCATTTATTCCTCGCGCTTTGAGAGTTCATATATATAACTTTTAGTTTAGGGTTCTTTATTAGTTTTCCAGATCGTTTGAATCTCGAACCAGTAGTATTTTAGAGTCATCATCCTTCCGAAGGAAAATGTTACCTTCCTTAATCCACAGATATTTATATCCATTCTGGTATTTGAAATCACGCGCTTCCTTGTAAAGTTGTCGATTTGCCTTAGTCAAATCATGGTTCAGGAATATTTTTCCATCTGATTTGTATCCTAAAGCTTTTGCCGTAAGTTTGATTTTGTTACAGCTTTTAATCTATGAATATTTCCGGAACCGATCACTCGATCTTTTTGAAATTTGGCATCAGATTGTAGAATCGTGACCTTTATATGCCTGCGAAGTTTTGTGTTGAACGGACGGCCCTAAAGTGGCAAAAAAAAAATTTGAAAATTTGAAAATTTTATTTTCACGATAACTCGAAAAATACTGATCTGATTAAATTGAAACTCAGTAGTTAGATGCAAAAGACCAAAGCAAACACTTTTGTAAAATTTCGTGAAGATCACGTGACATGAAAAAAATAAAAAAATTACTACTATTTTGCAGAATACTTTGCTTTTAATGCCGAAACATATGTTTTTGAGGTTGATGCTGCCCTTTCCGGGCATTTTCCGTATTGCGCAAGCGCAGATGAGAAGTCCTTTAACTGCTGTAGTTTTCGTCAGAGAGGATTGGGGTTTTGGGGTGGCGGATGCTATTTCTCCATAGAATTCAGATCCCTGATGAGGGTCTGCGCATGCGTAGATTAAAGATGTGATATCTTCCGAACCACTAGTGTTGGAGAATCGGAGTTTTTTGTAAGGTGTGTTATTTTGAGAGGACTTTTAGCCGCCAGTAGATTGCGCATGCGCAGAAGAGAAGTGACTATTTTTGGGTTGGATGGGTTATGTTGGGAGTGCTGAGTCGATATTATGAGGTTTCAAAAGAATATTCATAGCAATTCAGTGCAAGGACAAGTCAGTTTGGGGGATGTAGCGTTGTTTCCGAGTTAAAGTGTCCGAACCGTGGCCCTGGGGCTAATTTTGAAATTGATGTTACCCCTTACAGGCATTTTTCGTTATGCGCATGAGCAGACCATCAGTGATTTAACTGGTGGTGTTTTCGTCAGAGAGGATTAGGGTTTTGGGGTGGCGGATGCTATTCCTCTATAGAATCCCCTGTTGAGGGTCTGCGCATGCGTGGATTAAAGATGTGATATATCCTGAACCACTAGTGTTGGAGAATCGGAGTTTTTTGTAAGGTGTGTTATTTTGAGAGGACTTTTAGCAGCGAGTAGATTGCGCATGCGCAGAAGAGAAGTGACTGTTTTTTAATTGGATGGGTTATGTTGGGAGTGCTGAGTCGATATTATGAGGTTTTAAAAGAATATTCATAGCAATTCAGTGCAAGGACCAGTCAGTTTGGGGGATGTAGCGTTGTTTCAGAGTTAAAGTGTCCGTACCGTGGCCCTGGGACTTATTTCGAAATTGATGTAACCCCTTACGGGCATTTTTCGTTATGCGCATGAGCAGACCATCAGTGATTTAACTGCTGGTGCTATCGTCAGAGAGGATTGGGGTTTTGGGGTGGCGGATGCTATTCCGCTCTAGAATCCCCTGGTGAGGGTCTGCGCATGCGTGGATTCAAGAAGCGATATCTCCTGAACCACTAGTGTTGGAGAATCGGAGTTTTTTGTGAGGTGTGTAATTTTGGGAGGACTTGCAGCCACGAGTATACTGCGCTTGCGCAGACGAGAAGTGAATGGTTTTGTGTTGTTTGGGTTATGTTGGGAGTAATGAGCCGATATTGTGAGGTTTTAAAAGAATATTCATGTCAATTCAGTGCACGGACACAAGTCAGTTTGGGGGAAATAGCGTTGTTTCCGATTTGAAATATCTGTATGGTTGCCCTGAGGCGAATTTATAAATAACTATATTCGGTAGATCTATATTAAAATACGTTCGGATTTGGAGAAGATGCAATTTCGTCCCTAACGGAGGACCCACAACCGCTTTTTTTCCGATCTACGGTAAAGCTAACAGCCAAACTGTATTGATAGCTATATTTGTTAAAGGAACTTGAAAAAAAAAAAGCACTGACGTGAAGTCAGTACTCTTTGGCGCGCGTGTTCACGGTGGCTAATTTGAATTGAATGATGAGTACTTCAAGCTCAGTGGATAGAGCGAGCCGAAGATCTACCCAAAGGATAGTGGACACCATTCACTGTCGGTTCAAAAATTAACAGTGCTGTATCTAAGCTGCCATCAGGATAGAGTAAAAAAGTTGGAAAAGAACACAAGTGACTCTCCTTAGTCGCACAAGCTCCTAGAAGATTTGGGAGGGTCAGTATAATCCTAATCATGTTTATAGCACGCGCGCAAAAGCAGATTGACTTAACAATGAAAGAAACAGTGTAAAAAGTCAATCGGCTTTGGTGCGCGTGCTATAAACATGATTAGGATTATACTGACCCTCCCAAATCTTCTAGGAGCTTGTGCGACTAAGGAGAGTCACTTGTGTTATTTTCCAACTTTTTTACTCTATCCTGATGGCAGCTTAGATACAGCACTGTTAATTTTTGAACCGACAGTGAATGGTGTCCACTATCCTTTGGGTAGATCTTCGGCTCGCTCTATCCACTGAGCTTGAAGTACTCATCATTCAATTCAAATTAGCCACCGTGAACAAGCGCGCCAAAGAGTACTGACTTCACGTCAGTGCTTTTTTTTTTTTTTGAAGCATTTTGTTTTAGACGACACTTTTTTGCGTGCTATCATTTCGTCACAATGTCTGTATTTTTTGCGCGCATGTTCCGCAAGGAACAGCGTGCTATCATTTCGTCACAATGTCTTTATTTTTGGAATTTTTTTTCGAAAATGGTCTCAAACTATTGGGTTCGACTCCCTGATGAAGAATTCGAGGTCCAATTCAATTCTGTCCGTCCGGTCTGGCCGGCCGGCCGGCCGTTAGCACGATAACTCTCGAACGGAACGACTTAGAGCGTTGAAATTTTCAGGGTAGTTTTGTTGCGTAAATATCTCGGACAAGTTCGTTAACGGGCGAAATCCACCGAGCGGTTTCGGAGTTAAGGCCGTTTTTAGTCAAAACGTTTTTTATGAATATTTCCGGAACCGATCACTCGATCTTTCTGAAATTTGGCATCAAATTGTAGAATCATGACCTTCATCTGCCTGAGAAGTTTTGTTTTGACCGGACGGCCCTAAAGTGGGAAAAAAATTTTTCAAAATTTTTAAATTTTGTTTTCACGACTTCGAAAAATACTGATCTGATTAAATTGAAACTCAGTAGTTAGATGCAAAAGACCATTGCAAACACGTTTGCAAAATTTCGTGAAGATCACGTGACATGAAAAAAATAAAAAATTACTACTATTTTGCGGAATATTTTGCTTAAAATGCCGAAACCTATTTTTTTGAGGTTCATGCTGCCCTATCCGGGCATTTTTCGTTGTGCGCATGCGCAGATGAGAAGTCATTTAACTGCTGTAGTTTTCGTCAGAGAGGATTGGGGTTTTGGGGTGGCGGATGCTATTCCTCCATAGAATCCTTATCCCTGATGAGGGTCTGTGCATGCGTAGATTAAAGATGCGATATCTCCCGAACCACTAGTGTTGGAGAATCGGAGTTTTTTGTGAGGTGTGTTATTTTGAGAGGACTTTTAGCCGCGAGTAGATTGCGCATGCGCAGAAAAGAAGTGACTGTTTTTGGGTTGGATGGGTTATGTTGGGAGTGCTGAGTCGATATTGTGAGGTTTTAAAAGAATATTCATAGCAATTCAGTGCAAGGACAAGTCAGTTTAGGGGATGTAGTGTTGTTTCCGACTTAAAGTGTCCGTACCGTGGCCCTGGGGCTGATTTTGAAATTGATTTTACGCCTTACAGGCATTTTTCGTTATGCGCATGAGCAGACCATCAGAGATTTAACTGGTGGTGTTTTCGTCAGAGATGATTGGGGTTTTGGGGTTGCGGATGCTATTCCTCCATAGAATCGCCTGTTGAGGGTCTGCGCATGCGTGGATTAAGGATGTGATATCTCCCGAACCACTAGTGTTGGAGAATCGGAGTTTTTTGTAAGGCGTGTGATTTTGAGAGGACTTTTAGCCGCAAGTAGATTGCGCATGCGCAGAAGAGAAGTTACTGTTTTTGGGTTGTATGGGTTATGTTGGGAGTGCTGAGCCGATATTGTGAGGTTTCAAAAGAATATTCATGGCAATTCAGTGCAAGGACAAGTCAGTTAAGGGATGTAGCATTGTTTCCGAGTTAAAGTGTGCATACCATGGCCCTGGGGCCAATTTTGAAATTGATGTTAGCCCTTACGGGCATTTTTCGTTATGCGCATGAGCAGACCATCAGTGATTTAACTGCTGAAGTTTTCGTCAGAGAGGATTGGGGTTTTGAGGTGGCGGATGCTATTCCACTATAGAATCCACTGGTGAGGGTCTGCGCATGCGTAGATTAAATATGCGATATCTCCCGAACCACTAGTGTTGGAGAATCGGAGTTTTTTGTAAGGTGTGTGATTTTGGGAGGACTTTCAGCCGCAAGTAGATTGCGCATGCGCAGAAGAGAAGTGACTGTTTTTGGGTCGTATGGGTTATGTCGGGAGTGCTGAGCCAATATTGTGAGGTTTTAAAAGAATATTCATGGCAATTCAGTGCACGGAAAGTCAGTTTGGGGGATGTAGCGTTGTTTCCGAATTGAAGTGTTCGTACCGTGGCCCTGGGGCTAATTTTGAAATCGATGTTACCCCTTACGGGCATTTTTCGTTATGCGCATGAGCAGACCATCAGTGACTTAACTGCTGAAGTTTTCGTCAGAGAGGATTGGGGTTTTGGGGTGGCGGATGCTATTCCTCTATAGAATCCACTGGTGAGGGTCTGCGCATGCGTAGATTAAATATGCGATATCTCCCGAACCACTAGTGTTGGAGAATCGGAGTTTTTGTAAGGTGTGTGATTTTGGGAGGACTTTCAGCCGCAAGTAGATTGCGCATGCGCAGAAGAAAAGTGACTGTTTTTGAGTTGTATGGGTTATGTCGGGAGTGCTGAGCCAATATTGTGAGGTTTTAAAAGAATATTCATGGCAATTCAGTGCACGAAAAGTCAGTTGGGGGGATGTAGCGTTGTTTGCGAATTGAAGTGTTCGTACCGTGGCCCTGGGGCTAATTTTGAAATCGATGTTACCCCTTACGGGCATTTTCGTTATGCGCATGAGCAGACCATCAGTGATTTAACTGCTGGTATTTTTGTCGGAGAGGATTGGGATTTTGGGGTGGCGGATGCTATTCTTCCATAGAATCCACTGGTGAGGGTCTGCGCATGCGTGGATTCAAGATGCAATATCTCCTGAACCTCTAGTGTTGGAGAATCGGAGTTTTTTGTAAGGTGTGTGATTTTAGGAGGACTTGCAGCCGCTATAGATTGCGCATGCGCAGAAGAGAAGTGCCTGTTTTTGGGTTGTATGGGTTATGTTGGGAGTGCTGAGCCGATATTGTGAGGTTTTAAAAGAATGTTCATGGCAATTCAGTGCAAAGACAAGTCAGTTTGGGGGATGTAGCGTTATTTCCGAGTCAAAGTGTCCGTACCGTGGCCCTCGGGCTAATTTCGAAATTGATGTTACCCCTTACGGGCATTTTTCGTTATGTGCATGAGCAGACCATCAGTGATTTAACTGCTGGTGCTTTCGTCAGGTTTTGGGGTGGCGGATGCTATTCCTCTATAGAATCCCCTGGTGAGGGTCTGCGCATGCGTGGATTCGAGAAGCGATATCTCCTGAACCACTAGTGTTGGAGAATCGGAGTTTTTTGTGAGGTGTGTAATTTTGGGAAGACTTGCAGCCACGAGTATATTGCGCTTGCGCAGACGAGTAGTGTATGGTTTTGGGTTGTTTGGGTCATGTTGGGAGTAATGAGCCGATATTGTGAGGTTTTAAAAGAATAATCATGTATTCAGTGCACGGACACAAGGCAGTTTGGGGTAAATAGCGTTGTTTCCGAGTTGAATGGTCTGTATGGTGGCCCTGAGGCGAGTTCATCTATAACTGTATTCGGTAGTTCTATATTAAAATACGTTTGGATTCGGATAAGAGGCAATTGCGTTCCTAACAGAGGTCCCACAAAAGCAATTTTTTTCGATCTACGGTAAAGCTAACAGTCAAACTGTATTGATAGCTATATTTGTTAAAGGAACTCGAAAAAATAAAAAAAAGCACTGACGTGAAGTCAGTACTCTTTGGCGCTCGTGTTCACGGTGGCTAATTTGAATTGAATGATGAGTACTTCAAGCTCAGTGGATAGAGCGAGCCGAAGATCTACCCAAAGGATTCTCTGTCGTTTCAAAAATTAACAGTGCTGTATCTAAGCTGCCATCAGGATAGAGTAATAAAGTTGGAAGAGAACACAACTGACTCTCCTTAGTCGCACAAGCTGCTAGAAGATTTGGGAGGGTCAGTATAATCCTAATCATGTTTATAGCACGCGCGCAAAAGCAAATTGACTTAATAATGAAAGAAAAAGTGTAAAAAGTCAATCTGCTTTGGCGCGCGTGCTAAAAACATGATTAGGATTATACTGACCCTCCCAAATCTTCTAGCAGCTTGTGCGACTAAGGAGAGTCAGTTGTGTTCTCTTCCAACTTTATTACTCTATCCTGATGGCAGCTTAGATACAGCACTGTTAATTATTGAAACGACAGTGAATCCTTTGGGTAGATCTTCGGCTCGCTCTAACCACTGAGCTTGAAGTACTCATCATTCAATTCAAATTAGCCACCGTGAACACGCGCGCCAAAGAGTACTGACTTCACGTCAGTGCTTTTTTTTTATTTAATTTCCTTTATGATGCAGTTCTATTATAAGAATCCATTGATATAATTCCCAACTCTTGTAGCGATTTTATGGACACACCAACGTTACTTCTTTTGTTCGCGTGTTTGATACGCCACTGAACCCCGATGTCACTTTTGAAATCGATATAATCGATTGGAATCGGTACCGAAATCGATGTTTTCCGATCGGAGAAAGGGTCGTTCATTTCGTTAACAAATTGATCACTTTTGATTTAGATTTGACTGAGAGAAAACAGCTGGAAAGTTAATGTGTTTATTTTCTGGTGACGTAATTGTCACCAATTGATTTTGCGAGGGCTCCTAAGTCAGGAGAAGGAGAATCGTAGTTTGTATACTGTAACAAATCCCTATTCTCATTGTCAGGATATAATTGAAATTAAGGAAACTATTAGTGATCTGAAAAGGATTGTTAGTGAATTCAGTGGAACCAGAGATAGTCCTATCTTCAATAAGATTTCAACTCGTTTAGCACATTTGTCATAGCGTCTAGCTAGGTTGGACGCTGAGGATGATGCTGAGATTTTGGTGAGGAAGGAGATACAGTATGAGGTTTTAGGTTTGGAGGCAGATCTTGATTTGAAGGTTTCTCCTGCTAGGACTTCTACTCCGACTAAGAATTCTGATCCTGTCAACTATACTAGTCCATCGACCAGTCGTTTTGTTGCACCTTATAAGTGGAATATTTTCTTTACAGGTTCTAGTAGGACTGAGTCAGTCACTTCATTCCTTAAAAAGGTAGAGCTGTTGAGAGAGGCTCGAGGTGTCTCTAAGAGTGAATTGTTTCAGTCTGCTTGTGATTTGTTTAGGGATTCTGCATGGACATGGTTCGTTAATAATAGATTTAAATTTCAAACTTGGGATGAACTTGTCAAGGAGTTGAAAAAGGATTTCCTTCCATACTTTTATGAGGAGGATTTGGAGCAGGAAATCAATTCGAGAACTCAAGAGAGTATCTTTATATATATCTTCAATGGAAGGCCTCTTCAACCGTTTAGCGAATAAGCCGGATGAAGAGACTAGGGTTAGGAAAATTCGCAGGAATCTGTTACCATTTTTCATTTCAGGTTTAGCTCTGTATAATATTCAGACTGTTAGTGAGCTTTATGATCTCTGTAAGAAGTTGGAAGAGTCCAGAATATGGGCTAAACGATATAAATATCCACCCACTCATGATGCTGGACTGTTGGAACCAGATCTCAGTAAACCATTTCGTGAGTCAACTTTTTCCTCTTCAATGGATCATCGACCGAATTTCCGTAATAATATTTCGTCTAATAATATTTCACCTAATAATATTTCTACAGTGTCTGGTTCTCGATGTTGGAATTGTGGTATATCTGGTCATAATTATCCTCAGTGTTGGAAGCCAAGATCTGTTTTTGGCGCTCTAGTTCCTCGGAACTGAGTGCTTATCAATTTGTCCAAATGTCTGTAATTTTCGAATGTTTCGATGAAAATGGTCTTAAACGATTTAGCTCGACTCACTGATCAAGAATCAGTGGTCGAAATTTATTCTGTCCGGCCGTCCGGCCGGCCGTAGGCACGATAACTCTCGAACGGAATGAGCTGGACAGTTGAAATTTTCAGAGTAGGTTTGGGGGATAAATATCTCGGCTAAGTTCGTTACTGGGCAAAATCGGACAGATGGTTTCGGAGTAACAAAAAAAAAATTTTTTTGGCGCTCTAGTTCCTCGGAACTGAGTGCTTATCAATTTGCCCAAATATCTGTAATTTTCTAATTTTTCGATGAAAATGGTCTTAAACGATTTGGTTCGACTCACTGATCAAGAATCCGTGGTCGAAATTCATTCTGTCCGTCCTTCCGGCCGGCCGTAGGCACGATAACTCTCGAACAGAATGAGCTAGACAGTTGAAATTTCCAGAGTTGGTTTGGGGGATAAATATCTCGGCTGAGTTTGTTATTGGACAAAATCGGACGGATGCTTTCGGAGAAACAAAAAAAAAATTTTTTTTTTACGAAACAAATTTCAAATTAAGTCTTTTTCAATGAGCAATTTTACAATAAGAATCCATTCATATTATTTTTAACTCTATCAACCTAATACTTTCGGAGATATGATTTTTCAAAATTTCAATGTGAATCGTATTTCTACGTATTAACAGAATGATAGAATTATTCTGTGGGTATTCTATGAATTGTTATAATGTCTTATTTTCCTGAGACATGACATTGTCTCATTGTCATTCATTCCAACAATCGTATAGATATGAGAATTATAATATAATATCATACTTTTTGTTGGTTGATATTTTCATGCCGATGGTCAATTCATATGATGATGGGAATGGTAATGGTAAGTTAATAATATTGAGTTCAGAATATCTCCACTAAAAACAAAACTGGAATATTGGTGTATTGGAGTAGATTTGAGGAAAGAAATATATTATCGTTCATCATAGAATTGAGGAATGAATATCTCGGATGAGTTCGTTGTTGGGTAGAATTCGTCTATTGGTTTTGGATTGATAATTTTTGGCACTCTTGTTGAATTTAAATTCTTATATGATGTTTGAATTCAATTTCTGCTAAGATGAAGTTCTAAATTTCAATAATGAATCGTACTCCTATGTTTTCACAGAATGCTATAAATATTCTATCTATCTGTGTTCATACTCGTACATTTCATCCTCTTCTATAAGAGAGAATCAAATTCATTTCAGCTATTTTAATTTCGGTTCTTCCATGGTGCAGTTCTCATTCTCAGATTGCCTGTGTTCATACTCGTACATTTCATCCTCTTCTATAAGAGAGAGTCAAATTCATTTCAGCTATTTTAATTTGGTTTCTTCCATGGTGCAGTTCTCATTCTCAGATTGCCCATTTAATCTTGATAAATAAACTATTATTTGAATTGAATTTCCTTTATGATGCAGTTCTATCATAAGAATACATTAATATAATTCTCAACTCTGAGAAACCAATACTTTCGGAGATATAATTTGTCTGTTTGAACTAGAGCGCCAGAAAGCTCCTGTCCACAGGGCTTGAACGCATTTTTTTTATGGATGTGGCTTAAAAAATACTACCAAATCTAAGTGTAGTAAATGTTATTCAAAAAACATAAATCGAGGTGGCGAGAAACTGAACGTCGTCACCAGTCAGGAACCCAAACGTTCAGTAAATTGACCTGCGGCCAACCACACTTCCAGCAACTCGAAAGCCAAGAAAAACACTCCGAATCAGTGAAACATTCATTGTGTGATTCTTTCTCTGTAAATATAAATCCTCTTTTCGTTATGAAACCTAATGACAACTGGCCTTATCTAAACATCGAAGTCTTTGGTCAGAAAATTTTAGCTCTTGCTGATACAGGTAGTACCTCATCCATTTTAGGTTCTGCTGGTTTCAATCTTTTACAAAGGTTCAACATTCCTATCAGATATGAATCCACCATTAATGTCACAGCAGATGGTAAAACCCAGGACTCCTAGTTCCTGTTTCTCTTGAGGGTATCTCTAAAGAATTGAAAATTTTAATAATTCCTTCTGTTACACATAAACTCATTTTAGGAATGGATTTTTTCAACTTGTTTCGCGTTGAAGCCAACTTTTCTGATCTTTCCTTTGCCTATGATTAATCTTTATGTGCAATAAATGCCATTAAACCTTTTTCGGATTTAACATCATCTCAGAGAGATGAACTCCAGAGCGTGATAAGTTCCATGAAATCTATCGCTCCTAAAGATAAAATTGGTCGTACTCATTTAATCACTCATCACATCGACACCGGAAACGCAAAACCCATTGTCCAACGTCAGTATCCTTTGTCTCCCGCTATGCAGGTTCATTTGAATAAGGAGATTGACGAAATGTTGAGGTTGAAAGTAATTCAACCATCTCAGTCTTCTTGGTGTAGTCCCTTGTGGTTGGTTCCTAAACGTACAGGAGAGTATCGTGTATGCTTTGACGGTCGTCGAATAGCGTTACGGCTGATGATGCGTATCCTATGCCACAAATATATAGTATTCTTAATAAATTAAGGGACGCAATGTATCTTCCTTCTATTGATTTAACTAAGGCATTATTCCAGATACTTTTGGATAAGTCCTCCTATGCAAAAACTGCTTTCCAAGTTCAATGTAGAGGACTGTTTGAATTCGTAGTTTCTCCGTTTGGACTCAAGAACAGTCCTAAGGCTATGACTCGTTTAATGGATAAAGTTATGGGACATGATGTAGCTCCATACTGTTTTGTGTATCTTGATGATATTATTGTGGCTACTCCAACTTTTGAACTACACATTAAAGTTTTGAAAGAGGTTTATAAGAGACTTAAGAATGCCAACCTTACTGTGAATTTGGACAAGTGTGAATTTTGTCGTCCATCTCTTGTTTATCTTGGCTTTGTAGTAGATCAACATGGTTTACGAACCGATCCGGATAAAGTTTCTGCGATTGTCAATTATCCCACTCCAAAGAGTACCACTGAAATAAAGCGTTTGATAGGTCTTGTAAGTATGTACCGGCGCTTCATAAAAGACTTTTCATCTATCTGTTCACCGATATCTGATCTCTTACACGGTCGCAAAAAGGGTCAGCCAATAAGTTGGACTACTGAAGCTGAGGAGGCTTTCGCCGAAATAAAATCTCGTCTTATTTCTGCGCCAGTGTTAGCCAGTCCCGATTTTTCAAAACCATTCGTCATTCAATGTGATGCTTCTGATACCGGTGTAGGAGCTATTTTGTATCAAGAATGTGACGGTGTAGAACATCCAGTTGCTTATGCTAGTAAAACACTAACCACTTGCCAGCGTAAATATACTGTTACAGAAAAAGAACTTTTAGCTGTAATTTTTGAAATTGAAAAATTTCGAAGTTATGTCGAGTGTACTAAATTCACGGTCGAGACTGATCATGCTTCTCTTATCTACCTACATAACCTCTCAAATCCGTCGGGACTTTTGACTAGGTGGGCAGTCAAGCTTTCACAATTTGATTTTACCCTAAAACATCGAAAAGGTTCGTTAAATGTAGTGGCTGATGCCTTGTCGCGTTCGGTGGTTGATATCTCTGTAATTGATATTTCGTCTTTTCAACCTGATGCATGGTACACTACCATGATAAAAAAAAGTTCAGGAAGGTCCAGAAGCTTATCCTTCATTTCGTGTTGAAGATGGAGTGCTTTATAAGCATATTTTTTCGCGAAATAATATTGTTAGTAACTTAACAGATTGGAAAATTGTTGTGCCTTCTGCAAATCGAAGTGAAGTTCTTCGATTTTATCACGATAAAGAGACTTCTGCTCATTTAGGTATATCTAAAACATTTTCTCGAATTTCAGAATTGTATTATTGGCCAAAAACTAGAAGAGATATATAAATATGTCAGAAAATGCCCTTTTTGTGCTGCCAGCAAAAGTACAAACTTGCCACGAGCTGGTCATATGGGTTCTTACAAGAACATTAATTTTCCTCAGTTATATTTTCGTCCATGATTGTAATTTAATAATAAACTTCTCAGGAATTTGGACAAGTATTTTTTATATTTTCTCTAGTGTTCAATTTGCCAACGTTTCGGAGGCGAATTCCTCCTTCTTCAGGGCTAAAAAACAAAGAACATTCAACAAAACAATCACAAAGACAAAGTTTCCGATATTACCTCAAGAATACTATGTTGTTCGAGAAAATATTATACAGTCACAAAATTTCATGAATTGACCGATCTCAAACACATCTTTTTTATATAATCTCCCTAGCGTCGTCAGAAAATAAATTAGAACATAGATATACACCTGGAAACTTCAAATGTCAAATAACACAATCAACAAAACCCCATAAACTGTCAGATCTTTTTCTTTATTCTTCTTCTTCTCCTTCTCAAACAAGTTCTTTTCAACGTCACCTCCTCTTTCCCTTTGTTATTTGTCACGTTATGTCCAACAATATATCATAAAAATAGCTCAGGTTATTGACATCTTCCCTGAAATTTACGGTGTTATTACTCCTGATGGAAACCATCTCACTGATATTCCTCTTATAGCCATTTCTCTCCACATCTAGTATCTCCACATCCCCGAAGCCGAAATTATGTCCCTCACCGAACACATGATAGGTTAGGGCAGTCTTTTCCTTGTTGTTTATGTTCCTTATATCATATTTGTGTTGTTTTATTCTTTCCTTTAAATATTGTCGAGTCTGTCCTATATAACTCCTATCACAATCCAAACATGGTATCTTATAAACCACAGATGACATTAGTTCTTTCTTTGTGGGTTCCTTCAATTTTGAGAAGAATCTATTGGTAGTGGAGACGTTGTAGAAGGCGCATGTGCAGTTTAACTCTCTGAGAATTTTTTGAATCTTGTAAGACAGACCATCGATGAAAGGAAGTCTGTGAAAAGATTTTGTACTATCTCCTGAGGTGGAACTCAATGTATTTTCTCCTCTCCTATTTTGTATTTTCTTGATAGATCTATTTATGAGGTATATTGGGTAATTATTTTGTGTAAGGATTTTCTTTACACTACTCAAATTTGTTCTATGATATTCTTCATCACTCAATTTCAACGCTCTACTAATCAAGTTGTTTATCACGTTTATCTTTTGTGTGGTGCTATGATTGCTAAAGAAATTCACAAGTCTGTTGGAATTGCTGGGCTTGTAGTACCAACATGTCTTAAGAGTGTTGTCTTCCTTTTTGATTAATATATCTAGGAATGGAATTGAGTTTTCCACTTGTACCTCCATAGTGAACTTAAGTTTGTCATCGTAAGAGTTAAATAGATCGAGAAGTTGTTGTTTTTTGTTGTTAGGTATAATAAGAAAGGCATCATCTACATACAGTTTGACCATTGGAATATGGAAGTTTATTATTGATAAGACCCAACTAAACAAGTCATCCATCACAAGGTTAGCGAATGAGGGACTAGATGGCGATCCCATAGCAGAGCCAAGGATTTGTCTGTAGAATTTTCCATTAAATACAAAATAACTGCACTCAAAACAAACATCCACCAAGTTTAAGAAACATTCTCTACTTAGGTTCGTAAAGTTCTTAATATAATTCCATTGTTTCTTTACCACAGTTATCACAAGCTCTTTGGATATATAGGTGAACAGTGAGTTTTCCTTTCCAGTGTATCTCTGCGGATTTATTAGGTCCTTATCCAAGATCTAAAAACGGACATCAGTATGTATTAGTTGTTGTCGACTGGTTCACTAAATTTGTATTGGTGCACCCAATGGCCAAGGCTACATCTAAGAATATTCTTAAATTCATAGAAAATAAAGTGTTTCTTATTTATGGCGTACCACAGATCTTTATTGTTGACAATGGAAGGCAGTTTGTCTGTAAGGAATTAAAAAAACTGATGGAGGCTTATCGTGTACAAAAATTTTGGTATAATGCAAAATATCATCCACAAGTAAATTTTACTGAGAGAGTAAATAAAGTAATTGTAACTTCAATTCGATGTTATATTCATGAGAATCACCGAACTTGGGATTCTTCTATTTTCAAGGTGGCTCAAGCCATTAGATTGGCTAAGTATGACGTCACGGGCTATTCACGATCTTTCTTAAATTTCGCGAGAAATATTCCAGTGACTGGAGATTTTTATGGAAAAATTTCGGACAATTATAGTAATATTTTGTCTATTTCAGATAAATCTCAACGTGTTAACGATGTTCAGGAATTACCGGAATTATTTGTTGATATTCCTAAGAAATTACATCAGGCCTATCTTAGAAATGCTCGTCAATACAATTTGAGGAGGCGAAAAGTAAGATTCCACATCGGTGACAAAGTCTGGAAGAGGAATGTTACCTTGTCATCCTTAGATGATTTCTAATTTGGGAATCAAGCAGTTTTTTAGTAATATTTTTTTTTCGGTATCTCATTATACTCCACTTCTTTAACTAATTTATCTCTTATTTATCTTTATCTTGTGTTTGAGTCTGAATCTGAATTACCGTGCTCGAGTTCCTCACTTAATCCTATGTTTGCTTTCACAGCGATTTTTATGTCAAAAATTTGTGAACTTCGGAAGTTTCCAAATTTTTCTACCTAGTAGGGGTGGTGTGTAGCGATTTTATGGACACACCAACGTTACTTCTTTTGTTCGCGTGTTTGATACACCACTGAACCCCGATGTCACATTTGAAATCGATATAATCGATTGGAATCGGTACCGAAATCGATGTTTTCCGAATGAAGAAAGGGTCGTTCATTTCGTTAACGAATTGATCACTTTTGTTTTAGATTTGACTGAGAGAAAACAGGTGGAAAGTTAATGTGTTTATTTTCTGGTGACATTATTGGCTGAGCATAATTAGATAATACCGTTAATCATTTCTTTAAATCACTTGATTTAATAATTGTATTTTTCTTTTTCCTTACAATTAATTATAATTTATAATAATTCATATATTTGTATATATTTTTTCTTTATTTTTTTTCTCTTGGCACGCCATCAGTGTGCCCAAGATTTATCTTACTTGGAAAGTCACCAGAAGGTTCAAATTCGCTTTCTTGCTGTGATTCCTTTTCTGTATCATGGCTTTTTCCTATAATTAAAATTCTTTCGGATATATTCATTGAATAATATAATTATAATAGGGGTATTTTTTTTCTTAATTGACTTTCCGGAAAGTATTCACTATTTTTTGTGTAATATCTTTTGTATATTTTTCTTATCCTTATTTTTTTTTTCTACAAATTTCATAGGTTTCTTCCTGTGTACATATCAAATTGGAACAGAACATATTCGAATCTCTATTTTTTTTATAAAATTAATTCCTGATCTTTTCTTCTCTCTACGCATGCTCGAGTATGGATTGACTTCCAAAGAAGGTTCTAGAAACGTCGAAAGAAGTTGATAACGAGATCCTTGAAACTACAACCGGATTCTGCAATAACTGAAATCTACTACAGAAGATTGGAGTCCTTTTACAAATTTGGTCTGGAGATCCACAAATTCCAAACGAGAATCCACTTAACTGATCTGAAATCTACGAAAGAACATTGGTCTACGTTTTTTCAAATTTTTCCGAAGATCTGAACGTTCGAATTGAGCATCCACCATTATTTTTTTGAGAACCTTGGAGACCACGTGAGATTATCTGAAATTATATTTCCAATTACTTTATATTTTCCAAATTCTGTCTGGAGTCCTAAGAATAGAAAGATCAGAGAATTCATGTCTTTGTAAATGTTCTGAGTTTTCATCTTTTATAGCCTTCAGCTTCAGCATGTATTTCATATGAATATGTTATTTTAATAAATTTGTATAATTTTTTTTTGTTCTACTGTCATAGTTAGCTTTACACTCTGAGAATCCAAGACTTCCGGAGATATAATTCATCTGTTTGAACAAAAGCGCCAAAAAGCTCCTGTTCACAGGGCTAGAACCAATTTTTTTTCTCTAGTTGGTATTATGCCTCCAAGCGGACTTGGACACTGATATATAATCACATTCGAATAGTTCTTTCATTAGATTCAATCAAACAAGAGTAATATGTTCGGAATAGAAAGATTCATTCTATCATTGTGTATTCTTAAATACAAATAACCAGTTTCTTGCCTATACTCGTATACAACAAAGCGCACTGCCACATCTGCCTTTCGAGCAGCGAAAAGATTCGCATCTCTCGCATGATTAAACATGACAAATTCACTCCACGTTCGGAATAACTGCCGGATATCCGGTATTAAACACACTTAAAAAAATTTCTTTGAATTCGCTTGATAGGCATAAGATCTGAACCCTAGATCAGAAACCAGATTATGTTTGCATAATCCAATTCGCTCATCACCAGCGAAAAATAGAGGGTTCTGAGAACGGACACATCAGGGAACCTCTGGAGCAACGGAAAACAAAGCACAACGATCAACTTGCTGAGGTACACAGATCTTCAACATGTGGAATGAAACTGAAGGCTGAGTCAAATACTACCCTCAAATCGAGAAACCTACCTCCACTAGCAATGAGACGATCACCAACAGAATAGTGAAACAGAAGAGGCTTTGACTTCTTTGTGAAGGTGATCTTGAAACACTTATCTATATTCAATATGAGCAACTCCTAATCAGACACATCACGAATTCTCAAGTAAAGCTTGAAGTCGTCTGCATAAGCCAAGATCAACCATTCGAGAGAAGTGAAAAGATCATTAGTGTATACTATTAATAACAATGGCCAAGATTTGATCTCTGCGGTATACAGGGCCGTAGCTAAGAGCTTTTCCGAGGGGGGGGGAGAAACGGCTTTTGGCGCCCCTAATTTGAAAAAATATACAAAAATCGAAAAACGCAAAAAATATGGATAAAATGTACATACATTGACAAATAATACATAGTTCCTTAACAAAGAATGAATTATAAATTAATATTACTATGAATGAAAATTATTTTACAAACAAGAATGCGTTCTGAATTTGTGTTTTCGAGTAAAAAAAATTATTTGCATCTGTCAAAAGGTCCAGGACCAAAAAAGAATTGTATTTGACAAAAATAAATATATACATCAAGCTTTCGAGATGATGAGAATATTCTGAAGAGTTCACAAATAATCAAAAGAAAACTTGCGAAAAATGATATAGCAATAATGTCATGTTACCCTGCTATCTAGAGTGGAATGTTCCAACAATTCTAAAATATCTGATATTTGGAATATTGAATGAGTTTCTTGTAATTCCTGAATTAAAGCAATATTTTTGTACTCATCGCCCTGAAGATTATTGTAGTATGTATATAGAAAATTAAATCGTCGATGTCACTCAATCGAAAATTTTACCGAAATATCGCGAAAAAAAGGTCATATCAAGTTTTAAAGACACTGAAGTTCAACCTTTGTTTGGTTGTTATTTCCTCAATAACTCGAAAACTAAAAAACCGATCCAATTCAAACGTGGTTATTAGTTGTATAATGCCAACGCGAAATCTTGCGAAATTTCGTGAGGATTGTATCACTAGAAAACGTTCAAAAAATCATTTAAAAAAATTCTATATATCAGGAACTATTCGTTCCACATTGCTGAAATTTTGCTAAAGTCTTCAGTACTTAACTCTACTGCCAAATACCAAGTTTGAACAAAATCGGATCTATAGTGTTGGAGATCAGAGCAGCCTTGTGTGAGCTCAGTAGCTGGATATGGGTGACCGTTGCCTCGATAATTTTCGAACGAAAGGGGATAGGGTAGGTTGCGCATCTGAATGGGAGAGCTAAGTTCGTTTTTGGGCATAGTCGGCCCAACGGTATCGGAGTTATACCCACCTGGAATATTAATTCCTAGAACACTCAAAAATATAGACTCGATCGAATTGAAGCTTTTTAACTAGTTGTAGAATATCGACATAAAGACGTATATATGTAAAATTTAGTGAAAACAGTACCCTTGGAAAATTTAGAACAAAATTACATAAAAAAATATTGCTTCTCAATCGGTAAATTCGATGAACAGTGTCCAATACAGGAGAATAGACAATGGAACATGCGCGCAAAAGCTCCTGACTTCAGGTCAGTGCTTGAACCAATTTTTTCAACAACTCGACTTTAGCGACATTTGCGGCTTTTTCCGTTTCAATTTTTCTTTTCTGTGCTCTCCTCCTGAATTCCTCTTCAGACGGTTTGAACTTTTGTTGTCGAGGATCCATAATCCGTATTCGGTTTTCGATTTTAAATTTCAATCAATATTCAGATTCACTAATTCACTATTTACGAATAATTTATATAAGAAGTACAAGGTTATGTATCTTTCTATCGAACGATTTTGATGTATAGCCGGGGAATGCCGGGATTTCCCCAGTCCTGCCATGTAGTCTCAAGCAGCAACAAAGCTTTCTACAATGCTGTCGGTCTAGTACAAATAAATCGATTAGATGGCAGGGCAGGCAATCATTCGATACAGTCACTGTACTTATGTATATAAATAATCATCTTATGCAAGTTGTAGTTCAAAAAAATCTGTTTTTTTTATTATGTAATTTTGCTATAGTTTTTCAACTATCCGCGGTCAATTTGGCGCCCTTTGAAATCTGATCCGGAGGGGGGGGAGGCTCCCCTTCCTCCCCCCGGTAGAGACGGCCCTGGCGGTATACCGAATGAAAGTGTATACTCAGATGATCTGAAGCCATTATAAAAAAACATGACTCATTCTACCCTTCGAATGAGATCATATCAGGCCAACAAATGCAGGACTAACACCAAAGGATGATAGTTTACTCAGAAGGATATTGTGATCCTCGGACTCGAAAGCTCGCGAAAAGTCGGTGTAGATTACATCTACTTGACCCCCATCATCCACTGATTCTGCAAGGAACTGCAAAAGTGTTGCCAAATTAGTATCTATTGACCTTCCCCGTATAAATCCATGCTGTCTGGTGGACAAGTGTGGCTTAACATTGTGGTAAATGGTTCCGTATAACACCTCCTCATATACCTTCGCAAAATGACACAACAGAGAAATTGGTCTATAGTTTTTGACGTGGGACCTATCATCCTTCTTGAAAACAGGCTTCACAAGGGCTCTCTTCCAAAGGGTGGGAAAAGTAGAAGTACGCAAGGTGATATAGATGATGAGATGAAGGGGCTCAGCCAGAGCAGAGCTGTAGCTTAATAAAAATGAAGGAAGATGATCATCAATTGCTGTTAATTTATCAGGATATCTATTCATGATAGCTTTCAACTCATCTCGAGGGGCAAACCACCCATAAAAATGTGTACACCATAATTCCACTTTGTGAAATAATTCCATGGAATTCCAAGTACTTCCACGGAATTCCAAGTAATTCCACGGAATTCCAAGTAATTCTATGGAATTCCACGGAATTCCACTGAATTCCATGTAATTCCTAGTCATTTGAGTAGTTCATCTATTTCGATTAACTTCTCTACTAGACATATGTATTAGCTATTTTGACAGGATCTATGGCAACAAAGTCGAAATCCACTATGCCGGTTAATATTTTTTTGCGATATTTGAAACAATAATATTGCTATGCTTGATATTAAGGCAGCATTAACAATTTCCATAAATTCCTTAAGCAACATTATTTCTCTCCTGTTAGGTTGTAGCAAACAAGTGCTTTGAATAAATGAAGAATGTTTTTTCCGTATCTCATTGATTAGAAGAACTTCACATCAGTTGGAGTACAGTTACTAAGACACCAATCAAATTCTTATTATTTTTTTGCGCGTATATTCTCGGAAATATCGCGTAATCATTTCACGTAAGTGTCGGTAATTTTTGCCGAAAATGGTCTCAAACGACTGAATCCGACTTCCTGATGAAGAATCCGATGTAAAATCTGATTCTGTCTGACCGGCCGGCCGGCTGTTTCCAAGAGAATTATCGAACGGAATGGGTTTGCGACCTGAAATTTTCAGGGTAGATAGCAAATCCGAATACGACGGACAAGTTCCTTAACGGGTATAATCGGCCGTACGGTTTCGGTGTTATACCAATCTGAAATTTTGTTTTGCCGATAACTACAAAGTTCAAGTACAATCGAATTGAAATTAGTTGTAGAATGCCGAGACGAAGACTCATGCGAAATTTGGTGACAATCGTATAACTGGAAAATAAAAAAATAATAAGAAGCAGCCTGTATCTCGGAAACTATTCGTCCAATATCGCTGAAATTTTCCGAGAGCATTCAGAACCTTATTTTAAAGCCAAGTTTCAACACGATCGGCTCTACACTGTTGGAAATTTTGGCAAATATGGGAAATGCCGCAGTGTAGGGCAAGTTCAGCATCTGCATGGGTGATCGTTACCACAATAACTTACGAACGGAAAGAGATAGCGACTTGTGATTTTCAGGGTAGGTTCTGCATCGGATTATGACAGTTGATTTCGTTAATCGGCTCGGCGGTTTCGGAGATATTCCCGTATGTATAATATTTTGCTATTTCTTCAATAACTGAAAAAGATCGAATCCGATCCAATTCAAACTTGGTAGCAAATTGTAGAATGCCAAATTTTTCAAAAATTATTCAAAAAAATCACATCTTGAATTTTGTTTTCCCAATGACTCAAATAATACAGATCTATTCGAATTGAAATTAGATAGCTAGCTGAAGAATAGCTCAAAGATCTGTGCGAAGTTTAGTGAGGATTTTTTTGCTAGAAAATAAAAAAAAATCATTTAAATTTCGTTTTAGAAAGCACTGCCGTGAAGTCTTAAGCTGTTGTGCGCATTTTCAATTTTCTATTCAATCCTACTACAAAGTACAATAGAAAAAAATTGGTTCAAGCCCTGTGGACAGGAGCTTTTTGGCGCTCTTGTTCAAACAGACAAATTGTATCTCCGAAAGTATTGGATTCTTAGAGTTGGGAATTATATCAATCGATTCTTATGATAGAACTGCATAATGAAAGAAATTAAATTAAAAAAAGTGTCGTTTGAAAAAAAATTTTTCAAAAATTGTCATTTGAACAAGAGCGCCTACAAAAAGAGCATTCTACAATGCTTCAAAAATTGTCATTAAATTTATTTATCCAGATTAAATGAGCAGTCTGCGATGATTCAACCTCGTGGAATGGGTTGTTGCAACTTACACTCGGTGCATAGTTTTCACAACTCGAAATACCTAAGTAAAGTATCATCGAAATGTCTAAAGCAAGGCTGGAGACAATCATAGCAGATTGTTCATTTATTCCTGATATTTGAGTAGCTAGAGGCTTACGAACAGATTATTTTAATAGTTCAAAATATATTAACTATTAACAACATTTTGAAAATACTGTATATAGGAACATGCCTTACTACTTAAGGAAGTAAAATGTAATATTAACCTCAGTGGTCAACGAACAGTAATTTGTTTTGATGATTCCATTATGTTCTTCTTTCCTTCATAAACTATATCATTGAAATGACCCAATTCTAAATCTTCTCAAACGTCATCCCGAATTTATATGTAAATTATTCAATATGCAACCAGTCAATATATATGATTTTCGGTTTTAAAAGTTATAGCAAAGAGAATATCCCCTGAGACCATGATTGACTTCCCGAGGCACTGAGGGTTGTTTTTTCAGCTCTTGAATGTCAAAATTTAATATCTCTGGAACTATTCGCAGGAGCACATACAGATTTCATACACGTATTACTTATACCCATACCAATAACCCCTGAAAAAATTGTCGACTTCCCGGGGGTTTGCGGGGTAGTTTTTTCCACCCTTAAATTTCAATATACAAGGATGAGTCTTAAAGTTGTACATTAATTTTGACCATTGATTCCTCTCATTCAATGATACACTTTTTTCAGGTACAATTTGTTCAAATTTGGCTCAGATAAAAAGTTGAATGCTTTTAAAGATTTCAGAATGTGCTAATACACTCCTGCATATAAATTATCTATAACATGAATGCTGGACGAGAAAAAGGTACGGTAAAGTGGTTTACAGCTTGATGCGGGATTCCAACACTCAGGGACGGATCCATAAAAGTAGTGAAATTTCGGTAGTTTTCCATTTTATAACATTCAATGAAGAACATATCAAAAACGGTGCGTTTAAGGAGGAATGATGAAGAATAATTCAATGTTCTAAGACGATTGGATATTCTTAAATTTCGTTCAGTTTTATGAATCAACGGGTCTATGACTAGAAAAACACTAGAAGTAGGAAAAACTAATATTTGGAAAATATGTATCATAGTTGTTGGAAACTTTGGCGTGAAGTTTCCCTCACACATATTCATTTTATTCAGAAAAAGGATGTCAAAGCCATAAAATGAAAACAATTTTTTTTTCAATTACAGGCTGACTCTTTTTACCTGAGCCAAATTTATAAAAATGGTAAAGCAAAAAGTGTTTCATTTAATTAATTAATTAATAATCTATGGTTAAAATTAATGAACAACTTAAAGTTTCACCCTGTATTTTATCTCCGGAACTATTCGCCGGAGCAAATACAGATTTTGTATGTTGGTTAACTATACCAATCACGACATTCCCCAAGAATGTTAGGGACTTCCCGATGGGCTGCGGGGTAGTTTTTTCGAACCCTTGAATTTGAAAATTTATTATCTCCGGGACTATTCACCGGAGCACATACATATTTCATATCCTTATTACTTATACACATACCTATATCCCCTGAATTGGGTTGAAAAAACTACCCCGCAGTCCCTCGGGAACTCAATGAATTTTTTCCGGATTATCGGTATAGGTACAGGTACCTAATACATGTGTGAAATAAGTATATTATTAACCCATATACAAAATATGTATATGCTTCGGCGAATAGAGAGAAATTAAATTTTGAAATTTAAAGATTGAAAAACTACCCCGCAGCCACTCGGGAAGTTGATAAATTTTCCAGGGATTATAGGTATGGGTTTAAGCAATACGTGTCTAAAATCTCTATGTGCTCCGGCTCCGGCGAAGAGATATTAAATGTTGAAATTTGAGGGTTGAAAAAGCTATCCCGCAGCCCCTCAGGAATTCTATCCTTTTTTCAGAAGATGTCGTTATCGGTATAATCAAGTCACATGCAAAATATGTATGTGCTTCGGCGAATAGTTCCGGAGATCTTAAATTTTGAATTTGACGGGGTCTAAAAAATATCCCGCAGTCCCTTGGGAAGTCGATAACTTTCTCGGAGTTTAATGGTAGGGGTTTCAGAGTATATGGTTATGGGTTTAAGTAATACGTGTATGAAATCTGTATGTGCTCCGACGAATAGTTCCGGAGATATTAAATTTCGAAATTAAAGGGTTGAAAAAACTACCCGGCAGCCCCTAGGGAAGTCGATAATTTTTTCAGGAAATATCGTTATCGGTATAAGTAACCCACATACATAATCTGTATGTGCTACGGCAAATAGATATTAAATTTTGAAATTCAAGTGTTGGAAAAACAACCCTGCAGCTCCTCGGGAAGTCGATCATTTTTTCAGGGGCTGTCGTTATCGGAATATTTAACGCAAATACCAAGTCTGTATGCGTTGCGGAGAATAGCATTCAAATTTGAAATTTAAGGGTTGAAAAAACTATCCCGCAGCCCCTCGGGAATTCGATCAATTGTTCAGGGTTATCGGTATAATTAATCCATTTGTCCAATTATCTGTATGTGCTTCGGCGATTAGTTTCGGAGATATCAAATTTTGGAATTTAAGGGTTGAAAAAACTGCCCCTGAGCCCCTCGGGAAGCAGCTGAATTTTTCAGAGGATACAGTTATGGGTATAAGTTTAGTAATACCTATATTAAATCTGCACGTGCTCCGGCGAATAGTCCCGGAGATAATCAATTTTTAAATTTGAGGTTTGAAAAACCCTCGTAAATTCCATAATATTTTCAGGGGATGTCGTTATCGGTATAATTAACCCACATTTAAAATCTGCATGTGCTCCGGTGAATAATTTCGGAGATCATGAATTTTTAAATTTATATTTCAATATAGTAGGTACTATAACTCTCGAACGAAATGACTTATAAATTAAATTTGCAGGGTATGTTTGGTGCATGAAAATCTCGGTTTACTTTGCTGACGGGCAAAATCGGCTGAAAGGGTTCCATATTATGGCCATTTTTTGTGAATTTCGAATATTTACTAAACTACTCATTTGATGTAACTGAAATTCAGAAATAATTGATTTAATTACGATTTGAATGTACAGTGTGGTAATGATTGGGTTACTGGTAACAGAAAAAGACATTCGGAAATTTGAAAAACTAGTTTTTCCAATAACTCGAAGCATACTGATCAGATCGAATTGAATTCGGTATTTAGGTTACCAATAATCACCTCTTGGACCGTGCAAAATTTGAATTAAAACCGACTGCTAGGGGGCTCATAATAAATTACGTGTTCTTTTCATGAGTTCTTGAAAATTAGTTAAAAATCAATTTTTCACACTAGTTTATTGACATCTAACTAGTAAAAAAAATGTATGTACCCTATAGCTATTTAAAAAAAATTGTTCAAGCACTGCCGTGTGTTAAGGGCTCAAATTGGCTTTAACATATATTTATTTATGCCGGAGAGAAAAGAGGACTGCTGACAGTTTTTCCCTTGGAATTCGGAAAAATAATATGAGCGGAGCGTAACCTTTCACAAATTATACAAGAACTAAGAAGAAAAAGAAATAAAGAATATATCATAAATTTCACGATGCTTCCAACGAAATGCACTCACCTCGTGATCCAGATTAATGTTCCTATAAGGGCCCTTATCTCTGGAAGATGTTGGAAACTGCTAGACGAAAAGTGCCAAACACACTAGAAACCTCACTAAAGTCCTTTTGCATTAAAATCCCGTACTAAGGATTATTAAAGGCGAAAATTGTCAACTGAAATATATCTCAAAAATTGGTAGAGCGAAGCGATCGATTTGCGTTCATACATGGATACTGTTTTTTGTGGATCGTTTAATGTTCACTGTCACGCACATGCGCACAGATACTTCCACTATCAGTGCAAGTCGTTGGCAAGCATTTAAACAAAACAACGAAGAAAACTCAATACAAATAACTGTGAAAGGTTATTAGCTAGTTGCCTAATCAAAATCTAATATTCCCCAATTCCGTGACGGAACATACTCCCCCCCAGGTGAATACAATGAAACTTAAAAAAATCAATTATTAATCAAATGAACATTTTAGAACTGAAATGAAAAATAATATTTGTTCCTCTCTGATAAACTGATTAGGAATCATTAAGGATGAAAATAAAATAAAAAAAAAGGCATATATATGACATGTGACTGTTCAGCAGTCATTATTATCTGATGAATACTGTTCAACTGATAAAGGACTCAATTTGTTCAGAGGTCTCTGTATTATACCTGATTTAGTCTTAACGTCAGCCACTCGAGATACTCCATCTAAACCTGGAATCAGCTTAATTATACGTCCCATACCCCATTTGAGAGGCGGTAAACAGTCGTCTTTTATCAACACCAGAGAGCTCTCTGTGGGCATATAAGAAGACTTTAACCATTTATTTTTCTGTTGTAATGTATGTAAATACTCTTGTTTCCACCGGCGCCAAAAATGTTGAAGCATTTGCTGAATGAGCTGCCAACGTTTCAAGCGATTCATTTTGATATCTTCATATCTATCATCTGGAACCGCACTTAAGGGTTCCAATGTTAGGAAGTGCCCGGGTGTCAACACGGACAAGTCATTAGAGTCTGAGCTCATCGGAGTGAGTGGTCGAGAATTGAGTACCGCTTCTATTTGTACCAAAAGAGTATAAAATTCTTCGTAATTTAAGATTTGGTCTCCGATTACCCTCTTAATGTGAGTTTTCACAGAACGCACCCCAGATTCCCACAACCCCCCCATGCTAGGGGCGTGCCCAGGTAAAAAATGATGAGTAATAACTTCTGACTCAGCGCATTTTTGTACTAGAGTATTTAATTCCCTACTACTACCAATAAAATTGCTTCCTCGATCCGAGTAAATATGGGAGCACCTTCCCCGTCGTGCAACAAATCTACGCAGCGCTGCAATAAAAGTATCAGTACTCAAATCGGAGGACAATTCCAAGTGAATCGCCTTTGTCGACATACATACGAAAAGGCAAATGTAGGCCTTTGAAGTCTTAACCCCTCGGTATCGACTCATAGTAAGGCGAAATGGACCGCAAAAATCTACGCCTGCATGTCAAAATATTTTGGAAGGCGAAACTCGAAAGTTAGGTAAATTTCCCATAATGGGCTGGGATAGAACAGGATTTGTTTTCCAACATTTAATACATTTGTAAACTATGGAGCGGATTACTTTCCGGGCTGAAAGAATCCAAAATTGTTGCGATATTAGAAAATGCAGTGTACCTACTCCTGCATGTAGATATTTTCTATGGAAATAATCAACAATCAATTCAACGAGTCTACATCTCTGAGGGAGTAAAATTGGATGTTTTTTATCATAGGATAAATTTGAATAAGAAAGTCGACCGCCTACTCTTATCACACCTTCTGAATCGATGAACGCACTCAATTTCTTCAAGTTTTTGGGAAACCTCTTGGTCTCAAATAACTCGGGAAAACCTAACAGCTGAGTTCTTTTGACCAGTATTAATGTTGACTTGTTCAATTCGAAGTGCGAAAATGAGCTGCGATTAATTGAACTCTTCCTAGTTAAATCTATAAATCTTGAAATGTAACACAACACCCTCCGAACAAAATCAAAACTTGAATGACTCAAAAGCAAGTCATCAATACAATTTTCACTGTTGACCGAAATGAGAACAGATTTACGTATTTCTTCTTGTGTTTCAAACATACATTCATCTGTACGCTTATGATTGTAAAATTGTAGAAATTCCGGTCCTTGAAACCATAATTTATTTGTATGTAGCTCTGATGGAAATAATCCTCGAGAAGCTAAGTCCGCAGGATTTTCGCTAGATTTTACGTGCGACCAAGAAGAGACATCGGTTGTTTCTTGAATGAAGGAAACCCGGTTACCAACAAATGTTTGCCATCTATGCGGAGATGAATTTAACCATGCGAGTACAATCTTAGAATCAGTATAGGCTTGGACCGAACTGAAATGTATTTTATTTTCGAAAGCTTTCAAAAGCCATTTCAAAACCTTAGTCAAGAGCACTGAACCACACAACTCCAAGCGAGGAATACTCAATAGTTTGGAACAAGGCGCCACTTTACTTTTACCACAAAGAAAAACATCTCAATATTTCCGTCAACGTTTATAACCCTACAATACACTACTGCGCCATAACCACGTTCACTGGCGTCACAGAACCCATGCAATTCTGCCACGCTATTTTGAGGAATACTTATGAGACGAACAAGGCTTAAATTTGCCAAAATAGGAAGCTCACTTTTATACTTGTTCCAAACGCGAAGTATTTCATCGGGGGGCCTTGTATCCCAATCAAGTCCTGCTAACCACATTTTCTGTATGAGATATTTACACAAGAACGTTATTGGCGCCAAAAATCCGAGAGGATCAAATACTCTGGCTAACTCAGATAACAAAGTACGTTTAGTGCAATCGCGGTCTAGTGGTTTCACATCAAATCTAAAGGTGTCAGTATTGGGATCCCAAATGAGACCCAAAATTTTAATTGCAGAGTTATCTTCTCTATCAAGTGACTGGGTGTCTACTGAAATGTATTCTTCGGGTATGCTATTCAAAAACTCCGGGTTATTACTCGACCATTTACGCAAATGAAATCCACCCTTTTCCAAAATACTAGTTAAATCGTCTTTCAACTTCAGCGCATTCTCGAGAGAATCACTACCCGTACAAATATCATCAATATAGGTCTCTTCCAATAAGGCAGACGAAGCTGCCGCATATGGTTTACCCTCATCTCTCACTAATTGACAAATAGTTCGTAATGCTAAATACGGGGCACAATTCAAACCAAAGCATAATGTTTTTATGCGTAAATCCAATATCTGTTCGTGGGGAGAAAAGCGAAATACAATGCGTTGATAGTCTCTAAATCTAGGATCTACCAAAATCTGGCGGTACATTTGCTTTATGTCAGCTGTGAAGCAAACTATATGTAACCGAAACTTCAATAGGAGCGTGCTTATGTCGTTCTGTAACTTACGACCCACGTACAAACAATCATTCAGTGACGATCCCTTGTTCGGCCTCTGAACCGATGCATTGAAAACAATTCGTAATTTTGTCGTTGCATGCTCGGGTCTTAAAACTGCGTGATGTGGTAGATAAAAAAAATTTGAACTTTCCCGAGGCGGCGTTACAGTCTCCATTTGTGACAATTCTATATATTATCTAATAACAGAACAATATTGCTGGTGAAATTCAGGATTACGTAAAAGACGGCGTTCTAAAGCGAAGAAGCGTTGAAGTGCCACAGAGCGGCTTTGAGGAAAAGCAGGGTTGATTATCTTGAACGGAAGTGGGACTACATATCGCCCGGAAGCATCACGAAAAAAATTAGTTCTGAAAATCTCTTCACCATCACTGTCGGGCGAGGGGTTGAATAGTTCTGGCACAGCTTCTATCTCAAAAAATTGTTTGATTGTATTTTCAAAGGGGTCCTGGGAAATTGTGTGAAGGAAAGAATTTACTATCAAGGGCCTAGGTCTGTGCTCAATTTTGCCTAATAAAACATATCCGAAAATGGTACAAAGTGCGCTAGGACCTCCGTTTATTCATTTGTTAAAAGATCTGCAAACACATCGCCGCCCAACAGAATATCGATTTCACCTGGAACATAATAATGCGGATCGGCAAGATTTAAATTTCTTAGATACTCCCAAGACGAATGATCTAATCGATGAGTTGGCATTTTCTCACATATTTTTGGTAATATTACAGCGTCTATTGTTAATATTTTATTTGATACGCCAATCGGACTAACAAAAATTTGAGCTAGACCTTTGTTAGCAACTTGCGTATTAGCAATACCGTTTATCACGACAGAAGAAAAAACTCGGGGAATATTTAACGCACTGAAACATTTTGTCGATATAATGGATATTTCGGAACCTGAATCGAGGAGTACACGAAATTTCTTATGCGTACCATCATGTGATTGAATCTCGACAATCGCCGTACCCAACATAACACCTTGAGAACGTTGTTGCGTTCGAGCGGTAAAGGAGTTTTCAAATGCCGGTGAAGGAACGGACGCAGACGCTTCTCGCAGGTTTTGGTTTGAAATAACCCCACCAGAATTTTCCGCGACCGGAGCTCCGAACTGATTATTTTCCCAATGAAGAGTTGTATGATGTTTTTTGCTGCCGCATTTTCGACAGGATGATGTGGATTTACATTTATTTAACGTATGCATGGCACTCAAGCACGCAAAACACAAAGTTCGACTTTTACAAAAGGCGTATCGCTCTCTAGGTGGTTTACTCAAATATTGAGCATAAGAATAAATTTGATGATTTTCCAAACATAACTCACAATGGGGGGTTTTAGCGTTACTGCGTGTTAAAAAATTATTAGAAGTCTTACTAGCGATTGGTTATGGTTTCGTTGACCTCAAAATTGACTTCGGTATTGTGCCATGTCCAGCTATATTGATCAAACCATTACAATGTTTTTCTAAAAATGCGAAAAGAGTATTGTATTCAGGAATAGATGTCGAACCATATTCCCTTTCAAATGTGCTAGCCGTTTCAGGATCCAGACGAGATAACAACATATGTGTCAGAACGAAGTCGCATTCGATCTCAACCTTCATATTTCTTAAACTCTGTAAATTTATTGAAAAGGTATCCAATAACTTACGCAAAGAGTGAGGATTTTCCGTTTTCAACGGAGCGAAATTTTCTATGGACAACCAATATGCACGAGCTTGAGCCCGAGGATTCGTGTAACGTGTGACTAAAGTTTCATAAGCTGTTAGGTAATTTTCAGTTGTGGGTTTAAGATGCTTTATTAATTCCAATGGAGTACCAGATAATGATGATATCTGTCATATTCTCAGATTTCCTTGCGCATGTTTTAACTTCCTTATCTGAATGCATCTGGAATAACAGGCATTCTTTGTCTTGATATCAAAGGTAGTCGATTGTATGCGATATTATTGATTTTAAATAAACGTATAAACTACGATATTTGTTATTAAATTGGTTGACTCACTAAAACCCTACAATGTGGCGACGAGGATGTTGAAAATTGGTGTTTCATGGGTATATCGATTAACGAAAGCAGAATTATTGGAACAATTACTTGTGCTTGGCGAGGATGTAACCAACACGTGGAAAGTAGAATCTTTACGTGAGTGTTTAAGTGACATTGCGCGATCGAAATTGTTAAGTGATTCGACTTGGGTACATAACTTAACTAAATCTTCACTGAGAGAACATTTTTTTATACTCAAAAGTGAATTTGTGGAAAATTTGGACTTAAAACATTTAAGAGAAGAACTGTTGAAAAGTGCGCAGTCGCATAGCGGTAATACGCAAGTCTCATCGGAGGACATATTAAATTGTGACGAACCCAAGTGTTCAGTGAGTCATTCACAGAAAACAAAAATGCCAAATTGTAAAATTGAATTTCGACTCCATCAAGATGACTGGGACACCTTCATCGAACGTTTGGAATTATACTTTATAGCAAACGACATTGATTCAACAAAACATGTTGCAGAGTTGCTGACAAAAGTATGCGTGAATTCTTATACCCTAATCAGGTCATTAGCTTCTCCAGTAAAGACGAAAGACCTCAGGTATGATGAAATAATAAATTTGGTTTCCAATCATCTACAACCTAAACCTTCTGAAATTTCCGAAAGAAGCAAGTTTAATTCTACAAAACAAGCTCCCAATGAACCTATAAGCGACTTCATTGTCCGATTGAAACGTTTATCAGTCAACTGTAATTTCGAAAATTTGAATACATCACTTCGAGATCAATTTGTGAATGGTATCAGGGATCAAAATGTAAAAGTGGAACTTTTCCGTCAAGAAAAACTAGATTTCAACGATGCAGTGAAAATCGCAGTAGCACGAGAATCAGCGGAAAAGGAGGCCGTGCGCAAC